>CM035848.1:149462697-150662697 GCA_020510985.1 Pholidichthys leucotaenia
ACCACCCGGTCACAGGCTGGAAAGTGTCGGGTGGCCTCCAAGAGTCTCTTAGCCACCCAAGCAAAGGACGTAATCTGCTGGGTGGCCTCCCAGCATCCCTGAACCAACAGACCACAGAACACGACACGCCCCCTCCTGGAGGCGGCAGCTGGAGCACGTGCTCCCTGGTGGCTACAGGGGCTGAGGCATGGATCAAGTGGACTCAAAGCAGCAGATCATTGACCCCTGAAGAGGACCGCTGGCCAGCAGCAACCTCAGACAGCAATGGCAACTGACTAACAAAGGGACCAGGTGAATGGACGGCTGACCAAGGTGGGTGACCAGCAAGAGGACCAGATGAGGGGAATGATTGCTCAGCGGAGGCCTCAGGCAAAGGTGAGGACCACACAATGACCTCAGGTGACAGCGAAGGACCCTCCACGACCTCAGGTGACGGCGGGGAACCCTTGACGACCTTAGGCGAAAACGGAGGACTCTCAATGACTTCAGGCGGAGATGGAGGACCCTCAACGTCCTCGGGCGGAAACGGAGGACCCTCAACAACCTCAGATGGAGATGGAGGACCCTCAACAACCTCGGATGGAGACGGATGACCCTCAACAACCTTGGGTGGGGGCAGAGGACTCACAGAGACCTCGAGCAGAGACAAAGTTCCCACGGCGACCTCGGGCAGAGGCAGAGGACCCATGGTGACCTTGGGCGGAAGCAGGGGACCCACAGTGACCCCAGGGGGGAGTAAAGGACCCACAGCAACCTCAGGCGGAGGTAGAGGACCCACGGTGACCTCATGCGGAGGTTGAGGAACCGCAGCAACCTCAGGCGAAAGCGAAGAACCCATGGTGACCTTGGGCAAAAACGAAGGACCCACGGTGACCTTGGGCAAAGATGGAGGACCCACAGTGACCTTGGGCGAAGACAGAGGACCTACAGTGACCTCTGACAGAGCTGAAGGGACCACAGTGACCTCTGGTGGAGATGGAGGATCCACGGTGACCTCTGACAGAGATGGAGGCTCAGAAATAGACGAAACAGACACAGGTTCAGAGTCACCGGCAGCAGTGGAGCCCGGGGAGGAGAACTCAGGTGCAGCTGTTGGCTGCAACTGGTCCTCCCTACCAAGAGCGAAGCAAGATCTCTCTAATACAGTTATAGTGAAAACGAAAAAGAGAACTTGCCTGAGCTTGAGCTCCACTACCGTCCAGGACTCCGGCGAATTAGGCTGGGACATCTCAACTCCGGACATCTGGCGCTCCAATCCCGGCATGGTCACCTCCAACAGGGAAGAAGAAAGAAACAGTGGAACATTACCGGCAGCAGTGGAGCCCAGCGAGGAGAGCTCAGGAGCAGAGGACATCTGCAGCTGATTCTCGTCACCATGAGCCACACAAGACTTCTCTAGATCTGCAGGTGTTAAAACAGAACAGAGTACTTGCCTGGACTCGAGCTCCACAGCCGTCCAGGACTCTGGTGACACAGCCTGGGACATCTTGAATCCGTTCCTCTGGGCATTCACTCCTGACACGGCCACCTCAGACGGGAAGGAGGAAATGGACACCGAAACACTATTACTGGCAGCAGTGGAGCCCGGCAAGGAGAATTCAGGAGCAGAGGACATCTGCAGCTGATTCTCCCTGCCACGAGCAAGACAAGCTTTATCTAAGGCTAATAATGGAGTGACTGAACAGAGAACTTACCTTGACTCGAGCTCCACTGCCCTCCAGGACTCTGGCAACTCTGCTGCAATGACCCCAGCAGCATGCATGATGGTGGATGTAGCCCAAGGACCTCTAGGCGTGGCAACCGATGCAGGAGGTTGTTTCACCGATGATGCCGGCTCCCATGCTGCTGAAACCAGGGGACACTCTCCTGTCGGCTCAAGTTTCCGGGTGCAAGTATCATTCTCCTCCCATCCAGGATGTGGCTGAGGGGCAGGAACAGAATCTTCCCGGGCCGCAGGCTCCTTCGTTGTCCGATGGCTCCATCCCAGGACTGGCGGACACTCAGGGGACACAGGAGGAGACATGGGAGAGGCAGGTGAGAAATCGGTGGCAGCAGCAGGTAGTGAGAACTCAGCTAATGTGAGCTGCAAATGCTAAGCCTCACCACCGGAAATAAGGCAAGACATTTCATTTTTATATTCAGGAAAATGAAAACACACTTACCTTATCTCCCAGGATGCGTTGGTATCTGCTGCTGAATGGCCTCCAGACGCGGCGACCGATGCTGGTGAAACTCCTGGCGTGGCGGCTGATTCTGGAGGTTGCCTCACCGCTGGCGCAGAGACCTGTGCAGCTGAAGTCAGGGGACACCCTCTTGTCGGCTAAGTCTTCAGGGCACAGGGGGCACTCTTCTCCCGTCCAGGGCGTGGCTGCAGGGCTGGAATGGAGTCCTCCAGGACCGCAGGCTCCTCCATCGTCCAGCGGTTCCTGTCATGAACTGCCCGTTCACGGGGCAAACAGATAACACCAAACACAGGCAGTAAGTTTGCATATTTAATAAATACACGCATTCAAGAACACTCACAACAGAACAGATAAGTAACTACGAAATCCCAGCTGGGCTGTACATATGACAAAAGGGGAATAAGGCTATGGATCCCAGCAGAGCTGGACTTATGGTTGAAGAGAATAATGGCGACGAGAACGCTGTCTCAGGAGAAGCACAGATGATCAAATGACTCAGCAATTAACAAACAGAGGGTCAGGGATTAAATAGGCAGTGAGAGTGATTGCACAAGAGAGTCAGCTGTGAGTCATGAGGACAGGAGACAGGACTGACAGCTTGACAAGAGCACCGCCCATTCCAGAGCAAACCCGGAAGTGCCCCTGATAGCTGCAGTCCCAGAGAGAGAGAGAGAGAGAGAGAGAGAGAGAGAGAGAGAGAGATTTTGATTTTTAAAAGATCTTTAATAAACACACTTGTCCATCATTCAATACAATTTCTATGTCATGCTATATTACACAGAAAATTATTCCCCCAAAAAACGCCCCAAAAAAAGCTGTCCATCACGAACTAAACAGAGGACATTCTCCAGGGACCAGAGGGTCCTGAAACCTTCCACATCCCCATTCCCCATAAAAAACTGAAAGTCCAGCCTGATTCTGGCTTTAAGTAGCCTCACAAATAAAATTTTGACATCAACATCATTCTCAACATTCTCAAGTTTTCTTCTCCGGCTTACATAGATAGCCAACTTTGCCTGCCCTAAAACAAAGTTCAGTAGTTGACACTTCTGCTTAAAACGACGATTGTACATAAAACCACAAATGAAAACTTGCTTAGAGAAAACTTCCTTAAAAATGTGAAAAAGTTCTGTGAGAAGTTCAAAGAGACCACTCAGGCGCTGACATTCAGTAAAACAATGAAAAACTGTCTCCCTAGAGGAACAAAAAACACACTGATCACTGACACTGCTGTTAATCACAGAAACAAAAGCATTGACAGCTATAATACCATGCAGGACCCTCCACTGTAAGTCTCCATGCCTCTTAGGGAGAGGGGCTTTATAAAGAGCCCTCCAGGCAGGCCGATGCCCTTTTCCTAGTCTAAAATAGGCTCTCCAAGGAGTGTCCACACAGGTGTTCAATCTGTCCTTGTTGAGTGCCATCACCACCAGTCTGTAGAGTGCCTTACCACTGGCTCCTCCAAAGTCCACACCAGTGGGAGCACAGAATGCCAGTAAGGAGCAAGGAGAGAAGTCAAAGTCCATATAGAGCGTGAGAGAGGGAAAAGGGTCCGTGCTTTCTGGCTGCAGCGTGCCATTGCTAAAGTCCAAGAGTAGGGAGTGCTCAAGTCCATGAAGCTCCTGTTTCCAGTGTGCAAGAAGACCATCGAAGTCTCCATGCCTCTTAGGGAGAGGGGCTTTATAAAGAGCCCTCCAGGCAGGCTGATGCCCTTTTCCTAGTCTAAAATAGGCTCTCCAAGGAGTGTCCACACAGGTGTTCAATCTGTCCTTGTTGAGTGCCATCACCACCAGTCTGTAGAGTGCCTTACCACTGGCTCCTCCAAAGTCCACACCAGTGGGAGCACAGAATGCCAGTAAGGAGCAAGGAGAGAAGTCAAAGTCCATATAGAGCGTGAGAGAGGGAAAAGGGTCCGTGCTTTCTGGCTGCAGCGTGCCATTGCTAAAGTCCAAGAGTAGGGAGTGCTCAAGTCCATGAAGCTCCTGTTTCCAGTGTGCAAGAAGACCATCGATGAAACGATTTGACCTGACACCAAGATGAGCTGCTAAAGCTGAGGCGTTGTTGAGGCCAGGACCAGCCAGTTCCACCACTTGCTTCAGAGTGAGAACATTCCTGGAACACAGCCTATCAAGGAAGGTCCTTCCAACTCCCGGCAGGACACCAAGGCGACCACCAAAAACCAGCGGCTCCCTCAACAACCAGTGGAGGGAATCGCATGGCCCTCTTCGTTTTTTAAAAAGAGTCCATACTGAAAAAAGACTGCGGTAAAAACTGGGCAAAGACAGTGCACTAGAGTTCTTAAAATCCATTAAAAACACAGGGAGATCTAGCCTAAGCCCAAGGACTCTCTGTAAAATAACACTGGCCAAAGGCCTCCATACCAGGTCCTGGGGGCCCGTCAGCAGTCTCTGTATGAAAGTCAGTCTAAAAGCAGCACCTCTACTAGCTAAATGAACCACTCCTTGCCCCCCTTCCTCTTTGGGAAGAAATAACAGGGCTTGAGGGACCCAGTGGAGTCCACCCCCCCAAAAAAAAGTCCACCATAACAGACTGGATTTTTGACAACAAACCAGCAGGGGGGTCCATGCACATGAGGCGGTGCCACAGGGATGAGGAAACAAGATTATTTAAAATGAGCACTCTTCCTCTAAAAGATATTCTTGGCATTAGCCACTTCCACTTGTTTAGTCTCCCGTTGATTTTCTCTATGACCCCATCCCAATTTTTTTGCTCAAATTGTTGATTTCCAATAAAGACACCAAGATACTTAAACCCTCCTTTTTTCCAAATCAGCCCACCAGGCAGCGTAAGCTGATTTTCTAGGTTCTCCCCCACCATCAGAGCCTCGCTTTTTCCCCAGTTTAGTTTTGCAGAGGAAAGTTGGCCAAAAAGATTGACACTCCTAACCAAAACGTCAATGTCACTCTGCTTGTTTAGCAGAATGACTACATCATCTGCATAGGCCGACAGCTTGAACGTGGTGTCACAGCCAGGAAAAGTAACTCCTGATAGATCCCTTCTCAAGCAGTGAAGCAAAGGCTCTATGGCGAGGGAGTACAGCATCCCTGAGAGAGGGCAGCCCTGCCGAACCCCCCTCTGGACTTTTAAAGGGGCAGACAGGCCCCCATTTATCTTCAGCACACTCTCAATGTCACTGTACAAGACCCGTATCCTGGCTATGAAGCCTGGGCTGAACCCAAAAGCTGCTAAAACTGTCCATAAATATTGGTGTTCAACCCGGTCAAACGCCTTTTCCTGGTCAATTGAAATCAAACCAGTTTCCACCGCCAATGAACCAGAGACCTCCAAAACATCCCGAATTAAAGTGACATTGTCACTAATCAGCCTGCCAGGCACACAGTAAGTCTGGTCTACATGAATGAGCTCACTCATCACCTTTCTCAGTCTTCGGGCCAGAGCTTTCGAAAGAATCTTATAGTCCGTGCAGAGCAGAGAGACTGGCCTCCAGTTCTTTAGGCTCTGGAGGTCCCCTTTTTTCGGCAACAGTGTGATGATGGCCCTCCTGCAGGTCGTGGGTAGGGTCCCCCTTTTCAAGCTATCTTGGAGAACCTCCAGCAGGTCTGGACCAAGCAGGGGCCAGAATTCCTTAAAAAAGTCCACAGAGAGACCATCTATGCCTGGTGATTTTCCATTCTGGAGGCTCATTAGCGCCGTATACAGCTCAGACAGAGACAGTGGAGCATCCAAGCTGGCAACAAGGTCCTCTGAGAGCGCTGGAAGACCATCAAGGAAGACCTGGTCCAGTGACGTGTCTTCCCTCCACTCTGCTCTAAACAAGTCACTGTAAAAGCTAGCAGCGTATTTCCTGATCTCTGCTGCTGTGGAGATTGTTCTCCCGTCATCGTCCAACAAGGAGTGAATGAGTTTTCTCTGTCCATTTTTCCCCTCCAGTCCCAAAAAGTACTGGGAGGGCGAGTCCATCAGAGCTACATCCATGTAGCGTGAGCGGACCAGAGCACCCTGTGCGGTGACCCCTAGCAGGCTAGCCAAGGCTGACCTTTTTGACTTAAGAGCCTCTAAGTGCTCTTGTTTTCCTGTAGAACTGAGCAACTCCTCTAGCTCTACCACCTCAGTCTCCAGAACTTTCAAGGATTGGGTCAAGCTACGAGTGACATTTTGAGTGTACTGTTGGCAGAGTTGTTTTATCTGTGCCTTACCAAAATCCCACCACATTTGGAGAGAACTAAAAGAAGATTTTTGTTCCTTGTGTGACTTCCATACATCATGAAAAACTCCCTTAAAAAACACATCATTTAAAAGTGTATTATTAAAATGCCAAAAAGCACTCTTACACTTTACATTTTCAATAAAAACAGAACAAAACAGCAGGCAGTGATCAGTGAAACCAACAGGACAGATACAACTATTTTTAAAAACACTCATTTGATGTTTAAAACCATAGAAACGGTCTAACCTAGCCATAGATAAGAGGTTATCTTTAACATGGCTCCAGGTGTACTGCCTCTGGTCCCCATGATGTGATCTCCACACATCGGCCATTTCATGTGTCTCCACCAGTTCCCTCAGCCTATTGGCAGAAGCAGGGTGAGGCTCCTGATGGTTCCTGTCCAGTCTGTGGTTTAATGTACAGTTAAAATCACCCCCCAGAAATAAAAAACTATTTGGATTACAGGATCTAACCGTATCTGATAGCACATTAAAAACCCTGATCCTTTCTGCTCTCTGGGTTGGCACATACACGTTTATAAGAACCAAGTTTACGTTTTCAAACTGTACCTTTAGCAAGAGTACATGTCCTTTCACCACCTCTTCTACCTCATAAGAGACAGGCACACAACCCCGAGAGAAAAGTACAGCCACCCCTCCACTATTATTGGATTTGTGGCTAAAAAAAAATGCAGCCATCCCACTCTTTTCTCCACTGGCACTCAATGTCTACAGTGCTGTGAGTCTCCTGGACCATCAGCACGTCAAGTTTCTTTAAATTAAAAAGCTTGTATAAAGAGGCCCTTTTTACATCATCCCTGGCCCCGTTTATATTAAGAGTGCCAATTCTAAGGTGGGGCATTAAAAAGGATAAAAATAAGGTACAGTAAAAAAAACACACACATAGCATAAAAGGGAAGAAACAAACTAAGAGTCAACATGACTTAGTAATTTGTGATTTCAGTTTAACAACCAGTTTCTTTAAACGATATATTTCCTGATCAGTGAAAGTCTCATTCCCATCATTCAGTTTCATAAACTTGCGAGCTGATGCCACAAATAACTCCAGATCTGGAAAGTAATTTTCCACTTTCACAGCTCTGCTCCCCTTAGTCACCTGGAGAAATTTCCTAATTTTGGTAAAACAATAGGAGCCTTGCTCCTCCTGCGTCTGCGTCTGCATCAGTTCAGACTCAGCTCCACTTTCGTCAGAAGCGCTCTCATCCAGTAAATCTAAATTCCCAACCCTACTAGATTTAGCAGAGCTCTGCAAGTTTTCAGCACTTTTCCTTTTTTGTGCAGCTTTAAAAGGATCCTCCTCAACAAAATTACATCCCTGCATTTCTTCGTCAAATGCAACGTTTGTAATGCAGTGTTTACTCTGAGTGTCCGTCACAGCCTCAAACCGCTCCTCCCCCGCCTGCAAAGTCTGTTCATTCATGTTCTTTCGTTTAACTGCACTCATTTCGCCCTCCACCTCTTTACTCTGGGTGACAGGCTCGTCACAATGATCGGAGCTGCCGCCAGACAGAAATTCCCCACCATGGGGGGGGGGGCGCTCGTGCGCAGTAATGAAGTACAGTGGTACCTCTACTTACGAATTTAATTCGTTCCGGAAGAATTCTCGTAACGTGAAAAATTCGTAAGTAGAGCCGCGTTTTACATGTAAATGACGTAATCCGTTCCAAGCCCCCAAAAATCGGGCATAAATTTTTTATAAATCGTAAAAACGCATCAAAACATGTAACAAATACATGTTACAATTAGATTACTGCACAATAAACATAAAATGAGAGTTTAAAATGAGAGAAAGAATAATAAAAGAGAAAGAATAATAATAATAAAAATTATGTTCATTTACCTTTTAACTGCGATCGTCGGCGTCGGCGTCGGCGTCACCTTTTGCCTTCTTTGGTTCATGTTCTGTCTCATCAGTGGTTTTTGCCTGACGTTTTTTGAAGAAACGATCCAAGGACGTTTGCTTTTGTCTGCTTGTAACAATCCTCCGAAAATGTGCAAGGCAAACATCATCATAGTGAGCGATAGCCCGACTAGTGAACACTTTTTCCGGGTGATGCTTTTCAACAAATTCCGAAACTTCATGGAATTTTCCTAAAATTTCTTTAATTCGGGCTGTTGGAATAATGGATGCCTCCTCCTCCACCTCCACCTCCTCCTCCTCCTCTCTGAACTCCTCCTGCACTGCTGTGTGCTGCATTGCCTCCAACTCCTTCAGCTCCTGCGTGGAAAGCTCCTCGTTGTGCTCCTGAATCAACTCGTTGATGTCCTCGTCATTCACCTCAAGACCCATGCCCTTTCCCAGCGAAATTATTTCTTCAACCTCAGATTCAACTTCACCCTCCACCTCAACCCCATCAACATCAACATCTTGTGGGGCAGCAGCATCGGGCCACAGCTTTCTCCAAGCTGCATTAAGGTTACGTCTGGTCACCTCCTGCCAAGCCATGTCGATTATCTTGAGGCAAACAACAATATCGAAGTGCTGCTTCCAAAACTCACGAAGGGTAAGCTGGGTGTTTTCAGTGATGTCAAAACACCTCTTGAACATGTGTTTTGTGTAGAGTTTCTTGAAGTTCGAAATGACTTGTTGGTCCATGGGCTGGAGGATAGAGGTGGTGTTAGGTGGGAGGTACAGCACCTTAATAAAGGAGAACTCCTCCAGGATATCATCTTCGAGGCCGGGCGGGTGGGCAGGGTCGTTATCGAGAATGAGGAGGCACTTGAAGGGGAGATTGTTCTCCTCTAGGTAATTCTTAACAGCAGGGGCAAAAACCAAATTGACCCACTCAACAAAAAATTGTCGGGTGACCCAGGCCTTGGCATTGGCCCTCCATAACACCTGAAGTTTGTCTTTTAATATTTTGTGAGCCTTGAATGCCCTGGGATTTTCGGAGTGGTACACCAGCAGGGGCTTAATTTTGCAATCCCCACTGGCATTGGCACAAAGGGCCAGCGTAAGGCGGTCCTTCATGGGCTTGTGGCCTGGCATTTTCTTCTCTTCTACTGTGATGAAGGTACGGCGAGGCATCTTTTTCCAAAAAAGGCCCGTCTCATCACAATTAAAAACTTGCTGTGCAACGTAGCCTTCATCAATCACCAATTGTTGGAATTTTTGCACAAATTCGTAGGCCGCTCTGCGGTCGGCGCTACATGTCTCACCATGCCGAACAACAGAGTGAATTCCAGACCTCTTTTTGAACTTCTCGAACCACCCATGCGATGCCTTAAACTCCTGGTGTATTTCTTGGGCCGAAGTTCCCTCGCCTGCATCTTCCTTCACGAGGTCATTAAAGATGGCGGTCGCCTTTTCACAAATTATGGCCTCGGTCACTGTGTCACCAGCTATCTCTTTCTCCTTTATCCATACGAGTAACAACCTCTCCATCTCATCGTTCACAGCTGACCTCCTCTTCGAAATGACAGAGAGGCCTTTGGAAGGAGTCACAGCTTTAAGGGCTTCCTTTTGTTTTAAAACTGTGCTGATCGTTGATGTATTACGGCCATATTCTTTGGCGAGATCAACCAAACGCGCACCCTTTTCATACCTTTCAATTATCTCCTTTTTTGTCTGTATGGACAAAAAAAGTCTCTTCTTCTTTTCTCCTTTCCCACTTACGTCCGTCACCTTCTTGGGGGCCATAGCGAATAAATGGTAGTTCTGTACTGTTAACACACGTAAAACTGCCCGAACACTTCGTGGCCAATGGGATACCAGGAAGATGCTAGGCGATAGCCAATGGCAGAGCAGCTACAGGTATGTTTACGTTCGGTAAACTACGGGAGCTGCGAGGAGCACGTACTTTTTTTGCCTTTCGTATCCTGAAATTTTGTTCGTAAGTAGAAGCAATATTTTCCCGTTGAGGCGTCTCGTAACCTGAAAATTTCATATGTAGAGACATTCGTAAGTAGAGGTACCACTGTAGACGTGTTTCTACGAGGCTCCGTTGCAGACTTCTAAATTTTGTTTATTTTCGCTACACCTACTTACCAACTTTTTGCCTATTTATCGTCAGAGCTGTTTTTAACTAACCTCCAATCATGCCACCCAAGAGAGACGAGGTAAAACCATCAAATTCAGCCTCGGCTAGCGCTAGCAACGAAGCTATATTAGCTGCAGTTAATAAATATGGCGCTGAGCTAGTTAAAGTTTCAGCGCAGATGGAAGAGTTGAAAAAGTCCGTGGAGGGTCGCCTAAGCACAGTGGAGACGCATTTGGGCACATTACAGAATGAACACAATCAGACTGAACAACGCTTGGATAGTATGGATGTGGCACTCACCGACGCAGATGTTCGCATCACGGCACTGGAAGCTAGCTACCGTGAGTTGCAGGTGGAAAATGGTCGGCTTAAGGCTAAGCTAAATGACTTGGAGGGGCGCTCGCGTAGGTTAAACATCAGGATCGTGGGGATCAAAGAAGGAGAAGAGAGGGGCAGTCCCACGGAGTTTGTGACACGACTGCTACCGGAGCTGCTTGGCCCAATAACCTGACCAAGCCCATCAAAATTGACCGTGCCCATCGTAGTCTCAAACCTAAGCCTCTGGACAACGAGCACCCACGGATGATCATCGCCAAAGTCCACAATGACCGCGACTTGGCCAATATTTTTAAACTCAGCAGACAACAGGGTCCACTCCGTTATCAAGGCAACAAAGTGTTCATCTTCCCGGACTACACGGCGGAGGTCGCATCACAGCGTGAAGCCTTTAACAACGTCAAGAAGAAGCTGACTGATGCCGGCGCCAAGTGTTCTCTACGGTTTCCAGCTAAACTCCAGGTCGTCCACAACAGAGAAATTATAGTGTTTAACACTCCGGCGGATGCAGAGAGGTTTGCCAACTCCCTGACTGTCAGTGTATAACTGGCGAAGTGCACATTGTTTAAATTATACAGCTGTTGATGCCACTCTAATACTGCACTTTACTCTGCCTCGTCCTTTTTTGATGGCATACTCTAAGTTAATTATATTGTTTCTGTGTGTAGCTTTTTTTTAGTTAATTGATTTACATTAGAAGACTGCGCGGTTCCATTGGTGGTTTGCTGAAACGCAAAACTGTGTCCGTTACCCAGCAGTCTCCCAAGTATTAGTGGGTTTTGCCGCTTTGTTCCTGTTTTTTGCGGCGCTAAGGGAATGGGTTTTTATATGTTTTTCTTTTTTAATTTGTTCTTTGTTTGGTTTGTTTTGTCTGCCAGCGTAGCCATTTACTGCCTAAGCCCATATATTTTTTTAAATTTAATTTTTTGAATGCAAGCTGGTTCTTCTGGATCAGGTGTGAGTCATCTCACGTTCACATCATGGAACTGTAGGGGTTTGGGGAAAGCTCTCAAAAGAGTAAAAGTATTTTCACATCTGAAATCATTGTCCTCTGATATAATCTTCTTACAGGAAACCCATATTCACCCCACAGAACAGAGACAGATGAGAGCCTTATGGATATCCCAGGTCTATCAATCTACCTTTTCCTCAAAGGCCAGAGGAGTGGCCATCTTAGTGCGCAGAACTATACCTTTTGTATTCAAGTCTATGGTGACCGATCCAGGTGGGAGATTTGTGCTTGTAACAGGTACCATAAACTCTATGCCATTGGCCCTTTTAAATGTATATGCTCCAAATTTTGACAGTCCGGATTTCTTCTGTAAAATCTTTCATCTTGTTGCGGAACATAATAACTGTAACATTATTATAGGAGGTGATTTTAATTGTTTCCTAGACCCTCATCTTGATAGATCTTCCATTACAACTGCTCCCATGTTAAAATCTGTGCCAGTCCTAAATAATCTTATTAAATCGTTAAATTTAGTGGATATTTGGAGGCATCAACATCCCTTGGATAGACAGTACTCCTTTTTCTCCCAGGTACATGGCAGTTTTACTAGGATTGATTATTTTCTCGTTGATTCCAATTTAATTACCAACGTTGTCAGTTCAGATTATAACAATATTTTAATTTCTGATCATGCCCCTGTGTCTGTTAAAATAAATTTCAACATGCTTGTGCACTCATATAATTGGAAATACAATCCGGCATTAAATTCAGATAAAGCTTTTTGTGAAAGCATCTCAAACAAAATTACAGATTTTTTACACTTTAATGATAATGGTGAGGTATCTGATTCCACACTGTGGGAAACATTTAAATCCGTTATTAGTGGTGATATTATCTCGTATCAGTCTTATAATAAAAAGGTTAAACAGAAGCGTATGTCTGAAATACAGGCCCAACTCCCTTTGTTGGAGGAATCATTTCGTATCTCAAAATCAGATGAAATACTAAAGAATATTGTATCTGCAAGACTTGAATACAGCCGCATTCTTGGTGAGCATGTTTGTAATTATATACGAAAGCTTAAACAAAAGCAATTTGAGCTTGGTGATAAAGCACACAGTGTACTCGCTAGGCAGTTGAGAGGTGTTCAAGCTGAACAGGCAATTTATAAAATCGTATCTAATGGAGAACTAATAACTGACCCTTTACAGATAAATAACACTTTTTATGAATATTATAAAAACTTGTATACCTCTAAATCATCGTCATCAAAGGAAGACATATGGGGGTTTTTAAATAGATTGGATATGCCCACACTGAGTGAAAATGCCAAACAACAGTTGGATGCTGACTTCACACTAGAGGAGATCAAAGCTGCCATCCGTTCATTTCCAAATGGTAAGGCTTGTGGCCCTGATGGATTTGGCATTGAATTTTATAAAATTCACATAGATAAACTTGCTCCATTGTTGCTTCGTATGATAAACTCTTCCGTGAAGGAAGGATCATTCCCAGAGACATTATACGATGCGAACATTTGTTTACTGTTGAAGAAGGGTAAAGATGAAACAAATTTAGCTTCTTATCGCCCTCTCAGCCTTTTAAATAGTGACCAGAAAATTGTTGCAAAAGTTTTGGCAAACCGCTTGAACGAACACATTGGTTCCTTAATTCATAGTGACCAAACCGGGTTTATCCCCGAAAGGTTTGCATTTTCGAATACTCGTAGACTTCTGAACGTCATGTATTCTAACAACCCACCATATTCTGCTGTTGTCTCTTTGGATGCACAACAGGCCTTCGATCAAATTGAGTGGGAGTATATGTTTATTACTCTTAAAAGATTTGGCTTTGGTGACAGATTTATAGCTATCGCAAAAATGCTCTATGCATGTCCTAGATCATATGTACTTACTAACAACAATAAATCTGCCCCATTTTTATTATATCGCGGGACCAGGCAGGGCTGTTGCCTATCGCCAATGTTTTTTGCTCTGGCGCTTGAACCACTTGCTATTGCCATCAGGATGGAGCCTGAAATAGTAGGGTTTAGATATAGTGCATCTGAATGCACTATTGGCTTGTACGCTGATGATGTCATTTTGACACTGTCTGATATTAGACAGTCTCTTCCACCTCTTCTCGAGATCATTAGGGAATTTGGTCAGTTCTCTGGTTTTACCATTAACTGGGAGAAAAGTGTTCTCATGCCTCTTTCAGATGGTCTAGATAAAACATTTCTCAACACATTACCTTTTAAAATATCAAATGAGCACTTTGAATATTTAGGAATCACCATCCCTAGGAATCCCAAACTTATTTTCAAATTGAATTTTACAGAACTATTAAATAAGATTAGGGGCATGATTGAGAAATGGAAATTACTACCAATTTCTCTAATTGGACGAGTAAATATTGTCAAAATGATTGTACTTCCTAAATTTATATATTTATTTCAGAATCTGCCAATTTTTCTTACAGCATCTTTTTTTTAAATTAGTTGATTCCATTATCATCTCCTTTATTTGGGCTGGCAAAACCCCCCGTGTCTCTAAATTACATCTCCAAAAATCCTCGGTCGAGGGTGGTCTTGGGCTGCCTATCATGAGACATTATTATTGGGCCTGCAACGCTAGGGCCTTGGTCTTCTGGTCCCAAGATAATCATTATGCGGATCAAATACCGTGTTGGCCTGCACTTGAATCTCATAACTGTCAATCCCTCATTGGTACATCTTTATCTGCTTTATTATTTAGCAAGGTCGACGTCCCTCTGAATGTGTTCAGACATGACTTTGTGCTGCATAACTTTCAGAATTCTGAAACAAATTAAGAAGATATTGCATCTTCCTGACCTTTCTATATATGCACCTATATGCCAAAACCCTGCCTTCAAACCAGCTTTATCAGATCCTGTGTTCAGGCAATGGTCAAATAAAGGTATTCTTTCAATAAAGGACCTGTATATCAACAAAGACTTTGCATCTTTTACACAATTACAAATGAAGTTTAATCTCCCACCTGGTCATTTTTTCAGGTACCTGCAGATTAGACATTTTGTACAACAGTCTTTAACCCATTTTGTCAAACTTCCTGTACAACATGATTTCTATGAGATTTTGAGAAAACACCCAACCTCCAAGCATTTAGTTTCAGAATTCGTTAATCTTTTCTCTTGGCCAACGTCTTCGACTTATGTCAAGGAGGCATGGTCGAGGGATGCAGGTATAGAGATTTCAAATGATCTATGGGAAAGAGCCTTAGTTGGTATTCATTCATGCTCAGTAAATGCCAGACTTCAGCTAATACAATTTAAAGTAATACACCGATTACATTACTCTAAGACTCGCCTTAATAGACTTTTCCCGACCATTTCACCACTATGTGACAAGTGTAAAATAAGTGATGGTACTTTATGTCATTTATTTTTCACCTGCCCCTCGCTTAAAAATTTTTGGTCTCAGATTTTTAATTTGTACAGTGTCATATATAAAAAAAGTCATAATATCTGATGTCTTAACAGTAATACTTGGTTGTTCAGATCAAACTTTGCTCTGCTCACAGTCACTTCAGCATGCTATTAGGTTTGGCATGATTGTTGCTAAGAGGGTCGTCCTGAAAGAATGGAAGGCCAATACGCCGCCCAGTTATATTAACTGGCTCAACGATTTGGCATCCTGCTTGTACCTTGAAGAGATTCGATATCATTTGTCTAATACTCAAGATATGTTCACTAAAATTTGGGGACCACTTATGGATCATATTAAGAAAAAGAGGACTCAGCCTGTAACATGAAAGGATTGTATTATGAAACTTGCTTAGCATGGACTGCTTACACTTTTGTAGTTATATGTGTAATAATCACTTATTTCTTTGTGTATTTTTTTTTGAGCACTGGCAGTGTTTGTTGTTCTGTCTTACTTTTGAAAAACTGAATAAAATATATATTAAAAAAAAAAAGAAATTCCCCACCATCACTGTTTGGGGGGGCAACTACCGCGGCCGCCCCAGCACAAGCAGACGCGGATGCGGCCGCAGACGCCCCCGCAGAAGCAGAAGCAGAAGCGGATGCGGACGCGACCGCCCCAGCAGAAGCGGACGCGGATGCGGCCGCAGACGCCCCCGCAGAAGCAGAAGCAGAAGCGGATGCGGACGCGACCGCCCCAGCAGAAGCGGACGCGGATGCGGCCGCAGACGCCCCCGCAGAAGCAGAAGCAGAAGCGGATGCGGACTGCGGCCGCGACCGCCCCAGCAGAAGCGGGCGCCGCAGCGGCATCCGCCGCATCACATGTAGCGCTACCCTCCGGACCACCAGAAACAGCGGCGTCACCTTTCTTACTGCCAGTGCTCTTTGTGCTCACCTTTTCAGGACATGATCTAATGAGATGGCCCTCTGCACCACACGCAAAACACTTCATGGTTTCAGATGTTGCAAACACCAAGTAGCTAAAGCCGTCAATCCTGAAGTTAAAAGACGCGTTCAGTTCAGCAGAGCTGTCTTTTAACACCATGAAACACTGCCTCCTGTGACACACGACATGCTTCAGCAGGGGGGATTTACTACCCAGAGAGACCATTCTGATGGGGAAAACAACTTGGCCAAAACGGGACAACTCTCTGATCAGCTGATCATTTTTAATGAAAGGAGGAACGTTTGAGATGGTGATCCTCCTAGAAGGGTTAACCAGTGGTAGAACAGGAGTAAAAGTGTCATTTATGACCACTCCCTGTTCCACCACCTGATCAGCTTTTTCAATTGAATCCAGAAAGATGACAATTGCACTGTTCATCCTCGATGCTGATTTTATGCTGTCATGCCCAACCACCTGTCCTACAGCGAGGCCGGCCTCCTCCACAGAACAGGGAACTGTCGGGAGGATTCTCACGCCATGCCGCCGGGTCAAGCGCTCAAACTCCACACCACCATCAAACACCAGCATGATGCCGGTCGGGAAAAACCGGCAGCAGAAGCTACCGTTCCCCGACACACTCACTCCAACACTCACACCCCAGCACACACACACTCAAACCACTATACGTATACTAAACACACACACCTCAAACACACACGATAGAGAAAAGTTAGAGAAAAACAAAGTTTAGAGTACCCACTCGACACCACTCCACACCCCTGCTCCCACAAACGCTCACGCATGCGCACAAGAGAGAGAGAGAGAGAGAGAGAGAGAGAGAGAGAGAGAACACAGAACAAAAGGTTACAGACAAAAATATAAATGTAAAGCGAGGCTTTACATTTGTAAAGCAAGGCTGCTCGGAGAAGCGCTCCGGCCACCGGCAGAGTGAAGAAGCCTCACCGTTATAGGCCCATGGCTCCGAGAGAGATCCGTCGCTGCCAGAAATCCACGGAACTGCTCATCCGTAAGCTGCCCATCCAGCGCCTGGTGAGGGAGATCGCTCAGGACTTCCAAGACCGACCTGCGCTTCCTGAGCTTCGCCGTCGTGGCTCTGCAGGAGGCCGGCGAGGCCTACCTGGTGGTCTCTTCTTCGCTAAGGGGGTCGCCATCATGCCCAAAGACTTCCAGCTGGCCCGCCGCATCCACGGAGAGAGAGCTTAGACTTTCTGCTGCACATTCACCAACCATAATGCTCCGCACTGTGTGTCTATATATATATATATATATATATATATATATATATATATAGTAATATGTACATATGTTTACTAGCTGTTCTTGTTTTTTCTTGCCTTCTGATTGTTGCTATCCCTGTGCTGTTGCAATCCTGGAATTTCCCCATTGTGGGACTAATAAAGGCTTATCTTATCTTAAAATAAGGGCAAATAATAAACTGAAGGATGAACACAGATAATACCAAATATATAAATGGCAAGACAGCAGTGAACGTAAACAGGAGAGATAATACAGGATATAAGAAAAACAACCAAGGATAACATGACAGGAAACAAAGAACCCAAAAATGCAACAAATATACAAATACAGAAAAAGACAATGAGACTGAGTGCGGCGGAACCCCCCGTGCTTAGATCATGACAAAGCCTTCCTCACAAGGCTGGATTCCAGACACCCAGGGTAACATCAAAAGAAAAGGAAAATAACCCACCCAACAAAAAACAAGGAAACAAAACCTGCCCTGAGCAGGAGGACGGGGACCCAGGCATGGAGGGACCGAAACAACCCAGAGAAAATAAGAAAAACACCCATGACTCACACCCCGAATAAGAGGTACAGGATACAAATGATGTAAGGAAGATTAACTGTCTAGTTTGGGTGGTCTTCCTGAATCCCTTATCCACCCACACAAACGAAAGAGTTCGTCGGGTGGTCTCCCAGGCCTCCAGAGCCACCTAAACAGCAGGAAGGGTTCACCAGGTGGCCTCCCAGCATCCCCGAGCTAACGGGCCGCAGAGCACAATCCACCCCCTCCTGGAGGCAGCAGTTGGAACCAGTGCATACTGTGGACCAGAGGAGCTAAGAGATGGGAACCCGGTGAGGAAGATGGCTGTCCAGCGGGGAAGCTGGACGGGGGACCCTCCATAACCTCGGGCAGAGGAGGGGGGACCACAGCACTTTCAGACTGGGACATGGCAGCACCCGCGACGACCCTGGACTGGGGCGAAGCAGCACCAGTGGCAACTCCGGGCTGGAGCAAAGCAGCACCTGCAGTGGCCCCAGGCTGGAACAAGGCTGCATCTGCGGCACTCCAGGCTGGAGCAAGGCTGCGCCTGCAGTGGCTCTGGGCTGGAGCAAAGCTGCGCCCACGGTGGCTCCAGGCTGGAGCAAAGCTGCACCCATGGTGGCTCTGGGCTGGAGTGTATCAGCACTCATGGTGGCTCCAGACAGGAGTGTAACTGCACCCTCGTGAGCCCAGACTGGGCCATAGATGCACCCACTGTGGACCCGGACTGGGCAGAGGCTGCACCCACGGTGGTTCCGGACTGGAATGTGGTTGCACCCATGGTGGCCTCGGGAGGAGGATGAGGACTCGTAGCAACCTCAGACGGAGGAAGAGGACCCACAGTGACCTCGGATGGAAGAAGAGGACCCATGGCACCCTTGGATGAAGGATGAGGACCCATGGTGCTCTCGGACGGAAAATGAGGACCCACGGCAACCTCAAACAGAAGATGATGACCCAGGGTGACCTCAGGTGAAGGAGGAGGACGATCATCTGAAGACCCAGACGATGACTCAAGCAAAGAAGAAGAAACAAACACCGGGTTACGACCACTGGCAGCAGTAGAACTCGGTAAGGAGAGCTCAGAGGCAGCTGGCAGCTGCGACTGCCCCCCCCAAAGGACAAGAAACTCCAGATCTGATGATGTGTAAACAGAACAGAGCACTTGCCTTGGCTTGGACTCCACTGCCATCCAAGACTCCAGCGATCCTGACAGGGGCGTCTCGAGTCTCTCCATCTGGGTGCCCTCTCTCGACCTGGTCACCTTGGGAGAAGGACAGGAAAAAGAAAACAGAGAAGAATCACCGGCAGCAGTGGAGCCCAATGAAGAGAACTCAGGAGCAGAGGACATCTGCAGCTGGTCCTCTCCACCATGAGCCACACAAGATTTCTCTGAATCTGTGAAAAGAGAAACAGAACAGAGCACTTGCCTGAACTCAAGCTCCACCGCCTTCCAGGACTCCAGTGATCCAGGCAGGGGCGTCTCGATTTCCTCCACCTGGGCGCTCTCTTCCAGCATGGTCACCTTATCAGGGAAACACAAAGAAAACACCGGAGAAGAATCACCGGCAGCAGTGGAGACCGGTGAGGAAGACTCAGCAGCAGAGGACATCTACAACTGATCCTCCCCACCCTGAGCCAGACACAAATTCTCTGAATCTGCGGAAGAAGAAACAGAACAGAGCACTTGCCTGGACTCGAGCTCCACTGCCATTCAGGACTCTGGCAAACCTGCTACAGCGACCTCGGCAGCAGGCGAGATGGTAAACGCAGCCCCAGGGCCTCCGGATGAAACAGTCGACGCAGATGACTCATCAGACGTAACCGCCGGAAGTCGTTTCACCACTGGCGCGGACTCCTGCACAACTGAAGCCAGGGGACTCATTGCTGTTGGCTCATGCCTCAGGTAACAGGTAGCACTCTCCCACCATCCAGATTGTGGCTGTGGGGCTGGAATCAGGTCCTCCAGGGCCGCAGGCTCCTTCATTGTTCGGCAGCTCCATCCCGGAACTGGCAAACACCCAGGAGAAATAGGAGGAGACACAGGGGTAGCAGGTGAGGTAGAGATAACAGCAGCTGATGGTGAGGACTCAATGGGCTGCTGTAGTTGAGCCTCACCACCAGGAATCAGGCAAGAATGTTCTGTAGTGAGTGAAGGAGAACGGAGAAGTACTTGCCTGAATTCCCGGGGTGTGATGATGGCAGCAGCTGCTGAACCAGATGATGTTCCCCCTGGAGCAGCAGAGGTCATCTGGCATGGCATCAGAGTCCGGGGACACTGGATCGTCAGTGCAGACTTCGATGCAGATAAGTTCCTAGCCCTGAGAGGCGGACCCAGGGAATGCCTCGCCAATGGCGCCGGGTCCCGCGTCGCCGAAACCAGGGGCCGCTCACTCGTTGATGCTGGCTTCGGGACATCCAAGGCGCTTTTCTCCTTCACCGGGTGTGATTGCAGGACCGGACCAAGGCCCCTGGGATCCACGGACCCCGCCGTCATCCGGCGGCTCCCTCCCAGGACCAATGGACACCCAAGAGAGAGAGGAGATGCAGGTGAGGAAAATGTGCCAACAGTTGGTGATAAAGACTCAGCAGAATGGAGCTGCTGCTGAGCCTTGCCACCAGGAACTAGGCAAGATAATTCATTTTTATGTGACGAAGAATGAAAAAACACTTGCCTGTGTTCCCAGGGCGTGATGGTAGCAGCTGCGGCGGGACCAGACGATGTCTCTCCCTATCAATGGGGGTTGTCTGGCAGATGGGCGGGGCACTGGCTCCTGATGGGATGAGTGAGCCTTCCGCACCCAGGGATGCTTCTTCGTCAGCGCAGGTAACACAGGAGAGGCATTTCTCACCCGCTCGCAGAGCTGGTGTTGGGACTCCAACATGGTGGTGAGGAGCACTGTGAGACCCGAATAGCCCCAGAGGCTGGGAAATGCTTCGACTACCTGAGCCGCGCTGTCCAAATGTTCCAGAGCCTCCTCCGGAGTGTGGGAGGCGCAAGCTTCCGAGACATAACCCACAATCTGTCCTGCCACCTCACACTCCTCTTCGCTCAGTCCAAAAACACGGAAGTCCAGGGTGGCTAATACAAAAATACACAGGAGGGAATTTAAAGAAAAAAGAGAAGCAAACTTCACTGCTGTTGGCGTCTGTCAGGCTGGGTCATTCTGTCATGAACTGCCCATTCATGGGGCAAACAGATAATTCCAAATGCAGGCAGTAAGTTTGCATATTTAATAAGCACACGCATACAAGAGCATGCACAACGGAACAGATAGGTAACAATGAAATCCCAGCTGGACTGGACATACGAAAAAAGAGGAACAAGGCTGCGGATTCCAGCAAAGCTGGACTTACGGTTGAAGAGAATAATAGAGACAGGAATGCTGTATCAGGAAAAACACAGATGATCAAATGACCCAGCAATTAACAAACAGAGGGTCAAGGAATAAATAGATAGCAAGAGTGATTGCACAAGAGAGTCAGCTGTGAGTCATGAGGACAGGAGACAGGACTGACAGCTTGACAGGAGCACCACCCATACCAGAACAAACCCGGAAGTGCCCCTGACAGCGGCAGCCCCAAAGAGAGAGAGAGAACACAGAAGGGATGAACAGTTTAACACAAAGGTCATATCTGATTTTAATATATCAGTGGTCCATTTCAACAGCAGAAGTCTCTATCCCAATTTTAATAACATTAAAGATTACTTACATCAGTTTAAAGAGCCATTCAATATAGTGGCAACATCAGAGACATGGCTCAGTGAAGAGAAAGGAGTGGATTTTACAATGGATACAGACAAAAATACAAATATAAAGGGAGAACTAAAATAAGGGCAAATAATAAACTGAAGGATGAATACAGATAATACCAGATATATAAATGACAAGACAGCGGTGAACGTAAACAGAAGAGATAATACAGGATACAAGAAAACCAACCAAGGATAACATGACAGGAAACAAAGAATCCAAAAATGCAACAAATATACAAATACAGAAAAAGACAATGAGACTGAACATGGCGGAACCCCCCACACTCAGATCATGACAGTTCCATCCCAGAACCGGTGGACATTCAGGAAAAACAGGAGGGGACACAGGAGTAGCAGGTGAGGATAAGATAGCAGCAGCAGATGGTGAGGACACAGCCAAATTGTGCTACCGCTGAGCCTCACCACCAGGAATAAGACAAGGCATTTCATCTGTAAGTGTGAAAATAAAAATGTACTTGCCTTATCTCCCTCAACGTGATGGTAGCTGCTGCTGGAAGCCCAGATAAATTCCTCTCTGTGGCTGCAGCGGGCAGGGCACCCACTCTGGAGGAGCCGGCTCTGCAGACATGTCACTGACCAAAACAGCTGCTGCAGCGGGGAAGTTCCTCTGGTTTTGATGCAGCTGAATGGTGATGAGAGGCTAGGTGTGCCTATCCCGGGGGATGCTTTCTTGTTGGCTCAGGAACAGACTGTGAACGGGGAGGACCGGAGATAGGTGCTGGAGGACGGCGTCCCGAGGCTGGCGAATGGTGAGAAGCTGGAGGCGGATGCACCAGAGGGATGCTTCCTTGTTGGCTCAGGTGCAGCTGGGAGTGAGCCTCTCACCAATCCTCGAAACGTCATGTGGAGGGTGGAGACGGTCGTGAGGAGCTCCGCGTCCTTGGGGTAATTTCTAAGCCCGGGGTGCGCCTTCACTATCATCGCCGCCGACTCCACATTCTTCAGGACCTTCTTAAAGGAACGGGAGGCAAGAGCTTCAGAGACAAAATCCTGAATGAAAAATGCCACCCATTGTTCATCCATGATGGGGCCTCCGGCCGCTAACCCCCCTCTGTTAGCAAAGCCCCAGTGTGCTGATGGCATTCTGTCCACTCTCCCTCCGGTAAGCAAAATAACAGGTGAAAAAGAAAAAAGCAAACTCACAGTGGCTGGTGTCCACACAGGCCGTATCCTTCTGTCATAAATCGCTCTTTTCAAATGGAGGCAGAAGACACCAAATGCCAACTGTGAGTTTGCAACATTTATTAACTTAAACACAAACAAAACACAACACTGACAAATAAGGGAATGGTGAGAGGAGCACTAGAGGAGAACGGGGCTCATGCCTGGGGGGAAAAGAGAACAGCCTGGATGGGCCCAGGGTGAGGTGCCCGGACACACCGGGGGGAAAAGAGACAAAAACCAGACGGAGTCACACCCGAAGAGAAAACGGGGCTCACATCTGGGGAACAGGAAAAGGAATTATTCCAGAACGGCACACACCTGTTCACCTCTGTGGAAAAACACATACGCTCAGAGTAACAGCTGGTCACTCTGAGAAAGCAAACAGTAAGTCACGGCAACAAGAAATGTTGCCGTTGTCCTTAAATAGGTTAATGGGAAAATGAACCATGAATGACAGGTGTGGGTTACAAGAGTGAGGAAATAATCAAAACAACAAGTGACAGCTGTGCAGCCCGCAAAACAGAATTTGACAGCACACGGGGTGCTGTCAAAATAAAGCACCAGAGTGGATAAATAATGCTACTGAAAATGGAATGAATATAAACCCACGAGATGCAAATAATACAATAAATACAAGACAATACACAAGTATATACACAAGTATATAAACAAGACTATAATGACAAAACTAAGAATACAAGATAACTCATGAACTAACAGAGACAACAACCCAGACAAAATACAGAAATGTATGAAAACTAAAATAACCATAGTAATACATGATAAACAGAGATGCAAACAAACAGAAGGACTTAAACTAAACTGGAGGCTGAGCACTGCACCCAGCCGTGCCCACAGTCATGACACTATATTTCTACAGATATGAAGCATCTAGAGCATAAACATAAATTGTTATGGTTGTTACAAATGTTCTATTAGTGGCTTGGATTTTCAAGTTAAAGCCAAAGTCAACTTTACTGTCAATTCTGCTATACGTGCAAGACATATATGTTATGTATGGTAAAATACCTGGGTGAACACAGCTTTACTGAATAGTAGAAAACAGCAGTTACACAGCAGGTACCTGGCAGAGGGCACCGGTCAAAGAGGCCGCAATATGGATGCCCTCTGCCTTATATAGGGTGGTACAGTGACGTGATGGGTAGTGCACATCACTACACAGGCACGATAATGTGCCATTTACAACACAACATCCCCCCCCCTTTAGAAAAGTCCAAAACCATACACACTATTGACCCCCCCCCCCCAAATTTGGGACCCGAATCACCCACTAAAATAATGAAAAACAATTTACTAAAATGGCCTAACACGGACTTCCGGTTATGGCTGCCACGTAGGACGGACGTGTCTCGCTCTGCTCTGCTCCTGGAGAAAAAAAATCGGCAAATAACTCTCTCATTTGGGACAGAACGTATCCCAGCATTTGGGCGAGGATATGTCGGCGAAGCCTAAGGCTGGAAAACCAGGAAAAGGAAAAAGCGAGCCGCCGAAACAGTCCAAATTAACGGACTTTCAGGTCTGTGACGCAGCAAACAAAACTCCATATATGGCGGAGGAGGCTGGCGGCGGTGCGATGTCTGCGGGGAATGGCGCAGATGCGCTGATGGCTGCCATGAGTTCAATGAGAGCGGACTTTTCCTCTAGATTTGATGGGATTATGACAGCGTTGGAAGGAATAAGAAAGGAATTGGGTGACTGTGTAGAACGAACGGCGCAGATGGAGCTCCGTCTCGCTAGTGCTGAAGATGACGTCACCCGTCTTCAATTAAAGGTGCGCACTTTGGAAAAAAAAAATAAATCTCTGGAAGATAATATTTTGGATTTGGAATCTCGGTCGAGACAGAATAATTTGAGGCTGGTGGGTCTTCCAGAGGAATCAGAAGGTCGGGACGTATGTTCCTTTCTGGAAAAGTGGATTCCAGAGGTGCTGGGCAGCGAGGAGTTGCAATCAGCAGTGGTTCTGGAAAAAGCACATCGTATTGGCCCACGGAGAGATAAGGGACCGCCGAGGACCTTAATTATGAAGTTTCTTAGCAACAGAGACAGGATGAAGATCTTCAACGCTGCACGTGCTAAAGGAGAGATTAAACACCAGGACCAGCAGGTGCGGTTCTACCCAGATTTGGCCACAGGAATCCAGCAATTGAGGAAGCAGTTTGATCCCATACGTAAGGAGCTGCGCAACCTTGGGATTCGTCATGGTGTAATCTATCCTGCGAGACTGCTGACCACGTATGAGGGCAGAACCCACATTTTCAAGACCCCAGAGGAGGCGCAGGAGTTCATCAAGAAGATCAAAGAAGAAGAAGAGACTGGTGGGAGCTAAGCATGAACAAAATATAAGGTAGAATAATTAAGCATTTGCACAGGCATCTGACTGACTTGAAGTAAATAGTAAGTTTACAAAATATAGATTGTATTATATATTAAAAAAACAAAACAAAAACAAAACAAACAAAAAAAAAAACTATGATGTACAAAGTTGTTAAAAATTTTGGAGTTAAGTTGGAAAACTACAGAGGAGAGTTAATGTTACGTCATTAAAAGCAGTAGAGTTAGGGTGATTGGGAGGATGAAGAAGGAGTGGCTTAGGCTGTTCCCCGTGGGTGTGGAACGGTCGATGGCTATATCGGGAGACAGAATTTTTCTTTTGATTTTGGGGGGTTTGCCACAAGTGTGGGAAGGGGAAATTTGTTTGTGTGTAGTTTGTAGGATGAATGTTCAACCACTCATGTTTTTGCTTCTCTGTATGAGCATGTTTACACTGCAAGGTAATCCTAAACTCTCTATTGATCATGGACCAAAGTGTTAATCTTAATTTAACTTCATGGAATTGCAGAGGTCTACAAAATTTAAAAAAACTTAAACAAGTTATGAATAAAATAAAGGACATGGGTTCAAGAATTGTGTTTTTACAAGAAACTCATCTGATAGAGGAGGATGTTAAAAGAATTAGGAGTAGATGGCAGGGAAGTGTATTCACCTCTTCATTTTCATCCCGAGCCAGGGGAGTTATGACTCTCATACATAAATCAGTTCCTTTTCAGGTGAAAAATGTAATTGGAGACAAATTTGGAAGATATGTAATCATTCAAGGTTCTTTGCTATTAGAAAATATAAATCTTGTGAACTTATATGGTCCCAATATAGATGATCAGAAGTTCTTTGCTAATTTATTTCTCATCTTATCATCACTTACAGGGCAACATATAATAGCAGGGGATTTTAATTGTACATTGAATCCAGGTGTGGATAGATCAACAGGACTGGATTGTACGCACATTGGATGTAGGATGACTATTAATCATTTTATGAAAGAATTGAGATTGTTAGATATATGGAGAGAAATGAAACTACAAGTTAAAGCCTATTCTTGTTATTCCAGTACCTACAAGACATTCTCACGTATTGATTATTTTTTGATTTCCACAGAATTAAGGTCCAAGATTCAAAACTGCTTTTATGATAACATCGTGATTTCTGATCATGCACCCTGTTGTCTAATATATGTAGATAAAAAATTGACAAAGGAATCAGGTAGATGGCAATTTCAGCATAAATGGCTTCAGGATGAGGAATTTGTCAAGTATATAGAAAAACAGATAGACGAGTTCTTTGACATCAATACTACACAAACATCAGCATGTGTAAAGTGGGAGGCTTTCAAAGCTTTTATTAGGGGACATATTATTAGTTATACAGGATCAAAATCTAAGAAGACTCGAGAGGAGAGAGCTAAATTGGAACATAAAATAAAAAGTCTTCAGGAAAAAGTGTATGCAGGAAGTGACCCAAGGTTGGAGAATGAATTACTGATTTTGAGAGCTGAATACGACAAAAAATCAGCGAATAGAGCTGCCTCGAGTCTTCTAAGATTGAAACAATCTTTTTATGAACAAGGTGAAAAATCAGGAAAATTATTAGCATGGCAGATTAAACAATTGGAAATTAAAACACCAATTACCAGTATTATAAGTAACGGACAGGTAGTTATAGATCCTTTAGAAATTAATAGAGCCTTTAGAGATTACTATGAAAAATTATATGATACCAAAAATGAACCTGATTTAACAAAACTAAATGGGTTTTTGAACGAACTATCTATACCGTGTATTCCAAATGAAAACAGGGAGATATTGGAGTCTAAAATTAGTCAAGAAGAAGTTGGGCTAGCCATTGATAATATGAAATCAGGAAAAAGTGCAGGACCAGATGGTCTTCCAGTTGACCTTTATAAAAAATTTAAGAATAAATTAATAAAACCTTTTTTGGAAATGGTTTTAGAAGCATTTCAAAATAATAATTTACCATCATACATAAATAATGCCTTAATTATACTGCTGCCAAAACCAGGTAAGCCCTCTAATAAATGTGAAAATATGAGACCAATAAGCCTATTAAACGCCGACCTTAAGATAATCTATAAAATTTTAGCAAGACGAATACAAGAAATTTTACCAAATATTATTAATCGAGATCAGAATGGCTTTATAAAGGGTAGACAAGGCTTCCATAATGTAAGAAGACTATTTAATATTATTTATTTTAATAAAGAAGCACCGGATACAGCTCTCCTATCATTGGACGCCGAAAAGGCCTTTGATAGAGTTGAATGGCCCTTTCTTTTTGAAGTCCTACAAAGGTTTGGACTTGGAAATAATTTCATAAAATGGGTTCAAATAATATACAATAATGCTACAGGAGAAATCCTAACAAATAACAATATTTCAAAACCAATAAAAATCAATAGAGGATGTCGACAAGGCTGTCCACTTTCACCTTTACTGTTTACTATGGCAATTGAACCTTTAGCGATAGCGATACGTTTACATTCACAAATATATGGAATTAAAGTTGGACCAACAGAACATAAAATCTCCCTGTACGCCGATGATATAATTTTGTTTATGTCGAATCTAAAAAAATCAATTCCAACCTTGTTGAATTTAACAAAGAATTTTGGGGAAATATCAGGATATAAAATAAATAAAACTAAATCTTCAATATTAATGCTAAATGAGACCCAGAGAAATTACCCAGCCCCTGAGGTAAATCAATTCAATGTTGTAAATCAGTTTAAATATTTAGGAATCCAAATTATGCCTAAGCTAGAATCAGTCGCCAGTGTCAACTATGAAGCCTTAATGTCAGATATCAATGAGTTAACTCAGAGATGGATGTCACTACCAATGTCGATGATCGGGAGAATCAATATACTTAAAAGTAATATTTTACCTAAAATACTTTATTTATTTCAATACATTCCCTTATCACCACCTTTAGATCTATTCTCAAGAATAAAAAAAAAGTTAGTGGAATTTATATGGAACAACAGGAGGGCTAGATTACGTTTGTCTTTATTATATTTACCATTTGATCGTGGAGGTCTGAAATGTCCAAATTTTATGTTGTATTATTGGTCGGCACAACTGAGGTCTATGACATATTATTTTTCATCAAATGATCTCCCTCACTGGACTGAAATGGAATCATACAATTTACCTTTACCTCTTCCCATATTCATATACTCAGATTCGGCAAAAAAATTACAAAAACAAGTTAAAAATCCATTTGTAAAGCATATGATCAAAATATGGTGTGAAGCTAAAAACTATTTAAAAGAACCACAGTTATTGTCACAATTTAGTCCAATATGGGGTAATCAATATTTTAAACCAGGGAGAGCGGACGCTGTATTTAAAGTATGGAATTTAAAAGGGATACAAAAGATTCAGGATTTATATTTGCCATGTGCAGACAACATAATGTCTTTTGAAGAGCTGAGGATCAAATTTAATCTCAATAGAACACATTTTTTTAAATATCTTCAACTTAGAAACTTTATTCGATCAAATCAAAATAAAGCTCTCACTCAACCTATTTATTCATCCTTGGAAAAAATGATGATGAAAGATAGTAAAAGAAAGGGTATTATTTCAGAGTTTTATAACTCATTGACACTATCTTCAAGTGAAAATTCACTGAAAAGATTAAACTACTGGAAAGAAGATCTGGAAATTGAAATTTCAGAGGAACAATGGGAATTGGCTTGTACAGAAGCTCAAACCAAATCAATAAATGCACGCCTTAAATTGATACATTTCAAATGGTTAATGCGGATGTATGTTACACCGGAGGAGTTAAATAGATATAACAAAAATATACCAGATACATGCACAAAATGCATGGAAAGTAAAGGAACCCTATTGCATTGTTTATGGGAATGTAGATTAATAAGAATGTTTTGGGAGGAGGTGAGGGTAACAATTGAAAAAATAATCTCAAAACAAATCATATTGAATCCTAAACTGTTTTTGTTGGGTCTGTACCCAGAAAAGCATAATTTCAATAAAAGTGAAAGAACATTCATAGACCTCAGTTTGCTTAATGCCAAAAAATGTATTGCACTATTATGGAAAAAGACTCATAGACCAGATGTGACTCAGTGGTTAAGACAGATGTTAACAAACCTTCCATTAGAAAGAATAACATATATACTGAAATCAAAGGAAATTGTGTTTGAGAATATATGGAGACCTTTTATTGATTATGTAAAAAATTTAAACATAACTCTTGAAGAAGAAGGTGAATGATGTGTGTGGACCTTGTAAATTCCAAACTGGTGAACATAATATGTATACTAATGTATTGGATTGTCTAGACTAAACAGAGGAGCATTGTTGAAGACTTGATTTTGTTGGTGGTTGTTGGTGTTTTTAGGGCATTTTTTTTTTTTTTTGTAGTACTTTAGTGTTAGTGTTTGATTGTTTGTATCATGTTTGTTAAAAAAAAAAAAAAAGGTTCAATAAAGATATTGTGGAAAAAAAAAAATGGCCTAACACATTCACACAACATAACCTAAAACAGGGCTGATGGGTGGACTACCATGCAGCTCGAATGGCAGGGTGGATTATTCTGCCACCTATAGCTAAAGAAAAGTCCATACATAAACTAAAATTACACACCGTGCTCCTAAACTAAGCAAAATACACAAAATAATTCCATATCATAACATACAGTATATACTGTATATCAAAACACAAGAACTATAAACACATACTATTTACAGTACTGTTCCTTGGGTAGGAGGAGTAGAACCAGTATGGGGGGGCCCAGGGTAGCCCCTCAGCAAGCGCGCCCCTGGAAGCAGCAGTCCCCCGGGATGATGGCTGATCTTCTGGAGCCTTGCTTCTTCACCACCGACATCGACTCTCATCCAGTCTTGTCACCTGGAGCCTCTTCCCAGACGTGCCGAAGCTGATTGGTGTACCTCGCCAAGCCATCGGACAACCTGAAGTATGCTGCACCCAGCTTAACCACTATGTGCAGACACCCTCGAAGTTTAGCTGGCTGTGGTCTGGCCCATCTTCGCCGTGGACTTTCTTCACCCTGAACCAAGTCCAAAACCCTCAGCGGGGCCCAGCTCAGCCTGAAGTGGTGCTGCTGAGCACGTGGTTCCTCCATGCTCATCAGTCTGGTCCCGACCTCTTCTAAAACTGTTGTAGTGTTCACCATCGTGGCTACAGACCCTCCATCCCCCTGAGGCCAAGCTCTCAAGGTATCTGGGGCTCGTGCATTGGTGTCACTCGCCGGTGCAGGCGCCTCGCCACCATGCTCAGTACCCCCCTCTACCACATCCCGAGTGAAGCTGGTCCTGCTTGACTGCCGTGGTGTCCGTTAGCTCTTATTCCCACACAACATCCTCATCAACCACTGGAACCGGAGGGTTCCACTGGCCACAACCCGACCATTCGTTCGCAGCATTGTCTTTTATGGCGAAACCCAGTCCGTAAAACAAATCACAGCCCATGATGTTATTGCCTCGCGCTGTCATGTAGATCGTGATGTCCACCATCTTTGCAGACTTGTACCAGACCATTAACTCCAAAGTCCCAACGGTGCACAGCCTGCCACCTACATACCCATACAACGGCGCCGGGTTACCTCTAATCCTGTAGTGGGGGAATAAACTTCCTCACCGTGGCCCAATTCAGCAATGACCCCTCTGCTCCCATGACAAGCAGCAGCAGCACCTCCACGCCGTCCAGTTGCACTGTGCAAAACATGTACCCGTTTGTGCTGGGGGACACCGTATGGATGGTCATCGGGGGCGGGCGGTGTGATTTCTTCCATGGGTTCTCCGGTTCAGATACACAGCACACTCTAGCATAATGATTCAAGCGTCCACATCTGCTCCAACATTTTCCTCTTGCCGGACAGTCCTTAGCCTTATTGAGGTGTGTTGCAGACCCACAACCCTTGCACAGGGGTTTTCCTGGGGCAGACCTTCGGCTGACAGCATTGGCTTCCATAGTATCGTCATCCAAGCTATCCTCGCTATCCAAGTCCGCAACATTTGCTGCGGCAGGAGGCTCCGGCGGCCGCTGTGACTGGCTCCAGGTTAGCTCCAAAGCTAGCTTGTCTGTGGCCTCCAGCTGGAAAGCTAGTTCGACGATTCTGGCAAATGTTAAGTCACTGGGTGCTGTGAGTAGCCTAGCCCGCACAGTGGCACTGCATGTGTACTCCGCAAGCTGGTCACGTACTATTTCATCTTCCAACTGCCCAAAGCAACACTCGCTAGCTAGCTGCCTCAAGTCGGCAACAAACTGATGAATAGGCTCACCCACTCGCTGATGTCGCTGCCGAAAATGAATCCTCCGGACAGTCACACTATCTAGGGTGTGGAAATGGCTGGCTAGCAGCTCCACAACATCTTCAAAAGAGTCCAAAGCTCCGAGTGTGTGCAGGACTCGTGCTCTTAGCTTGTCGAGCTTACCGAGGTCCAGCGCGGTGATGTACGTCTGGAAAGCCTCAAACCACATAGGCCAAGGCACCGGCAGTTCACCTGGGAGCTCGAGAAAGGGGCAAAGTGGTGTCATACACGCCTCCATGAGTTAATCCTTAATCATCAAATGTTATGTATGGTAAAATACCTGGGTGAAGGATAAGGCAAGATGACTGGACGAACACTGCTTTATTGATAGTAGAGAACAGCGGTTACACAGCATGCACCGGACAGAGGGCACCGGTCAAAGAGGCCACAATATGGATGTCCTCTGCCTTATATAAGGCAGTGTAGTGACATGATGGGAAGTGCAAGTCATTACACCGCACTTCACAGTAATGTGCCATTTACAAAGCAACAATATAGAGTATCAAAATTGCACTTCTCACACATCCACAGCGCAGTAGAATAGAACATAAAAACAAGAGCAAACATTCAACATATGCATTCATCTTCAATTACTTGATTCTTTTGGGTCTCAGGAGTGTATCCCAGCTTCTTTTGGGCAAGGGGTGGGGTACACCCTGGATAGATCATCAGTCCATTGCAGGGCCAAAACAGAAAGACAGACAATCATTCACTCTCACACCTAAGAACAGTTTATCCCCAGTTGATGCTAATTTACCTAACGTGCATGTTTCTGGACTGTGGGAGGAAACTGGAGTACCCGGGAAAAACCCACACAGACACAGGAAGCACATGCAAAGTCATCATAGAAAGGTCACTGCTGGTGAGGGGTGGGATCAAACCCACAACCTTCATGCTGTGACAGTGCTAACCACTGCTCTGCCAAGCTGCTCTCAGTGTATACAGTGTACACAATATATGCATGTAATCTGTCTTTCTTTCATTCTGTTGCTTAATATTGCCTTACATCTCATGACTGAAGATGGACCTGTATTTATATAGCGCTTTTTCTAGTCACAAAGACCGCTCAGAACGCTACACTAGTACTAACCCTCTGTTCTAAGGGCCTATCAGAGATGGATATCTAGGGACAATTTAGAATCACCAGTTAACAATCATGTCTTTGGATTGTGGGAGGAAACCGGAGAAGCTGGAGTAAACACACACAGCACAGGGCGAACATGCAAACTCCACACAGAAAGGTTCCTACCCCTCCCAGCCAGGGGATTTGAACATGGAACCTTGTAGCTGTGAGGCAACATTGGTTAGCAGTGTTAACCACTGTGCTGCCCAATCTTACTCATCTTTAAAGAAATAAAAATTATATTGTGTTGGAAAAGGCAAATAACGTTGTAAATCTCTGACCACCGGCAGAGTGAAGAGGCCTCGCCGTCACAGGTCCGTGGCTCTGAGAGAGATCCGTCGCTACCAGAAATCCACGGAGCTGCTCATCCGTAAGCTGCCCGTCCAGCGCCTGGTGAGGGAGATCGCTCAGGACTTCAAGACCGTCCTGCGTTTCCTGAGTTTCGGCGTCATGGCTCTGCAGGAGACCAGTGAGACCCACCTGGTGGTCTCTTCTTCGCTAAGGGGGTCACCATCATGCCCAAAGACTTCCAGCTGGCCCGCTGCATCCGCGGAGAGAGAGCTTAGACTTTCTGCTGCACATCCACCAGCCATAATGCTCTGCACTGTGTGTCTATATACGTATATACATTTATAGTAATATGGACATATGTTTGCTAGATGTTGTTTTTTCTTGCCTTCTGATTGTTGCTCTGAGTGTTGCTGTCCCTGTGCTGTTGCAATCCTGGAATTTCCCCATTGTGGGACTAATAAAGGCTTATCTTATCTTGTCTTATCTTAAATATGAGGAACTGTATTGCTTTTTCTAGTGTCAAAGGTCAATCAAAGCACTTAACTAGAAGCTACTTTAATCCTCTATGGGCTTAACAGAGAGAGTGATGCCAAGGGACAGTTTAGAATTACAAATTAACGTAACGTGCCAGTCATTGGATTATGGGAGGAAACCAGAGTTTCAGGAGTAAATCCATGCAAACAGGGCAAGCATGCGAACACCACACAGCAAGGTTATGCACATATTTGGCTTCAACTGCCCATTTGCTTTGTTTGGCTGAGCTGCCCCTGAAAGGACGGGGGGGAGGGGGGAGTTATACCTTCTTATTAGAGTTTCAAGCAGCTGTGCTGTGGGAAACTTATTATAATTGTTCTGATTCTTTTTATTTTCCTCCACTAAAATCCATGGGGACCAAAAAAAAGGTAATACATAGAAACATGAAATTTTACAGTCTGGTCAGAAATTTTCCCCACTGCTCAGAGACCAGAAAAGAAGGCACTGCATACATAATAATAAATAGTTTTACTTTTTTTGCAAATATCTCAAGAACGGCTGGGCCTAGACTCAAAATTGTTTAATCATTTTATTCTCTGAAATTTTCTGCAAACTTTCTCCCCTGGTCTTGAAGTTTTCTGCACCATATTTCCAAAAATGTGCAAGTGAAATCAAAGTAAAGTCCTCCTAGAATAATCATACAGAATCTATGAAATTAAACAGAGATCATTTTCAAATGTTGTTAATGAACATTTGTTAAAATATCCAAAAATGTAAGTCCATTCTAATTTTATCGACCATTCAAGTTGTCCGGTGTCTCTTTGGCACGTATTTTCAGATTTAATTTGTGATGTAGTGATCCAAACTGGATGAAACTTCGCAATCCCAATGGTATTCTTAAAACAACAAATTCCATGCAATTCTGTTCATGTTTCAAAGATTGTGTTTATGATGGCATAATGAGCTTCTTGTCAATGAAACATTTTGTTAGTTTGTGAGAAAGCTAGTGTGGGACCCAAAGCATGTGGTGTAGTAGTTAAGGTGATTGTCTGCCATGCTGGAGACCAGGGTTCAAATCCTCCAAACAAAGTGTCATTTATCTTCAACATGTCTCTGCTGAGCATTTGGAAACAATATGTAGCACACGCTGGGTTTAATTGTTCAGGGCTGTGTACGTTACCTTTTTCTGCTCATAGCACTGGTGCTACAGCGGTTCATAGTCATGTAGCACAAGACAATGACTTGTACCATGATAAAAACATGTCACTTCTCAAAAACTGACTGCAAGGATAAGGGCCTATACTTACATGGTGTTTTTCTAGTCTCAAAGATCATTCAAAGCACTTCACTAGTACTAACCTTCTATTCTGAGAGCCAGATACCTACGGACTATGTAGAATTACCAATTAACCTAACATGCATGTCTTTGGATTGTGGGAGGAAACCATCTCACCTAGAGTAAACCCACGCAGCACAGGAAGAACATGCTACCTCCACACAGAAAGCTTCCTACCCCTGCTAGCCTGAGAATTCAAACCTGGAACCTTCTAGCTGTGAGGTAACAGTGCTAACCCCTGTACCACTGTGCAAATAGTGCAATTTAATCATTTAAAATATAGTATTTCACTTTATGGTTAAAAACAAGTTGTCAAGATCTAGAAGTTATTTTAAATTTACATACATTTCCACATCAGTCATCAATCCTAACCACCTAAACAGACTCACCACACCATACAAACTAACAGGCCAGTTTTGGCCTGCGGGCTGCATGCTTGACACCGCTAGACTAGCCTGTAGCCTTTGACACCCCAGGGAGTTTCCTCTTTCTCCGTGATGCTCCTCCTCCAGACACCCACGGAAAATGAATCTGCTGTTGGCCCAGGAGAAGCCAAAAGAAACAGAAAAAAAAAAAAAAAAAAAAAACTCCTGGAGGCAGCAGCAGCTCTGACCATCCCCCAGTGGCTGCAGAGAAGAGATTAGCCTGGCCTGTTGGTGAAGAGCAATCTATGCATCCCGGTTCACTTGCATCTGCTCTTTTTTTCCTTTAATAGTCCCTCCGGAATAAAACATATCCCACTTTGTGTGGCACTAAATGCGACACTCAAAGGTGCAGCCTGCGCACACAAACACACGGTGTCTGTTCTTGTAAATATGAAAGTTTCTCAGTGCCGATATGAAAAAGAATGTCGGGTGCCTTTTGCAATTCTCTCTGTTGTGACAGGACAAAGAGCAGCAACCACTGAACTCGATAGATCGGTGTATTCCACCACTGATCTGCACTGAGTTTAACATGACTGGAGTTTGCCAATTGTAATTTTACCGGTGTATTTCTCATCACACCGGTGCTACATCAGTTCATGCATTCTTAGCACAGACCAATTTTCACGTCACATGTGTGACATATGTGTCGCACTGTGCAGCCCTGATTGTTATTGTTCTTCTGCTGCTTGGAATATGTTTCCTGGAAATATTCCTTACAAATATTGGTCCATAACCGAAGTGGTGGCTTAGAGATGGAGCATCTGCCCCACAACCGGGAGGTCATGGATTCAAGGCCAGGTCATACCAAAAACCATATAAAAATGGTACTTTCCGCCTTCTAGCTTGGTGCTCAGCATAATAGAACAAGGAAAGGAAAGATAACGCACAGAGCTACCAGAGGACTGACTTCCCACTGTAGCTTTCACTATTTACTGTAGCTGTGTGGCCTAGGGTCAGTAAAATGGAGATAGGCGCCGCCAGTATACACCACATGGTATCCCACATGCTATGGAAGGGAATTAACTTAATATTGGTCCATAATGATATGCTAGCATCACACAGTCCAAATTTGATGTCTGCACATCCATGATGCTCCATGCATTCATCCATTCTTTCATAGATCATATTTTGACCATAGCATCCTAATGTTGCAGCAAAAATTGAAAATTGTTTTTCCAGTCTTCCAGTGTCTAATTTTGGTGGCCTGTGTGGTCGATATTAATCATATATCCCATAACCTACATATGTATAAGCATGTGAGAATGTTTGGTGATTACATATGTAAAGCGACTTCACACCTCAGAACAGGACAAAGGGTCTCAACCGCCACTGAAGATCAAAGAGCATCCGAGGCACTGCGGTGGAGACCAGATAGGTCGCCCTGACCTCCCAGGGCCAGGTGGAGGGGTACGGAGACAAAGGAGGATAATTAAGTTAATGAGGGATGTCAGCTTTGTATGCATGTCTTTTGTTGTGTGTGAGTATAAGTACACAGAGCCGAATGTGTTCGCTCTCTTTCTACTTCTGCTTCTGCACTGAGATGAGACTTGTTAGAGGAGCGAAGCTGTTAATAAACTTTGGTTTATAAGTCACATCGCCTCGTTATTCCAAGCTCTTCTACACTGGTGACCCTGACGCGAGGATGGACCAGAGGCGTTCCCCCGCGATTGACTCATCTGAAGCGACCCAGGCAGACGCCGGCGCCCATGCAGACAGGGGAACGGATGGAAGACGTTCCCCCACGGCAGAAGAGAGGGCTCAACCGAGCACCAGCCCCGCCGTGAGAGCAGAAGAAAGGCACTCTCACCCGGCGGACACATCAAGGACGGCCCACACAAGCGCCGTCACCGTCAAGCTGCCAGAATTCTGGCAAGAAGACCCGAGCTCGTGGTTCCAGCAAGCTGAGGCTCAGTTTGCACTGGCGGGCATAACGGCGGACGAGACGAAGTTTTATCACATCGTCGCCAAACTCAACGCAGCCACGTCAAGATGCGCGCAGAGCATAATCCGACAGCCGCCTGCCTATGACAAATACAGAGAGCTGAAGGCGACCATCGTCGAGAACTTCGTCCCCTCAGCCGAGGAGAGAGCAGAGAAGATCCTGGCGATCTACGGCCACAGAGGATGCAGACCCAAGGCCCTCATGGAGGAGATGCTGCAGCTCAAGGAGGAGGACAACGACAACTTCCTCTTCCAACACATCTTCCTCAGCACTCTGCCACCACACATGAGAGGGACGCTGATCAACATGCGGTGCAGCACCCAGCAGGACTTCCGCGCGCTGGCCCGAGAAGCGCAGCGACTCACCAACGCCTGTAGGGAACAGGTGGCCACAGCAGCATCCGCAGATGCCCAGAGCAGCGGAAAACCACAGACAACCGAGCAGAGCCCGCCCACTATGGCGGCAACACGACCAAGACACAGCAGGCGGAACAACATCTGCTATTACCACCACCGTTTCACCGAGGGGGCGTACAAATGCGTTCCCCCCTGCAAGTTCAAAAGTTCGGGAAAACGTCCAAACCGAGAACCGTTAACGGCTGCGGTTCTCGGCGAAAAAAATAAACTTCTTTATGTGACTGATGGACACACCGGCAAACAGTTCCTCATTGACACAGGAGCTCAACTGAGTTTTATCATGCCCTCCCAAGCAGACCGGGCCATGGGCCCCCGGGGAAATGGAGTGGTGGCAGCCAACGGCTCCATCATCGACACTTTTGGCGAAAGGAACCTGCCCCTCTGCATTCATGGCCGCAACTACAGATGGACATTTGTTGTAGCGGCGGTGAGTTTTAACTTGTTGGGCGCAGATTTTTTGTGTGCACATGGGTTATTAGTCGATCTGGCGAACAGACGCTTGGTTAATGCACTGTCCTTTGCTTCTATTCCCTGCTCAGCTCGAGTTTCTCCACCACCCGCGTCACTACAGCAGGAGGTAAGTTTGATCAACTCCTCACCCAATTTCCAGCACTCACAATTCCCAAATTCTCAGCTACAGTGGCTAAGCACGGGGTCGAACACTTTATTCCCACAACGGGCCCACCCGTGTTCGCCAAAGCTCGGCGCTTAGACACGACCAAGCTCGCCATAGCTCGGGACGAGTTTACTACCCTTGAAAAACTAGGCATTATCAGGCGATCAAAAAGCCCCTGGGCATCACCGCTTCACATGGTCCCGAAATCCGACGGTTCTTGGAGACCGTGCGGCGATTACCGCAGATTAAACAATGCAACAGCATATGACCGCTACCCTATTCCTCACATCCAAGATTTTTCACTACATCTGGCGGGTGCGCGCATTTTTTCAAAAATAGACCTGGTCCGCGGCTATCATCAAGTCCCCGTTCGAGCGGAAGACATTCCTAAAACAGCTGTAATAACCCCCTTCGGTCTTTTTGAATTTTTGCGGATGCCTTTTGGCCTCAAAGGCGCTGCTCAAACCTTTCAGCAGATGATGGACGCAGTATTACGTGACCTCCCGTTCGTGTTCGTCTACCTCAACGATATGCTGGTAGCCAGCTCGTCTGAAGAAGAACACGAACAGCATCTCACTATGGTTTTTCAGAGACTAGAAGAGCATGGGTTAATAATCAATCCAGTCAAATGCAAATTCGGCGTGTCACAAATTGATTTTTTGGGACACAGAGTTTCACCGAAGGGGACAGTCCCACTGCCAGACAAAGTTCACGCAGTAAAAAGTTTCCCACGGCCACAAACGGTCAAATCGCTGCAAGAATTTTTGGGAATGGTTAATTTTTACAACCGTTTCCTCCCCCGCGCAGCTCGGCTCATGCAACCCCTATATGATGCGCTCAGAAAACAAAAACCTTCCAACGCGGTCGAATGGACCCCGGAGCGCGAACGCGCCTTCGCGGAAGTAAAAAGTGCCCTAGCTAATGCCACTTTGTTGGTTCACCCTGATCCCTCGGCCCGCATTGCGCTAACCACAGACGCTTCAGACCTGGCCATAGGGGCGGTTGTAGAACAACACGTCGGCGGAACCTGGCAACCTTTGGCATTTTTCAGCAAATCGCTAAACCAAACTGAACGTAAATACAGCACCTTTGACAGGGAGCTTCTAGCGCTTCATTTATCCATCCGCCACTTCCAGTTCTGGTTGGAGGGGCGGCGTTTCACGGCTTTTGTAGACCACAAACCGCTCACCTTTGCGATGGCTAAAATTTCTGAACCGTGGTCAGGCAGGCAACAAAGACAGCTAGCTGCAATTTCAGAGTTCACCACAGACATTCGACATGTGGCAGGCAAACTTAACGTGGTAGCAGACTGCCTCTCTCGCGCTGTGACATCGCCAGAGCGCGAGGAGACAGATTATACTACCTCAGCCGCAGAACTCTTCGCCAACGCGGACACATACGCAGCCCCAATCCACGTAGGGATAGATTATGCAGCCATGGCGGAGGAGCAAAGTAGTGACGCGGACGTGCGCGCACTCCTGTCTGGACCAACAGGGTTAAGGCTGGAGGAAAGGGGTTTACGCGACGGTTTGCCCCCCCCCAATATGCGGCATCTCAACCGGCCGACCTTGCCCGGTAGTCCCAGCTGCATGGCGCCGCCGTATTTACGACTCAATTCACTCCCTCGCGCACCCAGGTGTGCGCGCTTCGGTCAAAATGGTCGCCGAAAAGTTTGTGTGGCCTGGTCTGCGCAAAAACGTAAAAGAATGGGCAAAGACTTGCATTTCTTGACAGCGGGCCAAAATACACAAACACACAAAAGCCCCTCTAGAGCCTTTTCGGATCCCTGCTAGAAGGTTCGACCACGTTCATGTCGACCTCGTGGGACCACTACCTTCCTCCCAAGGTTTCACACATCTGTTAACGATGATAGACTGCACTACGCGCTGGCTGGAGGCGGTCCCTCTGGCGTCAACCACAGCGGAGGAAGTCGCTCGCGTTTTTTTGACAAACTGGGTGGCACGTTTCGGCGTCCCATCGGACATCACGTCCGATAGGGGGCCTCAATTTGTCTCGGAGCTTTGGTCAGCCATGGCCAGCAGCTTAGGAGCGACAATTCACCGCACCACCGCTTATCACCCTCAGGCTAATGGGTTATGCGAGCGTTTTCACAGGTCTTTAAAGGCCGCCCTCAGAGCCTCACTAACGGATACAAATTGGGTAAATAAACTTCCTTGGGTTTTATTGGGGTTGCGTGCTGCACCTAAAGAGGATCTAGACGCCTCCCCAGCAGAATTAGTTTTTGCACAACCTCTCAGGCTCCCAGGTGAATTTTTACCAGAGAACCCAGAGCCAGGGCATCTTCCAGCCCCGAGGTTTTTAGGCAGCAACGGACCGGACTCTCTCCCCGGGCCGGCACATCACTCTTTTCCACGGGTTTTTGTCCCCCAAGCTTTAAAAAATGCTGAATTCGTTTTTGTTAGGCATGAAGCTTTAAAACCAACCTTCCGCCCACCATACGATGGGCCATTCAGAGTGCTGGAACCTGGTGATAAGCATTTTGTGCTTGATTTTGGGGACAGAAAAGAAACAGTATTGACAGACTTAAACCTGCCTTCTTGTTGAGAGACGAGCCTGCACGGTTGGCGAGAGCACCTCGGCGGGGTAGACCCCCCAAGAGAAAAGACTCAGCCCCCCTGCAGGGAACAAATAATCACTCTCCTCCCCAAGCTGCAGATTCCTTACAGGAGGGTCCCACCAGGACGCCCGAACGGACCCACAGCAGATTCGGAAGAAGATTAAAGCCCAGATGGCACAAGGACTGATGCAAACTACTCAAAAGTTGTTCACTAATTGTGCTGTAACAGTTTAGGACTGACTTGTGATTTTACTATGCTGTTATGATTACCACTGAATTCTCTACAGGAGCATGGCTGCTGGAAAGTTTCTTCTTTGTCAAGAGGTGTAGCAGTTAGTATGTCATAATAATTATCTTAAACTGTGAATTTTCCTATTGTTCTTTTCTTAGTCGTTTGGGGAGGGGCTGTGGTCAATATTAATCATATATCCCATAACCTACATATGTATAAGCATGTGAGAATGTTTGGTGATTACATATGTAAAGCGATTTCACACCTCAGAACAGGACAAAGGGTCTCAACCGCCAGTGAAGATCAAAGAGCATCCGAGGCACTGCGGTGGAGACCAGATAGGTCGCCCTGACCTCCCAGGGCCAGGTAGAGGGGTACGGAGACAAAGGAGGATAATTAAGTTAATGGGGGATGTCAGCTTTGTATGCATGTCTTTTGTTGTGTGTGAGTATAAGTACACAGAGCCGAATGTGTTCGCTCTCTTTCTACTTCTGCTTCTGCACTGAGATGAGACTTGTTAGAGGAGCGAAGCTGTTAATAAACTTTGGTTTATAAGTCACATCGCCTCGTTATTCCAAGCTCTTCTACAGCCTGTGTGAATCATAGTGACAAAAGGATAGCAGCAAGAGTGAAAGAGAAGATTTACAAGATGGTAGTGAAACTTGCTATGATGTATGGTTTGGAAATGGTGGCGCTGACAAAAAGACAGGAGGTGGAGCTGAAGGTGGCAGAGTTGAAGATTTTCATTGGGTGTGGCTAGGAGGGACAAGATTAGAAACAGAGGAACAGCTCAGGTTGAGCGGTTTGGAGACAAAGTAAGAGAGGCAAGGCTGAGATGGTTTGGACATGTGCAGAGGAGGAATAGTGGATCTACTGGACAAAGGATCTTTAAGATGGAGCTGCCAGGCAGGAGGAAAAGAGGAAGACCACAGAGAAGATTCATGGATGTAGTGAAGGAGGAAATGGAGAGGGTTGATGTTACAGAGGAAGATGCAAAGGATAGGGTGAGATGGAGGCAGCTGATCCACTGTGGCGAGCCCTGAAGGGAGCAGACAGAAGAAGAAGAAGATTTTTTTGATTTTTACAAAAACCACTTTATTTACATATCTACAAGGACATCAATTCAATTCAGTTCAGTTCAACTTTATTTATATACTGCCATTTCACAACAGTCATAGTACTTTCAACTGTAGGGGACAAATCAAGACAAATAGTAAAGTAAAAGTGCGTAAAAAATGTTTAAAACATGCTGAACACATGAATCAGCCAACTAAAAAATGTGCAACACACAGTTCATTCTCACATACACTACAAAGGACATCTCTGTAACACCATATTTGCCTAAAACCATCCATGTTCCCAGTCATCTTAAAAAAGCTGAACTCCAGTCTTCAGTCTGGACCGGATGTTGCAGCGCCACACAGAGGCCGGTTTTTGAACTGATTTGCCTTAGACTTTATTTTTTCTGCTAACATGTATTGCCAGCTTGGCTTCACCAATAATAAAATTCAGCAGTTCCCACTTTTCTTTACTTTTTTTTTATATCCTGCACCATAAATAAAAAGACCCACAGAAAATTTTTCACCAAATAAATTAAAAACTTTTGTTAAAAGAGTGAAGAGCACTGTAAGCCTCTTACACTCACTAAAAACGTGAAACAGTCTCTCGGAGACTGCAGAAAGGGCACTCGTTGGAAACAGCAGGATTAAGAACAGAATAAAAACATTTGAGGCAGTTGCTCCATGTAAACTTCTCCACTGGAGATCTGCTGTCCTTTTTTTAATTGGGGGTTTGTACAAGACTCTCCACTGTGGACTCACTCCTTCCCCGATCAGCTTCTCAGTCCACACAGTGGGAGGTCTGCAGTGCAGTCCTGTTCTGTTGATGACAATCAACAGATTGATGTACAATTGATGTACAGCATCTTTTTGTCAGCATTGTGTAAGGTCAGCTGTCTGGGGTTGTGTGTTTTTAACAAATGTCCAGTTAGGCCACCAAGACCAGGGCTCATGGAGATCTCTAGGAAAGAGTCACTGTAGTTGGGTTCAGTGGCTCCTCTGCTGTGGTCCACCAGAAGCCGTCTTTCCCTCCCATTGAGCATCTGCCTCCAAAGTTCAAGGACCCTCTGAGCCACTCTGGTAGACCGGATACCCAGTAAGGTTGCAACAGCCAGGGAGTCCGTTAAAGTTGGTCCTGCTGCATTCACCAGATGTTGCAGAGTCACAGTCTTTGTTATCAGCCCAGGAGTGGTCTCAGTGCAGATGTCCAACCTTGCTCCATGAATCAACAGCTCCCTCAAGAGTCAAAAAAGAAAGTCAGAGTTTTTACATTGTTTAGCGTTAAAAAGGTTCCAGGACTTAAAAACACTTCGATAAAACGGAGGCAACCCACTTAAATTTAAACATTTTGAATTAATTAAAAACAGAGCATAATCCAGTCCCAGATTACTCACACGCCTGAAGATGCAGCTGGCCACTTCTCTCCACACTAGATCTGCTGGCCCCATCAGAAACCTCTGCACAAATTGTAACCTAAAGGTGGCAGTTCTGCTGGCCAGATGTATGAGGCCCTGTCCCCCCCCCCCCCCCGGGTAAAAACAGCACCCCCTGTGGCACCCAGTGCAAATTGTCCCAGAAAAAAGTTACAATTTTTGTCTGGATCTGGGACAGTAAACCTGAAGGAGGCTCTAGGAAGGTTAATTGGTGCGAAAGCAGGGAGGCAACAAGGTTGTTTAGCACAAGTACCCTCCCTCTGTAGGATATCTGAGGGAGCAGCCATCTCCACTTATTCATTTTGCCTTCAATTTTTTCACCAACATTCTCCCAGTTCCTCCGGACCATGACATCATTACCAAGAAAACCCCCCAGGTATTTTATGCCATCTTTTTTCCATGCCATGTCCTGTGACAGAACTGGGAGGCCACCAAGCCAATCACCAACAGCAAGGGCTTCACTTTTTCTCCAATTCACCCTTTCTGCTGATAAAAGCGTGAAGGCACCAGTTAATTCAGTTAAAACATTAACGTCAATCTGATTTTTAACAAAAACAATTACATCATCCGCATAGGCGGATAAAACAATCTTTCTATTAAAACCAGGTAAGGCGAGGCCATCAATGCTTGAGGGTATTTTATGGAGGAGGGGTTCTAGGGAGAGTGCATAAAGCATACCAGACAAAGCACAGCCCTGCCTCTATGCACTCTGAAAGGAGCACACAAACTGCCATTGATTTTCAGAATACTCTCAACACCGGCATATAACACCTGGATCTTGGCTATGAAACCAGTGCTGAACCCACACCTCTCCATCACCTTCCAGAGGAAGTCATGCTCTACGCAGTCAAAAGCCTTTTCCTGACTTCCGGGAAGATGGCGGAGAGACATAACACTTAAACAAAGAGCTCTCCCTAGCCGGATTAAAAATCATCGGTAAATGGCCAACTCGACATAAACGAATCAATAAACTAAGGGATGAAAACACGAAGGAACCGGGCACAAGGACAAAAACAGGGTAAAATTGAAGAATTCCTCTCCAACAACGCAGGAAAAACCGCTGTACGCAAAGCCCAAAAAAACGAGGTGTCTACAGCAGAGAAAATGGAAGACACCAGACTCGACAACATGAACGCTGGCATCGCCAGTTTGGGTGAAGAGTTAAGAGAATTCAAGCGACAGCTACAACAGGATTTAGCGGCTCTTAAGGAGGAACTGAAAAAAGAAATTAAGGAGGAAATCATGGACCTCCGAAGAGAAATGGAGCGTAAATTAACGGAAAACATGGAGGAGCTGCGCTCCTAGCGGGCGTGTATGACAGAAGCGCAGACCCGAATTTCGGAACTAGAAGATTGGAAAAGCGAGGCAAACGAACAACTACAAACCCTGACGACGCAAACGCAGAGGATGCAGGAGAAAATAAACGACTTGGAGAGCAGATCCCGACGAAGCAATATGCGCATCTTTGGAATTCCGGAGGGCATTGAAGGCAACTCGATGACAAAATTCATGGATCAGTTCTTAAAAAAAGAACTGGAAATACCCGGAGAAACGGATCTGCAGATTCAACGGGCGCACAGAACACCGGCACAGAACCCGAAAACAAACTCTCCACCCAGGTCAGTTGTGGTAAACTTTGTGAAATATGACATAAAGGAAAGAATCCTGACGCAAGCATGGAAAAAAAAGATACGAATCGGCGACAAACAGGTATTTTTTGACCATGACTACCCGACAGAAATCGTGCAGCAGCGGAAGAAATATGCCAACATTAAAAAAACGCTGAAAGAGAAAAAAATTAGATTCCAAACGCCGCTAACGAAAATGAGGATTCATTGGGAGGAAGGCACAAGAACCTACAACACGGCCGAAGAGGCAGCGCGGGATATGATGGAGCGGGGCCTTGAGGTGAGCGTGCCGAAGGAGACGGCTGGAGCAGCGGCGGCCCTGAACGCACCACGACATACGGAGTGGAGACGAGCGTATGGCGGAAGAAGGGGGAGAGACGTAGAGCAGCGGGCCCAGGACAAGCTACAAGGCTTTCAACTGAAAGCCTAGATCATAACAAAGATTAAGAAAGGCACAGAAGAAATGAAGGCCAAGAAGACAAGGTAAAAGAGAAACAGACGGCTAGGAGAGGTTTAAGTGATATTTGTTGGACATTTCTAGACTTATGACTATTACTTTGATAGTAATTAGAAGTCTAGGGAGGACCCTTCACTCTGTGAAGACAAACCCCCCACCCACCAACAGGGACCAGTGGGCAGAAGAAAGGCCCAAAGTACGGAGGTCGAGATTTTTTAATGTGTTTTTATATAAATATGTGTTATTTTTGTTGTTAAAGGGGCTAGGAGCACAAGTTAAAAAAATGGAAAAACATGAATATGGGTAAAAATCTTAAGATAATGACATTAAACGTGAATGGTCTGAACTCACCTGTTAAAAGGGAAAGAATAATAAGAAAATTCAAGAAGGAAAAAGCTGAAATTATATTTATGCAAGAGACACATTTGAGCAAGACAGAACATGTGAAACTAAAGAGATTTGGCTATAAGAACTCCTACTACAGTTCATTTAAGGGAGGAGCAAAAAGGGGGGTTATGATACTAATCTCAAACAAAATACAATTTGAAAGTGAACAGGAAATCCAGGATAAAGAAGGCAGGTATGTAATAATAAAGGGAAGAATAGATGGTATGCAGATTACATTAGTGAACATCTATGCCCCACCAGAAAGTGACAAGGGTTTTTTTCAACATCTGTTTGATCTCATAGCAACACACAGTGAAGGAGTCCTAATTTGTGGAGGAGACTTAAATGCTGTCATGGATCATGAAGTTGACACAACAAGTGTTAAGAAGACAAAAAAACATGTAACAAAGTTCATAAGAACCTCACTGGCAGAAATGGGTATGGTAGACATATGGAGGGACCTGCACCCACTCGAAAAAGACTATACACATTATTCAGCAGCCCATAAAGTACACTCTAGAATAGATTACTTCCTTATGAATGAAGGTGACAGACACAGGGTGAGAAATTGTTGGATTGGAGGGGCAGAAATATCAGATCATAATCCTATATACATGGAAATATATTTGAACAATAGAAAACGACAAACAACATGGAAACTTAACGTAGGACTGTTAAATGATGAGAAAATGAAAGAAAGAATAAAAATAAACATAAACGAATATATCCAAGAGAATGACAATGAAGAAGTGGACCCAACAATACTATGGGACACACTAAAAGCCGTGTTAAGAGGTAAATTAATTGTTGAAACAGGAAAAGCAAATAAGACTAAACTGGAAGCGTATGAACAAAGATGTGAGAGACTGAGGGAACTAGAACGTAAACATCAAAGCACAAATGACCCAAAAATATATCAAGAAATTAAAGAAGAAAAAACAAAGATAAAAGAAACACAAATGGATGAAATTGAAAGGAAAAATAGATATCTAAAGCAAAAATATTATGAAACGGGGCCAAAAGCCACAAAACTGCTGGCAAAACGGTTAAGAAAACAACAAACAATGAATAATGTATACAAGATTAAAGACCCCACCACAAATAAAACCACAGTTAACCCAGAAAACATCGAAGAAATTTTCCATAATTTCTACCAAGAACTATACTCGCAACCTGAAGAAACAAATACTAAAGATATCAAAAAATTTCTAGACACATTGGACTTGCCATCAATAGGAAATCAACAAAATGAAAAACTAACAGCAGAAATAACAACACAAGAGATCAGAGATGTGATTAAGTCACTTAAAAACGGTAAATCACCAGGTAGTGATGGATACCCATCTGAGTTTTATAAACTGTTTATAGAAGAACTCACGCCACAACTCCTAAAGTCATTTAATTGGACGCTGAACAACAACAAAATACCTCCATCATGGAACGAAGCAATCATTTCAGTTATTTTAAAACCAGGGAAAGATAAAGAACAATGCGGAAACTATAGACCAATCTCTTTATTAAATGTAGATTATAAAATATACACAACAATTATATGTAAACGAATAAAGACATTCTTGACGGAATTGATAGAAGATGATCAAACTGGATTCATAGAGGGACGCCAAACACATGACAATATCAGGAGAACAATACATATAATTAACCAAATACATAAAGAAAAGAAAAGCGCAGTAATAATGAGTTTAGACGCAGAAAAAGCATTTGACAGGGTTAACTGGAAATTCCTATATAGTGTACTGGAGCGCTTTGGATTTAACGAAAAATCAGTACAATGCATAAGGACGCTATATCAAGAACCTGTGGCAAGAATCAAGATAAACGGTAGCTTAACAGACAAAGTAAATATACAAAGATCAACTAGGCAGGGATGCTGCTTATCGCCCACCTTGTTTGCTCTGTTCATAGAACCATTGGCTCAAGCGATACGACAAAATAAGAAATTAAAAGGTGTAACAATAAAGGGGGCGGAACACAAGATTGGGCTATTTGCAGACGATATTATAGTTTACCTTGAACAACCAGATAAATCAATAATGGAAATGATGAACTTGATAGAAAATTTTGGAAAATTATCAGGATACAAGATAAACATAACAAAAACACAAATACTGACATTCCACTATAACCCTCTAAACCAGATAACTGATAAGATCAAACTAAACTGGAACCAAAAAGAAATAAAATACCTTGGAGTGAACATACCTAAAGACCTAAGCAAAATATATAAAGCAAACTATGATAGGTTGGAACAAGAAATAAAAAAAGATATTGATAGATGGTAAATCTTAAATATGGATCTGAATTCAAAAATTGAGACAGTCAAAATCAGCATACAACCTAGATTACTTTACCTCTTCCAGGCTATACCAACAGAGATTCCAGATGCCCAATTCTCAAAGTGGGACAGGATGATATCGAGATTTGTTTGGGGAGGTAAAAAACCAAGAGTGAAATATAAAACCCTCCAATTACCAAAAGAGAAAGGAGGCATGGGCCTACCGAGTCTAAAGGAATATTACTACTCAGCACAAATAAGATATATCATATGTTGGTGCGACGAGGGATATGAGGCAAAATGGAAAGAAATGGAAAAGGAAATTAAGGGACTCCCAGTACAAAGCATAATAGGGGATAAAGATGCATATAAGCAAATCAAACAAATAGACCCAATCACTAAATTTACTTTAGAACTGTGGTATAAAATAGTACAAAAATATAATATAAGGGAAGACATAAAACTATTGAAATGGGTAGCATTTGACAGTCAGTTTGAACCGGCAAAACAAGATAGGGGATACAAAAATCTGGTGAACAAGGGAATCACAGCATGGGGCAATATCGGAAAAAAAGATCTCGGGAGCTTTGTAAATATCAGGAGAAAATTTAAATTAGAAAGATCGGAATTTTTCAGATATCTGCAGATGAGAGATTACTATATGAAGAAGATTAGGCATAACCTCCAAACAGATGTGAACGAGATTATACAACTTATTTTAAGCTCATATGCAGGAAATAAAATAAGAATTATTTCAAAACTATATCAGAAACTTATGACAAACAATCATACAAGTAACTATATAAAGGAGAAATGGGAGAAAGAGCTCAATTTAAACATAACAGAAGAAAGCTGGCAGGAAATATGGAAAACACAACACACATCAACAAATTCAAGAACATGGAGGGAATTTGGATGGAAAAACCTGATTCGCTTTTTCATTACACCACAGATTCAAGGAAAATATACAAATACCCAATCTTTATGCTGGAGGGGATGTGGGGCTCAAAATGCAGACCACTCACATATGTTTTGGAAATGCTACAAAATATCATCATTTTGGAAATCTATGCATGTGACAATACAGAGGATATTAGGATATAATATACCAATGAACTGTAACCTGATGTACTTATGTGATCTTAAAAAAGACAATGTTATACAGGCTGAGGACAGATATCTAGTTAAAATCTTGTTGATTGCATGTAAAAAAACTATCACAAAAAAATGGCGATCAGAAGTTCTTCCTGACCAAGAACAATGGACTGACATTGTTGAGGACATACGTATGATGGAAAAACTAACATATCGACGAAGAATGCAAGAAGGAATATGGGAGAAAAAATGGCGGAAATGGACACACTACAAAGTGCAACAACGAGGCAGAAATTGAAAGAATAACCAAAGACACTGAAAAAACCAGAAGAATTAAGAGATGGAAACTAAAAACTTGATGCTCCAACATTTGCCCCCCCCCTTTTATTTTTTTTTTATTTTTTTTATTTTATTTTTTTTATTTTTTTTTTTTATTTTTCCCTACCCTAACCCCTTTGTTTTTTAAATGTAGAATGTGATCTGAATGCATTATATATGATGAAAAATGAATAAAAATCTAAGTTACAAAAAAAAAGCCTTTTCCTGATCTAGAGAAATCAGGCCAGTTTTTATACCCAATGAGCTGGAGACTTCCAAAACATCTCAAATTAGGTAGACATTGTCTACCATAGACCTGCCCGGTACACAGTACGTCTGGTCCCGATGGATGACCTGCTCCATAGCTTCTCTCAGCCTGTTAGCCAAAGCCTTCGACAAAATCTTGTAATCTGTGCAGAGGAGGGTTATGGACCACTGGTTTTTTATGTCCTGTAAGCCTCCTTTTATTGGCAGGAGGGTGACCACAGCCCTGCGGTAGGACATCAGCAGAGAGCCTGAACACAAACTTCCATTAAAAACCTCTAGAATGTCAGGTGCTAAAATGTCCCAGAAAGCTTTAAAAAACTCCACAGTGAGGCCATCTATTGCCAGAGCCTTCCTCCCCTTCATGCTCTGAAGGGCAGCAGACAATTCGGGTAACTGAAGAGGCCGGTCTAACTGTGAGTTGGTCTCCTCAGAGACCTGAGGTAGTCCACTGCAGAACCCCTCCATCAGGCCACTGTCCTCCCTGTACTCACTGGTGTACAGAGAGGAATAGACCTCAATGGCATGCTTTCTGATTTGTTCAGGCTCGATCATTTCCTGCCCTGTGTTGGAGACCAGGGAGTGGATTACCTTTTTTTGTCCATGTTTCTTCTCCAGACTGAAGAAGAAGCTAGAGGGAGCATCCATCTCAGTGACATTCTGAATTCACAACCGGACTAGGGTGCCTTGTACTTTAGTGTCCAACAGCTGGGCGAAGGTCTTTTTTTTTTATTTGAGGACTTCAATACATCCTCGATTTCCTGTGGACTCATGAGAGGTCTCTAACTCCACAATATCTATCTCCAGGTCTCTGATAGATCTGCAGGTGTCATGTGTGACACTGAATATATACTGCCGACACAATAGTTTAATTTCAGTCTTACCACAGCCCCACCATTGTCTAAGACACGTAAAATCTTTTTTCTATCTAAAAACTCATTTTCAGTACAATTAAAATCCCCACCCAATAAAAAATCCTCTGAGCTGCAACTGTTGAATTTATCATTAACCTTTTTGTAAAAAAAAAATCTCTTCCTCTCAGTACCATTGGTTGGAGCATAAATGCTGATAAAAAGCACAATAAAAATGTTCACAACGGGCTTTGGCTAAAAGACATCTGCCTTCAATATAATGCTCAACCTCAAGAGAGGTGTCCTTTTCTTAGGTTCTCTGGCACCATTTACATTTAAACTCCCCACCTTAAAAAAAAATCCATAATTAGAGGAGTATTAAAACCAGAGTAAAAAACAAGAAGAAAAGTAAAAGAGAAAACATTATATTGTGGAGAATGTGTTCAAGGATGAGGCTGAGTTTATTCCTCAGATTCAGCTTTATTCACAGATCACATCTCCAACAATCTCAAAGCAAGTCAAGAGGAAGTTTCATCTCACAACAGGGCTTTTTTTACCCCGGACACCAAACAGCAGTCACATGGTGTTTAATCAAACATACAGTCACATGGTACTTAATCCCGATCACAAAGTAACCCCTTTGACCTCACACCATTGTCCTTTAGTCTCTTGGTGGTCCGGACATCACCCCAGGCCGTCTCCCTGAAACAAAGGCCGAATCTCACACTCTTCTGCTGAATCCCAGAGTCTCAGTCCCTTTTGTTCCATGAGACGTGAAGCACACAATAAACATACAGCAATACATTTGTGGTGGATATGTAACCAACATATGTGCCACATGACCCCCCCCAAACGTCTAAAATGGGACAAACATAACCAGAGACACATGACATAATAACATTACTACCTATCAATCCACCAGCTGCTTAACTCTCAGTCTCCTGCCGTATTTGCTGAAAGCCGGCTTTGCTGCTTCCGCAGCGTCTTCCTGCTCCTGTGGATTAGAACTGTTAGTCAATCTCTGTGGGAGTTCTGTAGAATGCCCTCTAGGGGGTCTACCGCGACGGGGGGCTCTCGCCACCTGCACCTCTTCATCTGCCAAAACAAAAGCGGGTTTGAGCCTGTTTATACAAATCAATTCTTTTCTGTCTCCCAAATCTAGCAAAAAATGCTTCTCTCCTGTTTCCAGCACCTTGCACGGCCCATCGTAAGGTGGGCGCAGGTTGGGGCGACAAGCATCATGTCTCACAAAAACAAACTCCGCATTTTTTAAAGCCTTCGGCACAAAAACGCGTGGGAAACTGTGATGAACTGGGCCAGGAAGCGTGTTTGATCCTGTGCCGCTCTGCAACAGCTGAGCGGGGCGGCAATTTGGGGCAGGATTATCGGGGAGAAATTCCCCGGGCAGACGGAGAGGCTGTGCAAAAACTAATTCAGCCGGGGAGGCTTGCAAATCCTCCTTAGGTGCAGAACGCAACCCCAATAAGACCCATGGTAATTTGTCAACCCAATTTGTATCCGTAAGCGACGCTCTGAGGGCCGCTTTCAATGACCTATGAAAACGCTCGCATAAACCGTTAGCCTGGGGGTTGTATGCGGTGGTGCGGTGGATCTTTACCCCTAGGCTGCGGGCCATCGATGACCAGAGTTCGGAAACAAATTGAGGACCTCTGTCAGACGTTATGTCCGACGGAACTCCAAAACGCGCTACCCAAGCCGTTAAAAACGCGCGCGTCACCTGCTCCGTTGTGGTTGATGCCAGAGGGACCGCCTCCGGCCAACGCGTGGTGCGGTCCACCATCGTCAAAAGGTGTGTGTACCCCTGTGACGACGGAAGGGGGCCTACCAAGTCGACATGCACATGATCAAACTGCTTAGCCGGAATGTGAAAAGGTTCCAAAGGAGCGCTAGTGTGTTTGTGTATTTTGGCTCGCTGACACGCTACGCAGGCTGTCGCCCATTCCTTGACCTGTCTGCGCAACCCCGGTCATACAAATTTCTCCCTCACCATTTTGACAGATGCGCGCACCCCCGGGTGCGCCAGAGAATGGATCGAGTCAAAAACGCGGCGGCGCCATGCAGCTGGTACTACGGGACGCGGCCGTCCCGTGGAGACATCGCAGATTAGGGGAGGCATACCCATTTGCAGCACCCTGTCCTCCAGCCTTAACCCTGTTGGTCCAGACTGGAACGCGCGCACGTCCACATCGCTAACCTGCTCCGCGGCCATAGCTGCATAATCTAACCCTACGTGGACCGGGGCCACGCACGCTCCCGCGTCGCTACCCTGGCCCGCGGCCATGGCTGCAGAGTCTGCCCTCACGTGGTCTGGCGCCGGCACGGCACGCGAGAGGCAGTCTGCCACTACATTATGTTTACCCGCGACATGCTGGATATCAGTGGTGAACTCTGATATCGCGGCCAGCTGTCTTTGCTGCTGGCCCGACCAAGGTTCCGAAATCTTGGCCATCGCGAAAGTCAGCGGTTTGTGGTCCACGAACGCGGTGAAACGGCGCCCTTCCAGCCAGAACTGGAAATGGCGGATGGCCAAGTGTAGGGCCAACAACTCCCTGTCGAACGCACTGTATTTTCGCTCGCTATCGCGCAAGGTTTTGCTGAAAAATGCGAGCGGTTGCCAGGTCCCCGCTACAAACTGTTCAACGACCGCCCCTACCGCTAAATCGGACGCGTCAGTGGTGAGGGCCATGCGGGCTGTTGGAACTGGATGTGCCAACAAAGCCGTGTTTGCCAGAGCTGTTTTGACTTGAGAGAATGCGTGCTCCCGCTCAGGAGACCATTCGATTTTATTTGGGGTTTTTTGTTTTTTTAGTGCCGCGTACAATGGTTGCATGAGCTGCGCTGCGCTTGGGAGGAAACGGTTATAAAAATTAACCATTCCCAAAAACTCCTGTAACGCTTTGACCGTCTGAGGTTGGGGAAAATTTGTTATTGCGCGCACTTTATCGGGCAGAGGGACCGCTCCTTCTGGCGAAACGCGATGCCCCAAAAAATCAATCTGCGCTACCCCAAACTGACACTTCTCTGGGTTAATTATTAACCCGTGCTCTGCCAGCCTCCGGAAAACTGCCATGAGGTGGTTTTCATGTTCGTCTTCGGACGTGCTGGCTACTAAAATGTCATCCAAGTAGACGAACATGAAAGGGAGGTTGCGTAGCACCGCGTCCATCATGCGCTGGAACATCTGCGCGGCCCCCTTGAGTCCAAAAGGCATGCGCAAAAACTCAAAAAGCCCGAAAGGAGTTATTACCGCTGTTTTGGGTATGTCCTGGGCGCGTACTGGAACCTGATGGTAGCCGCGCACTAAATCTATTTTAGAAAAAATGCGCTCCCCCGCCAAATGAACCGAAAAATCTTGAATGTGTGGGATCGGGTAGCGGTCGTGTGCAGTGGCGTTATTCAACCTGCGGAAATCACCACAAGGTCGCCACGAGCCATCAGACTTTGGGACCATGTGCAATGGTGAAGCCCAGGGGCTTTTCGAACGTCTGATGATGCCCAGTTTTTCCAGGTTGGCAAACTCCTCGCGCGCTATAATCAGTTTAGCTGAGTCCAGGCGCCGAGCTTTTGCAAAAACAGGCAGCCCGGTGGTAGTGATATAATGCGCCACCCCATGTTTGGCCACTGTCACCGAAAACGTTGGGACTGTTAGTGCTGGGAACTGAGTGAGGAGTGCGTGGAACTTACCACCCGCAGTTGTGACGTTGGCTTGTGCAGTTGGAGGTGCCACTCGTGCTGTGCAGGGAATAGAGTGAAAAGACAGTGCATTAACCAGACGTCTGTTAGCAAGATCAACCAATAAACCATGTGAGCACAAGAAATCAGCCCCTAACATGTTGAAACTGACTGTAGCTACAACAAAAGTCCACTCAAATGAACGACCCTGCAAAGACAGAAGCAGAGTCTTCTCACCGAAGGTCTTAATAGCTGAGCTGTTCGCTGCTGACACTGACACCCGGGGAACCTCGGATGGCATCAGCCGGTCCGCGTAGGAAGGCGTGATGAAGCTCATCTGGGAGCCTGTGTCCACGAGGAATTGTCTCCCCGAGCGTGCATCTGTCAGGTAGAGCAGCTTGTTCTCGTCCCCGAGGGCCACAGCCGCTACCGACCCTTGGTCTTGGTGTTTCCCGAACGCTTGAAGTGGCACGGTGGGAGGCACTTGTGTGCCCTCTCTGCAAAGCGGCGATGATAGAAGCAAAGGACGTTGCCCGCTCCGTGTTGCTTGGTGCTGACTGCTGCCGTCGTCGGCGCGTCTGGTGCTGCAACCACTGGCCCCATGCCGTCTCCGGGCGTCGCTCCTAGCTCCGCCGCTGCAGCCAAAACTGCGCTCCGCTTGTGGGCGTCGACGAGTCGCTGCGCCTCCTTGCTCAGCCCATGGTAGTCTCGCTTGGCCAACTGGGGTGAATCTGCCAGGGTAACTCTCACCGCTGGCGGCAGGGTCCGGAGGAAAAGGTGGGTGAAGATAAATTCGCAGTCCTCGGAGTCTTTCAGCCTCAGCATTTTGACCATCAGGTCTACGGGTCTGTCGTTGTCCGACTCCGTCAATGCCAGGAGCCCCTCTGCTCGCTGTTGCACCGAGGGGGTGAAATGGCTGATAAGCGCAGATTTCAATGCTCTGTATTTGTCGCTGTCCTGTGGGTGGTTGACCAGGTCTTCCACTCTCTGTACCGTGTGGCTGTCCAGCTTAGCCACCACATAGTAGAATTTCGTGTCATCCTTCGAGATTCCCCGGAGGTTGAACTGCGCCTCGACCGCGCTAAACCAGGAGCGCGGACTATGCTGCCAGAAGTCGGGCAGCCGGAGTGTGGAGGCAGCCATCAGGCTGGCTTCTGCCGAGCCCTGCTCGGGAGAATTATTTCTGCTCATTTTACGTCGTAAGGTCACCAGTGTGGAGAATGTGTTCAAGGATGAGGCTGAGTTTATTCCTCAGATTCAGCTTTATTCACAGATCACATCTCCAACAATCTCAAAGCAAGTCAAGAAGAAGTTTCATCTCACAACAGGGCTTTTGTACCCCAGACACCAAACAGCAGTCACATGGTGTTTAATCAAACATACAGTCACATGGTACTTAATCCCGATCACAAAGTAACCCCTTTGACCTCACACCATTGTCCTTTAGTCTCTTGGTGGTCCGGACATCACCCCAGGCCGTCTCCCTGAAACAAAGGCCGAATCTCACACTCTTCTGCTGAATCCCAGAGTCTCAGTCCCTTTTGTTCCATGAGACGTGAAGCACACAATAAACATACAGCAATACATTTGTGGTGGATATGTAACCAACATATGTGCCACAATATTCTTCATCATCATTAAAAGCCAATTTGTTTTCTTACTTTATTCATCTGTTTTCTCAGTCTGTAAATTTCCTGATCTGTGAGGTCTGTTTCAGCTTTGCTTTTTATAAGTTGCCTGGCAGAGTTATAAAAAGCCTGCTTATTAGGAAAGTATATATCCAGCCCCTTCATGCCTTTGGTTTGCTGTAAAAACAATTTGAACATTTTTGCAGGATAAATGATGTCATCCTGGCTTACAGGCAGCTGTGTACTATTGTGTGAAAACACACTGCTGTCAGACAAACAGGCCTCACTGTTGCTGTTATCAGACAGAGCCCCACTATTCACAGCATTCTGTCTGACCATCAGCCGACCAGCTTTACCACCTGCAGACACAGGTGGAGCTTTGCTTCTACAGCGCTTAAGAGAAACCTGTCCAGATTCACACGCCTCCATATCCTCTACATCAGCTGCAGCACCATCCTCACACAGACCTGATGCTTCACCTGCCCCACACTGTCCACTTGTTCCTCCACCAGTCATACACAATTCACCAGCCACATCAGCTTCTCCACACAGCTCTCCACTTATTTTATTTCCCTCACCCACATCTCTCATTTCACCATTCAAAGCACCACCTTTTCCCAGCTCACCCATGACCCCACCTACCTCAACTGTTTCATCATTCAAATCACCTTTTTCTCACCCACAACACCATCCACCACCTCACACACTTTACTCTCCACCTCACCTGCTTCACCCACACCCTTTTTTGTCTCATCACGCAAATCATCTTTCTCCTTACCCACAACACTGTCCCCCACCTCACACACTTTATTTTCCACCTCACAGGTTTCTCCAATCCCTTCAGCTGCTTCATCCACACCCCTTTCCCTCTCATCACTCACCACAGTGCTGTTCTCACCCAGACTCTATCTCTCCTCCAGCAGCTCCTCAGCTGTAATGCTGGCATCCTCAGCCTGTACAGAGATGCCATGCTGCTTGGTGGTGGCTGGCCCTGGCCCCCATGTGGGCCGGTTGGCGGCGGTAGCCGCCCGCTGCTCAGTACAAGCGGCCCCCCCGCCACTGGCGGTAGTCCCGGCCGCGTCCCTCGGAGTGGGACTGGCACGGTTAGGACTTCTTCTTCTCATCCTCTTCATCCCAGGTGGGACATAAGGCCACAACAAGCAATCCCCACTTTGCCCTGTCCTTTGCAACATGTTGAGCTTGTCTCCAGGTGTATCCCATCATTTTTTGCTGGCTGTGACAGTGGCATGATTGATTTGAACGTCCCATTTACTGTGATTCCACTCTCAATCAAAGTATAAACCTGGTCCACCTGTTCCACAAAAAAAACAACAGCCTCGTTCGTACAGGCCGCGGATTTTACAGCGTCATGCCCAATAATCTCCCCAACAGCAAGTGCTACCAACTCCACACTGCGCAGCGAGCCGACACCAGTTTTGATTCCATGCTTCCACATCAGCCTGGAGAAGGCCATCGTACCTGAGACACCGGCCAGTGCCACAGAGCCTGGCCGACATAATAAAACCCAAACACAAAAAAACTAAACCAGACAAACACCACTAGATTAACAAACCCAAACTAATATAACCACCGGTTGTGACAAAAGAACAGAAAAGATAGAAAATATAGCACAAACTCTGTTTTTTTTTCTCTCTTCTACTCACACTCCTCTCACGAAGCAGAAGAAGAGGAAGAAGAAGAAGAAGAGCAGTGAATCATAGCCTCAGTTTTGTTCTTAGGTGACAGGAGTGGCACCAGTTGAGGTCCTCTGCTGCTGTAGCCCATCCGCTTCAAGGGTGAGTGTGTTCTGCCTTCAGAGATGCTTTTGTGCATACCCCTGGTTGTAATGAATGGTTATTTGAGTTTCTGTTGTGTTTTACCAATTCAATCCAGCCTGGCCATTCTCTTCTGACCTCTGCCCAGACAGCACCCTCCCTTGCGACGAGGTCAGCATTACAGAGGAAGGTAGTCTGTACGTCGTGTTCCTTTTCCGAACGTAGCATTTGAAGAGGGTAGACATCGCTGAGCAACCTACATCTCACTTCATTCCTTGGCGTAGTGTCTGTAGAGGACAAATGTCACAGCGCAACTTTAACCAGCTGACTTTTCAAACTTTTGTAATGCCCTGTTTTTGCATATAGCATTCAAGGAGTATTATTGCTCCAGTATTCTAACGCTATCAAGGGTATGTAAAACATGAAGAAATGTAAAGCATTAAACATTTAAATGCTTTTATTGTTTATTTTAACTTAGCAGAGTTAGGTTCAGGTTACTTTATTTGTACCAGTAGGTAGATTTGTTTTGCAGTTAAGCGATGTAGCTGCTACACCTTCCCAATGAGCAAACTACTGCCATGCAATGTAACGCCTCCATGCTCCAAATTCAGAGGAGCTACGTAGGCGTAATGTCACTGTGCTGTCTGGGTGGCATCAACAAGTCATTTGGGCAGAGAATTGCTGCACAATGGATTTTTTTTTCTCCGTTTCAAGCTATGTCAACTCTAGAGATGGTTGTGTAGGAAGATCCCAGTAGATCAGCAGTTTGTGAAAATACTCAAACCACCCTGTCTGGCACCAACAACCATGACACATTCAAAGACACTTAAATCACGTTTCTTCCCCATTCTGAATTTCAGCAGGTCGTCTTGGTTATGTTACCAACCCTAAATAAATGGAGTTGCTGCAATGTGATTGGTTGATTAGATATTTGTGAAAGTCAGCAGATTATCTGGTGTGCCTAATAAAGTGGTCTTAGAGTGTACGATATTGTTTCAGTTCAAACTGTGTTGCAGTTTTTAGTGTTAAAATAAAACAGTTGTATATATCTTTGATAAGAAAAAGCAAAGAAATAAGAAATTCTTATCTTTGATAAGAAAAAGCAAAGCAAAGAAGAAAGCAAAGAAAAAACTAAATGTGCCATTTAGTGTTGTTTATATTACACCTAAGTGTATATTCGTGCGTTTAATGTACATATATGATACTGCACACAAGCTGCAGTCACCACAGCCTTCTGGAGATAAAGAATATAACCAAACATTATGTCCTGGACCAGAGCATTACAGACAAACTCTGTGGCCTAGGTCTTCTCCACCAGTCCTCCACACCCCTGAACTCGATTGCTGCGTCCCATCAGAAATGGAGACTCCGTAGATGATGTGAATGGCGACAAAAGATAGGTAAACGTGCAGGTATCTGAACAAAGCTAACTGCTAGCCCGCACAGACTCCAAATTCCTTCCCTCCTTCTGGCCAACGTACATTCACTAGACAACAAAACAGACCACATATAGCTCCTGAGAACTACGCAATGTGATGTGCAGAACTGCTGTGTTTTCATCTTTACGGAAATGTGGTTAAATGACAATATACTGAACTCTGCCATTCAGTTAACTGGGCTAACATGCTACCGCAGCAACAGAGCGCTCATGGAAGGAGGGAAGACACGTGGGGGTGGCTTCTGCCTTTACATCAGTGATGCTTGGTGCCATGATGTAACCGTTGTGCATAAACACTGTTCTCCATTGGTGGAGTTTATGATCATCAAGTGGCAGCCCTTTTACATTCCAAGAGAATTTTCATCTGTCCTACTAGCTGCCGTGTATGTCCCACCCACCGGCATTGGTGAGAGAAGTAAAGCACTAAAAGAGCTCTATCAGGCCATCAGTGAGACACAAACGGCACATCCAGATGGATTCCTCGTCACAGCAGGAGACTTCAACCATGGAGATTTAAAGGCCCTCCTACCAAATCTACACCAACATGTAGACTTGGGGCAGCAGTGACTCAGGAGGTAGAGCAGGTTGTCCAATAACCGGATGGTTGGCGGTTTGAATCCCACTCTCCCCATATATCCTGCCGTTGTGTCCCTGGGCAAGACACTTTACCCACCTTGCCTCCAGTGTCTATAACACTGGGTTTGAATGTGTATAAATGTTCGGTGGTGGCCGGAGAGGCCGTTGGCGTGCATTGGCAGCCACGTTTCTGTCAGCCTGCCCCAGGGCAGCTGTGGCTACAGTAGTAGCTTGCCACTACCACTGTCTGTCTGGAGTGAATGAATAATGTATCTATTTGTAAAAGCATCTTTGAGTATCTATGATAAAGCGCTATATAAATCTGATGCATTATTATTATTATTACTTCCCAACAAGAGGAGACAATTTGCTGGACCTGGTGTACACAGCTCACAAGAAAGCAAACAGCGCCTCCCCCTTCCCCAGCTGGGTCTCTCTGATTACATCACCATCTTGTTAAGGCCAGCATACAAACCCAGAGTGAAAACAATCAGAACAACAAAAAAGCAGGTACGTGTGTGGCCAGATGAGGCCTCTGATGCTCTGAAAGACTGCTTCAGCACTACAGACTGGGACACTTTCAAGCACGCAGCCCCTCACAATGGACACCCAAACCTTTAGGAGTACAGTGACGTTGTTGTAGCATACATAGCTAAATGCAATGATGATGTCACTCACTGCAAGACCATCACTGTTCATGCTAACCAAATGCCATGGATGACAGCAGAGGTCCACAGGCTCCTGAGGGCTCGGGACGCAGCCTTCAGGGCCAGTGACACCACAAGACTAGCAACAGCTAGGGCCAACCTGTCCCGTGGCATCAAGGAGGCAAAACGACAGTACAGCAAGAAAATATCCAGCCACTTCAGCAGCACCAGCGACGCACGTTCCCTCTGGCATGGCATACAGACCCTCACCACCTACAAACCTCCACCTCAGACCTGTGCGAGTAACATCACATTGCTTAACAACTGAAATGACTTCTTCGGCCGCTTTGAAGCACAAAACAGCACATCAGCACAGAAGACCACTCCTCCTCCAGACAAGCAGGCCATAAGTCTGGATCCAGCTAGTGTGAAGAGGACCCTCTGCAGAATCAACCCACACAAGGCAGCTGGACCAGACAACATACCAGGTCGTGTTCTGAAGGACTGTGCAGAGGAGCTCAAGAATGTCTTGGCTGTCTTCAACATCTCCCTGAGTCAAGCTGTTGTCCCAACACATTTCAAAACTGTCACCATAATACCAGTCCCAACAAAGCCCGTCCCATCCAGCTACAGCAATTATTGGCCAGTAGCACTGACCCCCATCATAATGAAGTGCTTCGAGCAGCTGGTTATGCAGAACATCAAGTCCATCCTCCCTCCATCCCACGACCCATTTCAGTTTGCATACAGGTCAAACAGATCCACAGAGGATGCCATCACTGCTCTCCACCCAGCCCTCACCCACCTCAGAGAACTCCGACGTGCGAATGCTGTTCTTGGACTTCAGTTCAGCATCCAACACAATCATCCCCCAGTGTCACGACCTGAACGCTATCCTTCTCCACGTTCAGGTTGTCCAGTGTCGCTCGTGCTCCGTGCTATTCCGTGCCGGGTCTTACAAGGCCCGTAGTTTGACAGCGCCCAGCTGATCTCCAGCTGTCTAGTTCAGCTGCTCTAGGACAGCTGTCTCCCATCTTAGATAATTATCTCCCCCGCTTCTGATTGGGTTCTCTTCCCCACTTAAGCGAGCAGCCGAGAGTTACTCCTCGCTGCGACCTCACTACGGAAGGACGTGTACCGTTTTTCCACGACTGGAGTTCCCATGTCCAGCTTCAGTTCCCCGTTACCTCTGCGCTTCACCCTGTAGTAAGTGCTGTGACTCGGCGTGTGTTTTCCCCTCGCCGCCTCTCTAGCCTTTCTCTCTGGGTTGTATGTTGTATGTTGTATGTTGTATGGGCTGCACGGTGGCGCAGTGGTTAGCACTGCGGCAGCACAGTTTACCCTTGGCCGGGGGATTGTGGGGATCGTGGGATCGTGGGTTCGATCCCAGCCCCCGACCAACAGTGATCTGTGTGGAGTTTGCATGTTCTCCCCGTGTTGCGTGGGTTTACTCCGGGATTTCTCCGGTTTCCTCCCACATGCCAAAAACATGCATGTTAGGTTAATTGGCTGTTCTAAATTGTCCCTAGATATCTGTTTCCTATAGGCCCTTAGAATAGAGGGTTAGTATTAATGAAAAGCGCTTTGAGTGGTCTTTGTGACTAGAAAAGCGCTATATAAGTGCAGGTTAGTTAGTTAGTTAGTTAGTATGTTGTCCTTAGTTCTGTGCGTGTTTTAGCCCCACGTGGCTCTTTACTTTATTGTTTGTGCTCTGTGTGTTATGTTAATAAATTACGCAAACTCACTGGTCGCCCTAGCGTCTCCTTTCTGGCTCGTGAGAGCCAGGCATGACACCCAGCACCTAATACAAAAACTCAGACACTTGGGACTCAAAACCTCTCTCTATAACTGGGTGCTGGACTTTCTCACAGGGAGGCCACAGAATGTGCTGGTTGACAGCAACACATCCAAGACCATCACACTGAACACCAGGGCCCCACAAGGGTGCATGCTCATCCCGCTGCTCTTCACCTTGCTGACCTATGATTGTGTACCAGCCTAAAGCACCAACCACATCATCAAGTTTGCGGATGACACAGCGGTGGTGGACCTCATCACTAACAATGAGGAGGCCAACTACAGATATGAGATGAGCCAACTGGTCCAGGGGTGTAAAGACAATAACCTCTTCCTGAACGTGGGAAAAACCAAGGAGATTGTGGTTGACTTCAGGAGAGAACACACACAGCATCCCCCTCTGATCATCAATGGAGCAGCTGTGGAGAGGGTGAGCAGCAGCAAGTTCCTGGGGGTGCACATCTCTGAGGACCTCTCCTGGTCCAACAACACCACATCACTGGCCAAGAAGGCTCAAACTCACCTTGATTTCCTTTGCAAACTGAGGACAGCACAAGTCCCACCCCCCATCATGTGCTCATTCTACTGGGGCACCATTGAGAGCATCCTCACCAGCTGCATCATGGTGTGGTGTGGAAGCTGCACCACCTCCTGCCAGAAGACAATACAACGCACAGTGAAAGCAGCCAGCAAGGTCATCGGTGGCCCCCTGCCCCCTCCCCCCCGGACGCAGAGCCATCATTATCACAGGCGACACCTCCCACCCCTCACATTCCCTCTTCAGCCCTCTGCCATGGGGGAAAAGGTACGGGCCCGCTCCACAAGACGTCAGGCCATCAGAACCCTGAACTCTGCCCACTTCCTCCCCCCAGACCTTACTGCACTAAGCACAATACCCACCTCAGGTGTTGGCACAGAAAGACTGGCACATCAACAGTAATACATTTGGTGCTGTATGTCTCTGCACTTTACTGCAACCATTTGCACAAATGCCATACCTGCTGCTGTCTGTCTGTCATGGTCTGAGTGCTGATGCTGTCCACGCTCGGGCTGTCCGGTATTTTCTCCGTTCTGTTCTCATATGGCCTTCCAGGGCTTTTATTGTGACAGCATCATGGCAGGACTTCCAGCTGTCAGAGCCGAGCTGCGCCGTGACAGCTGGATCACATTCCTTTGATTACATTCTCCTTTCCTGATTAGTCCTTAATCATTATTTAAGGGAACAGCTGAGGCTTACTCCTCACTGCAACCTCGTCTAACGTTGGATCCACTCAGCGTTTGGCTGGAGTCCCTAACCCCAGCTCCAGTCATCCTTAGATTCATCGTGTCCTCAGTAAGTGTATTTCCTCAGAGTCCGTTTTCCAGTATCTATGTGTTTATTCGTGTTTTTGCCCCATGTGGCTGATCTTTTGTCTTTTGTATCTTTTGTTAATAAATATGCAAACTCATCGGCTGCCTATAGCGTCTCATTAATGGCCCGCGAGGGCCATCCATTACGCTGTCATTGCAATACTGATCATGTGCAGTCCTATCTGTCACTGTCTGCACCTACACTACTGCACCAAACTTGGTACTACGAGTATTACTGCTCTACTTTTCTGTATATAAGATTGCTGGGTCTCATCGTTCATCGTTTATTTGCACTATGGAAGGTCTGGGTCTATCTTTTGTCTCCATTTGCACTACGGGTAGCATTACTGTACATAGACTGCTGTTGTTGTTTTTCCAGCCTTTTTCCTTTTTCTTTTTTGTATTGTCCATACCACTGAAGAGAGAGAGAAACTCCATTTCAATTCTCCTGTATGTCCTGTACATATAGTAGTATTGATAAATAAAATCTTTGAATCTTGAATCTTCATCCATCCATCCATCCATCCATCTTCTACTGCTTTTCTGGAGGTCTGGGTCATTATGCAAAGCTCGTGACCAAGTGAGGGCAGGAACGTAGATTGACCAGTAAATCGACAGCTTTGCCTTAGAGCTTAGCTCCCTCTTCACCACAGTGGACCGGTACAACGTCCGCATCACTGCAGATGTTGCTCTGATCCGTCTGTCAATCTCTTGCTCCATTCTCAACTCACTCGTGAATAAGACCCCAAGATACTTAAACTCCTCCACTTGGGGCAGGAGCTTGTTTCCAACCCGGAGAGGACAATCCACCTTTTTCTGGCTGAGGACCATGGATTCGGACTTGGGGGTGCTTATTCTCATCCCAGCCGCTTCACACTCAGCAGCAAACTGCTCCAGTAAGACTTGTATTGTAGGTCATTGCTGGATGAAGTCAACAGGACAACATCATCTGCAAACAACAGAGATGAGATCCTACGGTTACCCAGCATGACACCCTCCATTCCCTGGCTGTGCCTAGAAATCCAGTCCATAAAAATTCTGAACATGATCGGTGACAAAGGGCAGCCCTGGCGTAGTCCAACTCTCACTGGGAATGAGTCCAACCAAGTGTTGGCAAAACAAACTAAACTCTCACAATGGTCGTAAAGACCGATAGCTTGTAACAACAAGCCCGATATGGGCTTGTTGTTACAAGCGGGGCGGTGCAGTGGTGCAGTGGTTAGCACTGTGGCAGCACAGCAACTCACCCTTGGCCATGGGATCGCGGGTTCGATCCCAGCACCTGACCAGCAGTGATTTGTGTGAAGCTTGCATGTTCTCCCCGTGTCTGCGTGGGTTTACTCCGGGATTTCTCAGGTTTCATCCCACAGGCCAAAAAACATGCAGGTTAGGTTAATTGGAGACTCTAAAGAGGCCCCAGGTATGAATGTGTGTGTGAATGGTGAAGGGACAATGCCGTACCATGGCTGCTTCATCCATCCAGGTGGATGCCCTGAATTTCTCCTCTGGGTATCAATAAAGTACACAAAATAAAAATAAATAAAAATTTTAAAAAAATATATACCCCATACTCCCGAAGCACCCCTAACAAAAAACCATGAGGGAAATACCTTCTCCAAATACCTTCTCCAAGTCCACAAAACACATGTTAACTGGTCGGGCAAACTCCCACAAACCCTCAAGGATTCTCAAGAGGGTAAAGGGTTGGTCCGATGTGCCACGGCCAAGACGAAAACCACATTGCTCCTCCTGATTCTGAGGTTTGATCAATAGCTGGACTGTACCTTGGCATAGACTTTCCCAGGGAGGCTGAGGAGTGTGATCCCTCTAAAGTTGGAGCACACCCTCCAGTCCCCTTTCCTGAAGAGAAGAACCACCACTCCGGTTTGCCATGCCAAAGGCACTGTCCCCGGGTTCCACACAATGTTGCAGAGTCGTGTCAACCATGACAGCCCTACAACATCCAGGGCCTTGAGGTACTCAGGGCAAATCTCGTCCACTCCTGGGGCCCAGCCACCAAGGAGCTTTTTAACCACCTTGGCAACCTCAGCCCCTGTGATAGGCGAGTCATCCCCCTGGTACAAAAGGTCTGCTTCTTCTGTGGAAGGCGTGTCAGTGGGATTGAGGAGATCCTCAAAGTATTCCTTCCACCTCCCGATGATATCCCCAGTCGAAGTCAGCAGAGCCCCATTTTCACCGTACACAGTGTGGACAGGGGGCCTCTTCCCCCCTCCTGAGCCGTCGGACATTTTGCCAGAATCTCTTCGAGGCTGACTGAAAGTCTTGTTCCATGGCCTCACCGAACTCCTCCCACACTCGAGTTTTGGCTTCAGCAACCACCCGAGCTGCACTCCGCTTGGCCTGTCGGTACACCTCAGCTGCTTCAGGAGTCCCACAAGTCAACCAAGCTTGATAGGACTCCTTCTTCAGCTTAATGGCCCCCCTCACCACTGGCATCCACCACTTGGTTCGGGGGTTGCCACCACAAGATGCACCGCCGACCTTGTGGCCACAGATCTGGGCCGCCGCTTCAACAATGGAGGTGGAGAACATGACCGATTCAGACTCCATGTCTCCAGACTCCCTTGGAATGTGGTCGAAGTTCTTCCAGAGGTGGGAGTTGAAGACCTCCCGGACAGAGGCCTCAGCCAGATGTTCCCAGCACACCTTCACTATATGTTTGGGTCTCCCAGGTATGAATGGCATCCTCCCCTGCCATCAGATCCAACTCACCACCAGGCTGTGATCAGTTGACAGCTCTGCACTTCTCTTTACCCGAGTGTCCCAGACATATGGTCACAGGTCTGATGGCACAATAATAAAATCGATCAGCGACCTGCGTCCTAGGGTGTCCTGGTGCCAGGTGCACATATGGACACCCTTATGCTTGAACATGGTGTTAGTTATGGATAAACTGATGTTAGCACAGAAGTTCAATAACTGAACACCACTTGGGTTCGGATCGGGCAGGCCGTTCTTCCCAATCACCCGCCTCCAGGCTTCACTATTGTTGCCCACATGTGCATTGAAGTCCCCCAGTAGGACAATGGAGTCTCCAAGAGGAGCACCCTCCAGCACCCCAGTCAAAGACTCCTAGAAGGGTGGGTACTCCGAACCATCATTTGGTGGATAGGCACAGATGACGGTCAGGACCAGTTTCCCAACCCGAAGGCGCAGAGAAACAACCCTTTCATCCACTGGGGAAAACTCCAATATAGAGGCAGCAAGATGGGGGGATACAAGAATACCCACCCCTGCTTGTCGCCTCTCGCCCGGGGCAACTCCAGAATAGGCCAAGCTCCAGCCCCTCTCCAGGAGACTTGCTCCAGAACCAGAGCTGTGTGGTGAGGTGAGGCCGACTATATCTAGCCAGTATCTCTCAACCTCGTACACCAGCTCAGGCTCCCTCCCCACCAGAGAGATGACATTCCACATCCCAAAAGCCAGTTTAGGAAGCCTGGGATCAGACCGCCAAGGTCTCTGCCTTCGACCGCCACCTGATCCACATAGCACCGGACCCCCATGGTCCCTCCTGCAGGTGGTGAGCCCACTGGAGGGTGGGCCTATGTAACTCCTTCAGGCTGAGCCCGGCCGGATCCCATGTGACAGAAACCCGGCCACCAGACGCTAGCCATCAAGCCCCTCCCCCAGGCCTGGCTCCAGGATGGGGCCCCGGTAACCCCATACTGAGCGAGGTACATTGAATCTTTGTTCTGACATTCATCATGAGAGTCTGTTAGATCGTTCTTAGTCTGGCCCTTCACCAGGACTACTTTATCTTGAGTGACCCTACCAGAGGCAAATTGCCCTGGACAGCACAGCTCCTGGGATCACTAGGGCACACAAACCCCCTCCACGATAAGGTGACAATCCATAAGGGGAATCTTGAATCTTAAAAAGTGTATTCATATGTAAATAATAGTTTCCAGGAGCATCTGTTTTTTTGTTATATATAATCTCTTTAGTGATGCTGTATTTGTTCAACCCCTAACACCTCTGCCCCTCCTCATTTTGTTCTCTATAAAAATCTTTTAAATATCAACTTTTTTAAATTGCTTCAGTATCACTTGCTGCTCTAATTGTGTGAATTGGGGTTTAATTTAATGTCTCCTAATTCAGATTTCTTGACATTATACCCTGAGCTCATGTATGCTATTTTTTTCTGACTCCTCTTTCAGGCTGCACTGCCATCTGTGCAGCAGCCCATCACCGCCCATAAGACATCTGTTAGGAGGAGTTAGTGCTTCATCTCACTTTCCAAAGGTGATGATACCTGATAGGACACACACTGAACGCATGTGAAGGCCAATGAAAAGTTTTTCTCATAAAAGACCACACCCAGCCTGTAATGTCTGCATGAACATACCAGACCATTTTCCTTATGGCGTCAAGAAAAAGGAGCTTCTGATAAAGGGAGTTTATCAGGGACAGTTTTTTTTTTTTTCTTTCTGGATGAAATCAAAAGGTAAAACAGTTTTTTATCGTATATTTTCAAATGCAGAATGGATAGATGGAGGAATCTCCTTTATGTAATTGTATAAACATGCATTTCAGTTCAATGAAAAAACCTGACAGGAGTAGTCTCAAATATGTTGTTTTATAGGTGTTTTACATCTGCTTACAGAGATCTAAAGAATTAGCTTTTACTCTCTTGGAGCCTGATTAATTATAACTGCTTTAAATGTTATTCACACTATGCTAATGAACTGTTCCTAGGGTCATCCAAGAGCCTTCTGGGAAATAGCGTGCATTTCTATTAAAATTAAACAATCAAAGGCAGTTTGAACATTACGCAATGTGAGACCAGTCAACCACACAGTGCTGATGACATGTAGGACCATGGCGCCCCCTGTTGAGGACTATTACTGCAGCCAGTTCCAGCCCAACACCTTTGACCCATTCCGCTGCAGCTCCTGTCTGCGGCTAAAGAACATGCACCTCAGCAGCGCCACCGCAGAGCAACAGGACGGTCTCCGGGAGTGGGTATGTGCACCGGAACACGAATAGGAATTATTCACAATAAACAGAGGTAACAAAAAAGGAGGAGGAATTGCACTGTTATGTTGACACAGCTTTAAGTTGAGTGTCACATATTTTTTCACATACAGTCATGTGAAAAAATTAGTACACCCTATATAAGCTTGTGTGTGTGTTTTTTTAACATATTTAGACATGGATATTTAATATCCATCCATCCATCTTCTTCCGCTTAATCCTTTTCGGGTCGCGGGGGGGCTGGAGCCTATCCCAGCATCTTTGGGCGAGAGGCAGGGCACACCCTGGACAGATCGCCAGTCCATCGCAGGGCCAACACAGAGAGACAGACAACCGTTCACTCACACAGTCATACCTAAGGACAATTTAGAATCCCCAGTTTTGATGCCAATTAACCTAACTTGCATGTTTTTGGCATGTGGGAGGAAACCGGAGAAATCCCGGAGTAAACCCACGCAGACACGGGGAGAACATGCAAACTCCACACAGATATCAATGTTAAAAATACTGGGAGATTCATGCAATACAACTAAACAATTAAAAATGAATTAAAGACTTTTATTCAAATTTTCTGTAAAATGTAATTCTAAACAAATAGTGAGGAATAAATTAGGACACCCCCCATCTTTTTAGGACACCCCCACATTCATTCCCACTTACAATGGCTAAAATACATGTTAAAAAATTGAAATAAAAACAAAAATAAGGTTAGACATAGATATGTGAACATTTCTTAATAAAAAACTGAATATTTAAAGGGGTGTCCAAATTTTTTCACATGAATGTGAATATTATATATTTACAGTGGATATAAAAAGTCTACACACCCCTGTTCAAATGCCAGGTTTTTGTGATGTAAAAAAATGAGACCAAGATAAATCATTTCAAAACTTCCACCATTAATGTGACCTATAACCTGCACAACCTGTGGTGTGTGGGTTTGGCTGCTGGGGCGTGCTGTAGCCAGCGCCAGGTGTCAGAGGAGATGACGTCAGGCGGGCTGCAGCCACTGTGTGTAATCCTGTTTTCCTGTAATAAAGTTCAGTTGGTTGTTCAGCATAAGACGGCTCACGGCTCGCTCATTCCATACATAATATGACCCTCATTGTCTCATTTTTTTACTTCACAAAAACCTGGCATTTGAACAGGAGTGTGTAGATGTTTTATATCCACTGTATAGTAGTGACATGCGGTCAGGGGAGGCAGGTGAGGGTGTCATGAAAAAAAAAAAAATAAAGGATTATAAATATATTTTTATTTGTCCACTAATTTGTCTTGTAGTCTAAATGTAATTTCTGAATGATTCCAATAATGTCATTAATATTTATATATTTAAAATCGCCGATATTCCGCACTTCCTGTTCAAATCCAAGGGACAGAGGCCAGGTGAAGCAGCAACAAAGGCTGCCTCAAAAGGATTGTGCAATCCTACACAGCCCGGTTAGAGCTCGTGCAACGTGTGTATTCCTGGTGACAGCTCTGTGTATGTCAAAAATAAAATGTTTGTAGGAGCTTTTATTGTGTGTCCTCCTTTTCCATAGTCTATGTAATGTACTTAATGTGTGTGTATAACATATTTAGTCTTCTTAGACTGACATAAACCTTCAGCCAAAAATCACCATCAGAGGCTGCGCAGTAATGTTGCTCCAACGAGGGGCACATGTTTGAGCACCTTAGGCACAGGAGTTTGTCCTGGTTGTTGTTCTTCTACACAGAGGCTAAATGCCAAAATAGCTAAAGTTAAAATCAGAGCGTCAACAGTACTGAGTATTCTGTTTGTGCTTCTATTTTATACAGGCTGAAAATGGAAAAATTTATCCAGCTTATTCCTAGGCCCCATAATACCTTGCGTGAATTACGGTAGCAACTTCCGATACTAGTTTAGAACATATGGTTGTCACTGAAACGGAACACTTTTCCTTGTTAAAAAACAATGACTTGGGCATCAGAAATGTGGGAACACGGCCTTTTGCACCTCAAAAACAGTAATATAATCACACCCCTTCCCACGACAATCTAGGGATAAGAAGATGACCTTAAAAAGTGGTCTTGCAGACAGTAGCTCCATTTGTTAGCACCGCTGCTAAGATGCTAATGCTGTCAGCAAATAAAAGCTCTGAGACATATCAATGTCTCCACCGCAATAAAGTTGGATGCATTTTGTTAAAAGATGTTGGACATAATCAGATTTACCTCAGAGCAGACGTAGAATCTAGTCAGAGCCACAAAGAACCACAACACAGTGCTTGGGTGTTTTAATGCTGGGGTAAAACAGACAGCTACAGCTGTTCATTTTACCCCAAAATTAAAATGCTCGTGCTGCTGCCATGCCCTGAATGCTTGTTATTTAACTTGACACGTACAGACCTTTTCTGATCATTTTTCAAAATTTTATTGATCTATATTTTGTGATAATTTTAAAATTAATGCATGCTGAAGCTACTAGTCCATATCATTCCAAGGCAGTGCAACGAATGCAAAAAACAAAAAAACAAAAACAAAACTATTTGATATCTTTCTTAAATTGTTAAACCTTAGCAAGCAAACTGTTACTATTTTTTATTTATTATTTTACTTCATGTAGCCTTCATTCTGGTGACATATATAACAAACATCAGATCTGTGACATTCATACAAATGAAAACATACCTGGTGTGCTCTTGTGTCTGCCCGGTGTCTGTACCACCGATCATACCAACAGTCTTTTTTTCCGTTTTCAGTGCATCATCTATGCATTGCCGGTGAGAAGCCTCCATTTATACAGTCTATGGCACAACCACGAATATCAGCAATAAGTACCAGAACTACGCCAAAACATTCAAAAAATACAAAAAATACAAGTGCTGAAATTAGCTGCCACTTGAGTGCAAAACACCTATGTGGACTATCCATTAAAATGAATTTCAAAAACTTTTAAAAACGCTATTTTAAATGCCCCAGATGCTCCACTCTTACTGACTGATTTAACACGACTTCAGCCGAAACCAGAAGTCCCACCCATAATTGTTCCTACAGCAGCACCCCCAGGAATAAGGTGGACAGCTAAACTTAAAAAAAATCACAAAATATGACTTTCAATCAAAACTGGCAGTCATCTCGATTGAGACAGAGAGGCTTTAAAGAAGACATGGTGGACTTTTACAACAAAATCACTGAGATTTTTGTTTAGAGGGACTGGCAGAGGGATTTCATGTACAAGTAAAGGTAAGACCATGCATACTTGTTTTATATACTTGAATACGTATTGAATTGTGGAGCTACAGGGTGCACAGCAAATGTGCTATAATTTTAGTTCTTCCTTGGCCTGAAACAAGTAGTCCATAATCAATTTTGACCCCCCCCCCCCAAATTTGTCTGTTAAATAACTTAATACATTTTATTTGTGTAGCCAAGGGTCTTTGCACTTTGTTTATATTCAGGAGAGTTGAATGAAATGAAAACATGGAGTTAGTCAGCAGAACTTTAACTGCCTTTGTCATGAATCTCCCTTTTCAAGAGCAGCAGAAGACACCAGATGCCATCTGTGAGTTTGCCTCTGTGGAAAATTCTTTCGCTCAGAGCTAGGCAGATGCTCAGAGGAAGCAAACAGTAGGACACGGCAACGGGAGAAACATTGCTGTGTCGTTAAATAGGTGAATGGACAAATGATAAATGAGTGACAGGTGTTGATGCATGAGTGAAAAAGTAACATAATCAATGACAGCTGTGCAGCCCGCGAAACAGTGTTTGGCAGCCAGAAGCTGCACAGCACTGTCAAAATAAAAGCACAGACCGGAAACTAAATATTAATACAAGAATAAAATAACACAACTCCAAAAGATCCAAATAAAACCATAAACACAAAATGACACACAATAAATAGACAAGACTATAAGAACACAACTAAGAAAACAAACAACTCATAAATGAACAGAGACCAATACAGCAGACCATAACCCCTGCAACCTAAACAAAAGGGAAAACAAACAGAAAAGAACTTAACTCAAACTGGAGACTGAGCACAGCCTCCACCCTTGCTCAGGATCATGACAGTGCCCCTCCTCCTCATGGGGTGGATCCCAGACATCCCAGGGCCACATCAAAAAAAAAAGAAAAGAGGACCCACCCACAAAGGAGACCCCCCCCCCAACAAGAAAAACAACCCACCCCGAGCGGGAGGAGGGGAAACCCAGGAACAGAGGGATTGAACCAAACCAAAAAACACTCATAACCCATGACACTGAACAAAAGAAATGAACAGAACTCTGGGACATTCACATGGCACAATAAGGTTTGTGAGAGTCCCAGAGCCACCCAATTCCATGGTGGAACAGATCGGGGGGGCTCCCAGAGTTCCAGAGCCATTCGATCAGACGGCATAGCCCGTCGGGTGATCTCCCAGAGTTCCAAGACCACCGGAGCATGTGCTGGAGCAAATCGAGTGGCCTCTCCACATTCCAAGACCACCCAAGCAGAAGGAACAGTCCATTGGGTGGCCTCCCAGAGTCATTAAGCCACCCAAACAAAGGGCGTAACCTGCCGGGTGGTCTCCCAGCATCCCTGAACCAACGGACTGTAGAACACGACACACCCTGTCCTGGAGGTGGCAACTGGAACACGTGCTCCTTGCGGGCTACAGGGACTGAGGCCTGGATCAAGTGGACTCGTAGCAGGAGAGCGTTGACCCCTGAAGAGGACCGCTGGCCAGCCGCAACCTCAGACAGTGATGGCAGCTGACTAACAAAGGGTCCAGGCGAATGGACAGCTGACCAAGGTGGCTGATCAGCAAATGGACTGGATGAGGGGGAAGGCTGCTCCGTGGAGCCCTCAGGTAAAGGTGGAGAACCCACAATGACCTCGGGTGGAGACGGAGGACCCTCAACGACCTTGGATGGAGGCGAAGTACCTACAGTGGCATCAGGTGAAGGCAGAGGACCCACTGCAGCCTCAGGCGAAGGCAGAGGACCCACGGTGACTTCAGGTGAAGGCAAAGGACCTACGGCAACCTCAGACGAAGGTAGAGGACCCGTAGTGGCCTCAGGCAAAGATGGAGGACCCATGATGACCTCAGGCAGGGATGGAGGATCACCATCAGCAGACTCAGACGAGGATTCGAGTAGGGGAGAAGAAACATACACTGGGTTACTACCATTGGTAGCAGTGGAGCCCAGCGAGGAGAATTCAGGAACAGCCAATGGCTGCGACTGGTCCTCCTCCCCACGAGCTAAGCAAGATTTCTCTAATGCCAATAATGTAAAGACAAAAAAGAGAACTTGCCTTAGCTCGAGCTCCACCGCCATCCAGGACTCCGGCGACTCTGGCTGGAGTGTCTCGAATTCATTCATCTGGCGCTTCCACCTTGGCTCGGCCACCTCAGATGGGGAGGAAGAGAAAAACACCGGAACATTGTTACCGGCAGTGGTGGAGCTTGGCGAGAATTCAGGAGCAGAGGACCTCTGCAGCCAATTCTCCTCACCAAGAGCCAGACAAGATTTGCAGGTGTTGAAACAGAACAGAGGACTTGCCTGGATTCGAGCTCCACTGCTGTCCAGGACTCCGGCGACTCTGCTGCGACAACCCCAGCAGCAGGCATGATGGAAGATGCAGCCCAAGACTCTCCAGACATGGCGACCGACGCTGGTGGAACTCCTGACGTGGTGGCTAATACTGGAGGTTGCCTCACCGCTGGCACCGAGACCCATGCAGCTGAAGTCAGGGGACACTCTCTTGTTGGCTCAGTCTTCAGGGCACAGAGGGCACTCTTTTCCCATCCAAAACATGGCTGTGGGGCTGGAATGGAATCCTCCAGGGCCACAGGCCCCTCCGTCGTCCGGCGGCTCTCTTCCAGGACCGGCAGGCACACAGGATACACAGAGGAGGACAAGGGAAAAGCAGGTGAGGGAAATATAACAGCAGCGGGTGGTGAGGACTCAGCTAAATTGGGTTGTTGTTGCTGAACCTCATCACCAGGTATAAGACAAGGCATTTCATCTAAGTGTTTGGGAATGAAAATGTACTTGTCTTATTTTCCGGGGCGTGATGGTAACAGCTGCTGATGACTCAGGTGAATTCCTCTTTATGGCTGCAGCGGGCATAGGCACCAATGTAGAAAATGGAGGAGACGGCCCTGCAGACATGCTAATGGCCTGCCACTCAGCAGTAGGAGGTGACGCCATGGAGGAGAAGGGGACAGCAGCGGCAGACAAAGTGGAAGAGACTGACTGACAGCTGAAGGGAAACAGTTCAAAAATGGTGAGGAGGCTGCTGCTGCGGTTCTCCAGAGTGATGAGGAGGAGACTGCTGGGAAGGCGGAGGCTGTAGAGATCATCTGGTGAGGAGGTGGAGGCAGGCATAAGACCGGAGTCTGGGAACGCTCATTCGTCGGTGCAGGCGACATTTGCCGGACTTCCTCCTGTAGAGTGGCTGTGAAGCTAATAGAGTGGGGGCTGGAGCTGGGGGCTGGTGAGGAGCCAATGGTGCTGAAGTCCAAGAACGCTTTCTCGTCCGCACAGACCTCGGTTTGCTGACAGGACTCTTGGCCTTCCCACGATACTCCTGCTGCAGGTCTTCCACTAGGAAAATCCTCTCCCTTCCCTCAGCATGCCGTACAAGCCAAGGGTGACGCTGTACAGCCGCCTCCACAAGACCCAAGCACCACAAAGCGTCTTTAGGGGTGGAAGATTGACAGGCGTTGGCAATATGTCCATCTATCTCCCGGAGCGCAGTGCAGAGCTCCCACCCCAAGCTCCACGGACACCGTCTTCCACCTGCTGACATCTCAGCAGGCATGGGATGACAAAAAAGGGGTAAAAAATAATCACGGGAAAAAGAAAAATGCAAAACACACAGAGAGCTGGTGTCACACACTAGCCGTGTCCTTCTGTCATGAATCGTCCTTTTCAAGGGCAGCAGAAGACACCAGACGCCATCTCTAAGTTTGCTACACTGATTAACATAAGCACGAACATAGTACAAAAACACTACACTTACACATAAAGAGGGGAAGAGATGCACTGGAGGAGAACGGGGCTCTCGCCGAAGGGAAAGGAGAACCGCCTGGAGGGAACGCAGACTGAGGCATGAAGGGGAAAAAGAGACAAATCCTAGCCGGAGTCACACCCGAAGGGAACCAGGGCTCACAGCTGAGGGAAACAGAAAAAAAGGATTAAACCCACGGCGGAGCTCACCCGTTCACCTCTGCGGAAAATTCTTTCGCTTGGAGCTAGGCAGATGCTCAAAGGAAGCAAACAGTAGGACACGGCAATGTGGGAAACATTGTCGTGTCCTTAAATCGGTGAATGGACAAATGATAAATGAGTGATGAGTGTTGATATATGAGTGAAAACGCAACAATCAATGACAGCTGTGCAGCCCGCAAAACAGGGTTTGACAGCCGGAAGCTGCACAGCACTGTCAAAATAAAAGCACAGACCGGAAACTAAATAATAATACAAAAATAAAATAACACAACCCCAAAAGATCCAAATAAAACCATAAACACAAAATGAAACACAATAAACAGACAAGACTATAAGGACAACAAAGAATACAAACAACTCATAAATGAACAGAGACCAACACAGCAGACCATAACCCCTGCAACCTAAACAAAAGGGAAAACAAACAGAAAAGGACTTAACTGAAACTGGAGACTGTGAACGGTCCCCACCCGTGCTCAGGATCATAACAGCCTCTCTGCAAAACAAAAGCAACTGGAGTGCACGACCATTTCTGCTTCTTCCCTTCACAAAAGCTCTAGACATGCATTGCAGAACTGAACTTAAATTCAGTGTGTATTTTATCAAGAAGCAATTCAGTAAAATGCCTTGTTTTGTTAATGAATTATTTATATCATCGGATTTTGTTATGCACATTTTGCAGATTATAAAACATGCAAACTTTCAGTTGAAATTAAATTCAAGTTTATGCTATTGTGTTCATATATTTGTGAGATGAGATGAGATACTTTATTTTGAACAAAAAAGCAAAGAACAAAATAAATGACAAGTGCAATAAAAGTGACCGTGTACAGTGATCGAAAGAGAGAAGGAAGAAGTTAACACTTTACTCCAACTCCTCTTTTCCCTAAATGCAACCCATGTGAAATATATACATATTACCTCAATTAAGAACCCCAAGTAGACAATTAACTATATTTTATACATATCAACACTGACACCCATCCATCCCTACATACATACAGTCCATACAGCTATACCCAGCCCCAAACAACACAGATATACAGTACACAGTACCGTCCCACCTACCGTACCATAGTGTCCCAGAGTGAGTTTAGTGCATCATACATACTAATACCACACCTCTAACATATATCCTTTTAGCAAATAATGTTTATACCTCTTTTTGAATTGATTTCTGTTTGTACATAGTTTCAGTTCCAGTTCCAGACTGTTCCACAAATCCACCCCACAGACAGATATGCACATACTTTTCTTTGTTGTTCGTACCTTAGGTTTTGTAAAGTTTAAGTCTCCTCTCAAATTATAATCATTGTCTCTTTTCTTGAATATTTTTTTGTATATTAATTGGGAGTTGATTATTAACCCCTTGCACTCTGGTCAATTTCCCTAAAAACGCCAAAAAATAACATACCCAAAGTAAATCAAAAGCTGTTCTTCAACCCTTTGCAGCATCTTCATGGGGTTGGTCTCATTTAAAAGAAAACACTTTGAATTTTTTGGCAAAACAGTCATAATCTCTCTAAGTGCTCCTGCCACTGAGTAACAGTCATCTAAACATACTGAACTTGAAGAAAATAAATTTCGCCTGGGTGTTTTTTTGGATACAAATGCTTGCAAGTAACACACAGCTGTCAGATCCGGGCTGGAAAATGCAACAGAAATGTAAAACCAAGTGTTATCCAGCTGAGGTCAAAATTTTGTAGCAATACCACAAAAAATGAATATATTACACAGCTTTTTTCTTAGGTTGTTCCCAGGCGTTTTTGAACTGTGCCAAATTGTGCCAAATGGCACAGTTTGGAAAAACGTTTGTAACTTTTGAATGATTCAATATAGAAGCTTCATCTTGGGCTCTAATGAAAGGTGAAGGGCTGTGTGTGTGGGGGGGGGGGGGGGGGTATTTATTCATGAATGAATGAATGAATGAATGAACAAACAAGCCCCCACACACAAAGAAGCATGCCACGTAAAAAATGTGTGGCTTTTTTTTACAAGAAAAAATAACCTACAGTGCAATAAAAATTATACTAAAATATCTGTAATGTAGAAGATAACAACTCTCCCCCCCCCCACTACAGAGGACGGACATCATCCATTGACACATGATGGGCGCCGCGGTCTACTACGCACAGTTGTACTAAAATATCTGCAATAATATCTGCAATCCGCTACGGACTGGATCCGCTACGGACTGGACACGGTCCGTTCGTCGTCCGGACCGGACCGGAGCCGTCATGTTGCGATAATGCACAGTTGTAATTTACCGATCGGTCAAAAGTCATTTGGATTACAATTTTCAGGGATAAAGAATAATTTAGCTTATAACACTTACCTGTCCACAACAGCAGTGTCGCTGGCGAACTTCTCTTCCTCATTGTCAGATGAACATGACGCTGGTCCGCTTGTTACGGACTCGTGGTTCTGGTCACGCGACCCGGTCAAACCATAATTCCATTATTGTGGTTTTGCGCTTCCATGATTGCGGTTTTGGCGAACAATTTTTCAAAACAAATAAGAACAGTAGTAAGAAAAAAAGACTGGCGAACGCCTGTGTGTCACCCAGCCTTACACAAAACAGCTTTCGAACTTCTGTGCTTCAATTGGCTGGCTGTATTCGCAGCTGTTGGTAGGCAGGTCCTTCTTGCTAGGTTTTCAGTCATTGGTTCTTCAAGGTTTCAGAAACCCAATTCAAGGCTCTTATTAGTCGAATGAGAGGTCAATCACATCTAAACCAATCAAAGCACTCCTTTGGCTTTCTGTTCGCGGCTGTGTCTGTAGTGGAAGAATAGAAATGCAGGGTTTTTTTTCTTCAATGCGCCCTAGGACGCACAGTGTGCATACTAGGGTGCCCTCATGCGCTTTAGGACGCAGAGACGTGTCCGCCCGCGGTACACCGAAGTGCAAGAGGTTAATTGCCCTGTACATCACTTGTGCTGTCTTAAATTCAGTGTGTGAATGGGTGGATAGCAGGATCTGTAAAGCGCTTTGGTCATCAAGAGATGAGAATAAAAGCACTATATAAGTAAATGCCATTTACCATTACCATTTACCATTTAAATTTAACTAAATCCATGAACTTTATGGCATGTGACTTTAAAAACGACGACTTGCTATGGTCTCTATATCCTACATTATTTATTATCCTTATAGCTTTTTTTTTTGTAATGTGCATATTGGCTGTAGGTTGGTCTTGTAGGTGTTTCCCCAGACCTCTACACAGTAGTTAAGATATGGTAAGAACAGAGAATTGTACAGTAAGAATAATGATTTATACTCCAAGATGTGTCTTGTCTTCCCCAGTATCCCTATACATTTTGCCAACTTGGCCCGCATGTGACTGATGTGAGGTTTCCAGCAGATTTTATTGTCTAGCATCACCCCCAGAAACTTATTTTCCTGTACTACTTCAATTCTGGTATCATCTATCATTACCATTATTTCATGATTTATTTTATAATTTCCAAACATAATCTTTGGGGGGGGGGTCAGATTTAGAGATATTTATTTTTGTTGAACCACTGCGTTAACCTTTTCATTTCTGTTGTGACTACCTCGAAAACCTGCTGCAAATTCTCACCAGTGCAAAGGATATTTGTGTCATCCGCAAACAAAATAAATTTCAGAATTTTTGATACTTGGCATATGTCATTTATATATAAGATAAAGAGTCTGGGTCCCAAAACTGACCCCTGGGGCACACCACAAGAGATGTCCATGAATGGTGATTTGTGATCACCTATTTGTACAAATTGCTGTCTGTTACTAAAATAACTTTCCACCCAACTCAGTCCGATCCCTCCTATCCCATACCTTTCCAATTTTCTCAGTAAAATTCTATGATCAGTGGTGTCAGAAGCTTTCTTTAAATCTATAAATACTCCTACAGCAAACTTTTTTTTTATCTATACAACTAGTGATTTCTTCTATAAGTTCAATCAGTGCCAAAGATGTAGATTTATCCGCTCTAAAACCATACTGACTGTCTGTAAGGAGGTTGTGTCTTTCACTGAAATTATCCAGTCCTTTTGTGAAAATTTTTTCAAGTATTTTGGAGAATTGTGAGAGTAAAGAGACCGGCCTGTAATTTGTGAAATAATGACTGTCTCCTGTTTTGTATAGTGGTATTACTTTTGCTATTTTCATTTTGTTTGGAAATTTACGAGTTTGAAATGATAGGTTACAGATGTGAGTGAGTGGTTTAACAATTCCTTCAATTACTTTTTTCACTATTGTCATGTCAATTTCATTCCAGTCAGTTGATTTTTTTTGTTCTTAAATATACTTACAGTCTCAATAATTTCCTTTTCAGTTACTGCACCCAAAAAGATTGTGTTTGGATTTCTATCTTCTATTTCATTTACAGGCCCACTATCGTTTGTTTCTGGTGTCACTATTGTTTTTGCTAATTCTGGACCAACATTTACAAAAAAAAATTATTGAAACCACTAACCATATCCTCTATATTATTTATCAAATTGTCATTTTCAATAAAATATTCTGGATAATTGGCATTCTTTGATCAATTACTAATAATCCCATTTAGCACTTGCCATATTCCTCTTAATTTATTTTTATTATCCTCTAATATTCTGTTGTAATATTCTTTCTTACAAGTCCTCATTATATTAGTTAGCTTGTTTTTATATCTTTTATATTTGATCTCAGCCTCTTTGTAAATCTGACTTTGAGTCAGTGCCTCATCACCCACAAACCTCATGGCACGTCACTAATCACCCCATAGACCTGTCTTGATACATTTACAGAAAACCTATATAGTTGGTGTGTTAGACAAGCTAAGATTTAGATTGTATATGGAGATCTGAATGTTAATTTGTTAAACTCAAGTGGACACAGAAAAATAACAGACTTTATGACAATCTTTAGCATCAGTTTATTACCTGTGATTATGAAGATAAGATAAGATAAGCCTTTATTAGTCCCACAATGGGGAAATTCCAGGATTGTGACAGCACAGGGATAGCAACACTCAGAGCAACAATCAGAAGGCAAGAGAAAAACAAGAGCAGCGAGTATACATATGTACATATAAATATAAATATATATATATAGACACAGTGCGGAGCATTGTAGCTAGATGGAATAAATATATAAATATATAAACACAGTGCGGAGCATTGTAGCTACATGGAATAAATATATGAGTATATAAACACACAGTGCGGAGTATTGTAGCTAGATGGAATGAATATGTAAATATATAAACACACACAGCGTGGAGCATTGTTGCTAGATGGAATAAATATATAAATATATAAACACACACAGTGCGGAGCATTGTAGCTAGATGGAATGAAACAGCACAACTGTCTACTTAGTTATCCTACATGGTATGATTATGTACCCATACATATTCTCACCCTCCATAGCGACCGGTATTTTCCTAGTTGTAAACCGGAGGGGACCATTGTGTAAGTCTATTGCGTCTTTTGCATTCAATACTATTACTGTTGTTATTCAATGTCAAAACCATTGAATAACAACAGATTCTGCAACATTATAATACATTCACAAATGTTATCAATAGAGAAATAGTCAGTGGACTATTAGTTACCGACATAAGTGACCACCTACCTGTTTTTGCAACTTTTCAAAAAAATTTTAAGATCAAAAATGAAACCAGGCCAAACATTTACAAACTAATAACACACAGAACACCAGAAGCCATTGATGCCTTTAAAGTGGACCTAAAAAACAAAACTGGAATGAAGTCTATGCTCATCAAGATCCAAACAAATCTTATGAGACATTCTTATCTGCATTAGTTTCATTATATGAAAAACATTTTCCATTACAAAAATATACAAGTAAACACAAGTATGTGGAAAAGCCTTGGATTACTAAGGGAATGGAAAATACATGCAAAAAAAAAAAAATTTATATCCACCTTGTGGTGTAGTGAGTGTGGTGTGTGTGTGTGCTGCCGTACCCTCCCATGGTATGACGTCAGGCGGGCACGGCCCTTGTGGATAAATAGTTCTGTTCCCATAATAAAGTGTGAATTTGCGGCATGACAGAAGAGACTCCAGTCCCTCATTCCTCATACATAACATTTGGCAACGAGGAGAAAAATTATGGGAGCGTACAGGCTTATTATTACGTCGGAGAGTGACATCAACAAGAGTGACGCCGACAAGAGTGACGCCGACAAGAGTGACGCTGAGAGCCTCGAGGGAGAGCAACAGTCGCCAGACACGGAGGCAGCACAGCGGAGCGCCCTGGATGAGGCTGCTGGGTGTTACGGCGAGGTGCCCGAGGCAGCGAGCAGTGCCAACGAGCAAACTTTGGGTCTCCCTGGAGTTCGGCCACGGGGGGCTGGAGTGTTTGGGACAACAATGGCAGCTGCAGTGGTATTGAAAGCGGTCGGGAGCAGATGACGAACACGGAGAGACAGTGTGCCGGACAGCAGCACGGCGGGTCCTGAGGAATGAGGCAGTCGGTGGTGAAGAGTGACATTTTTGCAGGAGAGGTTGGTTTTGATCCCGGAGGCAGATGGCGGCCAGGGACGTTCATGCCGAGGAGTTGCCCGGGACCTCTGAGCCCATCTTATCTTCAGCAGCCAGGGGCGTGCATGATTTGGGGCTGCCCTGGTCCCCCAGGCCGGTGTTACCGCTGGCTGCTGGTGGACATAGGTGTGACTTAAATACCCTTGATGTAAATATGTATACATATATTCTGCTGGTGTGCATGTGAGTATGTATGATTTGGGATTATTTTACTTATTTTGTGTATATTTTGAAAAAAAAAAAAAAAAACGCTGGTTTTAGTTGTTTTGTGTGAATGTGATAGGTCATTCTCCTACAGTTCATGACTCCTTGTTCCTTAGTGCATGATTTGAGTCCTAAATTGGGGAGGGTCTCGACTGTGTGTGTGGTTTGCATTTTTGTAAGGGGGAGGGGAATTGTGGTGTAGTGAATGTGGTGTGTGTGTGTGCTGCCGAACCTGCCCCTGGTGTGACGTCAGGCGAGCACGGCCCTTGTGTATAAATAGTTCTGTTCCCATAATAAAGTGTGAATTTGCTACATGACAGAAGAGACTCCAGTCCCTCATTCCTCATACATAACACACCTTATTCCTGGGGGTGCTGCTGTAGGAACGATTATGGGCGAAACTTCCGGTTTTGGCTGAAGTAGTGTTAAATCAGTCAGCAAGAGTGGCATAGCAGGGGCATTTAAAATAGCGTTTTTAAAAGTTTTTCAAATTCATCTTAATGTATAGTCCACATATGTGTTTTGCACTCAAGTGGCAGCTAATTTCAGCACTTGTAGTTTTTTGTATTTTTTTGAATGTTTTGGCATAGTTCTGGTACTTGTTGCTGGTGTTTGTGGTTGTGCCATAGACTATAAACGGAGACTTCTCACCAGCAATGCGTAGATCATGCACTGAAAATGAAAAAGGACTGCTGGTGTGATCGGTGGTACAGAGGCAGGACAGATACAAAAACACACCAGGTATGTTTTCACTTTCAGTGGTGTGAAAAAGTGTTTGCTCCCTTCCTGATTTCTCATTTTTTTTGTATGTTTGTCACACTTAAATGTTTCAGATCATCAAACAAATTTAAATATTACACAAAGATAACACAAGTAAACACAAAATGCAGTTTTTAAATGGAGGTGTTTATTATTTAAGGGAAAAAAAATCCAAACCCACATGGCCCTGTGTGAAAAAGTGATTCCCCCCTAAACCTAATAACTGGTTGGGCCACCCTTAGCAGCAACAACTGCAATCAAGAGTTTGCGATAACTGGCAGTGAGTCTTCTACAGCACTGTGGAGGAATTTTGGCCCACTCATCTTTGCAGAATTGTTGTAATTCAGCCACATTTGAGGGTTTTCAAGCATCAACCACCTTTTTAAGGTCATGCCACAGCATCTCAATCGAATTCAGATCAGGACTTTGACTAGGCCACTCCAAAATCTTCATTTTGTTTTTCTTAAGCCATTCAGAGCTGGACTTGCTGCTGTGTTTTGGATCATTGTCCTGCTGCAGAACCCAAGTGTGCTTCAGCTTGAGGTCACGAACAGATGGCCGGACATTCTCCTTCAGGATTTTTTGGTAGACAGCAGAATTCATGGTTCCATTTACCACAGCAAGTCTTCCAGGTCCTGAAGCAGCAAAACAGCCACAGATCATCACACTACCACCACCATATTTTACTGTTGGTATGATGTTCCTTTTCTGAAATGCTATGTTACTTTTACGCCGGATGTAATGGGACACACACCTTCTAAAAAGTTCAACTTTTATTTCATCAGTCCACCGAGTATTTTCCCAAAAGTCTTGGGGATCATCAAGATGTTTTCTAGCAAAATTGAGATGAGCCTTTATGTTCTTTTTGCTCAGCAGTGGTTCTCGTCTTGGAACTCTGCCGTGCAGGCCATTTTTGCCCAGTCTCTTTGCTATGGTGGAGTCATGAACACTGACCTTAACTGAGGCAAGTGAGGCCTGCAGTTCCTTGGATGTTGTTGTGGGATCTTTTGTGACCTCTTGGATGAGTCGTCACTGTGTTCTTGGGGTAATTTTGGTCGGCCGGCCACACTGGGAAGGTTCACCACTGTTTCATATTTTTGCCATTTGTGGATTATGGGTCTCACTGTGGTTCGCTGGAGTCCCAAAGCTTTAGAAATGGCTTTATAACCTTTTCAGACTGATAGAGCTCAATTACTTTGTTTCTTATTTGTTCCTGAATTTCTTTGGATCCCAGCAAGATGTCTAGCTTTTGAGGATCTTTTGGTCTACTTCACTTTGTCAGGCAGGTCCAATTTAAGTGATTTCTTGATTGAGAACAGGTGTGGCAGTAATCAGGCCTGGGTGTGGCTAGAGAAACTGAACTCAGCTTTCCAAATATGTGATAAACCATAGTTAATTTATGTTTTAATGAGGGGGGGCAATCACTTTTTCACACAGAGCCATGTCGGTTTTGATTTTTTTTTTTTTACCCTTAATAATAAACACCTTCATTTAAACCTGCATTTGTGTTTACTTATGTTATTTTTGTCTAATATTTAACCCCTTGCACTCCGGTCAATTTCCCTAAAAACGCCAAAAAATAATGTGCCCAAAGTAAATCAAAAGCTGTTCTTCAACCCTTTGCAGCATCTTCATGTGGTTGGTCTCATTTAAAAGAAAATACTTTGAATTTTTTGGCAAAAAAAACATAATCTCTCTAAGTGCTCCGGCCACTGAGTTACAGTCATCTAAACATAGTGAACTTGAAGAAAATAAATTTGGCCTGGGTGTTTTTTCGGATACAAAGGCTTGCAAATAACACACAGCTTCAGATCCGGGCTGGAAAATGCAACAGAAATGTAGAACCAAGTGTTATCCAGCTGAGGTCCAAATTTTGTAACAATACCACAAAAAATGAATATATTACACAGCTTTGTTCTCAGGTAGTTCCCAGGCGTTTTGGAACTGTGCCAAATTGTGCCAAATGGCACAGTTTGGAAAAACGTCTATAACTTTTGAATGATTCAATGTAGAAGCTTCATTTTGGGCTCTAATGAAAGGTGACACTCAGGGCTGTGTCTGTGTGTGTGTGTGGGGGGGGGGGTTTGCCCCCCCCCCGCTACAGAGGACGGACATCGGCCGTCACTACATGACGGATTACACTCGTGGTGATGTGGTGACCGCGGCGCAGTCACCGCGGCTTCACCCCCCCTCACTACAGAAGAATAGTGGGGGGGGGGGGTGTTCACGGTCCGGACGCGGTGAACGAACCGTGTACCGCGGCGCACGCACTTCGGACTTCGTGCGCCGCACAGTTGTAATTTACCGATCGGTCAAAAGTCATTTTGATTACAGTTTTCAGGGATAAAGAATAATTTAGCTTAGAACACCTTACCTCTTCACAGCAGAAGCGGAGCTGGCGAACTTCTTCCTCATTGTCAGACGAACGCGACGCTGGTCTCGCGACCTGATCAAAACATAATTCCATTATTGCGGTTTTGTGCTTCCATGATTGCGGTTTTTGGCGAACGATTTTTCAAAACAAATAACAGTAGTAATTAAAAATAGACTGGCGAACGCGTGTGTGTCACTCAGCCTTCGTCGTCGACCTCCGTCGGTCTATGATGACCATAGAATACAATCCTAATGTCTATTCTGCTGGGACAAAAACAAAAAAAGCACCGCCTGGCCGAACATGTCAATGCGCGAATGGCAGTCGCTGTCACACAGGTTGCACTTGTGGATGGTCTCCGTGCTGCTGGGTCTGTGGGGTTCTTCCTGCGGGTCCTTTTTGTCATCTGCTGCAGCAGTCAGTCTCTCTTCACCCAGCCTTACACAAAAAAGCTCGCAAACTTCTGTGCTTCAATTGGCTCTCTGCATTCACAGCGTTGGTAGGCAGGTCCTTCTTGCTAGGTTTTCAGTCATTGGTTCTTCAAGGTTTCAGAAACCCAATTCAAGGCTCTTATTAGTCGAATGAGAGGTCAATCATATCTGATCTGTTCGCGGCTGTGTCCGTAGTGGAAGAACTTTTTTTTTTTTTTTCAGTGCGCGCTTGGAGGCAGGCTCTCGTGCGTCCTAGAGCGCACGAGAGCGCCCTCGTGCGCTCTGGGACGCAGAGACTTGCCCACCCGTGGTACAGTGGAGTGCAAGAGGTTAAATGTGTTTGATGATCTGAAACATTTAAGTGTGACAAACATGCAAAAAAAAGAGAAATCAGGAAAGGGGCAAACACTTTTTCACACCACTGTATATGAATGTCACAGAGCTGACATTTATGTGTTATATATGTCACCAGAATGAAGGCTGCATGAAGTAAAATGATAAATAAAAAAATAGTAACAGTTTTCTTCCTGAGGCTTAACGATTTAAGGAAGCTATCAAATAGTTTTTTGGGGGGTTTTTTGCATTCGTTGCACTGCCTTGGAACGATTTGGACTAACAGTTTCAGCATGCATTAATTTTTAAATTATCACAAGATATAGATCAATAAAATTCTGAACAACTGTCAGAAAAGGTCTGTACGTGTTAAGTTAATTAACAAGCATTTAGGGCATGACAACAGCACGAGCATTTTAATTTCTATTCCACCTGCTCCCTACTCTCACTACAGATCACAGTGTCATCTGCAAGTATCAGAATCCTGCCTGACCTCATGTGTCAGCCTGTCCACTGCCATAGCAACGAAGAAGGGACTTAGAGCCAATCCCTGATGTAATCCCACCCCACCTTGACTCCATGTGTCACTCCCATAGCACACTTCACCACTGTCTTACTGTCCTCATACATGTCCTGCACCATCCTCACATACTTCTTTGCCACATAATCTCAAACATGACAAAAAAACCACCAATTTATGAGAATGCTCCAAAATACCATGTAAAAATTCAAAATTTACAAGGAAAAAAATTCTAATTTATGAATCTCACAAATTTCAGAGAAAAAAATCACAAATTTAGAATTAAAAAGTTCACTATTTACTATAATACAGAGGAAATCTAAGAATAAAGTCTCAAAATTGCATGAAAATAATGAGTGAAGCAAGAAAGAAAAAGAAAAATTACAAGAATAAAGTGATATGTTTAGAGAAACAGTTTTTTTAAAAATATAATTATTATTATTATTATTAGTTTCCTTTGGAGGGGCAGCTCAGACAAAGATAGCAAATAGGCTGTTGCTCGGGCAACAACAGCCAAATGTATGAGAAGTACTAGTGGATCTGGAATGCAGTCAGAGCAGAAGGGACTTCTCTCCAACTTTTGAGCTCAGACTTTCCATGTTTCTGGAACGCACCATTTATGAAATTGGTTTACATCCAGATGGACATTTTTTTTTTTTTCGATGTAGCACTGGATCATGGCCATATGGTCACAGTGTAGGTGACTGTAAAGCCCAGTACAATTCTTCATCAAGTCTATGTGACACAGATGTCAACAGGATGCAGTATTATTGTGACGTTGCAAGGGTTCACACAATAAGGAGAGATGACTTTGACGAAACAGGCTTTATTTATACACACACAACACAGAACAGAGGGGAGGTCATTTACACAGGCCCTCGTTTCGCTCATGGTGGCACAGACACATGATTTGGCACATACAGGGAAACAACGTGATCACAACCGGTCTTTTTACACAGTTATAATGGCACACACGAACAACGCTTAGAACACACAGACACAGTATTTGAATCCTCCGCGGCGCAAGCATGCCAGGAGACTCCCGCCCCCTTATCACAGACCCGATGTTACACTGTCCCCCCCAAACTGGTTTCTGTCCCCAGAATAATAAAGTCTAACTCAGAAGTCCAACACAAATCCATCCAGGTGTCGGGGCGGCCGCCATTGTCGGCGACCAGCACGCACAGGCCTGTTATTGTCCATTCGTGCCTCAGCCGGGGTATCCGGTTGGGATGAAGCCTCCGGCTCAACCACCTGCGGGGCAGATGGCTGGTATGGGGCGAGACGGTCACGGTGAAGCACCACGGCCCGGTTCCTTTTCTGTAGCCTCACCCTGTACACTACATCTGATAGTCTCTGTAGGAACCTGCACGGTCCCAACCAATGGCTCACCAGTTTTGGTGACAATCCCTTTTTGCACTCCAGGCAGAAAACCCAGACTTGATCCCCTGGTGCAAAGTCCCTCCCCTGGCAGCAGGAGTCACATGCCCGCTTCTGCCGACTCCCCGCTGCTGCCAGGGCCTCCCAAGCCAGTTCATGCACCATGTGGAGACATTCTCTCAAGCAAAACAAATAATCCAACACTGGTTTGCCCTCCACCTCCGGCTCCGGGGGGTGGGGACACCAAATCCACTGGTGTGCGCAGCTTGCGTCCAAACATCAGCGCTGCAGGGGTGCACTGGGTGGATTCCTGAGCTGCCGTCCGGTATGCCCACAGAATGAAGGCCAGATGCAGGTCCCAGTCTCGCTGTCGCTGGTCCACTAGGATGGCGAGCTGGGTGGTTAGGGTCCAACTGAAACGTTCGACCAGGCCGTCACTCTGTGGATGCAGATGGGTGGTCCGGGTCTTCCGGATGCCCATCCACCTGCAGACATCCCCGAAGACCTCTGCCTTGAAGTTCCGTCCCTGATTGCTGTGTAGCTCCTCCAGTGCGCCGAACCAACAAAACATCTCGTCCACCAGCTTTGATGCTGTGGTGGCGGAGCTCTGATCAGGGACCGCATATACCTTTGGCCATTTAGTGAAGTAATCCACTGCGACCGGCATGTAGCGGTTCCCACGATCCGTGGTCGGGCATGGGCCCAGAATGTCCACTCCTACCCGCTCCATGGGTGCTCCCACCCGGTACTGCTACAAGAGGGCGTGGGATTGTTGAGTCGGCCCTTTCTGAGCTGTGCAGGTATTGCAGCGGTGGACATGGAGCTCTATGTCCTGGCAACATCCAGGCCAGTAGAACGGGCCCGAAGACGCTGCAGAGTCTTCATCACCCCAAAGAGGCCCACCCCCACAGCCCTGTGGTCCAACTGGAGCACACTGGGGTGGAGCTGCCTGGGAACCAGCAGCTGCCAGACATGACGCTGCCCAGCTGGAGCCTGCCACTGCCAATACACAACACCCTCGTGACAGCAGAGATTGGCCCACTGGGAATGTAGGGCCTTGGTCTCTGGGTCCAGCGCGGACACAGCCTCCCAGGTGGGCTGCTGGCCTGTATCCAGCCACTGCAAAACCCGGGAGATGACCAGATCACTATCCTGCTCGCTCTGCAGCTGCTGCCCACTGAGGGCCTCTGTGACGTCATTGCTGGGGAGAGCTGACTGATTATCCGAGGAGGAGCTGTGCGCCGCTGTGTTATTCCTGTTCACAGTGGTCCAGAGAGCAGCAGCTCATGGGACAGCTTGGTCTCGGTCCTCTGCCCGCTAGCAGTGCTGACAGTCCTCCACAGCACAGTGCGTCAGTGTTGGCATGGAGGCAGCCTGCTCGATGCACAATCCGAAAATCCTAATCCTGCAGTGCCTCCAGCCATCTCGCCAACTGTCCACCCGGCTCTTTAAAATTCAGTAGCCAGGTCAGGGAAGCATGATCCATCCTGAGCTGAAACCTCCCCCTGTACACACACGGGCGAAAATGATGAAGCCCCTGGATGACAGCCAACAGCTCTCGATGAGTAACACAATAATTCCTGAGGAGTGCAGCTGAAAAAAGCAACTGCCTGCTCTCCGTGTTCTCCCTCCTGGGATAACACTGCCCCGATGCCCTGGTTGCTGGCATCTGTGTCCACAATGAAAGGGCGGTTCAGGTTGGGATACTGCAGGACAGGGGCTCCGATGAGCGCCAAGCGAAGCTGGGAAAAAGCAGCAGCACAGTTCTCACTCCACTCAAACGTGCAGCCCTTCTGTGTCAGCTGATGCAGCGGGCTGGCGATGGTGGTGAAATCCTTCACAAACCTCCTATAATAGGAGGCCAGTCGGAGAAAACTCCGTAACTCTCCCACGTTCCGTGGCAACAGCCACTTTTTCACCACTGCCACTTTCTGCGGATCGGTGGCAACTCCCGCTGCGCTGACGACGTGGCCCAGGAAGGTGGTTTCTCGCCAAAATAAGTGGCATTTCCGTGGGTGTAGCCGCAGCCCGGCCTGTTGGATGGCATCTAATACTTCCCGGAGGTTGGACAGGGTGCCATCAAAGTCAGCTGTGTGAACCAGCAGGTCATCCAGGTAAACAATGCAGCGGCTCCAGGGCACGTAAGCCAACACTCGCTCCATCATAAGTTCAAAGGTGGCCGGGGCATTGCAAAGTCCAAATGGCATCACCTTGAACTGCCACAGTCCCTGCCCGATGGAGAAGGCTGTTTTCTGACAGGCCATTGGTGACAGCGCTACCTGCCAGTAGCTGCTGTGGAGGCCCAGCGAGCTGAACCAGCTGGAGCCGGTTATGTAATCCAGTGCGTCATCGATGCAGGGCAGAGGGTAGGAATCTTTGCAGGTGACGTCATTCAGGTGCCAGTAATCCACACAGAACCGCCATGAACTGTCCTTCTTCTTAACCAGAACCACCGCCGCCGCCCAAGGGCTGCTGGAGGGCTCAATAACATCTGCCTCCAGCATTTCCCGTATTTTTTGTAGTGTAGTAGTGTATATGTTAACTTATTTTTGTATGTTTTATCCTGCTGCTCTCCTTCTTTTGTCCTTTTCTTTAGGAAAGCTTTATATAATAAATTTTTCTTTTTACACGCCTTTTGTAATCCTTTGGTTAACCATGGCTTATCGACAAATTTATGTTTAAGCTTTTTCTTTACTAATGGACAATTTTTTTCATAAAGAGTTGTTACAATGTTTATAAATGTGTCATAGGCTTCATTTACATCTGATACATAGACTTTTGTCCAGTCTTGCTTCAGCAAGTCTTCTTTAAAAGAACTGATTGCATTTTGTGATTTGTATCTGAACGATTTTAAAAATTTTTCTGTATTGGCCCCCGTGTGGCCATGGATAAGTGCAATGGTTGGCAAATGGTCACTTATATCATTTATCAATAATCCACTTTCTATTTTCTTATCAATAATATTAACAAACAGGTTGTCAATAAGTGTAGCAGTGTGAACTGTGATTCTACTGGGATGTGTTATTGTGGGATATAGACTCATGCTGTTCATAGAATTCATGAACTCTGTAATTACATTTTGTTGATATGGATTTAGTAAATCAATATTGAAATCTCCACAAATTACTACCATTTTCTTACTAGTAATATTATTGTACAGCTCGACTAATTTATCTCTGAATGTCTTAATGCAAGTTCCCGGCGTTCTATATATACAACTTATAATTAGATTTTTTGTTTTATCTTGGTCAATCTCAACAGTAACACATTCCAGAATCCCTGGTAGTGCAAAGGACATTCCATTTACAAGCTTACACCTATACAGGTCATCGATATACAGTGCAACACCACCACCCTTTTTTTGAGATCTGTTAATATGAAATATCTGATATCCCTCTATTGCCATCAGAGGAGCCTGCTCTTCATTAAGCCAAGTTTCAGAGACTGCGATAGCTGTAAATTTTCTGTCTAGCTGTTTTAAATAGTCCTGCATCTGTGGAAAGTTTTTGTTAAGACTTCTGCTGTTGAAGTGTATTATTGATAGTTTACCATCCAGTTGCACTTGACTTTTGAATTGCTTTTCAGTGTAATATTCACAATGATTATGAATATTATTGAAAAATTGGTTATCAGAATCAATATCATTCTCCATCTCTTGTAGTTTATGTTCAGCATAATGGCATATTTTCAGAGTTTGAATTTCCTCACTCTGTGTCAAATGACTTCCTCCATCTGGGGATAATTGATGTCTACTCAAGTCAGTCATAAGTTTTTTTGTTTGTTTTGTTTAGTTAGTTGTTTTTTTTTTTAAAGTACATTGACATGGTATGTCACAAAAGAACTATTCTTGCCATGTGTGTGGATATGGATTATCATAGTCTCTTAATTTTCTTAATCAGTGTTCATTCATATTTATTTAAGTCAGTAAGATCTCTGATTATTATACTCTTTGCTTCCTCAGATGTTCCATTTAGTTTGATCCAAACTCTACAATTTCTTGTCCATGTTGCCTGTATCTTATTTTGTCTTTTCAGCATCCGTGCTTGCCGTGCTAGTTCAGCATTTGTTTTTGTTAGATCTTCATTTAGGTAAACTTCTGTTCCCCGTAGCTTTCTGGCCTGCCTCAGTATGTCATTCTTTACCCTTCTGTTCACAAAGCGGATCACAATTGATTTCTTTGTTTTATTATCCTTTCTGGGTAAAGCATGACAGGATGAAATTGCATTTGCTTCAACCTTTATACTTCTACTATCAAGGAACTGAAGCACCTGGTTTTCCAGGGAGACTGATTCACTTGTGGGAGCTTCCTCACCTCTCATTGACATAACGTTCGGCTCAGGAGACGCACACACACAGGCTCAGAGTAGTTCAAACTGTTTATTAACAACAGGGATGTTTGGGTGCGTGTCTGCGGAATGTTAATGTGTTGGTGGTGGCGTCTGCTTCGGACCCAGAGGCAGGAGACCGTTCAGCCGGCAACCTTGTTAGGACAGATGACTGGCGCTTCAAGGATGGAAGCCCGGGAGACAGCCACCTGCAGGGCTCGGTGCAGCAGCGAGGAGAGACGAGGGACGGGATTGTCCGCCACCGAGGAATCCACCTGTGCACAGGGGAGCAGACTGGAGAGATGAGGTAAGTGATTTTCTTACCGGTGACGAGGATGCTGAAGAGAATGTGGTAGAAGCCCATGGAAGGGAAATGAAGTCTACGGCTTCAGACCGAAGCTCAGGGCGAGGCGGCTTATATCCCTCGCCGCTGATGACTGACAGGTGTGTGAGCAGGTGGCGCCGTTGATGAGCGGCGCGGCGTGACAGTACTCCCCCCTCTAGCAGCGCCTCCTGGCGATGGCTTATCCGGGTGCGCTCGGTGGAAGTCCGCGATGAGCGATGGGTCCAACACAAACGACGGGGGCACCCACTGTCGATGCTCGGGCCCATAGCCCTCCCAGTCCACCAAGTATTGCAACCCACGACCCCGGCGCCGGGAGTCCAGGATGGAGGAGACGGACCAGGCCGGATGGCCACCAACCATCCGGGGTGCGGGTTGCGCTGCAGGAGGAGGGCAAAGGGGGTCGGTAACTGCCAGCTTCACCTTCGACACGTGGAAAGTGGGATGGATGCGGAGGGAGGGGGGAATAACCACGCGCACAGCCACCGGGTTGATGATCCGGGTGATGGGAAAGGGACCCATGAAGCGCTGTGCCAGCTTTCTCCTCTCGCCTTTTAGGGTGACGTCCTGGGTGGAAACGTAGACAAGTTGCCCAACTCTGTACGCCGGGGCAGGTCTTCTACGCCGGTCCGCCACGGTCCTGTTGCGCTCCGCTGTGCGTAAAAGCGCATGACGCGCGGCGGCCCAGGTGGAGCGGAACTGCCTCACGTGCGCCCTAACTGACGGGACAGTTACCTCGCTCTCCTGCGCTGGAAGCAGCGGGGGGTCGTAACCCAGGGACGCCTTGAAGGGGGACATCCCCGTTGCAGAAGAGTGGGCGGTGTTGTGGGCGTACTCCACCCAGGCGAGATGGTTGCTCCATGACGTCGGCTTGGATCTTGCAACACAGCGGAGCGCAGCCTCCAGCTCCTGATTGGTCCTCTCACACTGCCCGTTAGACTGGGGGTGATGGCCGGAGGAGAGGCTCACCTTGGCTCCGATGGCGTTGCAAAAGGACCTCCAAACCTCGGATGAAAATTGGGGACCCCGGTCCGAGACCACGTCCACCGGAATCCCGTGCAGCCTGACCACGTGTTGGATGAGGAGGCCCGCCGTCTCCAGGGCGGTAGGGAGACCTCGCAGGGGGACGAAGTGTGCCGCCTTGGAGAAACGGTCCACAATGGTCAGGATGGTGTTAAAGGAGCTGGAAACGGGGAGTCCGGTGACGAAATCCAGTGCGATATGCGACCAGGGCCTGCCGGGGACGGGCAGAGGCTGGAGCAGACCCGCTGGAGGGGCATTTCCTGACTTGCTGGTGGCACAGACTGGACAAGCCCGGGCGTAGCGGGCTGCATCCCTCCGCAGGCCTGGCCACCAAAAAGACCGTTGGAGGAGGCTGATCATCCGGGAGGTGCCGGGATGACAGGTGAGCCGGGAGGTGTGGAGCCAGTGGATGACCTCTCCTCGGACCGCAGATGGGACGAACAGTCTTCCCTCCGGTCCGCCGCCAGGATCAGGTTCCACCTCCTGTGCCTTCCGGATCTTTGCCTCGATATCCCACGAGATGGCTCCCACGACGCACGACCTGGGCAGGATGGAGTGGGGCGTCTCCTCCGATTCCACGGGAGTGAACTGCCTAGAGAGGGCGTCAGGCAGGCCGTTCTTAGAGCCAGGCCTGAAGGTGATAGAAAATTGGAACCTGGCGAAGAACAGAGACCAGCGCGCCTGGCGGGCGTTCAGGCGCTTGGCAGATCGTAAATACTCCAAGTTCTTGTGGTCCGTAAGGACCACAAACGGCAGGTTCGCCCCCTCTAGCCAGTGGCGCCACTCCTGCAGGGCGAGCTTGATGGCCAAGAGCTCTCTGTCCCCCACATCGTAGTTCCTCTCCGCCGGGGACAAGCGCCGGGAGAAGAAGGCGCACGGTCGTTTGGCGCCATCGTCCGGTGACCGCTGGGACAGCACTGCTCCCACTCCCGTGTCCAAAGCGTCTACCTCGACGATGCACTGCAGCGCGGGGTCGACCTGGCGAAGGACCCGGGAGGAGGAGAATTCCGCCTTCAGCGCCTCAAAGGCGGCAGCGACCTCTTCGGTCCACCGGAACGGGACCTTCGGGGACGTGAGGCGGGTCAGTGGTCCAACGATGGTACTGAAGTTGGGGACAAAGCGGCAGTAGAAATTGGCGAAGCCAACAAATTGCTGCACCTGCTTCCGGGATGCAGGTGTAGGCCATTCCACCACCGCCTTTACCTTCTCTGGGTCAGGGAGCACCTTATCGTGGGCGATGATGAACCCCAGGAAGGACGTACTCCTGGCGTAAAATTCACACTTTTCTGCCTTTACGTGCAGACGATTCTCCAGCAGCCTTTGGAGGACCCGCCTCACGTGGACCTGGTGCTCATCCCTGGACTTGGAGAAGATGAGAATATCGTCCAGGTAGACGAACACGAAAAGGCCAATGAAGTCCCGGAGGACGTCATTAATGAGGCGCTGGAAGACTGCAGGAGCGTTGGTCAACCCGAACGGCATCACCAGGTATTCAAAGTGGCCGTTCGGGGTACGGAAGGCCGTTTTCCACTCATCTCCCTCCCGGATCCGGACGAGGTGGTAAGCGCTGCGTAGGTCCAGCTTGGTGAACCAGGTCGCCCCCTGGAGGGAGTGGAAAGCAGTGTCCATGAGAGGCAGGGTGTAACGGTCCTTCTCCGTGATATCATTGAGGGCCCGGTAGTCGATACAAGGGCGGAGGGACCCATCCTTCTTTCCCACGAAGAAGAACCCTGCCCCCACGGGTGACGATGATGGGCGGATTATCCTGGCGTTTAATGACTCCTTCAGATATGTGTTCATCGTCTCCTTCTCTGGCGCTGACAGGCTGTAGAGTCGACCAGAAGGTAACGGCGCCCCCTGGCGGAGGTTGATGGCACAGTCGTAGGGCCGATGAGGGGGAAGAGACATAGCTTTCGCCTTACTGAACACCATACCCAGGTCGTGAAACTCCGGAGGCACCAGGGACAGGTCCAGGGGTGCAGCATCCGTCGCGGGGGGAGGAGCGGACGGCGAGCAGGCAGCGGACTGGAGGCAGGTGCCCAGGCAAAATGTACTCCATGCCGATACCCCAGCTGATCTCCAATCCAGGACCGGATTGTGAAGGCGGAGCCAGGGATACCCCAGGATGACGGGCGACACAGAGTTGGGAAGGACGTAAAAGGTCATCTCCTCCCGGTGGTTTCCCGAGATGATGACCGGTAGGGGGACAGTTTGATGTGTCACTCTCCCAAGGGTGGCACGGGAGAGGTGGACTAGGGAGATGGGAGTGTTGAGTGCCTGGCAGCGGATGCCCAATCGGGTTGCCAGGCTTTGTGAAATGAAGCTGCCTTCTGCGCCCGAATCCACCAGTGCGTGGGTGAGGTGCCCAGTGGGGTTATGGCAGAAACGGATGGGCAGCTTCAATTGGGTGAGTGATCCTAACCGATTGACGTCCGCGAGGCTTCCAACAGTGACTCGCGGACCCCACCGACTGGCTTTCCGTGGACAACGCTCCACGGTGTGTTGGTCGCCTCCGCAATACATGCAGAGGCCCAACTCACGGCGGCATTGTTTCTCCACAGGGGAAAGTTTAGTCCAGCCCGTCACCATCGGCTCCGACTCCTCGGGGCACGATGCTGGCGGCGCCGCCAGGGGGCGAGCTTGGAACAGGTGCGGCGAGACTCCACGAGGGCGAGAAGAAGAAGACCTCCGCCCCGAGGAGCGCTCGCGCAGCCTGTTATCCAAACTTACCGCTAAGGACGTCAGCTCCGCTAGCGTCCCAGGGATATCCCGACCAGCCAGTTCATCCCTCAGATCACTATTGAGGCTGCGGAGGAACAGGCCACAGAGGGAGCGTTCCTCCCAGCCCAATTCCTCCGCCGCTACCCGGAAGTCGACCGAGTGGTCCGCTGCCGACCGGCTTCCCTGCTGGAGAGCGAGAAGCCGATCGACCTGGACCGTTTCGGTTTGAGAATGGTCAAAGACCTCCAGAAAGCGCCTCACGAATTGATCATAGGTGAGGGTGGCATAACTGGGCCTCGCCATTACGGCGTAGGTCCAAGTTAACGCACGCCCCTCCAGAAGATTCCCTATGTAACCAATTCGGCTGTGATCCGAGGGAAAATCTCCGGGCACACGGTGGAACACGGACTCACACTGCATAATGAACCCCCGCGCTCCGCCGAGCTTACCGCTAAAGCGGGCGGGGGTCGGAATCGGTGTGAGCCGAACCGGTGCCACTGGAGCCGGCTGGACGGCCGCTGGAACAGCAGGAGCCGCGCCACCCTGGCGAGTCGGGAGGAACGGCTGTTGGGGGTCCAAGCGGTTCAATCGGTTAGTTAATTCTAATAATTGATTAAGAACCACCTGTTGCTGATAAACAATCTGATCCACCCGAGCCTCGAGGATGGTAAACCGGTGTGCGAGCCCGCCGTCTGCCGAGCCGCTCTGCTGAAGCCGTACTGACATAACGTTCGGCTCAGGAGACGCACACACACAGGCTCAGAGTAGTTCAAACTGTTTATTAACAACAGGGATGTTTGGGTGCGTGTCTGCGGAATGTTAATGTGTTGGCGGTGGCGTCTGCTTCGGACCCAGAGGCAGGAGACCGTTCAGCCGGCAACCTTGTTAGGACAGATGACTGGCGCTTCAAGGATGGAAGCCCGGGAGACAGCCACCTGCAGGGCTCGGTGCAGCAGCGAGGAGAGACGAGGGACGGGATTGTCCGCCGCCGAGGAATCCACCTGTGCACAGGGGAGCAGACTGGAAAGATGAGGTAAGTGATTTTCTTACCGGTGACGAGGATGCTGAAGAGAATGTGGTAGAAGCCCATGGAAGGGAAATGAAGTCTACGGCTTCAGACCGAAGCTCAGGGCGAGGCGGCTTATATCCCTCGCCGCTGATGACTGACAGGTGTGTGAGCAGGTGGCGCCGTTGATGAGCGGCGTGGCGTGACACTCATTCCTGCTGTAGCATGAGCATATGATTGATATTTAATGTCTAGTCCACTTATAATTAGATCATCCATACGAGAACATTGTTCAAGATCCTCGACACGTTGCTCCAAGTCTGCAATTTTTTTTGTCTTTTTCCTTAATTGTTAATTTTGATTCTCGGACTTCTTCCATTAGCCCTAAAATTTTAGCCTGCTGACTAGCCACTTTGGTCAGTTCTTCTGACATGAAGTTCAGAGATTTTTTGATCTCTTCCATTTCCTCCTTCTTTGGTGGCATTTTTACTGACGTGTTGATAGTAAAACAATCTCTGCTGGTGTCGCTGGTATCCGATCCGACCAACCTCGAATCCAGCTGGGCCTCAGCTAGCCCCCTCCACTGCTAGTCCCGCTGCAATTGAGCTCCTGTCCAGCCGGGGTACCGGCAGCTCCTCAACCGAGTCCCGCCGCCCACCACCGCTGTAGTTGAGCTCCGATCCTGCTTCTGTCCAGCTGGGGTCCCGGTAGTTCCTCCGCTGAGCCCCGCCACCTACCGTCGTCTTTCTCAGTAGATCCTCCGCTGAGCCCCGCCGCTGTAACTGGGCTCCGATTCCGGCTCTTATCCGGCTGGGGCCCCGGTGGTCCTCCACTGGTCCCCGTCTCCTACCACCGCTGTACTTGAACTCCGATCCGGCTCCCGTCCAACTGTTGCCTCGGTTAGTTACTCCGGCGAGCCCTAATCACCACTATGGTGGGGTGGGGGGCTGGGGTGATTAGCTATAGCTAACGCTATGGTGTTAGCTATAGCGATAGCGTTAGCTTAGCAAACACTTCAGGTAAAGCGTAGCAGCGAACCACAAAAAGAAACGCTAATCAGTTTACTCACAGAGCAAGGTGAAAGGCGAATAAAGGGGTATTTCAACCAAGGTGGAAATTCAGCCTGTGCGTGTGCGTCACAAATGTTGATCAGATATTCGCTGTTGGTTAGTTATTTTAGTGGCAAAATCAGCAACTTTGTCTCAGCACTGAAAAAGTGTGACTATCCTGGCCGCCATCTTCTCACGTCAGTGAGAAGTAGTGTGAGTAGTGTGAGTAGGGCCGCTTTTTTTTTCTACTGGCCTACAGCTGTAAGCATTTTTCTACCTTGTCTGCCGGCACAGCGCCTCTGACTATTAGGAATTGTATTTTATTAATTAAAAAAAATTGAGGGCTTGCAGCTGCACCCCACACCCCCACACCCAGCAAGGGGTGCCCTAGGCAACTGCTTAGGTGGCCTATGCCCTGGGCCAGCCCGGACTGTTGTAGCATTGGATACTACAATTATGTGAATATTATTATTCATAATTAGTAACTGGAATTAATAATTATTAATAATTATTGCATTACCTTGTTATAACACTAAATGGGGCACCATTTACCTTTGGACAGAGTAGGTGAGAACTCTATTAAGAAACAGTTTAAGAATTTAGCAATTAGTAAATTAAGCATTAATTAATAATTTAATTAACAATTGTTTGATCAGTCTCATAATCTGGGTGTCGCTTCTTCACATTGTGTGATTCTAGATTCTGGACAGAGAGAAGTACACCGGTGAACAGTTTAGTAAGTTTAATACAGAAAAACCAAAGTGACCATAGACATCTGTATAGCTAGCAAAATGGGAAGATAACCAAAAGTAGCATGAACAGTGGTAATTTTGCATATATGAAGAAACAACAATATTTACATTACATTACATTTACAGGTCTTGCATGTGTGACCCGTGCTGGCAAAATGAGTCACTTTGAGGAAACTGAGGTAACGTTTTTTTCATGTTCTGTATTGAAAGACCTTCAAAATTATATTTAATTTGTAGGAAGTGTGCAAAAACGGACCCGGAAAAAGCTGATTTGTTTATATTTTGGCTAGGTATAAAACTCGCGTTCGATCGGTTGGGAGTTAGTCTTCCGCCAAAGCATATGTATTTTTAGAAAGTACAATTTCTAAGCTTTACAATGATACCAGGCACTCACGGGGGTTTTCCCAGGACTTGCCACTAGCAAAGAAAGAAAGAATCATGATTTATGACTTCTCACGCCTGTAGCTCGTAACGACGTGGTACGCATTCCAACTCCTTTTGCCAGCACGGGTCACATATGTGGAATAAGGCTGAAATGTCATTGTGTGTCTGGGTAGAGAATTGGTGAAATGATAACAGTGACAAAAATGTAATGCAAAGTTAATGAAAATGGAATTTGGAAAAATGTTATGAAAAAAGAAACACAGATTAACTTTACCTTATGCTCAAAAAGGACACGGTACTTACAGAAAAAGGTATGGCTGTCCCTGAAGCTAATACTGTTAGCTGCCTTAGTTTCTTGGGGTAGCTTCATTCCCAAGAGACTCGAACAGAAGCACAATCAGAATGGTCAAGCCTCAGGTGGGTCACAGGCGCTGGAGGAATGGGCTTTGAGTAGCCCTGCTTTGGTCCAATCTGGGTTAGAGATGAGCCTTTGTGGCAGGGGTCCTTCCTGCAGTTTTGTGTCCAAGGTCTTGATCGAGAAATCCTCTGTGGCCAGCTTTCCACCAAACCGGTTCCAGTGCTAGTTTGGTTCTGGTGCTGGTGCTAGTGCTTAACCAGAGTGCTCATAAGAACCAGTTGTCTTTCCACCGATATGGAGCTAGTCGGGAATTATGTCAGAGCTACGTCATTACGTAGTGTGACGCGCCCAACCCCCGCAGAACACCAGAGAAGACGGAAGGTGGCGGTATGCACCTCTCACTTGTTTGCTATCCGCCAGTAACCGAGAGAAGAAAAGAAGTAGCAGCGTTAGCTTGTCAACATCTAGGAGTTTATTGTCTCTTTGGGAGCGCTGCTTTTATTATTTCAAACCTGTATTACCATCCAAAAACAGTTTTATTCTTAATGGCAGAGAACGGCAGCTACGTTTAAGGACACCGGTAATCATCAATATTTCAGTTATCAGCCGTTGTTAGATAAAGTCTGTAGCGTGAGCATTGACGACACTTTTAAACATAATATTTATGTCATTTCTGTAATAGGTGGTGTTATGGCGCATTACGAGACGGAGGTCGCCTGTTATGTCATGCCAAAAAGTGATCAGCTGTCCAAAAAATGATCGCCAGGGGCCATCTTGTTATGGGTTTATATTAGCCGGTAAATATATATATTTCAACAGATAAACAGTACTTAGTTAGGTATAACAAGATATATTTAACACTTACGATGCATTTTGAACCCTAAACAAACTTGATCTGGGATTAAAAGCAATTAAAATAATGCAGTCACAAGGTTACATGGAAAAATGTATAGATTTACTGCATATATACATGAAGATATTGTATAAATGCATATTCTATGCACCTCCAAACTACAGAGTTGTGAAGGGTATACCCTTCTGTACTTGTGTCATCTATTCTGGTTAAAGTACTGATTCAAGTTTTTACTCATGTAGGGATAACAAGAGACAGACTGTAAAGTGTTCAAGTTCAAAGTTCTTTCCCCAGAAATGATCTTGTCCAGAGCTGACAGAATGTCATGTGGGACGTTGTCAAAACAAAATAAACTCATCATTTTTGAAGCTGGCAACTTGGAACATTTTCCACAGAAAAAGTGCATAGATTTAAAGTTTGTTGCTGCTTGTTCTTTAAAAAATGTGAAAGAAGTTGTCAAAAATATGTGTAAGTCCACAAATACCTGATATATTGTCCAATACCTGGAAAAATGAACTTAAGTGCAGTAATTCAGTACTTGTACTTTCACTTCCCACCACTACAATGTTATAGTGATTTGCATTGTCCTAAATAACTTTATATATGAAATGTAAAGTCTTTAACTTTTTAATATGACCCTTCTCTCATGTTTTTTCTCTTATCTCTTTGTCTTATGTCCTGATTGATGGAGCCTTGAGCACTTTTATCATGTTTATAGTCAGCTTCATGTGTGCCTGTGTTTGTGTTCATGTTGAATGTAACTGTAGTTTGTAAATATGGACGCCACCTGACTGCAAAACAAATCTACATACGGGTACAAATAAAGGAACCTGAACCTGAATATGTTTGGTGTGAGGATAACAATGTAGAAGAAGAAAAACACTTAAGGAAAGAAAGCTTTTATTTCCAAAATGTGCAAAAACTTCAGACTGCTACATATGAACTATTATGTACACACAGACAAAAATATCAATGCTGTGATAGTTACTTTTTTTACAGTCCCTCAAGCACAGACACAACACGTTCCATCAGTCCAACAAAGGTGTTGGTCTGCTTTGCAGCAAAGCGAAGTTCAGCTGCTCCTCCCTCCTGCTCTGCTCCTGCTGTCTCATCTGACCGTAGTCAAGAAGGAGGTCCATGTTTGTGTCACACTTCTGTTTCCCTGTTTTTTGTTTTTTTTTGTAACTTAGATTTTTATTCATTTTTCATCATATATAATGCATTCAGATCACATTCTACATTTAAAAAACAAAGGGGTTAGGGTAGGGAAAAATAAAAAAATAAATAAATAAATTAAAAAAAATAAATAAATAAAAGGGGGGGGGGAACAAATGTTGGAGCATCAAGTTTTTAGTTTCCATCTCTTAATTCTTCTGTTTTTTTCAGTGTCTTTGGTTATTCTTTCAATTTCTGCCTCGTTGTTGCACTTTGTAGTGTGTCCATTTCCGCCATTTTTTCTCCCATATTCCTTCTTGCATTCTTCGTCGATATGTTAGTTTTTCCATCATACGTATGTCCTCAACAATGTCAGTCCATTGTTCTTGGTCAGGAAGAACTTCTGATCGCCATTTTATTGTGATAGTTTTTTTACATGCAATCAACAAGATTTTAACTAGATATCTGTCCTCAGCCTGTATAACATTGTCTTTTTTAAGATCACATAAGTACATCAGGTTACAGTTCATTGGTATATTATATCCTAATATCCTCTGTATTGTCACATGTATAGATTTCCAAAATGATGATATTTTGTAGCATTTCCAAAACATATGTGAGTGGTCTGCATTTTGAGCCCCACATCCCCTCCAGCATAAAGATTGGGTATTTGTATATTTTCCTTGAATCTGTGGTGTAATGAAAAAGCGAATCAGGTTTTTCCATCCAAATTCCCTCCATGTCCTTGAATTTGTTGATGTGTGTTGTGTTTTCCATATTTCCTGCCAGCTTTCTTCTGTTATGTTTAAATTGAGCTCTTTCTCCCATTTCTCCTTTATATAGTTACTTGTATGATTGTTTGTCATAAGTTTCTGATATAGTTTTGAAATAATTCTTATTTTATTTCCTGCATATGAGCTTAAAATAAGTTGTATAATCTCGTTCACATCTGTTTGGAGGTTATGCCTAATCTTCTTCATATAGTAATCTCTCATCTGCAGATATCTGAAAAATTCCGATCTTTCTAATTTAAATTTTCTCCTGATATTTACAAAGCTCCCGAGATCTTTTTTTCCGATATTGCCCCATGCTGTGATTCCCTTGTTCACCAGATTTTTGTATCCCCTATCTTGTTTTGCCGGTTCAAACTGACTGTCAAATGCTACCCATTTCAATAGTTTTATGTCTTCCCTTATATTATATTTTTGTACTATTTTATACCACAGTTCTAAAGTAAATTTAGTGATTGGGTCTATTTGTTTGATTTGCTTATATGCATCTTTATCTCCTATTATGCTTTGTACTGGGAGTCCCTCAATTTCCTTTTCCATTTCTTTCCATTTTGCCTCATATCCCTCGTCGCACCAACATATGATATATCTTATTTGTGCTGAGTAGTAATATTCCTTTAGACTCGGTAGGCCCATGCCTCCTTTCTCTTTTGTTAATTGGAGGGTTTTATATTTCACTCTTGGTTTTTTACCTCCCCAAACAAATCTCGATATCATCCTGTCCCACTTTGAGAATTGGGCATCTGGAATCTCTGTTGGTATAGCCTGGAAGAGGTAAAGTAATCTGGGTTGTATGCTGATTTTGACTGTCTCAATTTTTGAATTCAGATCCATATTTAAGATTGACCATCTATCAATATCTTTTTTTATTTCTTGTTCCAACCTATCATAGTTTGCTTTATATATTTTGCTTAGGTCTTTAGGTATGTTCACTCCAAGGTATTTTATTTCTTTTTGGTTCCAGTTTAGTTTGATCTTATCAGTTATCTGGTTTAGAGGGTTATAGTGGAATGTCAGTATTTGTGTTTTTGTTATGTTTATCTTGTATCCTGATAATTTTCCAAAATTTTCTATCAAGTTCATCATTTCCATTATTGATTTATCTGGTTGTTCAAGGTAAACTATAATATCGTCTGCAAATAGCCCAATCTTGTGTTCCGCCCCCTTTATTGTTACACCTTTTAATTTCTTATTTTGTCGTATCGCTTGAGCCAATGGTTCTATGAACAGAGCAAACAAGGTGGGCGATAAGCAGCATCCCTGCCTAGTTGATCTTTGTATATTTACTTTGTCTGTTAAGCTACCGTTTATCTTGATTCTTGCCACAGGTTCTTGATATAGCGTCCTTATGCATTGTACTGATTTTTCGTTAAATCCAAAGCGCTCCAGTACACTATATAGGAATTTCCAGTTAACCCTGTCAAATGCTTTTTCTGCGTCTAAACTCATTATTACTGCGCTTTTCTTTTCTTTATGTATTTGGTTAATTATATGTATTGTTCTCCTGATATTGTCATGTGTTTGGCGTCCCTCTATGAATCCAGTTTGATCATCTTCTATCAATTCCGTCAAGAATGTCTTTATTCGTTTACATATAATTGTTGTGTATATTTTATAATCTACATTTAATAAAGAGATTGGTCTATAGTTTCCGCATTGTTCTTTATCTTTCCCTGGTTTTAAAATAACTGAAATGATTGCTTCGTTCCATGATGGAGGTATTTTGTTGTTGTTCAGCGTCCAATTAAATGACTTTAGGAGTTGTGGCGTGAGTTCTTCTATAAACAGTTTATAAAACTCAGATGGGTATCCATCACTACCTGGTGATTTACCGTTTTTAAGTGACTTAATCACATCTCTGATCTCTTGTGTTGTTATTTCTGCTGTTAGTTTTTCATTTTGTTGATTTCCTATTGATGGCAAGTCCAATGTGTCTAGAAATTTTTTGATATCTTTAGTATTTGTTTCTTCAGGTTGCGAGTATAGTTCTTGGTAGAAATTATGGAAAATTTCTTCGATGTTTTCTGGGTTAACTGTGGTTTTATTTGTGGTGGGGTCTTTAATCTTGTATACATTATTCATTGTTTGTTGTTTTCTTAACCGTTTTGCCAGCAGTTTTGTGGCTTTTGGCCCCGTTTCATAATATTTTTGCTTTAGATATCTATTTTTCCTTTCAATTTCATCCATTTGTGTTTCTTTTATCTTTTTTCTTTTATCTTTGCAAGTCCAATGTGTCTAGAAATTTTTTGATATCTTTAGTATTTGTTTCTTCAGGTTGCGAGTATAGTTCTTGGTAGAAATTATGGAAAATTTCTTCGATGTTTTCTGGGTTAACTGTGGTTTTATTTTTTTTATTTTTTTTTTTTTTGTTACTTATTTGTACCCGTAGGTAGACTTGGTTTGCAGTCTGGTGACAAGCCACCGGCTGCTGGTCGCTGCGTGCTCGCGCACGCAGCGACCAGCAGCCGGTGGCTTGTGGTGGGGTCTTTAATCTTGTATACATTATTCATTGTTTGTTGTTTTCTTAACCGTTTTGCCAGCAGTTTTGTGGCTTTTGGCCCCGTTTCATAATATTTTTGCTTTAGATATCTATTTTTCCTTTCAATTTCATCCATTTGTGTTTCTTTTATCTTTGTTTTTTCTTCTTTAATTTCTTGATATATTTTTGGATCATTTGTGCTTTGATGTTTACGTTCTAATTCACTCAGTCTCTCTCAACTTTGTTCATACGCTTCCAGTTTAGTCTTATTTGCTTTTCCTGTTTCAACAATTAATTTACCCCTTAACACGGCTTTTAGTGCGTCCCATAGTATTGTTGGGTCCACTTCTTCATTGTCATTCTCTTGGATATATTCGTTTATGTTTATTTTTATTCTTTCTTTCATTTTCTCATCATTTAACAGTCCTACGTTAAGTTTCCATGTTGTTTGTCGTTTTCTATTGTTTAAATATATTTCCATGTATATAGGATTATGATCTGATATTTCTGCCCCTCCAATCCAACAATTTCTCACCCTGTGTCTGTCACCTTCATTCATAAGGAAGTAATCTATTCTAGAGTGTACTTTATGGACTGCTGAATAATGTGTATAGTCTTTTTCGAGTGGGTGTAGGTCCCTCCATATGTCTACCATACCCATTTCTGCCAGTGAGGTTCTTATGAACTTTGTTACATGTTTTTTTGTCTTCTTAACACTTGTTGTGTCAACTTCATGATCCATGACAGCATTTAAGTCTCCTCCACAAATTAGGACTCCTTCACTGTGTGTTGCTATGAGATCAAACAGATGTTGAAAAAAACCCTTGTCACTTTCTGGTGGGGCATAGATGTTCACTAATGTAATCTGCATACCATCTATTCTTCCCTTTATTATTACATACCTGCCTTCTTTATCCTGGATTTCCTGTTCACTTTCAAATTGTATTTTGTTTGAGATTAGTATCATAACCCCCCTTTTAGCTCCTCCCTTAAATGAACTGTAGTAGGAGTTCTTATAGCCAAATCTCTTTAGTTTCACATGTTCTGTCTTGCTCAAATGTGTCTCTTGCATAAATATAATTTCAGCTTTTTCCTTCTTGAATTTTCTTATTATTCTTTCCCTTTTAACAGGTGAGTTCAGACCATTCACGTTTAATGTCATTATCTTAAGATTTTTACCCATATTCATGTTTTTCCATTTTTTTAACTTGTGCTCCTAGCCCCTTTAACAACAAAAATAACACATATTTATATAAAAATACATTAAAAAATCTCGACCTCCGTACTTTGGGCCTTTCTTCTGCCCACTGGTCCCTGTTGGTGGGTGGGGGGTTTGTCTTCACAGAGTGAAGGGCCCTCCCTAGACTTCTAATTACTATCAAAGTAATAGTCATAAGTCTAGAAATGTCCAACAAATATCACTTAAACCTCTCCTAGCCGTCTGTTTCTCTTTTACCTTGTCTTCTTGGCCTTCATTTCTTCTGTGCCTTTCTTAATCTTTGTTATGATCTAGGCTTTCAGTTGAAAGCCTTGTAGCTTGTCCTGGGCCCGCTGCTCTACGTCTCTCCCCCTTCTTCCGCCATACGCTCGTCTCCACTCCGTATGTCGTGGTGCGTTCAGGGCCGCCGCTGCTCCAGCCGTCTCCTTCGGCACGCTCACCTCAAGGCCCCGCTCCATCATATCCCGCGCTGCCTCTTCGGCCGTGTTGTAGGTTCTTGTGCCTTCCTCCCAATGAATCCTCATTTTCGTTAGCGGCGTTTGGAATCTAATTTTTTTCTCTTTCAGCGTTTTTTTAATGTTGGCATATTTCTTCCGCTGCTGCACGATTTCTGTCGGGTAGTCATGGTCAAAAAATACCTGTTTGTCGCCGATTCGTATCTTTTTTTTCCATGCTTGCGTCAGGATTCTTTCCTTTATGTCATATTTCACAAAGTTTACCACAACTGACCTGGGTGGAGAGTTTGTTTTCGGGTTCTGTGCCGGTGTTCTGTGCGCCCGTTGAATCTGCAGATCCGTTTCTCCGGGTATTTCCAGTTCTTTTTTTAAGAACTGATCCATGAATTTTGTCATCGAGTTGCCTTCAATGCCCTCCGGAATTCCAAAGATGCGCATATTGCTTCGTCTGGATCTGCTCTCCAAGTCGTTTATTTTCTCCTGCATCCTCTGCGTTTGCGTCGTCAGGGTCTGTAGTTGTTCGTTTGCCTCGCTTTTCCAATCTTCTAGTTCCGAAATTCGGGTCTGTGCTTCTGTCATACACGCCCGCTGGGAGCGCAGCTCCTCCATGTTTTCCGTTAATTTACGTTCCATTTCTCTTCGGAGGTCCATGATTTCCTCCTTAATTTCTTTTTTCAGTTCCTCCTTAAGAGCCGCTAAATCCTGTTGTAGCTGTCGCTTGAATTCTCTTAACTCTTCACCCAAACTGGCGATGCCAGTGTTCATGTTGTCGAGTCTGGTGTCCTCCATTTTCTCTGCTGTGGACATCTCGTTTTTTTGGGCTTTGCGTACAGCGGTTTTTCCTGCGTTGTTGGAGAGGAATTCTTCAATTTTACCCTGTTTTTGTCCTTGTGCCCGGTTCCTTCGTGTTTTCATCCCTTAGTTTATTGATCCGTTTATGTCGAGTTGGCCATTTACCGATGATTTTTAATCCGGCTAGGGAGAGCTCTTTGTTTAAGTGTTATGTCTCTCCGCCATCTTCCCGGAAGTCCCTGTTTCCCTGTTTTAAAGTACAAAAATAAGCAACATAAAATAACCACACACTGAAAAATGCAGGAATCGTCAATCCAAGATTGAATGTGTCTATTCAACATCCATTTACTGTTAGTGGCATCACAACATTCAATTCAAGTGTATAATTGGTTGAATTCACTCCCTCCTTTGTGTGAATGGGTCATGATCCATCCAGGTGGATGCCCTCAATTTCCCCTATGGGGATCAATAAAGTACACAAAATCAAAATGATCTGAACATAAATTACCTAATCTGGTCTGATTAGAAGAGCAGGAGGAGGACAAGCTTGGAGCTGGACACCACAGGTCTGGCTGGTTCTCCCTCATCATCCAGCTGTGATAAATCTATAAAAAAAAAAAAGTTTTAGTTTGTGCAGTGAACAACTTAAGCCTTCCAAACTTCATTGTACTGTACAGTTGTACAGTACAATGAAACTGTAGGTGTTCCACCAGGCTAGTGCGCAATAAAGATTATGGAAATATTACCAAAACAGTAAAAAAGACGACGTTACTAGTGTCTGGTAGAAAAATCAGAAAAATAGAAAAATCCCATAACACAACACAAGGCACCCATTCATACACAGTATTCATACCACAAAAAACGTATTTTGCGCTGGATGTCTTTATAAAAAAAGTATTCTGTAAGATGCTAAGATTTCTGTTCTAGTTTCTCAAACGCGCATTTCTGTATGGCAAGGAAACGTTCGTGCTAAAAACAGTTAGCTTGTTAGCATAGCTAACCAAAAATACTATAGCCAAAAGAGTGAGTAAAAAAAAAAAAAAAAAAAATCCGCACTTTGGCCGTTACATATAAATAAAAGCAGTATACATCTGTCAGCAGAGACGACCTGTTCATTTCTTTATGGCGAGGAGAAACGTTTGGTCGTAGTAAAGTACTGTTAGCTTGTTAGCATAGCTAACCGAAAATACTATAGCCACAAGTGACTAAAAAAATATCCGCACTTTGGCCGTTACATATCAATACAAGCGGATATACACTACCGTTCAAAAGTTTGGGGTCACCCAGACAATTATTTTGTGTTTTCCATGAAAAGTCACACTTATTTACCACCATGAGTTGTAAAATGAATAGAAAATATAGTCAAGACATTGACAAGGTTAGAAATAATGATTTTTATTTGAAATAATAATTTTTTCCAGATACTCAACCTGCTCAAAGGAAGGTCAGTTTTATAGCTTCTCTAACCAGCTAAACTGTTTTCAGCTGTGCTAACATGATTGCACAAGGGTTTTCTAATCATCCATTAGCCTTCTGACGCAATGAGCAAACACATTGTACCATTAGAACACTGGAGTGATAGTTGCTGGAAATGGGCCTCTATACACCTATGTAGATATTGCACCAAAAACCAGACATTTGCAGCTAGAATAGTCATTTACCACATTAACAATGTATATTAGATATTAGAGTGTATTTCTGTTTAGTTTAAAGTTATCTTCATTGAAAAAAACAGTGCTTTTCTTTAAAAAATAAGGAAATTTCTAAGTGACCCCAAACTTTTGAACGGTAGTGTATATGTATACATATATTGGTTAACGTCTGGCATTTTAAAGACAATACACTTACCAGCGTGTTTTAAGCAGTTTGTTGTCCAGACTAATCCACAGCAGTGACGATGGTCTGGCTGGCTGGCCGATCCTCCAAAACAGTTCAGATGAGTGGCCCCCTCCAGCTGATCTTGTACTTCTGCTTATGTCCATAGAGCCAAGAAATATGTCTCCTCTTCGCTCTAAATCTGTTTGGTTTTGGAATCTGTTGTGTGCTCCGCTGTTTGGAAAGCAACATGGCGGTCAGTAATGTTTTGAAGCTGGTCAGTTAACCACGCCCATGGCTGTGGACCTAACCAACGTAAACTGGTGCTGCCGCTGGCCCAGCTAGGAGTTGGGGCCACGATAGCCCCACTTTTGGGAGCCCGGGACTGGTGCTTAAGTCGGTGGAAACCCAAAGAACTGGTGCTAATGACGCAATGGCTCCAGTTAAGCACTGGAACCGGTTTGGTGGAAAGAGGCCCTGTGAGGTGAGGAGCCAGTTCAGGCCCAGAACTTGAGTCTGTTGACGTCTGCTGTAGAACAATGGATTGTTGCTTTGGATAGTGTTAGGCAGTGGAGGACAGCTCAACGAGGAAGCCTTAAAAATGGATTAAGCTCTAAAATTGGATCCTGGATCCTGGACTACCTCACGAACCGGCCTCAGTTTGTGAGAACCCGGGACTGTGTTTCCGACACGATCATCAGTAGCACGGGGGCCCCCCAGGGAACGGTGCTGGCTCCCTTCCTGTTCACTCTTTATACTGCGGACTTCTCACACAACACAACACATTGCCATCTACAGAAGTTCTCTGATGACTCTGCGATCGTTGGTCTCATCTCCAACGGAGATGAAGCTGAGTACAGAGGGCTTATCCAGGACTTTGTGGACTGGTGCCATCGGAACTGCCTCCAGATCAACGCGAGGAAAACTAAGGAGCTGGTGGTGGACTGCCGCAGGTATGGGCAGCCCCTCACAGCACCAGTAAATATACAGGGAACAGACATCGAGATGGTGACATCCTATAAGTACCTGGGTATTCATCTGAACAATAAACTAGACTGGTCACACAATACTGACGCACTCTACAAGAAGGGACAGCGCAGGCTGTTCCTGCTGAGGAGACTCAGGTCTTTTGGTGTACAAGGGGCGCTGCTGAAGTCATTCTATGACACGGTGGTGGCATCAGCCATCACTTTTGGAGTGGTCTGCTGGGGCAGTGGCATTACTGCAGCCGATAGGAAGAGACTGAACAAACTGATTAAGAAAGCTAGCTCTGTCCTGGGGCAACGCCTTGATCCGATGGAGGAGATAGGAGAGAGAAGGACGGTGGCTAAACTGTCATCTCTGCTGGAGTCCGAGTTCCACCCTATGCAGGACATACTGGATGCACTGAGGAGCTCATTTAGCAGCAGACTACATCATCCCAGGTGCACAACCGAGAGGTTTCGTAGGTCCTTCCTACCAACGGCTGTCAGACTGTACAACCTAAGCAGGGCTGCTCGCAGAGATAGCAAAAAGACGTAACAAACTAATAGTTTTTTTTGAATGCAAAAGATGCAATAGACTTACACAATGGTCCCCTCCGGCATACAACTAGGAACATACCGGTCGCTATGGAGGGTGAGAATATGTATGGGCACATAATCATACCATGTGGGATAGCTGGGTAGACGGTTGTGCTGTTTCATCCCACCTAGCAACAATGCTCTGCACTGTGTGTGTTTATATATTTACATATTTATTCCATCTAGCTACAATGCTCTGCACTGTGTTTTTATATATCTACATATTATTCCATCTAGCTACATTGCTCCGCACTGTGTGTGTTTATATACTTGCATATTTATTCCACCTAGCTGCAATGCTCCGTACTGTGGGTGTTTATATATTTACATATTTATTCCATCTAGCTACAATGCTCTGCACTGTGTGTTCATATATTCATATATTTATTCCATCCAGCTACAATGCTCTGCACTGTGTGTCTGTGTGTGTGTGTGTATATATATATATTTTATAGTAATATGTACATATGTATATTAGCTGCTCTTGCTTGCTTGTTTTTTTTTTTTCTTGCCTTCTGATTGTTGCTCTGAGTGTTGCTATCCCTGTGCTGTTGCAATCCTGGAATTTCCCCGTTGTGGGACTAATAAAGGCTTATCTTATCTTATCTTATCTTAATTGTGTGTTCACACTTGAGTTACAAAAACAGTTAAGGTTAAGAAAAAAATCAAAGCTTGGTTTGCTTAAAGAAAAGAAAAATTGGAGATTATGGCTAAAGCATGCTAGAAAAAAGAAAGCTTCAAGTTTTACCTTGGCTAATACAAAGAGTTGCATGGGAGACTGGCAAGCCTCAGAGGAGAGGCAGGCAACCTTTGCTCTCCCGGAGCCAGCAGGAAAAGTGGGACAGCTGACCTGTGTGTGCTCAGTTAAGCTGGGTTTTTCCTTGCAGGTGGAGTTTCAGGGGGTCTCAGTGAATGAGAGTGGCTCTCTGGCTGACTAGTCGCATAACTCACTGGGGGAGCATTGAGTGGGGTGGGGACAAAACTCAAAGGAACAACAGTGAGGATCCTTGCAGGTATTTAAATGTTCATATTTATCTACAATAGCATCCTTGAATGATTTCTACTCTAGAATAATTCATAATGAGGGAGCGCATACACAAATAAAACATTTATAACAGGCGATACAGCAAAGCCAGGAGGCTTCTCAGGAACTCTTCTCTTCTTCAGTGGGGCAGTTCTGGGAGAGCTGCAGTCATAAAACAAAGTCTCAGTTTGAAGTCTTTTGTTCTTCCAGCGAATAGCACCTCCATGTTGAGGGTTTGTGTTGAGAGAGAAAGAGGGGGCGTGGGGGTGCATCTTGCCCTGGGTACTGTTCTGTGATAAGACTTTGAGCAGAGTTAACAGTCTTAAAAAGTTCATAAGTTGAGCAATCAAAGTCCATTTTCAGCATTCAATCTGGCTTGAGTGTGCTACACTGTAGATCTGTAATAAAACTAACAACCATGTAATTGCAAGAAATTTAAGCAAAGCAAACAATGTGCCATTCAAAGTGGAACAAATATAGAGAAAATCTCAGAAAATCACCCCTTCCATCAACCCTCAACAACATGCTCATCTTCAGTACATGTACAAACAAATTGTATTCCAAAAATTACAAAGTTCTAAAACCTGTAATTTTGACCAAAATGATCCAAAATCAAAATCCTTGTAATATGCACATCTTCAATACTTACTGTGTGAAATAAAAAAAATCGTAGCTTGAAAATTGTGGGAGGAGTTTGCCAGAAAAGTCATATGGACGGAAAGGTAGACGGACATCATCATACCATCATACATCCTGTCTTTAGAAACCATCCATCCATCTTCTACCACTTTTCCAGAGGTCTGGGTTGCAGAGGCAGCATTCAAGCAGAGAAGCCCAGACTTCCCTCTCCCCAGCCACCTGCTCCAGCTCTTCAGAGAGGATACCAAGGCGTTCCCAGACCAGCTGGGAGACATATGGCCCTTTTCCACTAGTATCCAGTCGGCCCTACTCGGCTCTACTCAGCCCGGTTTGTAGCCTTTTCCATTAGTACCTAGTACCTGTTACCAGGTACTATTTTAGTACCTATTCGAGGCCAGGGTACAACCGCGCTGAGTCGAGCCGAAAATGTGACGTCAACAGATTGCAGGCCATTGATTGGTCAGGGCGTAAAGTCATGAAAGCGTCTGTCTTCTGTGGAATTGACACGACCGCCATTTGCAATAGTTCACGGACTAAACTTGGTCACCGAGTAAACACGATATTAATAGAGATGGCATTGTAGGTTTCGCGGAAATCTACACTGTGGTCCAACGAAGAGGTGCGGAGTTTTCTGTGCTTGGTGGCAGATCCACAGTGAGAGGAGCGACCCGCACCGATACAGATGGCAGCCCAGCATAGAACCAGACTACGGACAAGCTGAAGATGAACGTGAGAGAACCATCGATGGTGAGTGATTTGTGATATTGTGCATCTTTTCGCTTATTCATCCTGTTGGTGGTAAGCTCAATTTTTGAGCAGTACAACACCGTCCTGTGCTGGCTAACAAGTGTTAGCTAGTAGCTAGCTAGCTAGTAGTCAACTCTGCTGATTCGTGCTTGCTTTGTCCGAAGTATTCACTTGTGAGAGCAAAACGATGAAATATGTTAATCCTGGTTAAAGTCCTGGTTTGTGTACGTGTTGCACTTTGGTGCTGTGCATTAAGTTGTGTGTAATTTCTTTCTAGAATCTGTTTCCACATGCCAGGGGTTAGCCGCCCTCAGCATGTTGTGTTTATATTGTGGATACAGGTCAAGTGGACCCCAGGATACAGAATCTCAACATATACAAGTGCATTTTCAAACCAGTGATTTATAAAGTGATTTATATAATTTTCTAAAGTGTCAGAATAGACCCACACACCTATTCTGTGGATTTTCCATAAAAGGTGTTGGAACAGTGTTTTCGTGCTGTTTCTGTTCCACCATAAATCCCTGGATTGAAAATGTACTTGTTCATGTACAGAGTGGCTCCTGCGGTGCTCACTGGTCAGGGAAACGAAGCATTTTTGTCACATCCCACCACTGACTTTCATAAGTGTATTTCCCTAATACAGGTACATCTCCAAAAATTAGAATGTCATGAAAAAGTTCAATATTTTTTGTCACTCATTTCAAAAAGTGAAACCCATATATTATATAGACTCATTACACAGACAGTGATATATTTCAAGTGTTTATTTATTGTAATTTGGGTGATTATGGCTTATAATCCCTGAAAACCCCAAATTCAGTTTGGCAAAAAATTAGAATATTACATAAAATTAATTTTAAAAAAAATAGTTTTTAAACAGAAATGTTGGCCGCTGAAATGTTGGTTAGCATGGGCTGCAGCTAAAATCTTCAAAATTAAAATAACCACTTTCAATATATCACTGTCTATGTAATGAATCTATATATGGGTTTCACTTTCTGAAATGAGTGACAAAAAATATTGAACTTTTTCATGATATTCTAATTTTCTGAGATGTACCTGTATATGTGTTGAACTTGCTTTAACTAACCACCATCCATTTCTGTCTTTGGTCTAGGCAAGAGGAAAGGAAAAGCAGCCACCCCACAACGGATCTTGCCACTGTGGAAAGTACTGAAATCCTTTGCTTTTATAGGTAAAGTGCCAAAACCAAAGCAGCACAACTTCCACTTAATATAAAAGGGACTGAACTGAGATTTATTTGATTGTGTGGATATTAATTACAGAATAATTGAAAATGACTGGCACATCAACTGTAAAATAAACCGCTTGTTAATGTATTTACTTTTTTGTCAGATCACTTGTGTGATCCTTTGTGAGTTACGTTCATAACTGTATGTTGCACTTTGGGGAATGGGAGTTGTTCAGTCACCAATATAATTTAGTTTATACAGTATATCATCAATAAACTAATGCAGTATTATAATAGCAGGACACATTACAAATATTTGAGACCCATTGTAGTGCTTCCTTTTATATTTTAGCAATACAAATACAAAACACTGCCCACACTTGAAGCCAGGGCAATAAGAGATACAGCGGTGACAGCGCGGTGGCTAAACTTTTATTGATAAAAATTCCATATTTTGACTGAGTGACTCCATACTCAGTGATGCGCACCCTCAGTTAAAGTACTAGATTCCATTCAAGTGAATGTATTTATTCATTCTGATTGCTGAGGCCACAGTAAAAACAAATAATTTTAAACATAACCCAGCCCTTGTAAAATCTACTTAACTGAAGCGCAGCTACATGAAAATTGTGGTTAAATACAACAACAAAGTACTTTATTGTCACATTCGAATTGTAATCGCTCCTGTTTTGTTTTTCTTTTGAATTCTTGGATGGAATATGTGTGGGCAATATAAGCTGCGGCTTCAGCCATCACCCATTTCGGATAACCTATGTTGAACTGTATAATCAGAGGAGTCATTGTTTAATTTGACCTTTTTAGATTTTTTCCCCTTTGTTATATTATTCTATTTTCTTTTAATCTTTACTTTTAATCTATCCGAAATAACGATTCATTCATTCATTCACATTCCACCACTGGCTTTTAGCAACAAGTGTATTTTCCAAATATGTTTTAAGCTTGCTTTAATTATCCACCACCCGTTTCTGTCTTTTGTCTAGACAAGAGGGAAACTGTCCACCCAAACTGGACCTTGCCTCACTATTTACAGAGATGCAGGCTGAAGATCTGCTGAGCCAGGACCAGCTTGAGCGGCACATCCCAGCTGCTTCTGAGTGAGGCAGCGTGGCCGGCATGTGACCCATTCTAAGTTTGTTTGTTTTTTTACAGTTTGAATTTTGCACATTCTGAATAATCTGGAATTTGCTGCTGATTGTAATAAACAATTTAGTGACTTATGTGTTTGCATCATGATTTTCTATTTTGTCTGTTAAGGCACCAGTGGGAAAAGAGTCAACAGTACAAACCATTTATCGGTGACTTTGAAAATAATGGCTCATTTTTAAGAAAAAGTAACCAAAACAATTATTTTATTTACTGAAGACTGTATTGTTGGATGTGCCACCACAGAAGACACTGCACACTTTGGTGACAGTACCAGTATATGGAGGAATTCTGGGCCATATTAGCATTTGTACTTTATCATAATGGGTTTGGGCAGGGGTGTCCAATCATGTGCCATGGAGGGCCAATACTCTGCAGGCTTTACCTCCAAACAGTGTCTTCAACAGCATATTCCACTGAATTTCTTCCCACTGATTGCTGATCAGTGAGAACACCTGCTGAAGAGACTGGGTAGAAGAGAGAACCTGCAGGGTCTTGGCCCTCCATGACACATGATTGGACACCCCTGGGTTAGGGTTTAATGGGATTTAACATTTTAACACAAACTGCTTTATGGTTCATAATTCTGTTGACAGACTTACACCAAACCAAAAGTGATTTCTCAAACTGCTGGATTGTTCTTAGACAGCTTTTCCAATCTTTCAGTATTTAATTTATGCCACATGGTGGTAACCTTCACATATAAAAAAGAGACATCTGCAAAAACTTCAAAGGTTTATTGCCAGTGCAATTCCCAGTGCAATACTACATGAATGCATGTATAGTACATTGTTGATGCAGAGAATATATATTTCTACAGTACATGTATCTAGTAAATCAAGTATTTTCCATGTAACCTTGTGACTGCATTATTTTAATTGCTTTTAATCCTAAATCAAGTTTGTTTTGGCCTAAAATGCATCATAATTGTCAAATATATCTTATTATACCTAACTCAGTACTGTTTACCTTTTGAATATACATTTTGTGGTTAATATAACCCCATAACTACAACCTGGCGATCAAGTTGTGTCAGCTGATCACTTTTTGCCATGACACCACCACAGACTCAGTGCTGCTGGAGCAGATACGTCCCATGATGTCTCAACAGTCTCTCCATGATTTTCACACAGATCAGGGCAATTTGTTGTACAGGAAGCTAAACGTTTCTACAGACATGCTTAGGCTCTATAACCACTGATCGTTTGTGAAGCTGGGGTGACATCAGTGACAGACTGTATTGAACGTCAGACTGACTGTTTGAAACGGTAATTTTCCCACAACAGAGCCATCTGAAACACACACACACAGCATACATATTTTAGTACCTAATAGCAATAACTTGCAGACATTACAGTGTAGTATGACGTACTTAAAGCAAACTTGCATTAGCAATCATTAGCTTACCGTCATATGTGATATAGTTTGTATCCTCACGTCTTCGGCTCTATGGCTTCCCAGACGCTCCAGTACTTTTCCAGAGTGTGTCGTCTCGCTGCCTGTACCCTTGTCTGGCGGCCTTTTTTGGCCTTTACGGTGACAAAAAGCCACAGACCGAGGAGTCGCCTTGTACAGCCCCAATGTTATGTTTCACTTGGGTCGCGTGTTTTACGTCACGGGAGTGTGGCACCGCCTTGCTGTAAAAAAATCCCATCCACCCCAGGCGTACCCAGCTGTACCCAGCTGCAATGGAAACACAACCAAGCCGATCTGAGTAGAGCTGAGTAGTGTAGAGTAAGGCCGACTGGGTACTAGTGGAAAAGGGCCAATAGTCTCTCCAGTGAGTCCTGGGTCTTCCCCAGGGTTTCCTCCCAGAGTGACGTGCCCGAAACACCTCAAGTGGGAGGCGTCCAGGAGGCATCCTGATCAGATGCCCAAACCACCTCAACTGGCTCCTTTCAATGTGGAGGAGCAGCGGTTCTACTCTGAGCCTCTCCTGGATGACTGAGCTCTTCCCCCTATCTCTGAGGGTGAGTCTAGCAATCCTATAAAGAAAGCTCATTTCAGCCGCTTGTATCCGCGATCTCATTCTTTCGGTCATTACCCAAACCTCATGACCATAGGTGAGGGTAGGAATGTAGATTGACTGGTAAATCAACAGCTTTGCCTTAGAGGTCAGCTCCCTCTTCACCACAACAAACCGGTACAACGTCCTCATCACTGCAGATGCTGCTCCGATCTGTCTGTCAATCTCTCGCTCCATTCTACCCTCATTTGTGAATAAGATTCTGAGATACTTAAACTCCTCCACTTGGGGCAGGAGCCTATCCCTAACCCCGAGAGGACAATCCACCTTTTTCCGGCTGAGGACCATGGACTCAGACTTGGAAGTGCTGATTCTCATCCCAGCCACTTCACACTCAGCGGCAACCCGTCCCAGTAAGACCTGTAGGTCATTGCTGGATGAAGCCAGCAGGACAACATCATCTGCAAACAACAGAAATGAGATCCTGTGGTCACCAAGCATGACACCCTCCGTTCCCTGGCTGCGCCTAGAAATCCTGTCCATAAAAATTATGAACAGGATCAGTGACAAAGGGCAGCCCTGGCGGAGTCCAACTCTCACTGGGAATGAGTCCGATCGAGTGTTGGCAATACAAACCAAACTCTCACAACGGTCGTACAGAGACCGAATAGCTTGTAACAACAAGCCCGATTCCCCATACTCCTGAAGTAACCCCCACACAAAAAAACCACGAGGGACGCGGTTGAATGCTTTCTCCAGGTCCACACAACATATGTAAACTGGTTGGGGAAACTCCCACAAACCCTCGAGGATTCTCGAGAGGGTAAAGAGCTGGTCCGATGTGCCACGGCCAGGATGAAAACCCCATTGCTCCTCCTGAATCCAAGGTTCGGCCAACAGCCGGACTCTCCTCTCCAGTTCCTTGACATAGACCTTCCCGGGAAGGCTGAGGAGTGTGATCCCTCTAAAGTTGGAGCACACCCTCCGGTCCCCTTTTTTGAAGAGAGGAACCACCACCCTGGTTTGCCATGTCGTATAAAAAGGGGTGGACATATTGATGCCAACAATTGTATAAAAACCTTAATAGCCTAAAAGTGGGAGCACAAACAAAATGAACATGTTAGTGCAGCTTTTTTCATCTTACAATATTTATTTTTGGAAGTATGGCAGACTAGTTGTTATGAGTCAGTTGGCTTTCCATACTTCTCTTTCAAGGGACAGACAAGTAGAAAGAGATGCTTTTTTGTGTGGCTTTGTGTTTTTGTTTGTGCAAGTTCATGTTCTTTTTGCATCAAGTGTACATTGTATAAACACTACACTTTGTTGTGCTTTTTTATACAAATTTTTTGCCCATTCTTTTTGCAATGCCTTAACATTTTGTTCTGCTCAAATGATTTTGCAACATAATGAAGCACAACAAATATACATATTTTGATATACTAAATATAACAGTTCAGACTGGGAAGCTGATGTTAACTTACAGTACACAATCACCAAATGCAAGTAGTGTGAAGGTGGGAGTTGGATAATGCACCAAGGTGGCATTTGATTCTGTATCATTAATTAATGAAAGCTCACCACCATCCTTGGGGAATAGGCTGTAATCTGATACCATATGACTCATACAAACACATACCCTCATGCCACACTGGCCCCTTGAGTTAAATTATAGAGCAATATATCACTGAGAAACATCTATTTAATTAAAAGCATGTCTAAAATACACATCACTTGGATAAAAACACAAAAACATACACTTAATATTTTTAAGCTTGCATCTAATTGAGACATGAGGAGATAAAACAAGAAAAAAATGTTAATGAGATGTAGCACTTAAAGAGGGATCGAGATAATGAAGTGAAAGGCACTGAGTGTAGGGCTCTGTTAATGCAAAAGCACTAATGCAATGAAATAATCATGAGCATGACCTGAGACGAGCTTGGGTTACGTCCTGTGCCATCTGAATGTATTAGATTAGCTGGAACAAATGGTGAAGGAGAACAGAAGGAGGGTAGCTGCAAAGTCTTGACAGCAGATTTGGCTGAAGGTCGCTGAGCAGTCACAGTAAGTGAAATAATATTTCTAATTGGGCAAGCTAGGCATCTTACATAAGCTTGTCTGCTGCTTTGAGTTACTGCCTTAAATTTTAGGACAAAGATTCAATTTATCTCAAAGCTGCTGTGTAAAACTGCTGCCTGGGTTACGGGAAATAAATTTTCATTGAATGTTAGATATACAAATTGCAAAAATAGTAAAATAAGAGTTCAGATGTCTTAATGTTTGGTTTTAAATTTGTTCATTTGGTTTGTGTGCCCTGGCTGAAGTACAACAAGAATTTAAGCTACATCATGGGTGTGCTATTTTTTTAAATGTCATATTTATGCTGAGAATGTATATTTGGTGTGCCTGATATGAAATTGTGTATTAATTCCATTGCACACTTCAGTGGTGACTCTTAGAGTATCACTTCTGTAGATATTTAATTGTTATTGTGAATTCATATGACAATATTTATGATGTGAAACTGATATTGTGACAGTGAAATAAAGTTTGTGCCTTTTCCATACCAGGATGCAGATGATGATGATGATGATGATGATGATGATCGTGTCCTGTCTGAGGAGACTGATAGTGATGACGTCAGTGGTGGTTGGACCTATGAGTGGAGCCTAGTCCACGGCCTGAGTCCTGAGTGGGAACTTAATATCTCTGACACTGACATTCAATCCAGGTGACTGTAACTAGTAGAAACCACTTTTTACTAAGAACTGGCCAATATACAATATGGGATGAGTGCAGGGGGTCAGCCACATCAATACTATTTTTTTGTAAACTGCTTAGAACTGCAAAGCTCATTTGAACCTTAAAGGGGTCACTGACTAAAAAATTGTTTTGTAGGTTTTAACCTTCTGAAATGCATCTATGATCATGTGATTATCAAAAAAAAATATCAAAACACTCATTTCTCTAAAAAACAAAACAAAACAGACAACTTTTATAAAGTGTTTTCTTCCAAGAAGCATTTTTAACTCTTCCACGTTTGATCTGGAATGTCATTAAAAAAAACTAGCATTGATACCTGACCTCCTAGCTGTGATGCAAATGGGAAGGGAGCCAAAGGTGTTAGCTTAAGAGCGAACAGTGGTACTAAAAGAAGCTTGCACCATTGTTATTTTTCTGAATTACTTATGACGTGTGCCTTATGTATCTAGTGCCTTGAGATGACTTTTTGTTGTGATTAGGCACTATATAATCTAGAAAAGCACTCAGAGAGCGCATACCTCTGCCAAGGCTCCTTCTGTCCCTCATGAATTACCTCCAAAATGGAATGGGTTTGTGTGTAGGTCATGAACCTGTTCTGGAGAAAATTGCATCAAAGTCTGTCCTGTAGTTTTGGAGTACTGGTGCTAACACACTGTGAGAAGATAAGAGCCTTGGTGGAGGTATGCATTCTTGGATTATCACCAAAATGTCATGAGTTCCTCTCTAGCCCAAGGACCACCTCTGGTGAAAATTTCATCCAAATCCATCCAGTAGTTTTTGTGTAATCCTGCTGCAAATATACAAACAAGGCCCTTGGTGGAGGTATACACTCTCAGATCATCACCAAAATCTAATTGGTTCATCCTTAAGCCAAAGGCCATCTTTGGTGAAAATTCCATCCAAATCCATCCAGTAGTTTTTGCGTAATCCTGCTGATAGACAAACAAACCAACACAGATGAAAGCATTACCTCCTTGATGGAGGTAATAAAGTTGAATTAAATTTGAAGAGGCATGCATTGAAATGGGTTGTTTTGAGGAAGACTACAAAAGATGATTCACAAACATGCTGCAATAATTAAATAATTAAAGAAAATTTGACCAAGGATTGTCACAAACATTCCATTAACACCTGTGGGAGCTGTCAACATGTGGGAAAAGTGCAATGAATGACCCCTTTAAAATGACAGTAAAATTGCCCTGTTAACTGGCAGAAGGCAGAAGTTTTTTTTTCCCTTTTAAATATGCAACTATGGGGAAAGGCGGGTGTACTCCAACTTCAGAGGGATCACACTCCTCAGCCTCCCTGGGAAGGTCTATGCCAAGGTACTGGACAGGGGAGTCCGGCCGTTGGTCAAACCTCGGATTCAGGAGGAGCAATGGGGTTTTCATCCTGGCCGTGGCACATCGGACCAGCTCTTTACCCTCTCGAGAATCCTCGAGGGTTCGTGGGAGTTTGCCCAACCAGTTTACATGTGTTTTGTGGACTTGGAGAAGGCATTCGACTGCGTCCCTCGTGGTTTTTTGTGGGGGTTACTTCAGGAGTATGGGGAATCAGGCTTGTTGTTACGAGCTATCTGGTCTCTATACAACCATTATGAGAGTTTGGTTTGTATTGCCAACACTCAGTCAGACTCATTCCCAGTGAGAGTTGGACTCCGTCAGGGCTGCCCTCTGTCACTGATCCTGTTCATAATTTTTAAAGACACGATTTCTAGGCACAGCCAGGGAACGGAGGGTGTCATGCTTGGTGACCACAGGATCTCATCTCTGTTGTTTGCAGATGATGTCCTGCTGGCTTCATCCAGCAATGACCTATAGGTCTTACTGGGACGGTTTGCCACTGAGTGTCAAGCGGCTGGGATGAGAATCAGCACCTCCAAGTCCGAGTCCATGGTCCTAAGCCGGAAAAAGGTGGATTGTCCTCTCCAGGTTGGGGACAAGCTCCTGCCCCAAATGGAGGAGTTTAAGTATCTCGTGGTCTTATTCATGAGTGAGGGTAGAATGGAGCAAGAGATTGACAGACGGATCGGAGCAGCATCTGCAGTGATGCGGACGTTGTACCGGTCTGTTGTGGTGAAGAGGGAGCTGAGCTCGAAGGCAAAGCTGTTGATTTACCAGTCAGTCTACGTTCCTACCCTCACCTATGATCATGAGCTTTGGGTAATGACCGAAAGAATGAGATTGCAGATACAAGTGGCTGAAATGAGCTTCCTTCATAGGATTGCTAGACTCACCCTTAGAGATAGGGTGAAGAGCTCAGTCATTCAGGAGAGGCTCAGAGTCTTCATATAAAGAAAATTTCAAAAACAGTAAAAAAAAATCTGAACTGCTTTAAATTAATTAGATATTACATACCTTACGAAGCAGCTGCACTGTATATGCATTCTATGGTTTTTTCTCATATATCATACTGTTTGACAGTCTGGGCTCAAGCAGCCCCTTCCACAATAAGACATATAGGTTCATTATATAATCAAACCCTAAAAATCTTGGATAAAAAGCCCATTAGGTGGCATCACTGTAATGTTTTAAAAAAATACAACCTATTGAGTTTTGAGAGCTTCATTGACCTCTGTCTTCTGAAATTAACGTTCAAATGTTTCCATAAATCAGCACCCGAGCCACTTGCTGGTTTCGTCCAAAGACAGGACAGCAGCAGAGCCACCAGGAGTTCTGTTAACAATAACTGTAAAATTTTCCACCGCAGAACCACATTTGGACAAACAGCTTTCTCTATAAAGGGCAGTCACATCTGGAACACAATGCCAAATGAAATTAAAATAATAATGGACTTTAAAACATTCACTAAAAATGTTAAAAACTGGCTGAAAAATAAACAAGAATGTACTCATGTATGAATTAATTGTCTGCAAAGTGAGAGTGAATGAAGGGAAGGAATAAATGTGTTTGTTTATAGTGAGTGACGGAGGGAGGAAGGCCTGAAATAGGCAAATGTGAGTTATGTTATATGTGTTAAATGTGAGTCAGGCTGTTATATTTGTGTATTTATAATATTTATAATATTTATGTTAAATGTGAGTCAGGCTGTTATATTTGTGTATTTATAATATTTATAATATTTATAATTGTGTATTTATAATTTTTCTGCATTGATGTATGTGGTTATTGTGTATATTTTTTATCTTGATTCTTTTTTCTAAAGCCCATCCAGGGACAAGAGTTGCAAATTAGCTAATAGCTATACACTCTATGTGCAACACATCAGATTGATTGTCTTTGATTAATTGTCTATGTTTATTGCACTGTCCCTGTCAAATAAACTAATCTACTACTAGTAGAACCACTGCTCCTCCACATTGAAAGGAGCCAGTTGAGGTGGTTTGGGCATCTGATCAGGATGCCTCCTGGACGCCTCCCACTTGAGGTGTTTTGGGCACGTCCCACTGGAAGGAGACCCCGGGGCAGACCCAGGATTCGCTGGAGAGACTACGTCTCCCAGTTGGTCTGAGAACGCCTTGGTATCCTCTCTGAAGAGCTGGAGCAGGTGACTGGGGAGAGGGAAGTCTGGGCTTCCCTGCTTGAACTGCTGCCTCCGTGACCCGGACCTCCAGAAAAGCGGTAGAAGATGGATGGATGGGTGGACTATGCAACTTTTTGCTCACATTTGCATTTTTTTCTTTGTAAATTTGCAACCATTTTCTTCTAATTTGGGGACTTTTGCCTCATATTATTTCCCCTATTTTTCTTATAAATTTGCAGCAGTTTCTCTCATAATTACTATATGTATTTTTTTGTAAACACGTGCCTTTTTTTTGTTAATATGGTTTTCTGCTTGTAAATGTGTGGTTTTTTACTTGTAAATTTCCTTCTTTATGTAATTTTTTATGACTTTCTTGTAGATTTGAAACCTTTAACCTGGTAAATTTGTATGGTTTTTTTATGTAGTTTTTTTGTCACAGCCATTAGTATGTAAGAACCGGTGGACAGGGAGCTCAAGGACACATATAGGTTTAACACATACTGTGTGATAGTTGATTATGTATATTGAAATTGCATTTTCTTAGCTCTAGACCAGATTATAAAAATCCGATGCCCTACTTTATTATGTGTCTTATCATTTTTCTGAGGTGTATCTTGGATAATAATGCAACAGTGCTATGCAGAGGAGTTATTTTAGGGTCCCAAATGACTAAATCCCATTCATCAAAATATTTGCTTAACTTGATAAGTGATTAATGTCGACTTCGGCAGTGTGGCCCCTCTCACTGAGTGGAAATGCAGCATCATTTACACATCCTCATGATCCTTGGCTTTGACAAGTGAAATTGTTGAGCATTTGAAAACAAGCAAAAAAATTTATAAACCTTTGTTTATACAGGGTAGTTCTAATGAGAGGCAACCTCTCTTTTTCAAGGATGCACTGTTCACACTGCTACACATTCACACCTGGAAGCAGCCCAGTATAACCACAGACTGACCTGTGGCCACTGAGCAGCTCCACTGGAGCTGTTGGGGTTAAGGGCACCACAGTGGGGTTAAGGAGGGTGGGGCAAACACTGCAATGTCATCTGTCCCCCCCAGATCTGATCCTGCCAGTCCTGGGATTGAACCAGCAACCCTTCACTCACCACTCCACATCCCTAACCATTAGGCCACCACTGCCCATCCTCTATCCTTTGAAATTTACTGACTGATTAACAACAACATCCATCCATCCATCCATCTTCTTCCGCTTAATCCTTTACGGGACCCGTAACAACAACATAACAAAAATAATTTTTTTGTAAGTTGTCTGTGTTTTTTTCAACTGATTTAAGACAATTTTGCACCGCTGACTCCGAAAAGGACATCCGTTTCTCTCGATCAGGTCAAGTTTTTATGCTAAGTTGTAAGCAGTTGTACAGCTGTACTGTAAAGTGAATAGTAGACACTGATAAAGGTAAGTACATGTCAGTTGAATGTTACATCATTATTGTTCAAAATTCTGAGAATTTCAAGAAATAAAAAAGAATTTTGCATTATATAAAGCAAAAATACCCGTACATGTAAACAAAAACGTAAAAAACATGTGGCCATAGTTCAAAAAGTTGACCTGATTGAGCAAAAACCAATGTGATTTTGGATTCAGCACATCACAATTGTCCTAAATCAGCTAAAAAAAAACTTAGACAATAAATTTGGTGTTGTTGGGCATTTTGGTGTTGACCAAAATGCCCAAGAAAGACCTTTCACCACTGATGATTATCAGTGGTGAAAGGTGTTTCTTGGGCATTTTTTTTTTACCCTGCTGGGCCTCATTCTGAAAACTTGACGAGCTGACGGTTACTCTGGCCACATATAGTAGATTCAGCAAAGTAATTGCATCATTTTAAGTGTTTCGTTTAAACTGCACTACATTGGTGACTTGTTCTTGTAGTGGAAATGCTGATGAAAGTCCCTGTGGTGGAGTTTAAGATAGCCTAACACCTTTGTGTTATGCTCAGAGAAACAAAGATGTAAAGAGAGAGTTACAAGTTGTACTCCAGGTGCTAATGTGAGCTAATTTTTAAACCATACAACCAAAACAATTCCCACCCCCTCCCTTCACGTGTCTCTATGGCCCTCCTACAAAGCAAATGAGAGTGGTACCTGAGTACAGCAGGAGGACACGAGCGAGGGAGAGAGCGAAAGAGCAGAGAACACTACAGGAGTAAACTGTAGTTGCTGTTGCTAGTTCTTGCAATATGCCCACAGAGCCTGATGAAGTGGCCTCTGTGAAAAGCAATGAGTGTTCAGGCAAGGTAGGTGACCAGAATTTTTACATACCTGCGATGGCAAGAATACTTTGTTTCATTTGTAGCTGCAGTTATCTTTGGCAGTACTAAACATACAAAAAGGCTTGTGAAAAACAGTGTGCAGCCTGGCTTTTCATTTCATGTTAAACATCAAAGTGACATTTTACACCAGAACTGCTGCATGTTTTTTAAAATGGTAATTGACTGTAAATTTCTTGAATGCATTCAAAACTTTTGTTTAATAAATTAAAGGTCCTGTATAAAGCTTTTGGAACACTGAGGTTTTAATGGCACCTTGTGGTCACTAAATGAACTACACCATGTCACAGCCTGAGGTGTTTTGGCAGTAAATTTGACCTGTATTCATTCATCTTCTTCCACTTGATCCTTTTTGGGTCGCGGGGGGGGGGGGGGGGCTGTAGCCTATCCCAGCATCTTTGGGCGAGAGGCAGGGTACACCCTGGACAGATCGCCAGACCATCGCAGGGCCAACACAGAGAGACAGACAACCATTCACTCTCACAGTCATACCTAAGGACAATTTAGAATCCCCAGTTTGATGCCAATTAACCTAACTTGCATGTTTTTTGGCATGTGGGAGGAAACCGGAGAAATCCCGGCGTAAACCCACGCAGACACGGGGAGAACAAGCAAACTCCACACTGATTACTGTTGGTCAGGGGCTGGGATTGAACCCACGATCCCCCGGCCAAGGGTGAGTTGCTATGCTGCCACAGTGCTAACCACTCTGCCACTGCGTTGCCCTTGACCTGTATTCCTTTTTCCTTTTAAAAAAAAATAACGCAGCCGTTCAATTGAACACAAGGTGCTACCAAAATCTGAGTTTCTAAATGTTCCATAGAGTACTTTTAAACCAGCACAAATTCAGTTTTACTCTTGTTGGTTCGGTTCTGCATATGCTGAACAGCTAATGTATTGTGACGTAGTGGGGGTTCACACACGAAAGGAGAGATGACTGTGACGAAACAGGCTTTATTAAAACACACTCTCTCAACACAGACAGGAGGGGAGGTCATTCACACAGACCTCGGCCTCACTAAGGGTGACACAAACGCATGATCAGTCACTGCTCTGACTCTTCTTATAACACTGCTGTGTCATTACAACGCAGTTATAATGACACAGCAATAATACATTAGAACACATGAATGATAACACCCTTTGAATCCTCCGCTGCCAAAGCATGCCAGGAAAATCCCCGCCCCCTTAACACAGCCCCGACGTTACAGTATATTGTTTTACTTTTTGTACAACACCACCACTGACAAAGTACTACCTTCTCCAGCTCTGTAGTTCTGTTGGACTGTTCAGAGCAAGACAAATGCCTCGGGTTAGCGAGACCCTCTGAGACCCAAAGAGAAATGACACGACTGGACCTGTCAACCCCTCGAGGTACTGAAAGCTCCTGGATGGATGAAAAGAGGGGCAGAAACAGGTCACGTCGGCCATCTGGTCAGTTGACAAACTTTCTTGAGAAGTTTTGCACATATTCTATTATCATCTACTGTATGTACATATCAAATGTCATCACACTTTTGTTATTTTCAGAGTCCAGAGGACATAGAGAACAGGAGAGTGGCTACTTCTCTCCAGACAGACGAGGTGATGGTGATCGCCAGATGGACGAGGCCAACAAACGTCCATATCGTTACTATGAGAGGGGACACCCCCTCCCAAGTAACTACACTCCTGAGCCAAAAGCATGCGTCCCCTACAGGAATGTCAATCTTGGTGTGCCGTCCCAGAGAAGAAACCCAGAGACGTACTTGCTGGAAACTTGGCGAAGTGAATCTCCTCAGAGGTACACGTACCACTCCAACTTTAGACGAGGAGCCAGCTCACAGAGAAATTCTCCAACCCGTCACAGCTCCGTGAGTCCAGAGCGCTACAAGCTACCTGAATATCCTGTAGAAGTTCAGAGAGGAAGCTCCCCCAGCAGGAGTCAAGGCCAGTCTTATGGTTCCTGTCAGCTTCCTTCAAATGGGCCTTCTTGCCATACATCAGGCAGGTCAAGCCCATCCCGCAGGAGGGGCTCCACTGCCTCGCGCACCGCCACCCCTTCTCGCAGACACACAGACTCTTTCCTTTCGAATGGTGAATATGATGCTCCAAAGGGATTTAGTCATGAATCAAAGAGTCCATCACTGTTGTCTAATAAGCACAGTTTGGACTCTGAGAAACTGTACAGAAATCTTGAGTCTATCTCTAGGCATGGCTCCTCAACTATTCAGCAAAGTGCATACGGAGGATCTCAAGTAGCATCTTCACGAGCTAGAACAGCAGCCAACAGCTCTGCCAATACTCAAACTCGCAATAGTCGTGAAGTATCACCATCCAGGAATGGCTACAGTATCAGTGGCACCCCGCAAAGGGAAACATACTCCAGAAACAGCAAACTCAGTCCTTCCCAAGGCTCCTGGCAGGGGTCCTCACACTCCATACTCAGCCAACCACACTCATGTGGTTCCTCTTCATCAAGGAAGGAGGTGGACCCTCAGGTCTTTGGGGGGGCTTTGCCACAAGCTGCAGTTGTGGGGATTGATGAATGTGACAATGGGAGTAATATGGACAGAAGCAGGAGCAGCATGAGGCGGGGCATGGAGGCTTTACTGCTCTCAGAACCTAAGAAGGCTCCAGTTGAAGCTGAGGAGGTACATAGTATGTCCTGTGTTTAAGTTTAGAGAATTGCTAGTAGAGAGGGTAATCTATTGCTCTGGTGCTTTGGTGACGATGGTAGAAGCCGCAAACATCTGTCATGATTTTGCTGCTCTTGAGCAAATGAATTAGAGAGTTGGGATGAAAATGCATTATTTTGGAACATTCCTAAATTTTCCTAGGACTATTATTTAGAGTATGCAACAGCTCTCAAAGTGTAAAATTACATAAATGGAAAAAACTTTTTAGAAAGTTACTTATGACTCATTTCCCCCCTTTCTGATGTTTTTTTTTTATAAAGCAGTTGTTGTGAAAGACATTGCAGAATTTTCAGAATCTTCAATTTCAGTGACATGTTTTAGTCACTAAGTGAACTGCAGCCCATTCACTCTATTCTCTGAATGAATGGGCTGCAGCTCACTTATGGACCTCATGTAGCACTAACCCATGACCTTTAAAACATTACAACCAGAGCATTTAAACTCACTTATAGCAGGTGTTTACATACAAATAATGGTCCCCAACAACTGTTATAACCATGCTTTTCTTATTAGCATCTATTTACATGGTAAAAGTATTTTAAAACATTAGAAATATTATGTTCTGCATTGATAATATTAAAAATGTCTGTAGATCAGAGCTGCCAACTTTTCAGAAAAGCTTGGAGTGTGATTTAGAGAGAATTATGCATGGGGGAAACTGGGGCGTAGGGATGGAGTGAGCGTACAGGTACAAAGGTTGTTTTTTTTTTTCAAACGCATACACTTCTTGACCTCACAATAAGTTTTAAAACATTTTTGGTCTGAATGAATTTGTAAGGGAAGTTAATCTTTTGATAAGGACAAATTTATCTAACATTACTATGTCAAACAAAAATAGATACAAACCTCTTGTTGCTGTCTATCATGATGAGATCTATTGCAGTGGTTCTGTAAAAACTGTGACATGCACACAGTTGTTTTGATTTGTAATTAAAAAAAAGCCATGGCAATCAACCTCAGCCACACCTTGACAATCTAGTATTGCATTGAGAGCTCTTATTGTGTAAAGATATGAAGAAAGTCAACACAATACTGACAGTATTTTCTTCATTTTAGATTCAAAGATTTTATTTGTCAATACTACTATATGTACAGGGCATACAGGAGAATTGAAATGCCGTTTCTCACTCTTCGGTGGTGTGTGCAATATTAAAAAAACAAACAAAAGAAAAAAGGAATAAGGCTGGAAAAACAACAGCAGCCTATGTGTAGTAATTCAGGGATTCAAAGGCTTTATTATCATGTGCACAGTTAAGAAATGCAGCATTTCTTGAGCAATGAAATTCTTACTCTGCTGTCTGAACAAATGCCAAGGTAATAAATACACACCAGTACTAATACTAATAAAGGTAATAAACACATCTTAATACTAAATACTAATAAATACACATTAGATGCAATTAGGACAGTTAAAGCAGTTAAAACTAGAGGAAACAAAAAGAATGAAAATTCACTGGGTGACTATAATCTGTCCCTGAGTAAAAATAAAAATTCACTGAGTGAGTATGACTTGTCTCTGATAATACCCAATAGAATGTACAATGGTAATTTTAATATCACAGAAGATATGAACGTGAGATGGCATGAGACTATGTACAATGTGCAAATGAGCAATGTACAAATTAGCATCCAGTGTGAGAATTCCTCTGTGTGAAGCTGTGTGCCTTGATAATACCCAGTAGACTGTACAATGATAATTTATCAGCAGAGATGATATGGACGTGAGACAGAGTGAGACTATGTACAGTGTACAAATGAACAATGTGCAAATTTAGCATCCAGTGTGTGAATTCCTGTTTGCAAAGCTGTGTTCGGAATTGTGTTATTTGTTCAGTAGTCTGATGGCAGTGGGAAAGAAGGAGTTTTTTTAGTCTGGTTGTCCTGCATTTCACACTTCTGTACCTCCAGCCTAAGGGTAGAAATGTGAACATTCTGTGCTGGGGGTGGGTGGGGTCCTGGAGTATGGAGGCAGTTCTCCTTTGGATGCTGCGGTGATAGATGCTGTACAGAGAGATGGGAGTGGAGTCCTGATGATCTTCTCAGCTGTCTTCACCAGGCATTTGCAGTCCAAAGCAGTAATGCTACTGTACCACGCAGTGATGCAGTTAGTCAAGATGCTCTCGATGATGCAGCTATAGAAGTTGTTGAGGATCTTGGGGGACATGCCAAACTTCCTCAGCCTCCTCAAAAAGTACAGCCACTGTTGAGCTCTCTTAACCAGCTCTGCTCTCCACGTAAGGTCCTCGCTGATGTGGATGCCTAGGTATTTAAAGCAGCTCACCCTCTCCACCTCAAGCTACCGGATGAACAGCGGCCAATGAGGTCTCCTCCCCTTCCTCATGTCCACTATCATTTCCTTTGTCTTGTCTGTGTTGAGGGTGAAGTTGTTGTCCTCACACCATAACACCAGGCTGGCCACCTCCCTCCTGTAGGATGCTTCATCGCCACCAGTGATGCATCCTATCACTGCTGTGTCATCTGCGAACTTTAAGATGACATTGTCCTTGTGGGAGGCAACACAGTCATGGGTGAAGAGGCTGTAGAGGATGGGGCTGAGAACACAACCCTGTGGGACACCTGTGTTCGTGATGATGCTGGCTGAGGTCCTGTTACCAATCCTGACAGACTGAGGCCTGCTAGTTAGAAAGTCCAGTAGCCAGTCACAGAGAGTGGGGTGCAGGATAAGTGAAGACAGTTTGTAGGTGAGTTTGTGGGGGAAAACCGTGTTGAAGGTGGAGCTGTAGTCGACAGAAAGCACCCTGATGTAGGAGTCTTTATCTTCCAGGTGGGAGAGGGAATAATAGAGTGCAGCAGCAATGGCGTCTGAGGTGGACCTGTTGGGCCTGCAGGGGGTCCAGGGTATCCGGTATGCTTTCCTGAATGAGGGCCAGCACCACTCTCTCGAAGCACTTCATGATGATTGGAGTGAGCACTACTGGCCTGTTGTGGCAGGTTGGCGGGATCTTTTTGGGGAGGGGGACGATAGTTGTGGTTTTGAAGCAGGAGGGGACTATGTTCTGGTTGAGGGAGAGGTTAAAGATGGTTGTGAGAACGTCAGTCAGCTCCGCAGCACATGCTCTGAGAACCTGCCCAGGGATGTTGTCTGGTCCTGCTGCCTTGCGGGGGTTGATATTCCTCAGCGCTTTGTTTACCTGGCCTGATGAGACTTTTAGTGGAGGGGGAGGGTGTGTGTGTGTGTGTCTCCTCTTTGCACTGAAGCTGGAGGTCTCAAAGTGGGTGTAAAAGGTGTTGAAATCATCCAACAGGCTGTCTGTGGAGCTGGTGGTGTTGCTGGTGGTTCTCTTGTAGTCTGTGATGTGCTGCAGGCCTTGCCACATGCGCCCAGGGTCGGGGTGGAGTAGAGGCTGTCCAGCTTTTCTCTGTACTGCCTCTTGGCTGTTGTTATAGCCTTCCTCAGCCCATATTTTGCAGCTTTGTACTCAGCCTCATTGCCTGATTTAAATGCAAGAGAGCAAGCACGCAGCATCTGACGTGCCTGACTGTTTATCCAGTGCTTCTGGTTGGGGAACTTCCTGACTTGTATGGTGGGTATGATGGTATCAACACAAGTACTAATGTACCCAGTCACATACTCAGCATAGTTTTCTGTGTTTACAGAAGAGTCTTCCTGGGTGGCTGCAGCTTTAAACACATCCCAGTCTGTCCATACAAAACAGTCTTGCAGGGTGCTCTCAGCCTCTGGAGTCCAGCGTTTATTTGTTTAATAACAGTGTTTGTTTGTTTCAGTCTTTGTCTGTAGGCCGGGTACATAAACAGAGATGTGGTCTGACTGTCCGAAGTGAGGACAGGGTGCCGCTCTGTATGCACCACGTATGTTGGTGTAAACATGGTCCAGTGTGTTCTTATCACGGGTGGGAATGTCCACATGCTGGTAATATTTGGGAAGTACAGTCCGTAAATTGCACTGTTAAAGTCAGCAGCAACAATAAAAACAGCGTCGGGATGAGATGTCTCTAATGCACTGATGATGTCATGGAGTTTGCGGATATGTAGCGTTGAGTCCTACAATTTGGAAATGTAATTATTAATAATTATTAACCCCTTGCACTCTGGTCAATTTCCCTAAAAACGCCTAAAAATAACGTACCCAAAGTAAATCAAAAGCTGTTCTTCAACCCTTTGCAGCATCTTCATGGGGTTGGTCTCATTTAAAAGAAAACACTTTGAATTTTTTGGCAAAATAGTCATAATCTCTCTAAGTGCTCCTGCCACTGAGTAACAGTCATCTAAACATACTGAACTTGAAGAAAATAAATTTCGCCTGGGTGTTTTTTTGGGATACAAATGCTTGCAAATGTCACGCCGCGCCATTCATCAGCGGCGCCACCTGCTCACGCACCTGCTACTCGTCAGCGGCGAAGGATAAAAGCCGCCTCGCCCTGAGCGTCGGCCTGAAGCCGTAGACTTCGTTTCCTTTGCATGGACTTCTACCACATTCTCTTCAGCATCCTCTTTACCGGTAAGAAGTTCACTTACCTCATCTCTCCAGTCTGCTCCCCTGTGCACAGGTGGATTCCTCGGCGGCGGACAATCCCGTCCCTCGTCTCTCCTCGCTGCTGCACCGAGCCCTGCAGGTGGCTGTCTCCCGGGCTTCCATCCTTGAAGCGCCAGTCATCTGCCCAAACAAGTAAGCTTCTCTCCCTCGCCTATTCTCCTCCCGTGTTGGTGTGTGCTCATCACCCTGTGTCTGATTTCTCCCATAGGGTTGCCGGCTGAACGGTCTCCTGCCTCTGGGTCCGAAGCAGACGCCACCACCAACACATTAACATTCTGCAGACACGCACCCAAACATCCCTGTTGTTAATAAACAGTTTGAACTACTCTGAGCCTGTGTGTGTGCGTCTCCTGAGCCGAACGTTATGTCAGCAAATAACACAGCTGTCAGATCCGGGCTGGAAAATGCAACAGAAATGTAGAACCATTGTTGGGCCTGTACCCAGAAAAGCATAATTTTAATAAAAGTGAAAGAACATTCATAGACCTCAGTTTGCTTAATGCCAAAAAATGTATTGCACTATTATGGAAAAAGACTCATAGACCAGATGTGACTCAGTGGTTAAGACAGATGTTAACAAACCTTCCATTAGAAAGAATAACATATATACTGAAATCAAAGGAAATTGTGTTTGAGAATATATGGAGACCTTTTATTGATTATGTAAAAAATTTAAACATAACTCTTGAATAAGAAGGTGAATGATGTGTGTGGACCTTGTAAATTCCAAACTGGTGAACATAATATGTATACTTATGTATTGGATTGTCTAGACTAAACAGAGGAGCATTGTTGAAGACTTGATTTTGTTGGTGGTTGTTGGTGTTTTTAGTGCATTTTTTTTTTTTTGTAGTACTTTAGTGTTAGTGTTTGATTGTTTGTATCATGTTTGTTAAAAAAAAAAAAAAGGTTCAATAAAGATATTGTGGAAAAAAAAAAAAAAGAAATGTAGAACCAAGTGTTATCCAGCTGAGGTCAAAATTTTGTAACAATACCACAAAAAATGAATATATCACACAGCTTTTTACTCAGGTTGTTCCCAGGCATTTTTGAACTGTGCCAAATTGTGCCAAATGGCACAGTTTGGAAAAACGTCTGTAACTTTTGAATGATTCAATATAGAAGCTTCATCTTGGGCTCTAATGGAAGGTGAAGGGCTGTGTGTGTGTGTGGGGGGGGTTGTTTATTCATTCATGAATGAATGAATGAACAAACAAGCCCCTACACACAAAGAAGCATGCCACGTAAAAAATGTGTGGCTTTTTTTTTTTTACAAGAAAAAATAACCTACAGTGCACTAAAAATTATACTAAAATATCTGTAATGTAGAAGATAACAACTCCCACCCCCGCTACAGAGGACGGACATCGCCCATCGCTACATGACGGACCGCTGGGACGGTGCGCTGCGGTCTACTACGCACAGTTGTACTAAAATATCTGCAGTAATATCTGCAATCCACTACAGAAGAGTAGCGGGGGGGGGGGGGCCTTCACGGTCCGGATGCGGTGCACGGACTGGACACGGTCCGTGCGCCGTCCAGACCGGACTGAAGCGGTCCGGTTCCGTCATGTTGCGATCACACACAGTTGTAATTTACCGATCGGTCAAAAGTCATTTTGATTACAATTTTCAGGGATAAAGAATAATTTAGCTTATAACACTTACCTGTCCACAACAGCAGTGTCGCTGGGGAACTTCTCTTCCTCATTGTCAGATGAACATGACGCTGGTCCGCTTGTTACGGACTCGTGGTTCTGGTCACGCGACCAAACCATAATTCCATTATTGCGGTTTTGCGCTTCCATGATTGCAATTTTGGCGAACGATTTTTCAAAACAAATAAGAACAGTAGTAAGAAAAAAAGACTGGCGAACGCGTGTGTGTCACCCAGCGGCTTACACAAAACAGATTTTACGCACGGGACGTACGCTTTCAATTGTCGAAGTTCTCTGCTTCAATTGGCTGGCTGTATTCGCAGCCGTTGGTAGGCGGGTCCTTCTTGCTAGGTTTTCAGTCATTGGTTCTTCAAGGTTTCAGAAACCCAATTCAAGGCTCTTATTAGAATCAGAATCAGATTTATTGCCATTGTTCATGTAGTACACAAACTAGGAATTTGTCTCGGTACAATGCTGCAACATTAAACATGATAAAAATAAAAGATAGAAATAAAAAACTATACATGCAATAAAATGTAGAATAAGAATGAGTAATACTAGTCAAAGCAATTTTTAAATATATTAGCGAGCAGCAGATATTGTGGAGTACCACATAGTGCAGTCGGTAATGCAAAAAGAAAACAGTGATGATTGACATGAGTCTGGTTGAGCTGCTGTACATAGTGCACGAGAGTCAATAACTCACTTAGTGTTCAGCAGTCTGATGGCAGAGGGGAAGAAGCTGTTCATGTGACGGGTGGTTTTAGTCTGAATGGACCGAAGTCTTCTACCTGAGAGGAGGGGGGCAAACAGTACGTGACCAGGGTGTGAAGGATCGGCTATGATCCGGCCTGCACGCCTCCGGGTCCCGGAGATGTACAGGTCCTGGAGGGATGGGAGCTTGCAGCCGATCACCTTCTCAGCAGCGCGCATGACGCGCTGCAGCCTTAGTCTGTCCCTGGCAGTGGCTGCTGCGTGCCACACGGTTATGGAGGTGGTGAGGATGGACTCGATGATGGCTGTGTAGAACTGTACCAACATCTTGGTGGGTAGCTTGAGCTTCCTCAGCTGCCGCAGGAAAAACATCCTCTGCTGGGCCTTTTTGATGAGGGAGCTGATGGTCAGCTCCCACTTGAGGTCCCGGGTGATGGTGGTGCCCAGGAAGCGGAAGGAATCTGCAGTGGTGATGGGAGAGCCTGTGAGGGTGAGGGGGGGCAGAGAGGTTGTGACTTTCCTGAAGTCCACAATCATCTCCACTGTCTTCAGAGTGTTCAGCTGCAGGTTGTTGTGGCTGCACCAGGACGCCAGCTGGGCCACCTCTCTCCTGTAGACGGACTCGTTGCCGTTGGAGATGAGCCCGATGAGGGTGGTGTCGTCCGCAAACTTGATCAGCTTGACAGACTGGTGGCTGGAGGTGCAGGAGTTGGTATAAAGGGAGAAGAGTAGGGGGGAAAGTACACAGCCCTGGGGTGATCCGGTGCTGATGCTAACGGAGTCTGAGACAGTCTTTCCCAGCCGCACATGCTGCCTCCGGTCCGTCAGGAAGTCGGTGATCCACCTGCAGAGGGAGTCAGGCACGTTGAGCAGGGACAGCTTGTCCCGGAGCAGAGCGGGGCGGATGGTGTTGAATGCAGAGCTGAAGTCCACAAACCGGATCCTGGCGTAGGTTCCCGGGAAGTCCAGGTGCTGCAGGATGGAGTGGAGGGCCAGGTTGACTGCGTCGTCCACAGACCTGTTGGCTCGGTAGGCAAACTGCAGTGGGTCCAGGAGGGGAGTGGTGATGGACTTGAGGTGGGGCAGGACCAGGCGCTCAAAGGACTTCATGACTACAGAGGTGAGTGCTACAGGTCTGTAGTCGTTAAGTCCAGTGATCCGTGGCTTCTTGGGGACAGGGATGATGGTGGAGGTTTTGAGGCAGGTCGGCACGTGGCATAACTTCAGGGAGGTGTTAAAAATGTCTGTGAAGACAGGAGTCAGCTCTTTCGCACAGTGTCTCAGGGTGGAGGGAGACATGCTGTCCGGACCGGGGGCCTTGCGCGGGTTCAGTCTGGAGAACTGTCTGTGCACGTCCTGCTCACTGATGACAAGGGCAGGGGGGGAGGAGGGGGGGCCGCCTTTGATGAAGTAGGGGCCATGGAGGCAGTGGCGCTGGGGGGAGGGGGGGAGATGGACACAGCTGACGAGGTGTCAAAACGGGCATAATATTGGGACAGTCTTTGACAAAGGGCTTTGTCATCCTGACCTTTAGAAGCCTGAGGCCGATAGTTGGTGATTTGCCTCAGTCCTCTCCACACAGAAGCAGAGCCGTTAGCAGTGAACTGCTGCTGGAGTCTCTCAGAATACACAGATTTAGCTCTCCTCAGCTCTCTGTTAAACCGATATTTGACCTCCCTGTAGCAGTCCCTGTCTCCACTTTTCAACGCTGCTTCCTTCTCCTTCCTGATCTGTCTGAGCTTAGCAGTGAACCAGGGCTTGTCATTTGAGTACCTCACCCTGGTGCGCGATGGAAGAATGCTGTCCTCACAAAAGTGGATATATGAGGTCACAGTGTCCGTGTACTCAACCAGATCATGCGTGGCTCCTTTAAACATGCCCCAGTCAGTTATTTCCATCCACATGCTCAGCTTCTCCCTAGCTTCACTGGTCAATTTCTTCGTAGTGCTCACAACAGGTTTAGTGAGCTTCAGTCTCTGTCTGTATGTGGGAATGAGGTGGACCATCACGTGATCAGATAGACCGAGCGCAGCCCGGGTAACAGCGCGATACGCGTCCTTCACTGTAGTGTAACAGTGATCCAGCGTGTTCTTTCCTCTGGTGGGGCATTTAATAAACTGTTTGTATCGGGGGAGATTGTGGCTCAGATTGCTCTGGTTAAAGTCGCCAACCACAATAACCAGAGAGTCCGGGAAAGTCCGCTCCGTATGTTGAATGTGATCTGCGAGCGCAGGAGCGAGGGAATAAAAAGGCTTGCAGTTAATGAATAAATATTCCAGAGCGGGAGAACAGTGTTGGGAGAGCACCGTTACATCAGAGCACCAGCTGCTGTTAATGTAAAAGCAGACTCCTCCTCCTGAGGACTTACCGGAGAGCTCTGTGTCTCGATCAGCACGAAACAGCTGAAATCCCTCGAGGAGGAGCGCGCTGTCCGGAGTTGATTCCTTAAGCCAGGTCTCAGTAAAACAGAGGGCAGACGAGGTAGAGAGGTCCTTAAATCGCATCAGCAGTCTCAGTTCATCTATCTTGTTAAAGAGAGAATTGGTCGAATGAGAGGTCAATCAAATCTAAACCAATCAAAGCACTCCTTTGGCTTTCTGTTCGCGGCTGTCTGCAGCTTTTTTTTTTCAGTGGGGGCGCCCTCGTGCACCCTAGGATGCAGAGACGTGACCGCCCGCGGTATCCCGGAGTGCAAGAGGTTAAACTCAGTTTAAAGCTTATCAATAATATTTGCAATACTTCGTTTATAACACTAGATGGGGAACCACCCATGGGTTTTAAGAGTCATGGAAACTCGGTTAAGAACCAACTTAACTTAGGAATTTGGCAATTAGTAAGTTAAGCCTTAATTAGTAATGTAATTAGCAATATTTGATCAGTCTCATAGTCTGGGGGCAGAATTCTTGACACTGAGTTGTTACAATAATGGACAAGGAGAAATCACACCTTCTAGCTTTAGTAACCCCTCTTTATTAAACTCACAGGCATGGCACAAACATAAGGCATTTAAGGTCAGCAGAATCAAGCATGGCAATAATTGGGGTTACTTGACTGCATGAAATATGAACATACTATACACTTAAGATCACTATATTATTCTTGTGATTAATCTGGAGTACCCAAAGCTCTGATATGTGCAGTCCCTGACGTTAAAGAAAATTTACACAGTTCTAATAAAAAGTTACAAAAATTTAGTGTAGAATTTGGATTTGCAGGGGTTTAAGGAAAAAGAGGGAGAGAGAGGGAGGATACACAGGATCAGGGATGTATCGAAGACCAAGCACCGTCAAGGTCTAACCGACTGGCTTGTAGCCGCTTTCTAATGGAGCAAATTTAAACCTGACCACCACAACAGATGACATGAAAGAGGTGAGTGCCTACTGTGAATATGAAAACCTGGCGAGGGTTACTTAAGGCCAAGGAAAGGTGGTCTTCCTCAGTGCCTCATGGGGGGATTGTGGCCCGCAAAATCCGTATGGCTTCACTCCTAGGTCACTCAAGGCAGGCTTGCTCTAAGGACAGTGGGGAGACCTGGTCCTTGGTCTCAACCCGCCGATATGCTGGATAATGGCACCTGGTCTGAATACAGGCTGATATGTGCAGTTTCCCTCTGGTCGGTGGCTAAGCTAGGTAAGTTCTAAAAAAAAAAGTCAAAAACTACTCAGGCTTTAATCCCTAGGTCTAATGAAGGTGAACTTATACAGAAAAATGTGAACTACAAAAATCTACAAAATAGTAATTAGAAAACGCAGGCAGTCACCTGGGCAGAAAAACTTAAAAGCAAAGAGAGATGCAGAGAGAGTGTGGCAAAGGACGGAGGAGACGTGAACGCCAGCAGGGTCAGTAGTAATGCTACCCATAGTGCAAATAGCGACAAAAGATAAAACCCAGACATCCCATATTGCAAATGAAGACAAACAATAAAACCCAGCAATCTATATACAGAAAAAGGTAAAGCAGTAATACTCGTAGTTGCAAGTTCATTGCAGTAGCGTAGGTGCAGACAGAGACAGACTGGACTTTGCATGATCAATATTGCAATAATAGACAGCAGCAGGTATAGAATTTGTGCAAATAGTTGCAGTAAGGTGCAGAGACATACAGCAGCAGATGTATTACTGTTGGTGTGCCAGTCTTTCTGTGCAAACAGCTGAGGTAGTTATTGTGCGAGTGAGAGTGTTGTGGCCCAGGGGTGGGGGTGGGGGGGAGTGGACAGAGTTCAGGATCCTGATGGCCTGGTCACCAAAGCTGTTTAGCAGTCTTGTGGAGTGAGCTCGAAGCTCCGGTACCTTTTCCCCGAGGGCAGGAGGCTGAAGAGGGAGTGTGAAGGGTGGGAGGTGTCACCTGCAATGTTGATGGCTCTGCGGGTGAGGTAGATGTCCGAGAGGGGGTGCAGAGGGGCACCAGCGATCTTGCTGGCAGCTTTAACTGAGCGTTAGAGTGAGAAATGAGGGATGAGGTGTAAGAGCAAAGGCAAAAGAGTGAGACTTACTCCAAAAAAGTGAGAGTTGGCAACACTGCTGTAGACACAATGCATGCCACAGTGGTATTAATCCAACCACAAAATGGTTAGCTGCTGTGAGTATTAGCATGTTAACACAGTCCTATAAAGACAAAATTAAACTGTAATTCTGTAGTTAGAATCTATCCCAAAACACCACTATTCTGCTTCAAGTTTATCTTTTATCACAGAAAACATCAAATGTTTAAAATCGTATATACAGCAATGAACAAAATTGTTAGTACCCCTCTGTTAATGAAAGAAAAACCCACAATGGTCACAGAAATAACTTGAATCTGACAAAAGTGGTAATAAATAAAAATTCTATGAAAATTAACCAATGAAAATCAGACAATGCTTTTGAATTGTGGTTCAACAGAATTATTTAAAAAAAAAACTCATGAAACAGGCCTGAACAAAAATGATGGTACCCTTAACTTAATATTTTGTTGCACAACCTTTTGAGGCAATCACTGCAATCAAACAATTTCTGTAACTGTCAATGAGACTTCCACACTTCTCAGCAGGTATTTTGGCTCACCCCTGATGAGCAAACTGCTCCAGTTGTCTCAGGTTTGAAGGGTGCCTTCTCCAGACGGCATGTTTCAGCTCCTTCCACAGATGTTCAATAGGATTTAGATCACGGCTCATAGAAGGCCACTTTAGAATAGTCCAATGTTTCGCTCTTAGCCATTTTTGGGTGTTTTTAGCTGTGTGTTTTGGGTCATTATCCTGTTGCAAGACCCATGACCTGCGACTGAGACCAAGTTGTCTGACACTGGGCAGCACATTTCTCTCTAGAATACCTTGATAGTCTTGAGATTTCATTGTACCCTGCACAGATTCAAGACACCCTGTGCCAGATGCAGCAAAGCAGCCCCAGAACAAAACAGAACCTCCTCCATGTTTCACAGTAGGGACAGTGTTCTTTTCTTGGTATGCTTCATTTTTGCATCTGTGAACATAGAGCTGATGTGCCTTGCCAAAAAGTTCCAGTTTTGTCTCATCTGTCCATAGGACATTCTCCCAGAAGCTTTGTGGCTTGTCAACAGGCAGTTTGGCAAATTCCAGTCTGGCTTTTTTATGATTTGTTTTCAACAGTGGTGTCCTCCTTGGTTGTCTCCCATGAAGTCCACTTTGGCTCAAACAACAACTGATGGTGCGATCTGACACTGATGTACCTTGACCTTGGAGTTCACCATGAATATGTTTAGAGGTTGTTCTGGGCTCTTTTGTTACCATTTTTCATCAAGTTACCTCCTGCGGCCACATCCAGGGAGGTTGGCTACAGTAAGATAAGATAAGATAAGCCTTTATTAGTCCCACAATGGGGAAATTCCAGGATTGCAACAGCACAGGTATAGCAACACTCAGAGCAACAATCAGAAGGCAAGAAAAAACAGAACAGCTAGTAAACATATGTACATATTACTATAAATATATATATATATATAGACACACAGTGCGGAGCATTATGGTTGGTGAATGTGCAGCAGAAAGTCTAAGCTCTCTCTCCGTGGATGCGGCGGGCCAGCTGGAAGTCTTTGGGCATGATGGTGACCCTCTTAGCGAAGAAGAGACCCGCCAGGTAGGCCTCGCTGGCCTCCTGCAGAGCCATGACGGCGAAGCTCAGGAAGCGCAGGTTGGTCTTGAAGTCCTGAGCGATCTCCCTCACCAGGCGCTGGATGGGCAGCTTACGGATGAGCAGCTCCGTGGATTTCTGGTAGCGACGGATCTCTCTCAGAGCCGCGGGCCTGTGACGGTGAGGCTTCTTCACTCCGCCGGTGGCCGGAGTGCTTTTCCGAGCAGCCTTGGTGGCTAGCTGCTTCCTGGGGGGCTTTTTCCTCCAGTAGATTTTACGGGCGGTCTGCTTGGTTCTTGCCATCGCTCTTTATTATTCTGTCTTATATTTCTTGCATGCCGCCTAAACTCCAGCCCGGCACCCACGTCGTTTTTGCTACAGTTCCCGGTATGTCGAGTTTCACCGTTAGCACCGGGTGGCGGTTGAGTGCTAGCTAGCACTAGCTCTTCCTGCTGTAACGTCTCCTGCTGTAAACAGTGGCTCCGTCCGCCGACTCGGGAGACCTTTGGGGCGATCTGTGTGTCTGTGATGTATATATAGAGTGAAAGGTGTAGAAAGAAGAAGGAAGATTAAAAAAAAAAGGCTGTTGCAATGGGCAGCCAACTCGTGTGGCGCCACCGGTCCGGCGGAACCGGAACCGGATCCACAGTCCTGTGGATCTTAAATTTTCTGAATAATATGTGCAACTGTAGTCACAGGAACACCAAGCTGCTTGGAGATGGTCTTATAGTCTTTACCTTTAACATGCTTGTCTATAATTTTCTTTCAAATCTCCTGAGACAACTCTCTCCTTTGCTTCCTCTGGTCCATGTTTAGTGTGGTACACACCATGTCAACAAACAGCACAGTGACTACTTGTCACCCTTTAAGTAGGCTGACTGACTGATTACAAGTTTATAGACACCTGTGATGTAAATTAGAGGACACATCTTGGTTGAACATGTCTCTATGGTCACATTATTTTCAATCTTTTCTAGGGGTATCATCATTTTTGTCCAGGCCTGTTTGATGAGTTTGTTTTTTAAAGTAATTCTGTTGAACCACAATTCAAAAGCATTGTCTGATTTTCATTGGTTAATTTTCATAGAATTTTTATTTATTACCACTTTTGTCAGATTCAAGTTATTTCTGTGACCATTGTGGGTTTTTCTTTCATTAACAGAGGGGTACCAACAATTTTGTCCACTTAATTTGATTGTGACTAAGGTACAATACTGACAAGTAAAAACTCAACCTAAATATTCATTAATGTTTCTCTATCTGAGGTTGGGATGACCATAGATGACTACATCATGCTGGCTGATATTCCAAAGATCCAAGTGGAGCCAGAAGAAGATGTTCAAGGGCAAAGGTGGAGAAACCAGAGTCCTAGCCCCTGCAGAGACCAGAGACTGACAACATACAGGTATGTCCTGCATGGTATCAGTACACGGTGAGCTGATATACAGTTCTAGTGTGTTTATATGTGTGTCTCTAATAGTTATACATCTCTGCATGTCACACATTGAAGGTATCAACATGAAATAGACATTTATAGTTCAAGAGTGGAGTCAGATGAGAGGGGGAGGGGTAGAGAACGAGGGAGAGACAGGCGAGAGAAATGTCGAGACTCTGAGAATGGACGATCGTCTCGAAGACCATCAGCAGCCTCCCTTCATACACAGGTGAGATGGAATGACTACAGAAGTGTGTGTCATGAATAACCATACAACAAGAAACAGAAGTTCTCCCTGTCACTCCATTAAAGTCCTCAGCTAGTCACAGTGGAAAAAACAGATCTTCACGGCTGAAGGAGCGCACTCCTGAACCCCTGCAGACACAGGTGAGGATGGTCTGTGACTTTCTGCATCTACATAAATCACGTGAGCGTCTGGTGTAAAATGGGTCATTCATATACAATATTACTAAAATAGCTTCTTCAGTTTGACTCCAGACCCTCTTGCAGAAGCACATTTGCAGGCAAAAGACATTACCTAGCACTCCATGTTTTTCAGGGCAGCATGTTCATTTGATTTATCATCTTTATTAATAGACTCTGGGGTACTCTCAAGTAATATGTTCTGCACAGCCAGTGCTGCTTGGTCATGCTTAAACCTGCTGATGCCCACAAAGAAAAACATTCAAAAAATGTTGCTGTTTCATTGTTAAGAACTTTTTACTGGCCTCTCAAGCATTTTAACTTCCTCTTTTTTATGTTGCATTATCGTCTTTATCACAAATATTGGACATGACACCACGTACGGGTGAGTTTTTTGCTCATTTTGCACTTCTTCATTGCTGTCAAGTCACTCTATAAAATGTGTTAGTGGTTCCTCTTTCTTCTCTCTATTACCCAAAGTTAAACATGACAGTTCACAGAAGCCACAGGTCTTCTCTTTTGTTGCAAGATAGTTCTCATTTTTTTATACACTACCATTGTCTGCCTCGCTGTAGCCTTCAGAGCTATCTTACTGACTCAAAGACACGTTGAAACGCTTGAGACCGTTTCCGTTTCCTGTAGTTTCACAGTCAGGTGTGAGACAAACCACAGCAGAATGCTTTCACACTGCTTGGTCTTTTTATTTTAATTTCAGATGTTACTACTTGAAGGGCTGGATGTCCAGACGGGATGAACATGGCAAGGTAAATTTATGTTTATTGTCCTATGATACAGTTATTAGAAATAGATTCAAGCACAGCAGCCTCCAGACGGAGCAATAAAACCACAGCTTCCCGTGGCAGTTTCTGTAAAGGAGAATGCGTTCTGTAGAAATTAACATGGCAGTTAATATACAGTACTGTATGTGCAAGTAATTCATTTATTGGTTTCCACAGTGGAGGAAACACTGGTTCGTTCTGGGTGATACTTCCCTGAAGTACTACAGAGACTCAGAGGCTGAGGAGGTACGACCTGATATGTGATTAGAACCATTCCTATTTTCTAGCTCTCCTAACAGCAAAAATTAGTTTGCTGTGATAGTTCATTAATTATGTTGAAATCATGCTATGGAAGAATTTATTTGGGCTGTAACCTTTTTTTTTTTTTGCCCCGACTTAAAGGAAACCAGTATGCTCTGTATTTTCTTCTTGGACTATACTCAAGTAGTTTTGCAGGCTTAACTGTTCAAAATAAGCCATAATTGCCTCATACATTATGACCATATACTGTAGGATTTAAAATTCTCACTAATAAATTTATGATCCAGGGGTAGGGAAACAGCCATTTACTTGCGCGTGCATAAAACTTTATCCATTTATTGTCCACTTGTGTAAAAGTATACATGAGGGGGGGAAATAAAGCGGTCCACTTTTTTGGTTTTGTTGCAGTCAGATGATCTGGACGGAGTGATCGATCTGACATTATGCGTGAACGTGACAGACTGTGACGTAGAGAAGAATTATGGATTCCAAATACACGTATGTCTTTCTGGCATGTGCACTGAACGGTGCACCATCAGTCAGTCACACATCTCCCCCGCCGACACAACGCAGACCTCATATCACTGCAATTACATGTTTGCTTCCTGTTTAACTCTGTGTGTGTGTGTGTGTGTGCATGTGTGTGTGTTTTGATCTCCCCCACAGACAAAAAGAGCAGTGTTCACTCTCTCTGCTGTGACGTCCAGAATTCGCAGGAACTGGGTGAAGTTACTAAAGGAGGCGATCCAGAACACCGCACAGTGAGTCAGACTTTTTTTTTCCTGTGTGACTGGAAGGGGGGGAAGTCTCCGCATCCTTGACTCAGTATCTTAACGGGGAAAATAGCAAACATAATTACAGCCCTGCCACCCACAAATTACTGACTGCTAATTTGGTTTTAGGGATGCACAGATATATTGGCCTAACATTGGTATCAGCTGATATATACCTTATAGACTGATATTACCATCAGCAAATAAGATGTCAGCAGCGGTGGATATTTTTCTGGTTGGTTCCAGTTGTGCATCATTGGTTTTGCCCTGAAACAAACTGCAGGCTACAGCTGCAAATTCAGAAAACATCCAGAACTGAACCATTTCATAGACTCAGTTCAGTCATTTATTTGTTTTGTGATGCATATTTCTCTGTCTCCCTGAAAATAATGATGGAATAGATGAAAACAAAACAAAACTATCGCTACTGGCTATCAGCACTCTGAAACATCGGTATCGGCCCAAAATTTTACTTCATCAGCTCTCCATGTGTCTTCGCTCTTTATCAGCCTTGTGCCTTTTGTAAGAATAATAAAATAGGTCATAGCAAAAAAAAATAATTAAATTTTCCATTGTCTAGTGATATTAAAATTTAATTATTTTTTTTTTACTTTGAAAACAAAAACAACACTTTTGAAAGCTCCTAGTGCAGGGCATTTAATCACAAAGTTTAGGATATTCAGTCAGAACTTAGGTAGTGTTTACAGAATATATCATAATTTTAATAAAATAAAATAAAGTGTTCTGATATTGCTGAAAAATGTCGGTATTGCTGTCTTTGAGTACAGCAGTCTGTGCACCGATCAAATACCACAAAATTTATCAGCCCAGAAACAGTTCACAGCTTTTGAATGATTTTTATTCATTTAAGCTGTTATTGTATTACTGTTTTATGATGTTCAGTTTTCAGAAATTTATTTCATTAAATCTGATTATGCTTTACATTTTAAAGAAATTGTTATTTAGTCTCAGATTTTTTTGTTCTTTTTCAGATAATTTTTTTTTGACATTTATCTGCTCTGTACATAATCATTCCTGTTTTACAAAGGATTTAACTTGAGGCGGGTCATACAACAATGATAGCAATCATATCACATCTGTAAAAGGTTTGTAAGATACAACTGTTAAATACAATATCAGGACGGTACTGGTTATCAGAATCTATATCGGGAAGGAAAAAAATTGATAGCAATATGCAGTCATGAAAAAATTAGGACACCCTGTATAAGCCGGTGTTTTGGGTTTTTTTGCTTTTACATATTAGGACATATGGATATTTAATATCAATGTTAAAAATACTGGGAGATTCATGTAATACAACTAAACAATTAAAAATGAATTAAAGAATTTTTTCAAATTTTCTGTAAAATGTAATTCTAAACAAATAGTGAGGAATAAATTAGGACACCCCCCCATCTTTTTTAGGACACCCCCACATTCATTCCCACTTACAATGGCTAAAATAAATGTTAAAAAATGCAAATTAAAACAAAAACAAGACTAGGCATAGATATATGAACATTTCTTAATAAAGAACTGAATATTTACTGGGGTGTCCTAATTTTTTCACGACTGTATATAATAAAACAATATATTTATCATATAAATATGCAAAACATCAGAGCTATCAAGAAACATCAACATTTCTGAACGCTAAGAAGAGATGTAGAGATTGTGATTGGGTGGTCTGTCTGGTCATACCCCTTCTCTTGTTTTTCTTTGGATGTGTAACTCTACTCTCTTGTATGCCTTCCTCATTCGGACCTCAGCCAATCAGACACCGGCAGCGAGAAAGAGAACCCCCTCTCCCAGAGACCGTTGTCATGCCAACCCTCTGCTCGGTTCACCTGCGCGGACTTGGGGTATGAACCTGCCACTTCCACGTCCTCTGCAACAGCTGCACCAAACTCCAAACGGGCCGACCCCCGCCGTCAGATGGTAGACGGAGATCTTGGTGCAGACTTGTCACCAGCCAGTCAGAGAGAGGAAGGGGAGGGCTGGGACCGCGAGCAGGCGAAGAGACTGGAGGAGAGGAACAAGTGGTTTGAGGAGGGGCTCCCCCTCAGCGAGATGGGCAGCAGGTGGGAGACCATGGAGCTGAAAAAGGGGAGTGTACCCGTGCCGGTTATTGAAACCCTGGACTCTGAGGTCAACAGGAAGTGGGCAGAATTTGAGACGCTTTCCTTCAGGGGCATGAGTGCACAGTCATTCATTGGGGTTGAGGCCTATCAGCCCTCACAGGCGTCAGCATCCCTAGTGAATTCCCCAACTTATCACTCGACTGCTTTAGAGGCCGAACAATCTATAGCGGAGACACAAACTGATAAATCAAGCTCAAAGGACTCTTGTCCATCCTCAAATGGTGCCCAAATCACTCAAATTAGCACAGCTGATGCTCTTCAGAAGGAGGTAAGAAAGAATGTAAAGTAACTCCAATACACAAAAGTTGGACTCCATAATGAGTAGAGATGCCTGACCTACATCTGAATCTACAGCCTTACACGTTCTCTATTTTCATATTCCAGGCTATCTCTCTTCGAAAGCAGGTGGAGAGCATAAAGAGGGAGCGTGCCGCCATGGCTATCAAGGTGGACAGCCCCTGTGGCCCCGAGGCACCCTGTAGGGCCACACTGGAAGCCATGGAAGTAGCTCATAGGACAGCAATTCAGGAGCTGCAGGAGAAACATGCCAGGGAGATAAAGGAGCTGGAGGAGCAGAGAGACAGGATGCTGCAGGAGGAGAGCCAATCAGCTGCTAAAGGTGAGAGCTGTGGTGTTAAAGAGTCATCTTCATCTCCTAAGCGGAGTCTTTAACATCCTGTAAGCTCACAAAAAACACAAACTCTACACAAAACAAAACCTTTGCTGAAAAATTCCATTTCTACCCAGTGCACTTGACGGACACATACAGCTTGGCACAAAGGTTGACTTCCTGTTAACATAATCTTAGCAGAGTATTACTAAAACATATTTTTCAGTTGTTTAAACCAATACAGAAGCTCAACATTACACACAGTGGAAATTATTTCTTCAGTGGTACCACAGATAAGCACTTAAACAAGAAGAATCTGTGTAGGCCTTTGCAAAATATATACATATTTCTTTTTTCTTTAAGTTCTGTCACTGTTGTAGAATTATGTTTTGATGCTCTCGTTTATTCTCCTTGATGTTGTTTTTAAGCCATATTGTTAAAGCTGCACACTTGAACTTTTGGAAACTGGTTTCAGTGGAGCCTTGTGGTCTCCAAGTGAACTGCATCTCCATTCACACCATTTCTGAGAAGCAGTGCCGGTCAGATTCCTGCAAAGCAATAGAGCTGTCTACACATCCAGGTACTTGGTGGGCGGCACTCCAGCGGGAAAAATTTGGAGGTACTAAAAACCAGCAGTTTACCATTGAAACAATATGTCATATCAATATTACAAGCTTTCGACACCCGATCAGATATTATTAAAAACTACAAATTTTTGATTTTGAAAAATATCCCTGCTATCTACCAGCCAATATGTGGAAGAACAATGCAGCAGAGTGCCCAGAAACATTTATTGATATTTGTAACTACCTGAGAGATGCGGCAGCTTTGCTAGGCATTGGCAGAATACAAAATAAACTGTACCTGCTGTGCAAATCCCCAAAAAGCCGTCATGTTTAGGTTTACAACTTATCTGGCAGAGCTCACAGCTGGGAAGCTATCATTACCTCCACAAAGACGAGTGACCACTGTTTAATTGGCACTGCTAGCCCTCGTTAGCACATCCATAGTGTGGGTTGATAAACTCCCAACATTTCATTTCACCTCCACATATCTCCAGTCCATGTGTCTGCAGGCGAGTGGCTGTCTCATTTTTAAACTAGTTTAATTACAGTCTTGATACTCTTACTCTGAGGCTGATTAGCTATCATTACCAACTCCTCGGATCTGAAGTTGCGTGTTTTCCACATGTTTGCATTAACTTTACATGTAGGCAAATGACATTTTAAGATTCAACATTCAAAGGCTTTATCATCATGTGCACAGTTAAGAAATGCTACATTTCCTGAGCAATGAAATTCTTACTTTGCTCTCCGAATGAATGCCAAGGTAATAGGTACAGAAACAACAGTTCTAATAAGGTAATGACACACTAACACAGTAACTCAATCCTAATTTAATCCTAAATAAGAGTTTACAGTGTTGGTAAGTTGACATACTTGTTATAAAGTGGTCAGAACAGACGTAGACGTGGGTCATATCATCCCTCGGCCTCCACATCTCATTATAAAAAGACATTCTCCTTTGGCAGACATTAGCCGACAACATCCTTCTTCAGTAATTTTTGCTGGCCAGTGGGAATCTAAAAAAACTTAAATTTTTGCTTGTCATTATCATCTATCATAAGATGGTGATGGCTACATGAACCAAATGTGCACCATTTCCGCATATTCCTGGTTTAAAACTAGCTAATATTTGCATTGAAATACAGTGAGATCTGGGTTTGTTTGTACCACACGCTGCTGCTAAGGCAAAGGTCATGTAATCGGTAAAGTAAGCGGAGACAGCTCTACTGGAATTTTAGCATGATTTTGCAAGCATAAACTGAATGGGGCTGCAGTTTTTGTGGCCAAAAACTGTCACTAAAACTTGAGTTTCCATAAGATTCAAGATTCAAAGGCTTTATTATCATGTGCACAGTTAAAGAAATGCAGCATTTCTTGAGCAATGAAGTTCTTACTCTGCTTTCTGAACAAATGCCAAGGTAATAAATACACACCAGTACTAATACTAATAAAGGTAATAAACACATCTTAATACTAAATACTAATAAATACACATTAGATGCAATTAGGACAGTTAAAGCAGTTAAAACTAGAGGAAACAAGAAGAATGAAAATTCACTGGGTGACTATAATCTGTCCCTGAGTAAAAATAAAAATTCACTGAATGAGTATGACTTGTCTCTGATAATACCCAATAGACTGTACAATGGTAATTTTAATATCGCAGATGATATGAACATGAGATGGCATGAGACTATGTAGAATGTGCAAATGAGCAATGTACAAATTAGCACCCAGTGTGAGAATTCCTCTGTGTAAAGCTGTGTAACCTGATAATACCCAGTAGACTGTACAATGATAATTGTAGCAGAGGTGATATGGACGTGAGACGGGGTGAGACTATGTACAATGTGCAAATGAACAGTGTGCAAATTTACCATCCAGTGTATATAAGTTTCATAGAGGTAACTTAAATGCAGCCGAATTACAAATCTGCCAAATGTTCATTGAAGCTATGGAGGCACTGACAACTGCTCACAGAGAGGAGATGGAGAGGGAGGTGGAAAAGGCCAAGATGTTGTCTGGAGGAGCAGCACATGGGGATCCTTCATACAGAGGCCACGGGTAAGTATTTTATAGACCTTTTTTTGTGTTACCATACTAACAGCAGATCCTTCTCACGCACTCTCACCAAAGGCATTAGATGTTCAACACTCGATCATAGCCACTTCCCTGGTGGGGCATTTTCAATTGCAGAACTTGTTTTTGCATGTGGGTTTGTCAGGCCCCAGGCAGATGTCTTGCACGGCAAGTTAGACGTGCTGTCAGAACGCTACTCTGAGAAGTGTCTGGAGCTAAGCCATACAGAGCAGAGCACCAAGAATCGAGAGATGGAGCTCGGCCTCAAGGAAAGACAGCTAGAGCAGCTCAGAAGAGAGAATCAGGTCTCTGTACATGCATGTACATGGTATTTTGTGCAAAAACAAAAACCATATCATGTTTTGTTTTTTGTTTTGTTTTGTTTTTTAAAGTGCCATATCATGTCCTGCTTTTTAATCATATTTTGTATTTCTTCATGATTTGGGTCATTTTTTCCCTTCAGGAGCTTAAGGCCAAACTGGCTGAGGAGATCAGCCGCATGCGTTATTTCATTACAGGTCAGAGGTCAGACGTGGTATCCCTTTGCAACACTGAGCACACGGTGTCTGAACTAGAGGTAATGATGGCAAAGCCTGAGCATGATGCGTTTTATTTATATGAAATAATACAAAAACACCTTCCTTTGCTTTGGTTACTCAACTTGAACTATCAAGTTGTGCTTGAGGGATAATTGTTTGTCAGTATCAAAATAGAAAGTAACAAAATAACGTGTCATGCCAGTGTTGTGTGACTCTGAGCCCATTTTAGTGACACAGATGGCTTCATTTTCCTCATTTACCCTATTGTCTTGATTCCATGGGTGTCCTGTTTTATGACCTCAATAAAAGCGTCTGTGGCTAGCCCTAAGATGGCATGACGAGGCCAATACTGCCATCTATTGGCTGAACTGCAGCATCTCACAGTAAATACCTGATTCATCCTCCTGACGCCCCAAACTGTCGTCAGTTTGCCATTTAAACTTGTTCATTTATCGGTAGGCGTTTCATGTTTGCTGTGGTCTCCATTTATGTTGTAGCTGTGGATTATTTTTTTAAATCAACATTATCTTAAGTATTGCCAGGAGAACTTGTGTGTAAATTTTTCCTTCCATTTGTTGGATGTACAAGTCAGTTTTGCTTAAATATACTAAAACTTGTTCAGCAATGACGCTTATGACTCATACTGTCATCCATGTTATTTGCATCATCAGCATTTGAGTTTGTCCTCACAATACCATCCATTTTTTATGTTAAAAAAGGGGGTGAATGAGACCAAATCATGCTCAGTTTTGTTTTTATAAAAATAATTTCAATTTTTTTTCTTAAAGACACACTCCAGTGGATATAAATCCCCTATAAAAACAAATCTGCATCGTCTAAAATGGTATCTTATGCCCTTTTTTCCTCAAAAACCTTTCATTGTCTTACACTTTCATGTCAAAATCTTTTGTCCCCCCCCCCCCCCTTCAAACACCAGATTCGGTGATTACGCGGCCCAACCACATACCACAAGGCCAATAGTGGCTATCACTAATTATCAGAATAAATCCTGTGATAAAAAGACTTACTGGTTGAAGGACATGCCCAGTTGTATGCTCGGTGGCCCAGGATAATTCAAAGTAGTTTGTGAAAAACATGCTAACTAGCCAGGAGGATAACGTTAGCTAGGCCAGAGTGTCCTGATTGGCTCAACACTACCCACGTGCCAGCACCATGAATAGCTACGTCACCAAAAACATTCCGTCTCAACTCACCTTTTTGCAGTGGGTGGGACTTAAATGAAACATTACAGCAAAAAAAAACAAAAAACAAATTTAAGACATTTGAGCAATTTCGCTCTTGATAGGTCTCGTAAGCCATATAAAACATGTTAGACATGTTAACAAGAAAAAAAAATAGATTTTTGGCAGAGTATCACTTTAAGATAGCAATTCATTTATAATTTGTGATTTAGTTGCAAGTAGGGGTGGCAATTCGATTTGGATCGTGATACTTGGGTCACGATACGATACGATCACAATTCAACAATAATCACAATATCAATTATCACGATCCCATTTATTTCAATTTTTATTTTTCAACTTACTCAACCTCAAATCATGTCCCAAAGTAAAACTGTTGACATCTCTTTCATATAATAAAGTATTCTCAGGGCTTCATTTTCCGCTGAGATGCATCTCTGCACACAGGGAGGGCAGTGGACGGTGTTTGGAATAGACTCCCACTCCAGATACCTTTAGCTGACTCTGTGGACTCTTAAAAAGCAGCTGAATACTTTTTTGTTTAACAAGGATTTCCGTTGAGTTTTAACTGCTTTTTAATGGTAAGTCTGATATTTTTAAATTATTTTAATCTTGTGTTTTAATTTGTTTTTATCTATCAACTTCCTTTTATTCCATTTTATTGTGCAGCGCTCTGTGACTATATATGACCCGTGCTGGCAAAATGAGTCTCTTTGAGGAAATTATCAAAACTGAGGTAATGTTTTTTCCATATTCTGTATTAAAAGACCTTCAAAATGATATTTAATTTGTAGGAAGTGCGCAAAAATGGACCCAGAAAAAGCCGATTTGTTTATATTTTGGCTAGGTTTAAAACTCGCATTTGATTGGTCGGGGCTTACGTCTTCTGCCAAAACATATGTATTTTTAGAAAGTACAATTTCTAAGCTTTACAATGACCCTGTTTACATGGTCATGAGTAAACCAGGCACTATGATACCAGGCATTCAAGGGGGTTTTCCCGGGACTTGCTAGCAAACAAAGAAAGAGTCATGATTTATGACTTCCCTTGCCTGTGGCTCATAATGACGCGGTTGTAGTGTTGTTTATTATACTAATATGTTGTATTATTGTATGATCTTCGATCCAAGATGGCGCCCACAGCGGTCGACATGGTGCTTCGCTGCGCTCTTTGTTTGTTTTTGTTTGTCAATTGTGTGTCTGCTTGCACTTATACCCGTGAAGAACTTTTAAATATCAGGACTTTCACCCCCATGGACCTCCTCCCAGTTTTTCTAGCCCCTGCCGCCGATCTGGTTTATTGTTTGGCTCGGAAAGTGAGACGGCGGAAGAGAGGAAGACGAGCGGGCGCTCTCGTGCGACTTCGCAGGAGAGGCTCGCGAACGGCGCTGCCTGGCATATTTCTGTCCAATACCAACTCTCTCTCTAACAAGGTGGATGAACTGAGACTGCTGATGCGTTTTAAGGACCTCGCCTCCTCAGCTGTCCTCTGCTTTACTGAGACCTGGCTCCGGGAAAATATACCGGACAGCGCGCTGCGCCTCGACGGCTTCCAGCTCTTCCGTGCTGATCGTGACACAGAGCTTTCCGGCAAGACCACAGGAGGCGGAGTCTGCTTCTACATCAACTGCATCTGGTGCTCTGATGTAACGGTAATTTCCAAACACTGTTCTCCTGCCTTGGAATTTCTTGTTATCAATTGCAAGCCCTTCTATTCCCCGCGGGAGTTTGCTTCTTTCATAATGATCGCTGTGTACGCCCCTCCCGACGCGGACACGCGCGAAGCTCAGCGCGTGCTCGCGGATCACATTCATCACACAGAGCGGAGTTTTCCAGACTCGCTGATTATTGTGGCTGGCGACTTTAATCAGTGCAATCTGAGCCACGATCTCCCCCGCTACAAACAGTTTATTAAATGCCCCACCAGAGGATTAAACACACTGGATCACTGTTACACCACAGTGAAAGACGCATATCGCGCTGTCCCTCGAGCTGCGCTGGGATTATCTGATCACGTGATGGTTCACCTCATTCCCACATACAGACAGAGATTGAAGCTCACTAAACCTGTTGTGAGCACTACGAAGATACGGACCAGTGATGCTGAGGAGAAGCTGGAAACGTGCATGGAAATATCTGACTGGGGCATGCTTAAAGGAGCCACGCATGATCTGGATGAGTACACGGACACTGTGAACTCATATATCCACTTTTGTGAAGAGAACATTCTTCCATCACGCACCAGGGTGAGTTACTCTAATGACAAACCCTGGTTCACAGCTAAGCTCAGACAGATCAGGAAGGAGAAGGAAGCAGCGCTGAAAAGTGGAGACAGGGACTGCTACAGGGAGGTTAAATACCGGTTTAACAGAGAGCTGAAGAGGGCTAAATCTCTATACTCAGAGAGACTCCAGCAGCAGTTCACTGCTAATGATTCGGCTTCCGTGTGGAGAGGACTGAGGCAAATCACCAACTATCGACCTAAGGCTCCTAAAGGTCAGGATGACAAAGCCCTTTGTCAGAGACTGTCCCAACACTATGCCCGTTTTGACACCTCGTCATCTGTGTCCAACTCCCCCCCTCCCTCCAGCTCCACAGCCTCCACATTCCCTACTTCATTTAAGGCACCCCCCCCTCCTCCCCCCCTCCCCTTATCATCAGTGAGCAGGATGTGCTCAAACAGTTCTCCAGACTGAACCCGCGCAAGGCCCCCGGCCCAGACGGCGTGTCTCCCTCCACCCTGAGACTCTGTGCGAAACAGCTGGCTCCTGTATTCACAGACATTTTTAACACCTCCCTTAAGTTATGCCACGTGCCATCCTGCCTCAAATCCTCCACCATCATCCCTGTCCCCAAGAAGCCACGGATCACTGGACTTAATGACTACAGACCTGTAGCGCTCACCTCTGTAGTCATGAAGTCCTTTGAGCGCCTGGTCCTGTCCCACCTCAAGTCCATCACCACCCCTCTCCTGGACCCGCTGCAGTTTGCCTACCGAGCCAACAGGTCTGTAGACGATGCAGTCAACCTGGCCCTCCACTCCATCCTGCAGCACCTGGACTCCCCGGGAACCTACGCCAGGATCCTGTTTGTGGACTTCAGCTCCGCATTCAACACCATCCGCCCCGCTCTGCTCCGGGACAAGCTGTCCCTGCTCAACGTGCCTGACTCCCTCTGCAGGTGGATCATCGACTTCCTGACGGACCGGAGGCAGCATGTGCGGCTGGGAAAGACTGTCTCAGACTATACTAGCATCAGCACTGGATCACCCCAGGGCTGTGTACTTCCCCCCCTACTCTTCTCCCTTTACACCAACTCCTGCACCTCCAGCCACCAGTCTGTCAAGTTGATCAAGTTTGCGGACGACACCACCCTCATCGGGCTCATCTCCAACGGCGACGAGTCCGCCTACAGGAGAGAGGTGGCCCAGCTGGCGTCCTGGTGCAGCAATAACAACCTGCAGCTGAACGCTCTGAAGACAGTGGAGATGATTGTAGACTTCAGGAAAGTCACTACTCCTCTGCCCCCCCTCACCCTCTCAGGCTCTCCCATCACCACTGCTGATTCCTTCCGCTTCCTAGGCACTACCATCACCAGGGACCTCAAATGGGAGCTGACCATCAGCTCACTCATCAAAAAAGCCCAGCAGAGGATGTTCTTCCTGCGGCAGCTGAGGAAGCTCAAGCTACCCACCAAGATGTTAGTGCAGTTCTACACAGCCATCATCGAGTCCATCCTCACCACCTCCATAACCGTGTGGTACGCAGGAGCCACTGCCAGGGACAGACTAAGGCTGCAGCGCGTCGTGCGCACTGCTGAGAAGGTGATCGGCTGCAAGCTCCCATCTCTCCAGGATCTGTACATCTCCAGGACCCGGAGGCGTGCTGGCCGGATCATAGCCGATCCCTCACACCCTGGTCACGTACTGTTTGCCCCCCTCCCCTCTGGTAGAAGACTTCGGTCCATCCAGACTAAAACCTCCCGTCACATGAACAGCTTCTTCCCCTCTGCCATTAGACTGCTGAACACTAAGTGACTCTCGTGCACCATGTACAGCAGCTCAACCAGACTCATGTCAATCATCACTGTTTTCTTCCTGCATTACCGACTGCACTATATAGTTCTCCACAGTATCTGCTGCTGGCTAATATATATTTTAACTGTTGACCAGTATCACTTAATCTTATCCTACACTTTATTACATGTATAGTTTATTTCTCTTATCTTATCATGTTTAATGTTGCAGCATTGTACCGAGACAAATTCCTAGTTTGTGTACTACATGAACAATGGCAATAAACCTGATTCTGATTCTGATTCTGATATGTGTGGTGGCGCCACCCTTCCGGTTTCACTGCCACCCGGGGTATAAAAGGCTGATGCAGAAGAGGCATAGCCTCTTTGACCACCTCTCTGCCTAGCGGGAGTGTCTGTTAGTAATACTGTGAGTCATACAATAAAGTCCTGTTCAGTTCACCACTCGCCTCATTATTGTGCCACGTTTTACAGACATAACATTTGGCAACGAGGATAAAGTATGGATGCGGGTGTGTCGTCTTTATGGCTGTTTTTGGAGACTCCGGGGGAGCCTCCGGTGCCTTGGACGAGGTGGTTCGCTGTGTTTCAGACCTATCTGGTGGCACTAAACATTGGCGAAATGAAGAAGGTACGAGCAAGGGCAATTTTGGTCCATAATTTGGGTATGGAAGGACAACGTATCCTTTCCACTTTGGGAGCTAGTGATAGCGTTGATGACATGGTTGAGCGAATGGCGCGACATTTTCGTGCACCTACAAACGTCATCGTCAGGAGGGTCCAGTTTCGGCAGCGCCTTAAGCGGGCCGGCGAGTTGGTGCAGCACTACATTGCAGACCTATGGCAGCTGGCTGGGGACTGCCAGTTTGAGGAGTTGGAAGAAGAAATGGTCCACGACCAGCTGGCGGAGCACACGCTGTGTTCGTCAGCTCGCTCGAGATTGCTTACACACTCCAGCAAATTAACTTTAGCCATGGCTGTGGAGATAGCCCAGCAGTGTGAAGCGGCGGACAAGTTATCACATGACCTTGGTGAGAGAGCTACGCTACGCCGCCATGACTCACAATCGGCAACATAGGCTGTGGATCCGGACAGCGAAGTAAGCAAGCAAGAGGAATGCGCTGCAGCTGTAAAGATGAGGTCCGCCTCGGGATCACCCAAATGTTCGGCTTATGGGTCCACTAAGCACCGGTACAAGGCTAGAGAGTGTCCGGCAAGAGGTAAATGCTGTGGCAAGTGTGGACTCCTGCATCACTTTGCCATCGCCCGTAAGACGTTCGAGCGAGGGGAACAGCGACACAAAGCGGACACCCCTGCTCCAACTCCCACTGTTATCCACACTGTTTCTCTGGACACCGACGGCCGTACATATTGTATGGTGGAACTGGACAGTGTGGCAGTACCATTATTGTTGGACACGGGCACAGTGCAGTCGGCATTGAGTTGGCCCACCGTGAGGAGTTTCTTCCCATATCATCAGTTGAGAGGTCATTTGAAACCTGTATGCGGCTATGGAGGTTGGAGGCTGCCAATCGTGGGTTTGGTGGAGCTGACGGCCCGTTATAAATCATTGGTGGTCGCTAGCCTGAAGTTTTTGGTGACTGGTATGGGTGAAAATGTGATGGGCTGCGATCTCTTTTATGGGCTGGGATGTTCCATCAACAGCGGCGTGGGTGAAAAGTGGTCGGGCTGCGGTTTATGGGCCCGACCAAACCGGCAGTGGTAGATGATGCAATACAGTATGTGACGAACCTTGGCCTAGTAATCTGGAAAGTGAACAGGACCAACCCCATCCAGGGCCATCGCGGGACAGTTCCTGCGTCAGAGCCCAAATTGCCCTAGCTGAGGGAACTGGGCGGTGCCGTGGGGCGCCGTGGGACGCCTGTGACGGCGGATGGAGCCGAGTGGCTGACCCATTCTGCTTCTGGAGTTTGGCTGGGAGGTACCGAGAAGCAGGGGGTCACAACGGCTTCGCCGGCGTCTAAAATAAAAACAAGCGGGTCAGGACCAGCTGGCATGGTTAAGCGATGGGCCACATAGGAACAGTGGAAGTCGAGCAGGGTTCCTCTGGGGGTCACTGATTTTGTTCGACCCAGAGCAGAGGACCGATTGAGAGGAGCCCACAGGAAGCAGAGGAGACAAGAGGACCGGGGCGGCTACAGGTGGTGGCTGTCCAGGAGGACAGTTACTTGCAGCTGACAGATGGTACGGAGAGACACCCCAATGAGCTGTGGCGCATTTATGAGGAAGGTGAGGTGCTTCAGTACCGGCATGGGTCATCCCCGGGCAACAAGAAGAGGTGTCGCTCTGGTCGGGACCCGCCTGACGTGTCTCCAGGGGGGTGGGCTCTCCATGGAGTGTGATTAATAAGTTAAAGGGGGCAATGTGTTTACGGTGTGTTATTAATTGCCCATGTGGAAAAGAAATAATGTTTGTGTTAGCATGTTTGGGGGTTTGTTTTACTGTGTGAATTGCTAAATACTAATGTGTGCATTGTTCTGGTTACGTAGGCAGTATGTCAATATGATTAATACACAAAATTGCTCTGTGAGCTGTCCATGGTGCTGAGTGACTGTCTGACGTGTTTAGCACATGGGGCTGTGGTGTGGGCTGCCCAGGTTGTGGGGTTGATGTGTATATTGACATATATGGTGATTAAGTGGTTTATTGAATTCAAGTTCGAGGGTATAACCTGTGTGTATGTATGTTTGTGGGATTATTTTTATGTTTACAGTAGGAACACGGAAACTTTTCTTTTTCTTTCTTTTATGGACTATAGTATAACAAAGACAGTAGAATAATCCGTCTGGCCGTGTGGGGGTGGGACAATAGTCCACCTGTCCCCCTCTAGTTTTAGTTGTTTGTGTGTGCATGGATAGGCCTACTTATCTTGTTTATTGTTACGAGTGTGATTCGGGCACTAAATTTGGGAGGGCCTAATTCGTGTGCATGTGTTTTGGACTTTTGAAAGGGGGTGGGGGGGTGGCGTTGTTTATTATATTAATATGTTGTATTATTGTATGATATGGGTGGTGGCTCCACCTTTCCGGTTCCGCCGCCACCCGGGGTATAAAAGGCTGATGCGGAAGAGGCACAGTCTCTTTGACCACCTCTCTGCCTAGTGGGAGCGTGTGTTAGTCCTGTTCAGTTCACCACTCACCTCATTATTGTGCCACATTTTACGGCCATAACAGCGGCGTGCATTCTGACTCATTTTGCCAGCAAGGGTCACATATGTCTGTGAAAAGTGCTTCATAAATAAACTTTACTTACTTGGCGCTCGGAGAAAAAGCTCCATGCCGGTGTGTTTTTTTAGCTTAACTGTTGCCAATACTGCTCCGAGACGTGTACTGGTGCACGTGTTCCAAGTGTTGTTGTTTTTTTTCGTGCAGCACTTCTTGCAGATTGTGTGTCATGTCAAGGTCTTTCCTTTCATCTTTGTTAGAACATCCAAAAAAGGCCCGACATTTGAGCTAACTTTGAGCCAACTGCTTCCTAACTTTCAGAGCTGGCTGCAAATCTTGCGAGTCAAGATATGACTTCCACCAAAAATGGGTGCTTTTGCAGCATCTGGCTGCAAATGTCGCGAGATAAGCTATGACTTCACTTGACTGGGTGCTTGCTTTGCCCCATCTAGTGGACTGAAATCACAATTGGTTGAATACCCAAGAGAGTATGCAACATTTACATGATAATAAAAGTGATCGATGCGTTTAGGGATCAGTGCATTGTCGTTAATGTCAAGTATCGCAATCCATCACTGAATCAATCTTTTGTCCCACCCCTAGACGCAAGTACTTATTTTCACCAACTATTATCTATGCAATGGTGGCTGCTAACGTTAAACAGTTTCAGGTAACAGTGTCAGCATATAATAATCCATGTGAAGCCAAACAGTAGGGATATCCCCAACATTGTCATCTCAAGAAAATTATACTTAATTCTGGCCAGCAATCAGAAAAGAAAAAAAAATTAAAAGGAGCATGGGGCCCAATATAATGCAAATAAAGCTCTTTTTAAACCTTGAATGGGTGCTAAAAACAGCCTATGAAGTTTGAAACCAGCATAATTTATTCCGTTTAGTTGAATTTGTAAGCAGGTATACTGAATGGTAACTTTGGTCTCATTCTGTCTGTCAGATGTTGCTTAGAGCAAAAGAAAATGAGGTTGAGTCTCTTAAAAAAGAACTCATCTGTCTCCAGAAAGAAGTGCAGTCTCTCACCAAGGTACGTTTTTTGACCTGACCTCATCTTACAAATTATCAAATGTGCATCACTATATGTCACTCATATCAACATTTAATGCAAACAAAAATTTGTTTTTCTTCATTGTGTGCTGACTGTATTTGCCATCGCTCCAGGAGAAAGAAGCAGCTTATGAGCGTTATAAAGAAGCCTATGTTCAGCTGAGTGACACGAGAGGTCTCATCCAGGTGGAGATGAGCTCCCTCAACGAACACCTGAGACTGGCCAACACTGCCCTTCAGGAGGGAGAAAGACAAACATGACCGTCGAGGACAACATTTAGAAAGCTACTTTAAAGATACAAGACTGAAATATGTGCAAAATGTAAAACACCATTCCTACATTGCAATAATGTGTTGTGACTGAATACAACTCAAGGTTAAATGACAACAAGCATTTTTCAATCGACTCCATTTATTGAGCTGACACATACAAACATGCAAACAAGAGTGAAGGCATAATAAGTAGTTCCGATAGCCTCACATAGTATGAAAATTTGGATAGATTCTTTTGGTAAAATCAAGATAAGTATGAGAAAAGAGCGAAAGAAGATGGGTGGAGGTAGAGGAAAGTATCTGAAAGACAGTGTCCCATTTTCCCCCATCTTCTTTGTGCAGACTGGTATGCTTTCAATTTTTAAAGCGCCCTGTGAATACAAGTAAGAAAAAGATGGTAAAAAAGCATATGTCAAGCACACAACACACCTTTTACACAGGATCAGAATGTGTGTATAAAGATCCAAGCCTTAAGAGTTTAAAAACAGGGGTGTCCAGTCATGTGCCGTGGAGGGCCAAGACACTGAAGGCTTCACCTCCAACCAGTGTCTTCAATGCAGATTCCACTGAATTTCTTCCCACTGACTGTTGATAAGTGAAAATACCTGCTGAAGAGACTGGGCAGAAGAGAAAACCTGCAGGTCTTGGCCCTCCATGGCACATGATTGGACACCCCTGGTTTAAGGGTTAAATAAGGTGTGGCTAACGTTCACTTTGAAGTTACCATTTATTGTCTGAGGTTTGCTCAGTCGTCGTCGTCATCATCTTCAGGAACAAAGATGTCGTGCTCTTCCAAGAGGGCAGCAAAGTTCTTGCTAATCAGAGTTCCTACATAAAGGAAAGGCACCACCACAGCTGTCATGCGGATAAGACCAAAGGGTGTCTGTAAAATCAAGAGATATGAAAATACATGGGGTGATAAGGGAAAAATCAGATCACTACGAAGTAGGGGTGGGAATCTCTAGCCACCTCATGCTTCAATTATGATTCAGAATGCTGCATTGCCATTATAAAACAATTAATGCATCTTGATGTATAGTTTTACTATTCAGGATTTTTTTTCCCCTCACTGTGTAACTGGGGGGGGGGGGGGGGGGGCGGATGACAAAGCAGTGTTTGCCCTACCCACATTAATCCACACTGTGGTACCCTTGAGCAAGGCCCCAAACCCCAGCTGCTCCATGGAGCTGCTCAGTGGTCACAGGTCAGTCTGTCATTGAACTGGACCGCCACACCTACAAAGTATTTTGGTCTAGTTTTATGAGTTGAGAACAAAGACTCTAAATACTTACTGTGATAATCTTTTTTTAAATCATCCGGATGTATGTACGTCACCATATTCAAAAGTAAAGCATATCAAAAATATGCTTTGTGGTACAAAGCAAACAAAACATCAACTTAACAATGAAAGCGGTGGCTATGGATACGGAACCGTAGCCATAGAATGCTACGGCTCGAATCCGAACGGCCAATTGGTGTCACGTGACTGCATGCCATACCTCGTTCACAGAAATCTATGAATCCATTCTATTAATGCAGTGTCTTCTGCAGGAATGGCTGTGGATATGGAACCGTACCTATAGAATTGCTTACTCCAGATATGGCTCGAATCTGATTGTGTCACATGACACGCCATAATGCATTCACAAAAATCTACGAAGACACTATATTAATGCCGTTGCCCTACAGTCATTGTCTATTGCTACGGAAGAGTCGATCAATCCAATAAAACTTCTTCAGAGCAGATTGTAGACACTGCCGCTGTAGTGTAGGGGAAAAGTGTGATCTACCTGTGATCCAAAGGTGAGTGGTTCGTCTACCACTGTCACAGCCCACTGTCTTTGTTATAGAATAGAATAGGCTTTATTGTCATTGTACTGTACAATGACAATAAAGCCTATTCTATTCTATCGAGTGTGTGTGAATATGTGATTTGTACGAATGGGTACATAATTGAATCTGGTAAGTAAATAAGTAAAGTTTATTTATAAAGAGCATTTCACAGTCAAAGCACTGTACAATAAATGATAAATAAATAAAATAGAATAAAAACTACTTGATAGAGACACCATTAAAAGAAAATAAAATAATAAAGAGAACAAGTTAAAACAAGATTAAAAGATTTTTTAAAAATATCAGACATATCATATAAAAAGCAGTTGAAATTCAACGGAAACAATGCTATTAATAGTGTTAAATAAAACCCTGGGATTGTTCATATTATGATTTATAAGTTGATTAAAATAAGAAGATCTAGCTTCATTCACTGCGTCATTACATAAGTGAAGTTCTTTAAAATGTTCTCGATAAACAGCCAATCCAGTTTTCTTTCACAATCGTTCTGCTTTTCAAAAAGAGCATCGAAGGTCACAAGTTCGATCATTTAACCAAGGTACATGAGAGGTGATTCTGCATTGTATTATTTTCTAAGAGCCACCTTATTGAGAATCATACAACAGTGATCTTTGAAAGAATTCACAAGAAGGTCTACATTATCTTCAGAAGGGGTTAAAAATTAAAAAGGGGAGAAAACTTAATAGCAGAATCATCAATAAAACGCCTACGTTTGACACTTGAGAGGAAGGATCTGAGTTAAATAAAACATTAAGAGATTGATTTATGGTCACTGTAAACAACCTCACTTATTTTCTGTTAAGCATTTTGGTCATCCAGAGATAAAAAAAAAAAAAAAAAAAGACAGAAGAACACCATTTTGTATTACCTCCGCCAAGGGAGGAGGTAATGTTTTTAGTGGCGTTGGTTGGCTTGTTTGTCTGTTAGCAACATTACTCAAAAAGCTATGAATGGATTTTGATGAAATTTTCAGGAAAGGTGTGTAATGGCACAGAGAACAGATGATTAGATTTTGGTGATGATCTGAGAGTGCATACCTCCACCAAGGGCGTTGCTTTTATTTGAGCAGCAGGATTACACAAGAACTACTGGATGGATTTGGATGAAATTTTTACCACAGGTGGCTCTTGGGCTACAGAGAAGGCCATTATATTTTGGTGATGATCTGAGAATGCATACCTCAGCCATGACGCTTCTCTTCTCCCAGTGTTTTAGCAACAATATTCCAAAACTAATAGACAGACTTTGATGCAATTTTCACCAGAAAATCTCGAGTGCTTTTCTAGTTTTTACATGAGATGGAATTTAGAATCTTAAATGAACATTAAGAGGTTAGCCTTTAGGCTTGATGAAAGGGTGAGATTAAAAAGGTAATAAATAGATATAATTCACATATAGATATCCGTTTTTGTTTTTAAACTGGACCTGTGAGTCCATTTGGGGAAAGGTCTTTCATGTTTATCAACACTCCGTTTGGGGAAACGTCTTCCGTAGCTGCAGACCACAGAGGCTGGAGTTACTGAAATCAAAGGCTTTTATCAACAATTGAAAAAGAGGAAGAAGCCAACTTTATTGTCATTCATCCATACAGCCAATCATGTACAGTAGAACGAAATTACATTTCTCCTATCTACAATATTAATTGCATCTAGAATCAGAGGGGCTGCTGCCACAAACAACTTTTCCTTCTCCCATTCTATTATGTTGAGCACCAAGCTAGAAGGCGGGAAGTACAATTTTTTTATGACCCTTGGTGTGACCCAGCTGGGGCTTGAACTCACAACCTCCCAGCTGTGGGGCGGATGCTCTACCACGAGGCCACCACCCCGGTGTTAGTTGTAGTATTTAGTTAGAAAGGTGTTTCTCATGTTAATGTGGGACCTCAAATGTGTGTAGTGAGGTCTTGCCAGAATGTAAAGAGAATAAAGAGAAGTTATTAGAACGAGCTGGTATGATCCAGCAGTAGGCTATTTTATTACACAACGACCCCCTGGAGAAACACTACAGTAACACAGAAGTGTTACATTAACCCATATTTTTTCGATTTTTAAAATTAATATCTATCTTTTTAACCTTATCCTTTCCTAAATCCTAAAGGCTAACCTCTTAATGTTAATTTAGGATTCTAAATTCCATCACATGTACAAGTAAAATTGCATTTGTTTATGTAGCTCTTCTTTTTTTTTTAATGTCTGGATGACCAAAGCGCTTAACAGATTCGGCTATCTACCCATTCACACATACAGCCGTGGACAAAATTGTTGGTACCCCTCTGTTAATGAAAGAAAAACCCACAATGGTCACAGAAATAACTTGAATCTGACAAAAGTGGTAATAAATAAAAATTCTATGAAAATTAACCAATGAAAATCAGACAATGCTTTTGAATTGTGGTTCAACAGAATTACTTTAAAAAACAAACTCATGAAACAGGCCTGGACAAAAATGATGGTACCCCTAGAAAAGATTGAAAATAATGTGACCATAGGGACATGTTCAACCAAGATGTGTCCTCTAATTAACATCACAGGTGTCTACAAACTTGTAATCAGTCAGTCGGCCTATTTAAAGGGTGACAAGTAGTCACTGTGCTGTTTGGTGACATGGTGTGTACCACACTAAACATGGACCAGAGGAAGCAAAGGAGAGAGTTGTCTCAGGAGATTAGAAAGAAAATTATAGACAAGCATGTTAAAGGTAAAGGCTATAAGACCATCTGCAAGCAGCTTGATGTTCCTGTGACTACAGTTGCACATATTATTCAGAAATTTAAGATCCACAGGACTGCAGCCAACCTCCCTGGACGTGGCTGCAGGAGGAGACGAATAATACGAATAGTAACAAAAGAGCCCAGAACAACCTCTAAACACATTCATGGTGAACTCCAAGGTCAAGGTACATCAGTGTCAGATCGCACCATCCGTTGTTGTTTGAGCCAAAGTGGACTTACTTTATGGGAGACGACCAAGGAGGACACCACTGTTGAAAACAAATCATAAAAAAGCCAGACTGGAATTTGCCAAACTGCATGCTGACAAGCCACAAAGCTTCTGGGAGAATGTCCTATGGACAGACGAGACAAAACTGGAACTTTTTGGCAAGACACATCAGCTCTATGTTCACAGACGCAAAAATGAAGCATACCAAGAAAAGAACACTGTCCCTGCACCTAATGAGGTGCAGAAGTCTCATTGACGGTTACAGAAATCGTTTGATTGCAGTGATTGCCTCAAAAGGTTGTGCAACAAAATATTAAGTTAAGGGTACCATCATTTTTGTCCAGGCCTGTTTCATGAGTTTGTTTTTTAAAATAATTCTGGTGAACCACAATTCAAAAGCATTGTCTGATTTTCAATGGTTAATTTTCACAGAATTTTTATTTATTACCACTTTTGTCAGATTCAAGTTATTTCTGTGACCACTGTGGGTTTTTCTTTCATTAACAGAGGGGTACCAACAATTTTGTCCACATGTGTATATCACATATTCACACACATTACAAAGACAGCGGGAGACAAAACCCATCACCTTCTGACCACAGGTAGACTACACCCTTCCCCTACACTACAGCGACAGTGAGCTGATCTGAAAAGGTTTTGTCAGATTGATCAACTCTTCCATAGCAATAGGAATTAATGTGTCTCGAGCTACAGCTTCCGTATCCATAGCCAGCGCCAATCAGGCAGCCTGGGTATCACCGAGTGGGAATCTGAGTCACATCTGGACCCTCCAGAGGCTTTGATCTTGCTTCTCTTTAAGTATGTTTTTATCGTTTTACTCCAACTCTAAATTACTATACATGACCTTGCGGATGCAAAAAGTGGGGGGAGAAAAAAGCTGAAAGAAGCGAACAGACTGGTATAATTCCATCCAATTCCTTCATGAATAAAAATATAAAATATAAGTATTTTAGTAATACTGTAATTCGTCTGACAACATATTTTACGAGTGCTTAGCATTTCTGCTAAGCAGCGCTCTATTTACATAGCTGTGATTCAATAATGTAACCTGAATTGTCAAAACTACGGGCATTTAGTTCCTGTAAAAAGCGCGACGTTTGTGCAGGCGCACGATAACTGGTTAATTTGACAGGCATGGAGCATATATTCCTTTTCTATACGCCCTCGCTGATGCCAATTCATTTCTAAGTCCCACCTACTCCGAAACTCCTGTCGGTCTTCCGTAATCAAGAGAGGCAAAACTCACCTTATCCGGTTTCGGTAGGATTGCCCCCGACGGCGTAGATACTACGGTTCTGCCCTGCGTCGTCCTGGGTATGTTTGGTGTTTTCAAGATGGGACTTCGGGTCAGTATTCCCGAATTCCTGGTGGAAAGCAGTAGCGGAAGCCGGAGAATACCCGTAGCCATTTTTCTACCAGGACAGACTGACGTTAATGTGGGCGGAGCTTTGAGGACCTTTGTGGGCGTGGCTTGTGTTATCTTTTTGAAACTGCAACCTCCTTGATTAAAATAAACTTTAATTTAAACAAAACCAGACTCTATACTTATTATTCTCAAAGAAAACACAAAACTTTGGGAGCTAAATCAAGCAAGTAATCTTTAACCTAAAGCAAAGCTCTGCCCAAGACAAATGGATGATGGAAAATAAATGATGCAAATGAGCAAGATGAAAGTTGCAGATGTTGCATACAACTTCATATTTTTATAAAGCTAAAACTTAGCTTTGAACTTATCTAAAATTATCTCAAATTGTATAGCAGTTGTGGCCTAGTTTGTTTACAACTGGCAATTTCCATATTTCACATTTCAGAGAATGTTATCATGGCTTTAGTCCCAGAGGCTCTGATTTGCTCTTATGTGTAAATCTATTGACTATTTCATTGGAAGGCAGTACATATTAAAATTTGTCAGTTACTGCCTTAAAATTTAAGCAGTTTTGGTGATGTTGAGACCTTTTCCCAATGCCATTGCCTAGCAACAGTGCAGTGACAAGCATGTTTCAAAGTGGAAGGCTTCTCTGCTATGTTGAGAATAGCCATCTCTTGGCTGTTTATAAAGGGTCTGTGTTCCTCTCAGATTTGTAGTGGCAGTCAGTGTATAAAATTCTTAAAACACAAAAAATATATATGAAAAATATAAGCTATATAAAAAATTAAATAGAAAAATTCTGTTTTTTAGTTTTCTAGTGTAGCCCTCTTTCCTTCACTTTTTTAATTGCTGTTTTTTAGCCAGTAATTGTGGCTGTTTAAAAAAATGCAATCATCTTAACAATATAACATTGTAAAGTATTTAGATCACCACTTCACTCATCACCTTACATACAACTGTTTACTTGTCATGATAAAAGCCAATCTAAATTGTGCAAGTATACACATTTTACCAAACCAACGATGTCACAAGGTTTAAAAGAGCATGCAGTCCATATTCTAAAAGTAGAAGATCAATCGATTAATGTGCTGCTAAAATGTTTTGTGTTCACATGAAATTGTATAAGATAAGCCTTTATTAGTCCCACAGTGGGGAAATTCCAGGATTGCAGCAGCACTCAGAGCAATAGTAAAGAAGATAATAAAATAAGAATTGGTTAGTCATAGCAGTAAATAAATATACATATGTACACAGTTATATACACAGTGCAGGAGCATTCCAGCTAGATGGTATCAACAGCATTATAGAAAAAATAAATATGGACCCAGACAGTATACTTCACATTTGAATGAACAGTGTTGTTGTCACCCTCGATAATAATTGTAATTGTATAAGTTGTGTATTGGAGTGGACGATCTCTATTGTGCAAAGTTGTGACGCTTAATACAGCCTCTATGAGTAGCGCTGGTTAGATTATAAAGTCTGACAGCTGTAGGTTGGAAGAACCTGTGGAACCTCTCCCTCAAGTCCTTAGGATTGCACAACCTACTGCTAAATGAGCTTCTCAGTACATTCAGCATGTCCCACATGGGGTGGGACTCGGACTCCAGCAGAGATGACAGCTTAGCCACCATCCTCCTCTCTCCTATTTTCTCCACTGGGCTGAGGCGTCGCCCCAGAACAGAGCTGGCTTTTTTGATCAGCCTGATCAGTCTCTTCCTGTCAGCTACCGTGATGCCGCTGCCCCAGCAGACCACTCCAAATGTGATGGCTGATGCCACCACCAAATCATACAAGGTCTTCAGGAGTGCCCCTTGCACTCCAAAAGACCTGAGTCTCCTCAGGAGGAACAGCCTGCGCTGCCCCTTGTTGTAGAGCGCATTGGTGTTGTGTGACCAGTCCAATTTATTGTTCAGGTGAACACCCAGGTGCTTGTAAGATGTCACCATCTCAATGTCTGTTTCCTGGATGTTTACCGGTGTTGTGGGGGGTTGTCCACGCCTGTGGCAGTCCACCACCAGTTCCTTGGTTTTCCTCGCATTGATCTGAAGGCAGTTACGCAGGCAACAGTCCACAAAGTCCTGTATAAGTCCTCTGTACTCCGTGTCATCCCCATTGGTGATGAGGCTGACGATCGCAGAGTCATCAGAGAACTTCTGTAGATGGCAGTGTGGTGTGTTGTGTGAAAAGTCAACAGTGTAGAGGGTGAACAGGAAGGGAGCAGGAACTGTTCCCTGGGGGGCCCCCATACTGCAAATGATGGTGTCAGACACACAGTCCTGGATTCTCACAAACTGGTCGGTCTGTGAGGTAGTCCAGGATCCAAGATGACAGGTGCTGGTCCACCCCTGCACCCAGCAGCTTGTCCCTCAGGGTCACTGGTTGGATGGTGTTGAAAGCACTGGAGAAATCAAAGGACATGATCTTCACAGTGCTCCTAGGCTTCTCCAGGTGGGACAGGGAATAATGTAGGAGGAAGATCATTGCATCCTCCACCCTGATTCCATGCTGTTAGGCAAATTGAAGTGGGTCCATTGCTGGTCCCATCAGTTGGCAGAGGTGGGCATGGAGCAGCTTCTCCAGGGTCTTCATCAGGTGTGATGTGAGGGCCACTGGTCTGTAGCTGTTCAGGTCCTTAGGGTGCGGAGTCTTCGGCATGAGTACCACGCAGGATGTTTTCCACAGCTGTGGTACCCTCTCAAGCTTCAGGATTAGGCTGAAGATGTGCTCCATGATCCTGCACAGCTGGTCTGCACAGGACTTGAGGAGCCTTGAGCTGATGCTGTCCAGACCTGCAGCCTTCCTTGCCTTGATCTTCTTCAGCTCAGCTCTCATCTGGGTTAGTGAGGGACAGACTAGGGCAGGGGGGCTGTGTGCTGGGAGGTGGGGTGTTGGGTCTGTGAGGGGAAAAACAGCAGGAGATGTGCACTGAGCGCTGGGGGATGTAAGGGGGTGGAGGGAGGACAGTGGACAGAGCGGAACTAGATGAAGGTGGAGGCAGCAAGGGTTGGTGGGCAGGCGGAGAAGAAAGCGGTTGGTCAAACCTCTTAAACAACAGATTCAGGTTGTTCACCCACTCCCTACCCCCCATGGCCTGGGAGTAGGTATTCTGGTGCCCAGAGATGGTTTTGAGGCCTCTCCAGACAACGCTGACGTCACTCTGCTTCAGCTTGTCTTCCATCTTCTTCCTGTAACTGTTCTTCCCCTCTCTAATCTTCCTCTTTACCTCCCTCTGTATGGACTTAAGATAGTATATATAGACAGTATATATAGAGATTTTTTAAAATCTTCACCAGCCCAAGGCATACCTGTCAAACATGCCGTTTATTCACATATTGTGTCATGTTTTCCCCTTCAGGGCAGAGAGGACAAGCCTAGACACTAAATGGTGTTTTGTGCAGTTTATTAACAAAGAACATAAAGTATCCAGAAATAGTGCCATACACACAAAAATGCAAACAAGAAACACTTACAGACTGAGGCACTCCTGAGCCAGCTTGTCTCAGGAGGAAACAGAGAGCTGATCAGCGTGATGATCAGGAGGAGAATAATACCAGAAGAAACCAGTCTTGAACATCAATTTAGCCACACGGACACAATGGAAAGCCAGTGCTTAAATACACAAAAGTAAATGAGCTGCAGGTGTGAATCACAGGCAAGCTGTGACCTAATTACCAAGCTACCACAGCTGAGCTGGCAGAGAAGCAGGCAGTGGCCAGCTGGTGGGGAGAGTCTGGAGGGAGAGAGGAAGGGTTCTGTCACAAACCAAACAAATATACAAGAACTGACCACATAATAATGACAACAGACAATCAAACTTAGAAATAAAGTGAGGGTCTGAGCTCAATGAGAAAATGAGCTTAGACACATGACAGAGCCCCCCCCCCCTTTAAGGGGTGGATTCCAGACACCCCCAGGTAACACCCAAAAGAACCCCCCCCCCCCCCCACAGAGAGAAAGAGGTACAGCAAAACCACCCCGGGTGGGAGGTGGGGGGAACAGGCCAGGAGGGAAAACACAAACCCTCTCAAGACCCACATCTGCACTAACCAAACCCCTGGGCCCCCATCAGAAAAAACACAGAATCATGCCCCCCCCCCCCGTCCAAAGAGCTCAAGAGTTCAGGGTGCCAACTAAAGTCCCAGGCCCGGCGGATGGCTAGGTGGAACAATTCAGGTGGCCTGCCGAAGTCCCAGGCCAGCCGGATGGCCAAGTGGTACGAATCGGGTGGTCACCAGGAGAATATGGAGCACCCGACCCGGCGGCCAGCCTGAGTGCTTCAGCCACCTAAACAGAAGAGATGGCCTGGGAGGCGGCTCCCCCACTAGGAGACCCAATACTGGGGAGGAAAGCCAAGGAGGGAGAACCACGACGTCGTCAGGCAGATCAAGAAGGGGGACCACAATGGTGTCAGGATGAAGAGGAAAGGGGACCCAGATGGCGTCAGGCTGAGGAGGAGAGAGGACCCTGATGGCATCAGGCTGAGGAGGATGGGGGACCCTGACGCCCTCGGTGGTCTCAGATGGAAGCACAGTTGTACCCACGGTGGCTCTGGACTGGAGCATGGCAATACCCATGGAGGCCTTGGACTGGAGCTACGTAGCACCCGTGGTGGCTCCAGGCTGGAGCTCTGCTGCACCCTCGGTGGACCCCGGCTGGACCAAAGCTGCATCCTTGGTGGGCTCCGGTTGGGCCAACGCTGCACCCACGGTGGACCCCAGGCTGGGGGGTAGCACCCATGGTGGGCCCATACTGGAGCGCAGCACCCACGTCAGGTTAATGCTGGGGCGTAGCACCCACGACGATCCTCGACCGGGATGCAGCACCCATAAGGACTCGAACCGAGTAGGTGGAACCCAAATGACAGCCTCGGGCAGAGGGGGAAGCTCCACCCACAGAGGTCCAAGGCTGGGACGGAACACCTGCGATGACCTCCGGAGGTGAACCTGGATCCACAGAGGTCTCTGGCTGAAGTAGATCTTCCCCGGCAACCCTGGGAGAAGACTCGGAAACAGCACACAAAGGAACATGGTCAGGGTCACCGGCACCAGCAGAGCCCAGTGAGGTGAGCGCAGATGCAGCTGGCGGCTGCACCTGGCTCTCCTCACCAAGAACCAGGCAAGATTGCTCTAGAACTGAGAGAAGGAAGACAAAAGAGAGCACTTGCCTGAGCTCGAGCTCCACCGCCATCCAGGACTCCATCGATCCAGATGATGGCGATGTCTCAGGCCCAGCCTCTTGGAGGTCCACCTCAGGTTCCCACTCTGCTGCGGTGCTGTCCACAACAGGCATGATGGTCGTTGCAGTCCTTAGTTCCCCTGGCGGCGTGCCCCACGCAGGTAGCTCCTCCAACATGGCAGTTGGGGAACGGCTCACCACTGGCACTGGATCTGGGTCCTCCAGAGCCACAGACTCCTCCTGCATCGGGTGGTTCACTCCCGGGATCAGTTCCCACACGGGGACCACAGAAGAGGATACAGAGAGGGCTGGTGAGCAGTTAGTAACAGCAGCAGGTGGGGAGAGCTCAGGAGACTGCTTTTCCTGAGCCTCCCTACCGGGAATCAGGCAAAGCATATGGTCAGAAAATAAAATAAAATGAAGAGAAGCTTGCCTGTTTCCCTGGATCTTGATATTCTCTGCTGTTGTGTGTGGATATTCATCTCTCTCCATGGCTCTAGTGAACTTGGACCCCTCTGTGGAATGTGGAGGAATTGCCCCAGGAGTCACGGAGATGGAAGGAACCGAGGGAAAAGCGACTAGTTCCAGCGCAGCGGGAGGAGTCACCAAGGAGGAGGGAGAAGAGCAGGGAGATTGGCTGGCGGAACAGCCGGAGAGACAGAGTCAGAATAAAAGGCTGCAACAGGAGTCTCCTGCTTTGGTGAAGGAGAGGATGCTGGCAAGGGGACAGGTGCTTTCCTCCGGTGATTAGGAGCAGGATGACGCTGTTTTCATGGAGGTGGAACTTGAGGCGACGGTGGCAGAACGGGAGGAGAGGAGGACGGCTGCTGTGGAGAGCGCTTCCGCTTCGGCTCAGCGGGAAATGCCCCCCTCGATAGGTCGGGAAATGCTTGCTGGAGCATGTAGACTGTGGAGGGCAGCTCTGTGTATTGCAGGTAATTCCAAAGGCCGTGGTGTGCCTCCAGAATTCCCACGGCTCCATTCAAACACTCCCATTTCTTCTTGGGACCTCGGGCTTCGATAGCCTCATCTACGAAGTCCTGGATGAAGTCCGCCGCCCATTCCTCCTCCACCGTAGGTAACCCTGCTGCCCATCCTCCTCTATTTCAGCGAGGTCGACAAACTCAGGACATAATGTGCTCCAGAAAACAGGTGGTGGAAAAAACACAAAAAGGTGAAAAAAAGCACACAAACTCCACAGCTGGGTTCTATTTCTGGCAGCTAAATTCTGTCATGTTTGCCCCTTTGGGGCAGAGAGGACAAACCCAGGCGGTGAATGGTGTTTTGTGCAGTTTATTAACAAAGAACATAAAGTGTCCAAAAATAGTGCCATACACACAAAAATGCAAACAAGAAACACTTACAGACTGAGGCACTCCTGAGCCAGCCTGACTCAGGAGGAAGCAGGGAGCTGATCAGCGTGATGATCAGGAGGAGAATAATACCAGAAGAAACCAGTCTTGAACATCAATTTAGCCTCACTGACACAATGGAAAGTCAGTGCTTAAATACACAAAAGTAAATGAGCTGCAGGTGTGAATCACAGGCAAGCTGTGACCTAATTACCAAGCTACCACAGCTGAGCTGGCAGAGAAGCAGGCAGTGGCCAGCTGGTGGGGAGAGTCTGGAGAGAGAGAGAGGAAGGGTTCTGTCAACAAACAATCAAACTTAGAAATAAAGTGAGGGTCTGAGCTCAATGAGAAAATGAGCTCAGACACATGACATATTGAACCTTGGCAAAGAAGAAGCACTGATCACAATCATTGTATTTTTAAAAAGTGTTTAAAATGTAGTTAAATAACACAGCCACAGGGGGTGCACAATCCAGTGTACTCCTAGTGTCGGTCCCAAGTGTGAGTAAATGGGGAGGGTTGTGTCAGGAAGGGCATCTGGCATAAAACCTTTGCCAAATCAAACATGCGGATCATGACAAATGAGATTTTCATACCGGATCAGTTGAGGTCCAGGTTAACAACGACCGCCACCGATGCTGTTAACCAATAGGGTGCCGGTGGAAACTTGGCTAATGTTGGTCAAAGATTGAGGAGCAAGAGATGGGGGAGGCATGTTAAGAGGGAGAGAGAGAAAAGGAAAGGTAGAAGTGTGGAGGTGAGAGTAGGGACTTTAAATGTAGGGACTATGACTTGCAAAAGCATGGAGTTGGCTCCTATATTGTGCATCCTGAACTGGAAGAGAGAAATAGAGAGAAGAGGGAACTGAATTACCATTTTATGTACAGCAAAAAGGAATACTGTAAATATAGAAATATGGATAAAGAAAAAATTAAGAAAACTGTCAATGTGGAAGATTTTGCTTCAAGAGCAAGGGGGAGCTGATAGGAGAGGAAAACTCCAGTCAGAGTCTGAACCTTCGCAGAAAAGAAAAAAAAAATCACTATCAGCTGACACCGTCTGTATGTCCACTGCAGGTAGGAAGGGCTCATACTGTATATGTTATTTTATGGATGCAAATTCATGTAGTAGGCTATATAAGATAAGATAAGATAAGCCTTTATTAGTCCCACAATGAGGAAATTCCAGGATTGCAGCAGCACAGGGATAGTAGCACTCAGAGCAATAATAAGATAAGATAAGAACAAATGAATATACATATGTACACGGACAGTGCAGGAACATTGCGGCTAAATGGTATAGACAGCATTACGGTCTGTTAAGTTACCCCGCAGAATTAGAATATGTACCCATACAGTATATTTCGTATTTGAATCAGCCGTGTTGTCACCCTCAGTAATGTTGTCAGTTGTAATATTGTCCTAGTTGTATAATGGAGGGGACCATTTATTGTGCAAGGTACATAATATAAACAAATGAAATTTTTAAAAAACTGCCGGCTGATATCCAGTTCAGCATCACACCGGTCTCTGTGAGACCATTGATATTCGTATAATCTGTTCTTCTGCATGGCAAATAAAGTTACACGCAGAGAGAAACTTCTGTCTCTTCGGTCACGCACCCTCAGTTCACGGTTGGATTTGGACAATTTATTGAGGATACCAGGACAAAACAGACACAGGGTGGTATGGTGTGCAGATTTCAATGCTCACAGTTCAGTGTGTGTGTGTGTGTGAATGATGGTGGTGGTGGGGGCTCAAATACTGATGCAAATGGAAAGACAATAAAAGCCTTGATAGACAATAGTGGTTTGGTCTGTATGAATGATGGTTAGGGAACTAGAATTAACATCGCTACAGGAACTGAATCTGCCTTGGATATTACAATAGTTTCTAAGTCATTGGCAGGTATAACAGGGTGGGAAGTTTGTACAAGGAAGACTATGGGTAGTGATCATTATCCAGTGTCTTGCTCAATGGGTGAGAGAGTGGAAAGAAGGCCAGGAGGTGGAATCCCAAGGTGGATATTTGGGAAAGCAGATTGCGATAGATTTCAGGAACTGAGTGAGGAAAAGAAAACAAAAATGAACTGGGATACATAGATGAATTGAACAGGCAGTTTACTTCAGCACTGGTTATGGTAGCAAATGAAACTATACCCAGAAGTAATAGAAGGGGTAACAGAAAATTGGTTCTGTGGTGGACAGAGGAATGTCATCAGGTGATAAAAGACAGGAATAGGGCGTTCAGGTTACTTTAAAGAACACATAACATGTAGCACTTGATCCAGTATAAGAAAGCACAGGCAGTGGTAAGGAGAACAGTATGTCAGGCTAAGTGGGAAAGTTGGAGGCACTTCTACAGCAAAATTGGAAGAATAACACCAGTGGGAGAAGTATGAGGAATGACAAAGTGAATGGGAGGAGACAGAAGAGAATGGGAATATCCAGTAATAACTGATGGTGAGGAAACAGCAGTGTCTGATCAGGAGAAACAGAGGTTATGGCAAATAGCATTTGCAAATATACACAGTACAGAAAATCTGTCAGCGGAAGGGAGAAGGAGAAGGGAGAGAACATTAACTTTGCAACCAGGTGCCCTAAGTAGAAGGAAAAGTACAGCAGATATAACTGAGGAACCATTCATGCTAGCAGAGATGGTAAGAGCTATTAAAAGATCGAAACCAACTTCTCTGGGGATTTCTTGTGTCATGTTGAAACACTTTGCTGTGTTCACACCAAACATGAACAGGCGGCGCAAATCCATAGAAAATCAATGGGAAGACACGAGTATGCATGAATTTTTGTTGTTGCGTGTTTGCTTCCACTAGCTAGCTATGCTAGTGTTGGTTAAAATCTCCAACTGCATCTGTTTTTCTTAGGATGTTAGTTTCTGTGTAACTATGTTATCACACTTCCTTCCTGCAAGGACATCCTTGCATTCCACAGCCCACAAGCTTGTCGAGGTCACGCACCCACGCACCCACTTTATGACATCTGCTGAAAACAGATAGAAGTGGTCTGGCCCACAGCTTGACCCCACACATAGTTGAAGGGGCAGACCCCTCCCTCTTGCATGAGAGAGTGGGTGAGCTTAGGGTGCGGTCAGGTTTTATAAAAACTGTAAGATCCAGAATTCGGGAGCATTCTCTCGGGGCATATACTGTACCTAAGAGGTGTTCCAGCGCTGCCTGTACCATATCTCATTTTCAGTAAAATAAGTGAAAGTATATTTCATCTCTCAGTCTGGTTATTTGGCCTTCATATAAAAGAACTGGGGGTGAAAGCATTTCAGACTCAATACTAGCAATTAGCTAGCTAGCGGACGTAGTAAAATTATCACCGTTGCAGAGTAAACTAGTTAGAAAATGAAACTCACTCACCGGGAGACAGGAGGATCAGGAACTCTTCAGCTGAATCGGGTTTTTGGAGTTATTTACCCACGGTTTCCAGCCACGGACGTCCTAGCAAGCTAGCTAGCAATGTAAACATGGGATCATCTGTTAAGTGTTGGAAGCTTGAGACATCATTTTCAGGTGAGCCCCCGGTCGGATAATGTAAAGATAAACATGACGTTATTTTGGGAATTTCCACAGCAGGTTGAACACAGCTGCAGAAGTTTTAAAGACAACTTTGCCTAATCTGCATCTCACTATTCATGTCTGTTGGCGTGTTTACATTGAGTTATAATGTAATCGTACCGCATGAAAAACTCGCCTGTTTGCATTTGGTGTGAATGCACCTTTAGGGGAAAGTGCACTCTTGAAGCTGCTATACCTTTACATTAGGGTGTGGGAGGAGGGCAGGTTACCGAATGCTTGGAAGGAAGCAGTAATGATTCCAATCTGAAAACCAGGCAAGGATCCCAGTAGGCCCACTAGTTACAGACCCATAGCACTGACGCCAAATATATGCAAGATAATTGAAAGGATGATAATGGAAAGACTAACATGTAAACTTTTGAAGGCAGGAGTGCTGACAGACTACCAAAGCGGGTTTAGAAAAGGGAGAAACACCATGGAGGCAATAATAAGGTTAGAAATAGAAATAAGAGAGTCAGTTATTGCATTATTTTTTTTTTATATTGAAAAGGCCTATGATATGATGGGGAAGGAGGGCTTGCTACTTAAACTGTGTAAGATGGGGATTGGTGGAAGAATGTATAACTGGGTTAAGGATTTTCTGTTTGGCAGGAAGATCCAAGCATGTATTGGGGTGGATATGTCCCGCCAATACACAGTGGATAATGGTACTTTTCAAGGCGGTGTCATCAGTCCGTTGCTTTTTACCATTATGATAAATTATGTTTTCTCAAATGTACCCACTGATGTAGGAAGATTGCTGTTTGCTGATGATGGAGCGCTATGGAAACAGGAAGAAATGTGGAGTATGCTATTGGGAAATTACAGCAAGCAATTGATGAGGTGGTGGAATGGGGATATGATTGGGGCTGTAAATTCTCAGTGGAAAAGACTCAAACAGTCTTTTTCACTAGGAAAAGAGTTAGGGAGGGGATGAAACTAAGGATGTATGGGGAGGAGGTGGACAAGGTTGGAAACTTCAAGTTTTTAGGAGTAGTATTTGATAGCCACTTAACATGGGCAGGACATATAAAGAAAATAGAAGACAAATGAAAAAAGTAATAAGTGTGATGAGGTGTTTGATGGGCAGGGATTTTGGAGCTAGCTGCTCAGCATTAAAACAGTTGTACTTAGTTTTAATAAGATCTGTGTTTGATTATGGAAGCATCACTTATGGGTCAGCAGCCAACTCTTCATTAATGGCACTTGATGTAATCTAGGCTCAGGCTCTGAGAATCTGTTGAGGAGCTTTCGGAATGTCCTGCTTTACAGGTAGAAATGGGAGAGATGCCATTGGAGCTTAGGAGGATGGAGCTAATGACACATATTGGGCTAATTTGAAGGGGCATGGTGAGAATCATCCTACAAAAGGAGTGTTGGGGGAGTACTGGGAGGATAGGCGGGGTCAGAGGGACAACTTCAGCTGGGTAGGAAATACAAACATGGACAAAATTGTTGGTACCCCTCTGTTAATGAAAGAAAAATCCACAATGGTCACAGAAATAACTTGAATCTGACAAAAATGGTAATAAATACAAATTCTATGAAAATTAACCAATGAAAATCAGACAGTGCTTTTGAATTGTGGTTCAACAGAATTTAAAAAAAAAAAAAAACAAACTCATGAAACAGGCCTGGACAAAAATGATGGTACCCTTAACTTAATATTTTGTTGCACAACCTTTTGAGGCAATCACTCCAATCAAACGTTTTCTGTAACTGTCAGTGAGACTTCTGCACCTCTCAGCAGGTATTTTGGCCCACTCCTCATGAGCAAACTGCTCCAATTGTCTCAGGTTTGAAGGGTGCCTTCTCCAGACGGCATGTTTCAGCTCCTTCCACAGATGTTCAGTAGGATTTATATCAGGGCTCATAGAAGGCCACTTTAGAATAGTCCAATGTTTCACTCTTAGCCATTCTTGGGTGTTTTTAGCTGTGTGTTTTGGGTCATTATCCTATTGCAAGACCCATGACCTGTGACTGAGACCAAGCTGTCTGACACTGGGCAGCACATTTCTCTCTAGAATACCTTGACAGTCTTGAGATTTCATTGTACCCTCCACAGATTCAAGACTCCCTGTGCCAGATGCAGCAAAGCAGCCCCAGAACATAACAGAACCTCCTCCATGTTTCACAGTAGGGACAGTGTTCTTTTCTTGGTGTGCTTCATTTTTGTGTCTGTGAACATAGAGCTGATGTGCCTTGCCAAAAAGTTGCAGTTTTGTCTCGTCTGTCCATAGGACATTCTCCCAGAAGCTTTGTGGCTTGTCAACATGCAGTTTGGCAAATTCCAGTCTGGCTTTTTTATGATTTGTTTTCAACAGTGGTGTCCTCCTTGGTCGTCTCCCATGAAGTCCACTTTGGCTCAAACAACGACGGATGGTGCGATCTGACACTGATATACGTTGACCTTAGAGTTCACCATGAATGTGTTTAGAGGTTGTTCTGGGCTCTTTTGTTACCATTTGTATTATCCGTCTCCTCCTGCGGCCACGTCCAGGGAGGTTGGCTACAGTCCCGTGGATTTTAAATTTCTGAATAATATGTGCAACTGTAGTCACAGGAACATCAAGCTGCTTGGAGATGGTCTTATAGCCTTTACCTTTAACATGCTTATCTATAATTTTCTTTCTAATCTCCTGAGACAACTCTCTCCTTTGCTTCCTCTGGTCCATGTTTAGTGTGGTACACACCATGTCACCAAACAGCACAGTGACTACTTGTCACCCTTTAAATAGGCCGACTGACTGATTACAAGTTTGTAGACACCTCTGATATTAATTAGAGGACACATCTTGGTTGAACATTTCCCTATGGTCACATTATTTTCAATCTTTTCTAGGGGTACCATCATTTTTGTCCAGGCCTGTTTCATGAGTTTGTTTTTTAAAATAATTCTGTTGAACCACAATTCAAAAGCATTGTCTGATTTTCATTGGTTAATTTTCATATAATTTTTGTTTATTACCACTTTTGTCAGATTCAAGTTATTTCTGTGACCATTGTGGGTTTTTCTTTTATTAACAGAGGGGTATCAACAATTTTGTCCACGTCTGTATAGATAAATATACTATCGATCATAATATTCTACTTGATAAATTAGAACACTATGTTGAACTTAATGGAACTTCGTTGCCAGTGGTTTAGATCTTATTTATCTGATAGGTTCCAGTTTGTTCATGTCAGTAATGAGTTTTCTTCCAACTCAAAGCTCAGTCATGGAGTTCCACAGGGATCTGTGCTAGTGTAGCGCCCATAATTGTAACCTTATGTAGCTCACATATTTGACTGCATAGGCTCAAACACAGAGAGACTTTAAGCTTGCAGTGGTATTGACATCACGCCTCAGATGGACAATGGGTCTGGACCACCTGCGGACTTGGAAGGAAGACGGAGGATCAGGGGCGAGATCCTGAAAGGGTTGTCTGATCCCCTGGGGTCAGACGGAAGAGCAAAGAGGACTCTGAAGTGATTAATTGTAAATAGAAGGATTTGACTTGAGTGTGTGATTCTGTTTTTTTTTTTCCACAATATCTTTATTGAACCTTTTTTTTTTTTTAACAAACATGATACAAACAATCAAACACTAACACTAAAGTACTACAAAAAAAAAAAAATGCACTAAAAACACCAACAACCACCAACAAAATCAAGTCTTCAACAATGCTCCTCTGTTTAGTCTAGACAATCCAATACATAAGTATACATATTATGTTCACCAGTTTGGAATTTACAAGGTCCACACACATCATTCACCTTCTTCTTCAAGAGTTATGTTTAAATTTTTTACATAATCAATAAAAGGTCTCCATATATTCTCAAACACAATTTCCTTTGATTTCAGTATATATGTTATTCTTTCTAATGGAAGGTTTGTTAACATCTGTCTTAACCACTGAGTCACATCTGGTCTATGAGTCTTTTTCCATAATAGTGCAATACATTTTTTGGCATTAAGCAAACTGAGGTCTATGAATGTTCTTTCACTTTTATTAAAATTATGCTTTTCTGGGTACAGACCCAACAAAAACAGTTTAGGATTCAGTATGATTTGTTTTGAGATTATTTTTTCAATTGTTACCCTCACCTCTTCCCAAAACATTCTTATTAATCTACATTCCCATAAACAATGAAATAGGGTTCCTTTACTTTCCATGCATTTTGTGCATGTATCTGGTATATTTTTGTTATATCTATTTAACTCCTCCGGTGTAACATACATCCGCATTAACCATTTGAAATGTATCAATTTAAGGCGTGCATTTATTGATTTGGTTTGAGCTTCTGTACAAGCCAATTCCCATTGTTCCTCTGAAATTTCAATTTGCAGATCTTCTTTCCAGTAGTTTAATCTTTTCAGTGAATTTTCACTTGAAGATAGTGTCAATGAGTTATAAAACTCTGAAATAAGTGTGATTCTGTTTTTGATGTGCTGGTATAAAGGTGTGGGGTTTACCGCAGCTCTCTCTCTTTTTTCCTGACTGAGAGAGAGAGCTGGGGACGTGAGATGCAATAAACCAATACTGAGAAATAATCCAGTCTCATCATTTCATGATCCCCACATTGGTGACCAAGACGTAAGATGCCGGGGGAACGTTACCCTGACCCGGATTCACCGAAGACCGCCCGCACGAGTGCAGGCTCGATTAAGCTCCCCGAGTTCTGGCAAGACGACCCGCACTCATGGTTCCAACACGCAGAATCGCGGTTCGTGCTTGGGGGAATATCAGCAGATGACACCAAGTTTCATAATGTCATCACAAGACTCGACAGCCGCACAGCTCGATGTGTGCGGAGCCTGGTGCAGCAGCCGTCCGCTGCTGGCAAGTATGACGCACTGAAAGCCGCCCTCATCGAGAATTTTGTGCCATCAGCCAAGGTGAGGGCCAGGCGGCTTCTGGACCTGCGCGACAGAGGAGGTTGCAGGCCGACCGACCTCATGGAGGACATGCTGCAGCTGATCGGGACAGACAACGATGCGTTTCTGTTCAAACACATCTTCTTGAGGACCCTCCCAGCACACATGAGGGGTACCCTGTCTGGCATGAGGTGTGTGACCCAGCAAGACTTCCGCGCGCTGGCCAAGGAAGCACAGCGGCTCCTCGACGCCTGCGACGAGCAGGAGCCTTCCGTGGCAGCAGCAGACCACGGCGCGGCGGCCGGGAGCAGTGAGGAGCCGGAGGCAGCAGCAGCAACCCCAGCGATGACGGCAGCGGCGCGGTCCTGAAGCAGAGGAGGGGACGGCCTCTGTTTTTACCATCGACGCTTCGCTGAGAAGGCATACAGATGCATCCCGCCGTGCAGTTTCAAGAAACAGGGAAACGCCTGGGCCGGGAGTCGTTAGCAGCTTCGACTCTCGGTGAACAGAACAAGCTGCTTTATCTGACAGATGCGGGCTCCGGGCGGCAATTCCTCATGAACACCAGAGCCCAGAGGAGTTTCATCACCGCGACCTATGCGGACCGTGTGGCTGGGCCCCGCGGAGACGGGGCAACGGCGGCGAACGGCTCGTCTATCAAAACTTTCGGGGAAAGGATTCTGCGCCTGTCCTTGCATGGCCGCACCTATGAATGAACTTTCATAGTAGTGGCGGTGAGTTTCAACATGTTAGGCACTGACTTTTTGTGCTCACATGGCTTGTTAGTGGATCTGGTTAATAGACGCCTAGTTAATGCACTCTCTTTTTGTTCTATCCCTTGTGCAGCTCGATTGTCCCCGCCGCCAGTACAGACCAACGTCGCCACAGCAGGTGGGAAGTTTCACACTCTTCTAACCCAGTTCCCAGCACTCACAGTTCCCACGTTTTCAGCTAAGGTTGCGAAGCACAGGGTGGAGCATTTTATCACCACAGTTGGCCCACCAGTTTTTGCGAAAGCTCGGCGCTTGGATGCAACTAAGCTCTCCATTGCGCGTGAGGAGTTCGCCAACCTGGAAAGGTTGGGCATAATTCGCCACTCGAAGAGCCCATGGGCTCACCCAGACCCATCAGCCCGCATAGCGCTAACCACCGACGCGTCAGATGTGGCCATAGGGGCCGTTGTAGAGCAGCAGGTCGCCGGGGTTTGGCAGCCGCTCGCTTTTTTCAGCAGATCCTTGCGCCATGCTGAGCGGAAATACAGCGCGTTTGACAGGGAGCTGCTAGCGCTCCACCTGGCCATTCGCCATTTCCAGTTCTGGCTGGAAGGGCGGCGTTTCACCACGTTTGTCGAGCACAAACCGCTCACTTTTGCAATGTCCAAAATTTCAGAACCGTGGTCAGGACGGCAGCAGAGACAGCTGGCCGCAATTTCGGAATTTACCACTGATATTCAGCACGTAGCCGGTAAGCTCAATGTAGTAGCGGACTGCCTCTCACGCGCGGTAACAGCGCCTGTCCGCGCGGATGCGGATTGTGCTACCGCAGCCGCGGGGCGGAGTAACAGCGCGGACGCGCACGCGGCCCCTGTTCACGTGGGGATAGATTATGCAGCCATGGCGGCGGAGCAGAGCGGAGACGCAGATGTGCGCGCGCTCCTGTCTGGACCAACAGGGTTAAGGCTGGAGAGCAGGAGTTTACAAACCGGTTCGCCCCCCTAATCAGCGACATATCCACCGGGCGGCCGCGCCCGGTGGTACCGGCCACGTGGCGCCGTCACGTTTTTGATGCGGTGCACTCCCTGGCGCACCCGTGAGTACGCGCTTCTGTGAAAATGGTAGCGGAGAAGTTTGTTTGGCCGAGCCTGCGCAAGCACGTGAAAGAGTGGGCGAAAGCCTGCATGGCTTGCCAGCGGGCCAAAGTCCACAGGCACATGAAAGCCCCCTTAGAACCGTTCCACATTCCGGCTAAGAGGTTCAATCATGTGCACGTAGACCTAGTGGGTCCCCTACCGCCGTCACAAGGGTTCACACATCTCTTGACAATGGTGGACCGAACCACACGTTGGCCGGAAGTGGTCCCGTTAACATCGACCACAGCGGCAGAGGTGGCTCGCGCTTTTTTGACAGCCTGGGTAGCGCGGTTCGGGGTTCCGTCCGATATTACGTCCGATAGGGGACCTCAATTTGTGTCGGAACTGTGGTCAGCAATGGCCAGCAGCTTAGAGCGGCAGTCCACCGCACTACCACTTATCACCCACAGGCCAACGGTTTATGCGAGTGTTTTCACAGGTCTTTGAAGGCAGCCCTCAGAGCGTCGCTCACGGATGCAGATTGGGTAAACAAACTGCCATGGGTTTTATTGGGGTTGCGTTCGGCGCCCAAAGAGGACTTAGATGCCTCACCCGTGGAATTAGTTTTTGCACAACCTCTCAGGCTGCCCGGCGAGTTCCTACCAGCCCATGCGGCACCAGGGGCCCCCCCCAGCGCGGGGACCTCTGATTGGCACGGGAGCAGAAATGCTCCCAGGCCCCGCTCATCACACTTTTCCGCTTGTTTTTGTTCCCAAGGCTTTACAAAACGATGAATTTGTTTTTGTCAGGCACGACGCTCAGCGACACAGTCTCCGCCCACCCTATGACGGTCCATTTCGAGTGCTGGAAACCGGGGATAAATATTTTGTTCTAGATTTGGGGGGCAGGAAAGAAACAATCAGTATTGATAGATTAAAGCCTGCCTTTGTGTTGCATGACGAGTCTGTACGACCGGCGAGGGCACCTCGACGCGGCAGACCCCCCAGGGAACGGCCCCTGGAGCCCCCGCAGGGGACAAATAACTTTTCTCCCCCTCATTCCACAGATTCGCCGCAGGACGGCACAACACAGACTGTGAAACCTGCGTACAGCAGGTTCGGGAGGAGGTTGAAGCCCAGACTACGTGCAGAGTGATGTGTGTTTTGATCAAACTGTGTAGGTTTTGCTGTAGATTCTGCAGGTAGGGGGCGACATATACTGTATTGCCTTTAGGATACTGTTATTGTGTGTCTATTCTTTGGCGTTTGGGGGGGGGGTGATGTAGCGCCTGTGGTGTAATCTAAGTATTACATATGTGGAGCCACTAGGGGGCGACACAGACCGGATGTTGTCAGGTGTACAGCATGATAGAGAATAATATGGTGGAGTTCGTGTGTTCATGTGTTGCAGCCAGTCAATAAAGGAGGCTCCGTGTTCACCCAAAGCAGCAGTCTTTATTTATAAAAGAACCCAACACAACATGGTGTCAGAAGTTGGTGCGCTTTGAGGTGAGAAAAGTCAGCTTTGCAACCGGCTAGCGGCTATGCCAGACGAAGCTCAAAGGGCTGCAGCTGCGCCAATTCATCCTGTAATGGCGGCGGCTACTCCAGCGGCAACCTTCACCATTAAACCACCGGAGCCCTTCGACTTTGCGAGACCCCAAGAGTGGGAAAAGTGGATAAGACGTTTTGAGCGTTTTAGACTGGCAAGTAACCTGAATAACTCAGCTGAGGCGAACCAAGTAAATACGCTGGTTTATTGCATGGGAGATGAGGCTGACGACGTGCTAAGAGGGCTCGAGCTAACGAGTGTGCAGCGCCAGCAGTACGATGCCGTTAAAACAGCCTTTGATAGACATTTTGTTCCCAGAAAGAACGTGATTTATGAACGAGCAAAATTCAACAAGCGAGTGCAACAGCCGGCAGAACCAGTAGACTCGTTCATAACAGCACTCTATGCGCTGGCAGAAAACTGTGAGTACGGTGCACTTCATGATGACCTCTTGAGAGACAGACTTGTAGTGGGTCTGAAAGATTCGTCGCTGTCAGAAAGAATGCAGCTTGACAAAGATCTTACCCTAGCTAAAGCTATAACAATGGCAAGACAATCTGAAGAAATAAAACGACAACAAACTGACCTAAGAGGTGAAACTAGCATTAACAGAACAGCCGTGGATGTGGTACACATCAGAAAAGCCAAGCCAAACAAGTTCATAATCAAGGAACAAAAACAGATTAAGTCCTCAAGGCCTCAGCAGACAAAACAAGACAGTAAAGTTTGTTCCAAGTGTGGCAAAGCACCAGCACATGCAGCAGTACAGTGCCCAGCTAAAAACGCGGAATGCCATAACTGTAAAAAACGTGGACACTATATTAGAGTCTGTAGGTCCAACCCAACTGTGAATGAGGTCACTGACAATGCAGATGGACTTTTTCTGGGTGAAGTGGATCTAGGGGAGGATCCATGGCTGGCAGACATAAACGTGAGAGGAAATAAAGTGACTTTTAAGTTAGATTCCGGAGCGGACGTCACAGCGGTTTCTGACCAAACATTTGAAATCTTCAAGAAGAAAAATGAACAGTTGGAAAAGGCACAAAAACCACTCTACGGACCGGGTGGAACTGCACTAACCGTGTTGGGGTCTATGACAGAGACTATTACATACGGTGACAAGAGCGCTACTGAGAAAATCTATATTGTCAAAAATCTGCGCATGGCACTACTGAGTAGAACAGCTTCCGTGAGACTGAAACTAATTGCCAGAGTTGACACTATAGACCAAGAGACAGTGAGAAAAGCGTACCCCAAGTTATGCGATGGACTTGGGCTTGTTCAAAAGCCATACACAAACTGAAACCTGATGCTAAGCCCTTTTCGCTCAAGGTGCCAAGGCGTGTGCCACTGCCGCTCATGGGTAAAGTGAAAGAAGAGCTCGAGAGGATGGAAAAGTTGGGAGTCATCAGTCGCGTGGGGCAGCCAACAGATTGGTGCTGTGGCATGGTTGTAGCTCCCAAAAAGGACAAAGAAAAGGTGCGTATCTGTGTGGACATGACAACTTTAAACGAGTCAGTGTGTCGCGAAAGATACATCCTCCCGTCTGTGGACCAAACGCTAGGCATGCTCACAGGTGCTCAGTATTTTTCAAAGCTTGATGCAAATATGGGATTTTGGCAAATACCACTGTCTAAAGAGTCGGCCTTTCTCACCACATTCATTACGCCATTTGGCAGATACCACTTCAACCGTTTGCCATTTGGTATTTCCAGTGCTCCTGAACATTTCCAAAACATGATGGTAACAGAGGTTACAGCGGGTCTCGACGGAGTCGTCTGTCACATGGACGATATCCTGGTCTGGGGATCCACCAAGGAGCAGCACGACGCAAGACTGCACGCTGTCTTGAAGCGCGCGGAGAAAGCCGGCGTTACGTTGAATATGTCAAAATGTGAGTTTGGCAAAAGAGAGGTCAAATTTCTTGGGTTTATTGTTTCAGCAGAAGGAATGAGGCCAGATCCAGACAAAACCCAAGCTGTTCAGGACATGAAAGAGCCAAGCAACGTGAGTGAGCTCAGGAGCTTTCTCGGAATGGTGAACCAGCTGGGGAAGTTCATTCCGAACCTTTCTGAAAAGGACAAACCATTGAGAGACTTGCTTTCAACAAAGAACATGTGGTACTGGGGGCATGAACAACAAAATGCGTTTTGTAATCTCAAACAAGAACTGTCCTCTGCTCCTGTATTGCAGCTCTATGACCCAAACAAACCACAGAAAATATCTGCAGATGCCTCTTCATACGGATTGGGGGCAGTCATGCTACAGAAGGAGAGAGACGTGTGGTCACCAGTTGCTTACGCTTCTCGATCATTGACACCTACAGAGCAGTGCTACGCTCAGCTGGAAAAAGAAGCACTGGCTCTCACGTGGGCCTGCGAAAGATTCAATGACTTTATCCTGGGTCTGCACTTTGAACTAGAAACTGATCATAAGCCACTAGTGAGTCTGCTGGGAGGACAAGCTTTGGATGCGCTTCCACCGCGTATACAGAGATTTTGTATGTGCCTAATGAGGTACTCATACACTATAAAGCACATCCCTGGCAAAAGTCTAACCACTGCCGACACGCTCTCATGCTTACCGCTCACAAACAGTGTTACTCACACAGACACGGATCTTATGGAGGACACTAACATTTATGTTGACTCTGTGCTAGAGGGACTCCCTACAAGCAGCAAATATCTTGCAGATCTCCAAGAGCAACTGCAGTCCGACAGCGTCTGTTCACAAGTCATGAAATACTGCACAGAAGGCTGGCCGGATCGTAACCAGCTACAGGGAGCGGTGAAGCACTACTGGTCTGAGAGAGCCATTTTGAGTGTGCATAACGGACTACTACTGAGAGGCACGAGGTTAGTTATCCCTGCTAACATGAGAAATGCAGTTTTGGATAAGATACATGAGGGCCACCAGGGGGTGGTTAAATGCAGAGAGCGCACCCGTCAGGCTGTATGGTGGCCAGGTTTAAGCAACCAGATCAGTGAAGTTGTACTCAAATGTAGACAGTGCATACAGGAAAGAGTTAATGTGAGAGAGCCTTTAATGCCCACAGATTTACCAGAAAGGCCATGGCAGAAGTTGGGAGCTGATTTGTTCACGCTACAAGACAAAAACTACCTGTTATTAGTGGACTACTTCTCTAGGTATATAGAGATTGCCCAGCTCAGCCCAACTCGCTCTGCCAATGTCATTGTGCATTTAAAATCAATGTTTGCACGTCACGGAATACCAGAGATACTGATCACGGATAACGGCCCGCAGTTTGCAAGTCAGGAAATGGAAGACTTTGCAAAGGAGTACTGTTTTGAGCACGTGACCAGTAGTCCCAGGTACCCCCAAAGTAACGGTGAGGCAGAAAGAGCTGTCAGAACAGTCAAAAATCTTATCAAAAAAGCCAGTGATCCATACCGAGCACTGTTAGCCTACAGAACCACAGCGCTGGCAAATGGCTACAGCCCAGCACAGCTTCTCATGGGGCGTAGACTTCGTACCACCCTGCCAATGCTTCCAGAGGCCTTGCAGCCATGCGTGCCGAATCTGCAACAAATTCGTCACGTGGAAAAGGAGAGACGGATGAGGCAAACAGAATGTTTCAGCAAAAGACACAGAATGAGAGATTTGGATAAACTGTTACCCGGAAACTCTGTTTGGATTACAGATGCAAAAGCACAGGGCACAGTGACATCTGTCCACAAAACTCCACGGTCCTATGTCATCAGTGGACCACAAGGGACAATCAGGAGGAATCGCACTCATCTTGTGCCTATGTCGATACCAAAGACTGAGATGGAACCACAACGGACACAGTCAAATGGAAAAGACACTCCTACAGAAACTGTTTCTGAGACCAATGCACAGGAAACACCAGGTGTTGTTAGAACCAGGTCTGGTAGAGAAGTGATAAAACCAAAGAGACTGGATCTGTAGAGTTGCATGTTAATATTCGTGAAAGCAGAGTTGAGTTCTAAAAATGCCTTCTTTAAATAGAAAATAAGAGGCCTTTGCATAATATGTTCTTACATGGCAACAGTGTTGAGAAAAAAAAAAAAAAGAAATGTTATAGATTTGTAAAAGGGGGTGATGTGTTAAATTTATGCTGTCATAGTTAGTTGACAAAAGGGAACGGAAAAGATCTCATATAAAAATGTATTTTGTGTTTTCAGCTAAAAGGGGTCAACTTGGCTTCAGTAAGGGGGATGTGGTGTAATCTAAGTATTACATATGTGGAGCCACTAGGGGGCGACACAGACCGGATGTTGTCAGGTGTACAGCATGATAGAGAATAATATGGCGGAGTTCGTGTGTTAATGTGTTGCAGCCAGTCAATAAAGGAGGCTCCGTGTTCACCCAAAGCAGCAGTCTTTATTTATAAAAGAACCCAACACAACAGCGCCCATAATTGTAACCTTATGTAGCTCACATATTTGACTGCATAGGCTCAAACACAGAGAGACTTTAAGCTTGCAGTGGTATTGACATCACGCCTCAGATGGACAATGGGTCTGGACCACCTGCGGACTTGGAAGGAAGACGGAGGATCGGGGGCGAGATCCTGAAAGGGCTGTCTGACCCCCTGGGGTCAGACGGAAGAGCAAAGAGGACTCTGAAGTGATTAATTGTAAATAGAAGGATTTGACTTGAGTGTGTGATTCTGTTTTTGATGTGCTGGTATAAAGGTGTGGGGTTTACTGCAGCTCTCCCTCTTTTTTTCCTGACTGAGAGAGAGAGCTGGGGACGTGAGATGCAATAAACCAATACTGAGAAATAATCCAGTCTCATCATTTCATGATCCCCACACTAGGCCCTATTCTTTTTAGTTTATATATGCTTCCACTAGGCAACATTATTAGAAAGCACTGTATACATTTTCATTGTTATGCAGATGACACACAATTATACCTGTTAATGCAGCCAGATGATAGTAATCAATTAGCCAAGTTAGAGGCCTGTCTTAAGGAAATCAAAGCTTGGATGACTTGTAATTTCCTGCTATTAAATTCAGATAAGACTGAAGTCATTCGAGTTTGTCCAAAAAATCTTAGAAATACCTTTCCAAATCAAACTCTTAGTTTGGATACGGTTACTCGTTCTCTTGATAGTTCTGTGAGGAACCTTGGAGTTATTTTTGATCAAGATCTGTTTTTCAGTTCACATATTAAATTTTTTTTCTAAGACTGCCTTCTATCATTTGTGTTGTGGAGGAACAAAATAAGTTCAGGCGAGACACGGCGAGCTGAAGGTTTAAGAGTTTTATTCCTCCATCATCGTGAGACACACTGCAGCACTGTGTGCTGTGTATGCGCTCTCCTGAGGCATGTAAAGTCAGCTCTTTTATACAGTGATACAGACAGAGAATGCATGGCACATTAGCATATCAATTGTCATCCAATACACATCAGTCAATACACTTGATTAGCATGACATTGGTTGGCACAAAAGATGCATGCATTCAGTCCCATCTGACTGTCTATATCTCTGACTTCTCTCATGTTTTGGTCCAGTGAGGATGTGGGGAAGGTGAGCGGCCAAATTCCCTGAGGATGCGTAGTGGCTGTGATAAACTGAAGCTGTGTCAGGGACTCGGCAGTTTGGCTTTAGGTGCGGGAAACACCCCTAAAGTCATCGGGGAAAGCAATCGGCTAAATTCTCCTTGAGTGCTGTGGCTGGAAAACTCATACAAAGTTCTGTGTGCTGGCTGCACGTCCGCTCCAGGTGCGTGAGCAGCCCTGAAGGTTCCGAGGGTGGCGATCGGCCGTTTTTCTCAGGCATGTGCAGCAGCGGAGGATGCTGTATCAGTCTGTGGAGCCGGTTTGTCCCCGGTACGTGGCGCACGCTTGGCTTCTGTGTGCGGAAGGTTGGTTGTCGAGAGGTGAGTCAGGGTCAGGGAGCTTGATGGAAATCAGCGCAGTCGGCGTCAATGACTGCCCCCGTTCAGGCTGCTTCCTTCGTTTGCTTGTGTTGATCATGGTGCGTTCTGGTTCAGCGCTGCGCTCTCGGCCCTGGAGGTCGCCATCATGGAGCTAAAAGATCAGGAGAGGGACGCACCATGACGCGTTCTGAGGCTTCCCATCCGGGTCATCTCTGGGGTGTTCGCCTCGTGTTCCATTCTTCGTCAAGGGTCACCAGTGTGGAGGAACAAAATAAGTTCAGGCGAGACACGGCAAGCTGAAGGTTTAAGTGTTTTATTCCTCCATCATCGTGAGACACACTGCAGCACTGTGTGCTGTGTATGCGCTCTCCTGAGGCATGTAAAGTCAGCTCTTTTATACAGTGATACAGACAGAGAATGCATGGCACATTAGCATATCAATTGTCATCCAATACACATCAGTCAATACACATGATTAGCATGACATTGGTTGGCACAAAAGATGCATGCATTCAGTCCCGTCTGACTGTCTCCTGTGGTTCTTTTGGTCGTATGCAAATCCCTGTTGAGCGTGAATATTATCAGTCTGCATTGTGCTGGGTGCCCACAGTGTAATATTGCCAAGATTAGGAGCATCTTGTCTCAGAGTGATGCTGAGAAACTGATCCATGCTTTTGTTAGCTCAAGATTAGATTATTGTAACTCTTCAGGTTGTCCTAAAACATCTTTAAAATGTCTTCAGCTGATCCAAAATGCTGCAGCAAGAGTTTTAACAGGTACTAGAAAGAGAGATCATATCTCTCCGGTTCTGTCCTCCTTTCATTGGCTTCCTATAGAATTTAGAATTAAGTTTAAAATCCTTCTTCTCGGACTTCCGGTTATGGTGGCCACGTAGGAAGACGTGTTTCACACTACTCTGCTTGTAAAACTAAAAATTCTACTAAAACTCTCTCAATTGGAACAAAAACCCATCCCAGCATTTTGGCGTAGATATGGTAAAGACCAAGGTTGGAAAATTAGGTGGAGGAAAAGGCAATTCGACAAAACAATCCAAGCTAACGGACTTCCACGCTCAAGGCGAGGCAAGGAAAACTCCAGAGACAATGGCAGAGGATGGAGCCAGCGGTGGAGCGGGAACTGCTGGGGAGGGGACAAGCGTAGTGCTTGCTGCCATCACCTCCATGAGAACAGAGTTTTCGTCTAAATTTGATGGGATTATAGCAGTGATAGAAGGTATGAGGAAAGAAATAAACGACTGTTTGGAACGAGTGTCGCAGGCGGAGCTCCGAATATCAAGCGCTGAGGATGACGTCACCAGCCTGCAAATTAAACTTCAAACACTGGAATTAAAATGTAAACGTCTGGAAGATAACATCCTAGACTTGGAATCCCGCTCGCAACGGAATAATTTGAGGCTGGTGGGCGTTCCGGAGGGAGCGGAGGGACGGGACTCATGTTCCTTTTTGGAAAAGTGGATTCCAGAAGCGCTGAACAATGCGGACCTGCAGTCATCGATCGTTTTAGAGAGGGCTCACCGAATCGGCCCACCGAGAGATAATAAGACACCACTGAGGACGCTGATTATGAAGTTCCTCAACTACAGAGACAAGATGACGGTCACCAATGCAGCGCATGCTAAAGGGGAAATTAAATACCAGGATCAACAGGTGCAGTTCTACCCAGACTTTGCCACAGGAATTCAACAATTAAGGAGGCAGTTCGACCCCGCCCGCAAAGAGCTGCGCAACCTCGGGATTCGTCACGGAGTGATTCATCCGGCAAGACTGCTGGTCACATATAAGGGGAGAACCCACACCTTCAAGACCCCTCAAGAGGCGCAGGAGCTCATCAAGCAAATCCAAAAGGAGACTGGTGGGAGCCAAGCATGAACATGACAAAGGTAGAACATTTAAGCGTATGTACAGACATCTGATTGATCTGAAACATATAATAAGTCTACAAAATACAGACTGTATTTAAAAAAAAAAAAAGCTATGATGTACAACGTTGCTATAAAACTTTGAAGTTAAGCTGAAAAAACTACAGAAGAGAGTTAATGTTATAATGTTATAAGAATAGAAGTAGAGTCAGGGTGATTGAGAGGAGAAAGACAGAGTGGTTTGACTGATCCTCGCAGGTGTGGAACTGTCACTAGCTATAACGGGAGACGGAATTTTTTTGATTTTTGGGGGATCACCACGAATGTGGGGAAAGGGAATTTGTTTTTGTTTAATTTGTAGGATGAATGTTCTATCATCCATGTTTTTGCTTCTCTGTAAGAGTATGTTCATATTGCAAGGTAATCTCAAACTCTTTACTGATCATAGATCAAAGCGTTAATCTTAATTTAACTTCAAGGAATTGCAGAGGTCTACAAAATCTTAAAAAACTTAAACAAGTTATGAATAAAATAAAAGACATAGATTCAAAAATTGTATTTTTACAAGAAACTCATCTAATAGAGGAGGGTGTAAAAAGAATTAGGAGAAGATGGCAAGGTAACGTGTTCACCTCATCATTTTCATCCTGAGCTAGGGGAGTTATGACTCTCATACACAAAACAGTCCCATTTCAAGTGAAAAATGTAATTGGAGACAAATTTGGAAGATATCTAATCATCCAAGGATCTTTGTTATTAGAAAATATAAATCTGGTGAACATATACGGCCCCAATATTGATGATCAAAACTTCTTTGTTAATTTATTCCTTACTTTATCATCACTTACAGGGCAACATATAATAGCAGGGGATTTTAATTGTACATTGAATCCCAGTATAGATAGATCAACAGGACTGGACTGTATGCACAATGGATGTAGGATGACCATTAATCATTTTATGAAAGAATTGAGATTGCTAGATATATGGAGAGAAATGAAACCACAAGTCAAAGCCGATTCTTGTTATTCTAATACTTACAAGACATTCTCACATATAGACTACTTTTTGATCTCTACAGAATTAAGGTCCAAGATTCAAAACTGTTTCTATGATAACATTGTGATCTCTGATCATGCACCCTGCTGTCTAATATATGTAGATAAGAAATTGACAAAGGATCCAGGTAGGTGGCATTTTCAACATAAATGGCTTCAGGATGAAGAATTTGTTAAGTACATAGAAAAACAGATAGATGAGTTCTTTGATATTAATACTACACAAACAACGGCATGTGTAAAGTGGGATGCTTTCAAAGCTTTTATTAGGGGGCATATTATTAGTTATACAGGTTCAAAATCTAAGAAGACCCGAGAGGAGAGAGTCCAATTGGAATGTAAAATAAAAATTCTTCAAGAAAAAGTGTATGCAGGAAGTAACCCACAGTTAGAGAACGAATTACTGATTCTGAGAGCAGAATATGACAAAAAATCAGCGAATAGAGCTGCCTCAAGCCTTCTAAAGTTGAAGCAAACTTTTTATGAACAAGGTGAAAAATCAGGAAAATTATTGGCATGGCAGATTAAACAATTAGAATTTAAAACACCAATTACCAGTATTATAAGTAACGGGCAGGTAGTTATAGATCCTTTAGAAATTAATAGTGCCTTTAGAGATTATTATGAAAAACTATATGATACAAAAAATGAAACTGACTTAACAAAACTAAATGGGTTTTTGGGTGGATTATCTATACCGTGTATTCCAAATGAAAACAGGGAGATACTGGAGTCTAAAATTAGTCAAGAAGAAGTTGGGCTAGCCATTGATAATATGAAATCAGGAAAAAGAGCAGGACCAGATGGTCATCCAGTTGACCTCTATAAAAAATTTAAGAATAAATTAATAAAACCACTTTTGGAAATGGTTTTAGAAGCATTTCAAAATGGTAATTTACCACCATACATGAATAATGCCTTAATTATACTGTTGCCAAAACCAGGTAAACCCCCTAATAAATGTGAAAACATGAGACCAATAAGCCTGTTAAATGCTGATCTTAAAATAATCTGTAAAATTTTAGCAAAACGACTACAAGAAATATTACCAAATATTATTAACCGAGATCAGAATGGCTTTATAATGGGAAGACAAGGCTTCCATAATATAAGAAGACTATTTAATATTATTTATTCCAATAAAGAAGCACCGGACACAGCCCTCTTATCATTGGACGCTGAAAAGGCCTTTGATAGGGTCAAATGGCCCTATCTTTTTGAAGTCCTACAAAGGTTTGGACTTGGAAATAATTTCATAAAATGGGTCCAGATAATATACAATAATGCTACAGCAGAAATTCTAACAAACAGCAATATCTCAAAATCAATAAAAATCAATAGAGGATGTGACAAGGCTGTCCACTTTCACCTTTAGATAAGATAAGATAAGATAAGATAAGATAAGCCTTTATTAGTCCCACAATGGGGAAATTCCAGGATTGCAACAGCACAGGGATAGCAACACTCAGAGCAACAATCAGAAGGCAAGAAAAAAAAAAAAAAGCAAGAGCAGCTAATATACATATGTACATATTACTATAAATATATATATATACACAGAGACACACAGTGCAGAGCATTGTAGCTGGATGGAATAAATATATGAGTATATAAACACACAGTGTGGAGCATTGTAGCTAGATGGAATAAATATGTAGATATATAAACACCCACAGTACGGAGCATTGCAGCTAGATGGAATAATATGTAGATATATAAACACAGTGCGGAGCATTGTAGCTAGATGGAATAAATATATAGATATATAAATATAAACACACCCAGTGCGGAGCATTGTAGCTAGATGGAATAAATATGTAAATATATAAACACACACAGTGCAGAGCATTGTTGCTAGATGGGATGAAACAGCACAACCGTCTACTTAGTTATCCTACATGGTATGATTATGTGTCCATACATACAGTGGTGAAAAAAAGTATTTAGTCAGCCAACAATTGTGCAAGTTCTCCCACTTAAAAGATGAGAGAGGTCTCCAATTTTCATTATAGGTATACCTCAACTATGAGAGACAAAATGAGAAAAAAAAAATCCAGAAAATCACATTGAAGGATTTTTAATGAATTAACTGGTAAATTCCTTGGTAAAATAAGTATTTGGTCACCTACAAACAAACAAGATTTCTGGCTCTCACAGACCTGTAATTTTTTCTTTAAGAGGCTCCTCTGTCCTCCACTCGTTACCTGTATTAATGGCACCTGTTTGAACTCTTTATCAGTATAAAAGACACCTGTCCACAACCTCAAACAGTCAGACTCCAAACTCCACTATGGCCAAGACCAAAGAGCTGTCAAAGGACACCAGAAACAAAATTGTAGACCTGCACCAGGCTGGGAAGACTGAATCTGCAATAGGTAAGCAGCTTGGTGTGAAGAAATCAACTGTGGGAGCAATTATTAGAAAATGGAAGACATACAAGACCACTGATAATCTCCCTCGATCTGGGGCTCCACGCAAGATCTCACCCCATGGGGTCAAAATGATCACGAGAACGGTGAGCAAAAATCCCAGAACCACACGGGGGGACCTAGTGAATGACCTGCAGAGAGCTGGGACCAAAGTAGCAAAGGCTACCATCAGTAACACACTACACTGCCTGGGACTCAAATCCTGCAGTGCCAGACGTGTCCCCCTGCTTAAGCCAGTACATGTCCAGGCCCGTCTGAAGTTTGCTAGAGAGCATTTGGATGATCCAGAAGAGGATTGGGAGAATGTCATATGGTCAGATGAAACCAAAATAGAACTTTATTGTAAAAACTCAACTTGTCGTGTTTGGAGGAGAAAGAACACCATACCTACTGTGAAGCATGGGGGTGAAAACATCATGCTTTGGGGCTGTTTTTCTGCAAAGGGACCAGGACGACTGATCTGTGTAAAGGAAAGAATGAATGGGGCAATGTATCGTGAGATTTTGAGTGAAAACCTCCTTCCATCAGCAAGGGCATTGAAGATGAAACATGGCTGGGTCTTTCAGCATGACAATGATCCCAAACACACCGCCCGGGCAATGAAGGAGTGGCTTCGTAAGAAGCATTTCAAGGTCCTGGAGAGGCCTAGCCAGTCTCCAGATCTCAACCCCATAGAAAATCTTTGGAGGGAGTTGAAAGTCCGTGTTGCCCAGCGACAGCCCCAAAACATCACTGCTCTAGAGGAGATCTGCATGGAGGAATGGGCCAAAATACCAGCAACAGTGTGTGAAAACCTTATGAAGACTTACAGAAAACGTTTGACCTCTGTCGTTGCCAACAAAGGGTATATAACAAAGTATTGAGATGAACTTTTGTTATTGACCAAATACTTATTTTACTGAGGAATTTACCAATTAATTCATTAAAAATCCTTCAATGTGATTTTCTGGATTTGGACTACTGTCCTACCTCACATGGCAAGGTGGTTTATTCTGCCACCTGTAACCTAAACAAAAGTCCATTAAATAACTAAAAGGTATTGCTGTGCTCCTATCCTAATAAAACACCCAGGACAATAACAAATTAATAATTATGCGGTTTTTTTACAACATACAAACACATGAACATTGAAACATTAGAACTTATTTTTTTTCTTTTATTTCTCAAACTCACACTACTGTCCATTTGGCAGAAAGGGGTAGAACTGGCTTGCGGGGGGCCCCGGGCAGCCCCTCAATAGACCTGCCCCTGGAAGTGACATGCCTCCAGGATCACAGCTGACCTCATAGACGAGTGCGCCTCTTCTCTTCGCCATTGACCACCTCTCTCGTCCGGACCTGTAATCTGAAGCCTCCTCCTGAGCACGCTGTAGCTCACTGGCGTGTCTCCATGAGCCGTCCGACAGCTGGAAGTAGGCTGCGCTTCACTTAGCCATGATGCGTAGCCGCTCCTGGTGACCTTCTCACTGTCGTTTGGCCCACATCCACCGTGGACGTCTCTCCCCATGAACCCAGACCTGGTCTGTTCTGTAACTCTCAGAGGAGCTCTGCTCGGCCTGCAGTGTTGCTGATCGGCACTCGGTCCCTCAGTGGCTGTCGGTCTGGCCCCGACTCGTTGTAAAGCTGCTGCAGCGGTCGCTGTTGAAGCTCCAGATCCTCCAGCCCACTGTTGCTGAGCTCCGGAGGAAACTGAGGCTCGCTCATAGGCGTCACTCATCGACGCAGGTGCCTCGCCGCCACACTTGTTTCCTTCTCCTACCACACCCTGAACGCCGGCACTGAGACCCTCCTGTGTTGAACCTGAGTGAGGCTGGTCCTGCTTAACCACCATGGTGCCTGATAAATCCTCCCCCCACACCGTTTTGTCCTTCACCACTGGAACCGGACAGTTTCCGCTGGTCACAACCAGTCCATTTTTCCCCAGCGTCGTCAATAAAGGCCAATCCCAGTCCATAAAACAGGTCACAGCCCATGATGTTGTCGCCTCGGGCTGTCATGTGGAACGTGCAGTTAGCCATCACCGCCAACTTGTACCGAGCCGTTAACTCCAGTGTTCCAACTGTGCGCAGTCTGCTACCTCCATAACCATAGAGCGGTGCTGGGTTACCTCTTATTCCGTAATAGGGGAAAAATTTTTCACCCCTGTGTCGATCAGCAGCAGCACCTCCTCGCCATCACCTTGCAGTACTTGAACCCGCTGGTAATCAGGGACACTGCGTGGACAGTTATCGGGGTGGGTAAAGATGTTTTTCTCCATGGGTTCTCCGGCTCGGACACACGACACACCCTGGCATAATGGTTCAAGCGTCCACACTTGCCACAGTGCTTCCCTCTAGCCGGGCATTTCCTCGCCTTGTATTGGTGCTTCACAGACCCACAACCCGTACACGTGGGTTTTCTCGGGGCAAACCTCAGGCTGATAGCGTTGGTCTCTGCGTTGTCGTTGGCCGTGCTATCCTCGCTGTCTGAGTCCGCTACTAATGCTGTGGCGGCAGGCCCCAGCTGCCGTTGTGATTGGCGTCACTTTAGCTCCAAAGATAGCTTGTCTGCGGTCGCCACCTGGAGAGCTAGCTTGACAGCCTTGGCTAACGTCAGTTCACTCAGCACCGAAAGCAGCCTAGCTCACAAAGCATTGCTGGTTGTGAGCTCCGCCAGCTGGTCGTGTACCATTCCCTTCTCCAATGGCCCGAAACAACATTCGCTAGCCAGCTGTCACAGGTTGGCGACAAACTGGCAGATAGGCTCACCCACTCACTGGTGTTGTTGTTAGAACCGAATCCTCCAGATGGTGACGTTGTCCAGGGTGTTTAAATGGCACGCTAGTAACTCGACCACATCCTCATACGAGTCGGTAGCCCTGAGTGTATGCAGGATACTCTGGCCCTCGAACCCCAAATTATGCACCAGAAGCACACGTGCCCTCCGTTTATCTAGCTCATCCAGATTGAGTGCCACGATGTAGTTTTGAAAGGCGGCAAACCATCTTGACCAGGGTACAGGTGACTTGCCCGGGAGCTCCAGGAAGGGCCGGAGCGGTGAAACACACACCTCCATTTTTTTATTCTCATCGCCAAAATGTTATGTATGGAATTACCTTGTAATGACGAGGCTAGGTGCACGATAGAACTCAGCTTTATTCATGATAATATCCACACAATACAGCCACCAGGCAGGGGCATCAGCAAAGAGACCGAATGGAGATGCCTGCCTGGTATTTATGGGGCGGTGCAGTGGCAGAAGAGGAAGTGGCTGCCACTACACTGCACTTCACAAATAAAGGCATTATTTACACTATAACAGGTAGTAACGGGGAAAGGTATAGGAATAAACAGACAAACAACTGATAAATTAGGGGTTTACATGGTGGAGATGGTTGCAATTTTGGTAGCATTACAGTGGGTGGAAACAAGTAAGCAGAGCAAGGTGTTAATTTGCTCAGACTCCTCATCAGTTCTTAAAAGCATGAGGTCATTCCATTCAAGTAGCCGACAGGATATTCTCTATGAAGTTCTTCAGTCACTCTCCAGAATAGTAAAGGCAGGAAACCAGGTAAAATTTGTGTGGGTCTTAGCTCATATAGGCATCAAGGGAAACCAGAAGGCTGACAAGTTGTCAAAGAGAAAATTACTACAGAAATTAAATTACCCTTTATTGTCATTCAACCAATCATATACAGTAGAATGAAATTGTGTTTTATCCTATCTACAGTGTTAATCACACACACCATGTGTAGAATCAGAAGGGCCGCTGCCATGCAAGGCGCCACCACAGATTTCCCTCCTCCATTCCATTATTGCTGAGCACCATGCTGGACAGCAGGAAGTTCCGCTTTTTTTATATGGTCTTCGGCATGATCTGGCCGGGATTTGAACTCCTGCCTCCCAGGTGTGGGGCGGATGCTCTACCAACTGAGCCACCGAAAGACACAATAGAAATGAATGTGAGTGTTAGCAAGGCAGAGGTGAAAGCTATAATTTGGGAAAAAAGTTACACAGCTATGGCAAGAGAGGTGGGATAGTCAGGGGGAGAGGTAGGCCCCTATTTCAAATTTGGAAAGTGTTAAAGGGATGAGAGTGGGATATGGTGATAGGAGAAAGGAAATTGTGTTGACAAGGTTGAGGTTGGGGCACTTGGGTTAAACAAAACACTGAGATTACTAGGGAAGCATCAGACAGGTTTGGGTGAAAGGCGCTTTGAAGAGGAATCGGTGGAACATGTTCTTTTCTTCTTCTTCTTTTAGATTTGATTGGCGGTTGGCAGCCGGCTTTCAGGTGCATTACCGCCACGTACTTCACTCTATATCATCAGTCTATAGTGTGTAAACAACCATCATCACCTTGCGTCCTTTTAAGGTGCAAAGGGTATGATGCACTGAGGGCAGTACTACGCAAGTTGAGGGAGCTGGGGGTGCAGGGACTTACACTGAGTGAACTATTGAGCATGGTTGAGTGGACACAGGTTAGGGTTTTGGTGGAATTTTTAAAGGATATGGGGGTTTATAATAGGATATAAGATGTAGCTAAAAGTAGAGGAAGTTGGTTGAGACAGAGGGTGAAAGGTAAATGTGTTGGTGTGGCACATATATTGGCACATATATTGAGTTCATATCTCCCACAAATGTATGGCTGTATGTGTATTGGGGGCTTCACGTCTCGCGGGACAAAGAAGGTCTGGGTCTGCAGAGATCTACAGGAGATGACGAGGAGGTGCGAGTTTTGGCCTTTGTCTCAGAGAGGATGCCCCAGAAGGATTCCCGGAACATCGAGGGATAAGAGACAGACATCGTGACTGGGAATTAAGTACCATGTGATTGTATTGTAACGTGCTGCTCGACATGGCGACGTCCCACCGGGAGGTTCGAACTCACGCCTCCCGCTCCGGAGTCCCGCACTCTACCTGTGTCGCCAATAGGGTCAACCCACTTGGCAAGCCAAGTAGGGTGCTCATATTGAGTTCGCTACAGTATGTTTGCTAAAGCACCATGTAACTTAGGCAGTATAAGAGTGTGGTATTTCATTGGTCAGTCTCTTTTCTTGTTGAGAGATTGCTAGAGAATGTGTTCTCATAATAAAGCTGAACCTGAGAAATAAACTCAGCCTCATCCTTGAATGCATTCCCTACACTGGGTTTTTTTTTTCCGGATACTAGCCAGTGAACCTGCCCATGGCCCACACTCCGGAGGAGTAGGGGGCGGTAATGCACCAGTAAACTGACTGCCAACCGCCGTAAAACGAAAAGAAGAAGAAGAAAGTAGCGCGAGAGACTGCCGGCCGCGCTTCTTCGAGGCGGAAGGAAGCGCGCTTTGCGGCGGGGGCGCGCACCGAGGGATACAGAAGACGGAAGAGAGGACAGAGAACAAACTTACTAACTTCTAGTCCACTTGCTAGAAATAAATATGACTGTGTGTCAGTAGAAGCGATTGCTTATATTTCTACACAGATTTTGTTAACAAAGCGCCCCGTCTGCACTCTTTCACCACTACACAATCCGACCACCGGATCACAGCGTCGCTTTCATGCAGACGTTGGACAGACGTTACAAAGTCACACAGATTTTTGTTGTTTTGTTACTGAAAGAAGCATTAAACTGAACTAGCATTGCTCATAATCATCTCGCCTGGATACTGCGACTTTTCCTCTGTGCGGAAAAAGTTGCCCTCGGCGGTTGAGGACCGACGAGGCCTGCGGAGAGGAGGCGCAGGGTCCTGCTGCATGTGTGGAGGAGTGACTCCGACGTTAGCTCAGCTACACTCAGCAACATGTCGGCCCAGGCACAGATGCGAGCGATGCTGGACCAGCTCATGGGGACGGGGCGAGACGGTGAGTGTTTTTTTGTTTTTTGGCTTACTAGGAATGAATCAAAGACGGGGAGTTTTAGTTAGCATTAGCCAGCCTGCTAACTAGCCACACTAAATGTGACAATGCGGCATGTCGCAAACCGAGCTAGCTGGCATGAGGGCTAGCCGGAGATTTTCCTACTTGTTGTTGGGTGTAAGCTCGCATAGCAAGTTTATAATAAAATGACAAGATGTTTGTATTTGTTTCATTTAATTGACGGACACTGTGCTCGTTTACTTTGACGCGTTGCATCACCATACTCTTGGAATTAAACTTTAGCATTCCTGCTCCACAACCTGATTATTTGCAATACAAATTCACTGATAAAATTTGAGTGAGTCATATATTTTTTGTAATGTAACGCTGTTCAGGCAGGTGAGGTTTATAGCTTGCCGTTTGACAGCATTAATCCCACAGTCTTACTTATAGTCGCAAGTTGTGAGACTTATAACTGGCTAATTGATTTAAAGATGACGATGAAGAACATCTTCCTATGGACATTTAGAGAGAGGACATTTAGAGAGATTTGTGTATAATTATAAAGTATAATAATTATAAATTTCGCACCCTTGACTTTTAAATCTGGAAAGTCAATATTCGAGGCAAACTTTTTTTGTGTTTACAAAGCGAAACTTTGTGTACCCACGTGGTTTCGAGAAACTGATGTGTTTTTGATTTTACAAAAAAATATTTAAATAGAATGTTCACTGGCAATGACAACGCGACACAATTTTTGTGTAAATAGTTTGGGTCCATCTTATCTGAGATGATTAATAGTGTTTGTCAGAATACACCTTGAACTCATCTTCACTGGTTGTACTCTTTACCTGCACTTATATAGCGCGAGAAAAGCGCTATATAAGTGCAGGTTAGTTAGTAGTAGTTAGTTAGTACTCACTGTCACGACTCACTGCCTTTGAACTGTGGCTCTATAGTCTTTTTGAGCTCATTGTTTGTTTTGGATACTCAAAGGTCAAAATGGGTGATTTTTCATCTTCCATACATAAAGATGAACAAAAATGCATGTTGTTAAATCTCCACGATGCCATGCTGTGTTTCAGCAGGACAGTGCTCGTTCACATGCTGCCCACTTCAGGGAGTAGGGGTGGGACAAAAGATCGATTCAGTGATGGATCGCAATACTTGACACTGACCACGATGCACCGATCCTTAAATGTATGGATTGATCTTTTATTAATTATTAGGGGTGTTGGAAAAAAATCGATTCACATAAGAATCTAGATTTTTATTTTAAATGATCCAGAACCAATTCACAAAAACTAATTATCAATTATTATTATTGTTGTTGTTATTATTATCATCATTATTCAAAATATATATATATATATTTCTTTCGGTGGTGCTGTGGTCCCGTCATGTGACACGTATTGCCGCTTCATGATACGCAGTTACACATTGACGCTGCCGACGCAGGAGAACCACGCAGAGTAGCTTACTAAGCTAGCAACCGGATGAAACAGTTGGAATTTTAAAAAAAAATGGAGCAGCAAGAAATTTGAGACGAGTCTGTCTGCAGCTCATAGACGCCGTCAATTTACACCCTTTCAACTAGTTATGCTATCTCAGCAAGTTACGCCCCCTCGTTACGTCACTCCACAAAATGGCTGGCCGTAGCTGACCGTGTAAATATGGCTGAGCCAGCACTGGGCTGATCATACACAAATTTAGGTGTTGTAGCCTTGTAGATGGCCAACGGTGGCCACACATTTTGAAGGATGAATGTAAAAGCACCTAAAAATGAGAGAGTTTAGTTCATAGACGGTAAAAAAACGTTTATGGTCTAGTCTTTAGATGACGTTTTTTTGCGTGACCACGTGCTGCCCCACTGCCCACCAACCCAGACAGCTGCAGTTGAGGATTGTTTTTTCTAACAGCGATGGAAGCAGTGCTCTTTTCATTGAATATAAACCAAATCTTGTTATCGACTAAAAGTAGACAAAAACTATTGATAATGAACAGACTAAATTAAAAATATAAAAATAAAGTCATTACAATAAATCTGGACTCAATTTAGGTGTCAAAAGCAAAATGCATAAATGGTGATTTTAGTTTACTTTACTAGTTTATTTTACTTTACTAGCTTTAATGTATGAAAAAATATAGTTTTAGTTGATGAAATTAACACTGGATGGAAATTTATTTTTGTTTGTTTTAAAATGATTGCATTTACTTTACCTTTTACTGGAGAAGCTTCACCAGGCAAAGGCCAATCACCTAGAGTTGAAAAAAGTGAAAAAAGTCCTCCTGCTGAACAACGCACACTGCACCACTTTAACAAACTCCCAGCAAATTCTGAACAGGCAAAAAAAATCATGAAAACCTGTAACAGCACTTTATTTTGTTTTAGTTAATTGGAGACTCTAAAGTGGCCCTAGGTGTGAATGTGTGTGTGAATGGTTAAGGGATAGTACTGTACCGTGGCTGCTTCATCCATCCAGGTGGATGCCCTCAATTTCCCCTCTGGGGATCAATAAAGTATACAAAATCAAAAAAAAAAAAATTGTTTCTTACTCTAAGTCTCCAAAGAATTTAGACACTGAAGTTTATATTTGTGCTGGTTTAAAATTGATGTTACTTATCTTATGCATCAGTTACATTCAGTTCTTACTGAATTTGTTCATTGCATTAAGTTACTGTATTGGTAACTGTGTATTAGCCCCTTTTCCACTAGTGCTTACTTGCCTCGACTCTATTCAGTTTGTAGGGTTTTCCATTAGTACCTGGTACCAGGTACTTTTTTGGGACCTACTTCAGTGAGGTTCCAACCGTGCTGAGTCGAGCTGAAAATGTGATGTCAGTGGATTGCAGGCCACTGACTGGCCAGGGTGTAACGTCAGTGGATGAGAGCTACGTCTTCACAAGATTCAAAACTGCCACTTGTAAATTCATCCGTGAGTTTTCATTATTTCTGTGATAATCAACCAAATAAATAGCCACACATAAATCAACACTGTCACAAAACACACCATCTTCTCAGTGAGCAGTCATCAGCTCGGGGACCTTCTGGTGTTTCATTTCGGAACGCTCTGCTGGCGCCGTGGCTGAAAAGTTGATTGTGGAAAAATTTGATCAAATGTGGTTATTTTTCAACAGTCTTCTCATCGGTGCACACAGTTCTTCCATTGGTGTTGCGGTGCTTGAATCCCTGTGCTTGAAAAATAAACTACATTTGGTCAAATTGGACAGCTACAAACTTTTCAGCCTGTAAACTTTTCAGTCCTGTCAGCCCTGCTGCGGCGGAGCGACCCGCAATGAAAGTATACCAGGAGGTCTCCGAGCTGATGGCTGCTCACAGGGAAGATGGTCAGTGTTTTGTGATTTTAAGCATCTTTTACATTATTTATCAGTGAAAACGTCAGCATGTAAAGAACACAACGGGATAACAGGCCGCCTTCCTGTAATGAACCTAACTCCACCCACTTGAAGTGGTACTCAGTTGAAATGGAAAACCAACCACACCGTGTCGAGCCGGGTAGAGTTGAGGCAAGTCGGGCTGAGTAGGTACTAGTGGACAAGGGGCTATTGACTGCATACGGTCAGGTAGCACTACTATTTAAATGGATGTTCAAAGTATTTGTTATAAAATTTACTTTTGTTTTGAAATGACTATTTTTCAAGAGTTTGTCAATACTGCTATATGTATAGGACATACAGGAGAATTGAAATGGCATTTTTCTCTCTCTCTCTTCAGTGGTGTGTGCAATACAAAAAACAAAAAGGATAAAGCTGGAAAAACAACAACAGTCTATATACTGTAATGCTACCCGTAGTGCAAATAGTGACAAAAGATAGACCCAGACATCCCATAGTGCAAATAAAGATAAACGGTAAAACCCAGCAGTCCTATATACAGAAAAAGTAGAGCAGTAATACTTAGTTGCAAGTTCGATGTGGTAATGTAAGTGCAGACAGAGACATAGGACTGCACATGAACAGTATTGCAAAACAGACAGCAGCAGATATGGCATTTGTGCAATAGATTGCAGTTAAGTGCAGAAACGTACAGCAGCAGATGTATACCATATATTTCTAGAATGCTGGAGGGCGACCAAACCTACACACTTTGTAAAAACTGTTAGGAATTGTAATATGCTGAAAAGGAAAGTTTTCAAAATTTATTTCACTTGCGTACAGTTTCATTTTTGAAACTCATAAGTTTTCAAGAAATAAAAAAAGCAGTTACTAACCTAAGCCTACTTTTTTCAGTTAACAGTATTTTATTGCAAATCAGTTGATGTAATTTTTTTAAAAAATATAACCCCCCAAAACATCAACACATTGTACTCTGCTTTCAAACTTACCTCAGATTTTTTGCAGTGCAGTGGATTTTTTTTTTTTTTCCTGACACGGTGGTGGAGGGGTTAGCACTGCGGCAGCACAGCAACTCACCCTTGGCCGGGGGATCCTGGGTTCAATTCCAGCCCACGACCAACAGTGATCTGTGTGGAGTTTGCATGTTCTCCCCGTGTCTGCGTAGGTTTACTCCAGGATTTCTCCGGTTTCCTCCCACATGCCAAAAACATGCAAGTTAGGTTAATTGGCATCAAACTGGGGATTCTAAATTGTCCTTGGGTATGACTGTGAGAGTGAATGGTTGTCTGTCTCTCTGTTGGCCCTGCAATGGACTGGCGATCTGTCCAGGATGTACCCTGCCTCTCGCCCAAAGATTCTGGGATAGGCTCCAGCCCCCCCGCGACCCGAAAAGGATTAAGCGGAAGAAGATGGATGGATTAATAGTTTTTTGTACTGAACTGAGAGCCAAATGTGAATTGAAAGTCATTTTGAATCAAAAATTGATTCTGAATCGAACCGTGGCCCCAAAAATCGGAATAGAATTGAATCGTGTGATAAGGATTGGCGATACCAGCATTTTTCCTTTCAACACGGTACCATTAACCTCTTGCACTCCGTTGTACCGCGGCCGGGCAAGTCTCTGCATCCCAGAGCGCACGAGGGCGCTCTCGTGTGTCCTCAAGCGCACGATGGAGCTGCGGGAGCTGCATATCCTTCTTCCACTGCAGACACAGCCGCGAACAGATTAGTTCATCTGATTGACCTCTCATTCGACTAATAAGAGCCTTGAATTGGGTTTCTGAAACCTTGAAGAACCAATGACTGAAAACCTAGCAAGAAGGACCTGCCTACCAAAGCTGTGAATGCAGTGAGCCAATTGAAACAGAGAAGTTTGTGAGCTGTTTTTTTTTTAAGGCTGGGTGAAGACAGATTGCTGCTGCAGAGAAAAAAAGGACCCGCAGGAAGAACCCCACAGACCCAGCAGCACGGAGACCATCCACAAGTGCAACCTCTGTGACAGCGACTGACATTCGCGCAACGGCATGTTCGGCCAGGCGGTGCTTGTTTTGTTTTGTTTTTGTCCCAGCAGTATAGACGTTAGGATTGCCTTCCATGGTCATCATAGACCGACGGAGGCTGAAGACGAAGGCTGAGTGACACACACGCGTTTGCCAGTCTATTTTTAATTACTACTGTTATTTGTTTTGAAAAATCGTTCGCCAAAAACCGCAATCATGGAAGCGCAAAACCGCAATAATGGAATTATGTTTTGATTGGGTCGCGAGACCAGCGTCGCGTTCGTCTGACAATGAGGAAGAAGTTCGCCAGCTCCGCTTCTGCTGTGAAGAGGTAAGGTGTTCTAAGCTAAATTATCCTTTGTCCCTGAAAATTGTAATCAAAATGACTTTTGACCGATCGGTAAATTGCAGCTGTGCGTCATCGCTGCATGACGGACCGTGGCGCAACGGGCGATGTCTTTCCTCTGTAGCGGGGGGGGAACAACCCCCCCCCCCCCACACACACACACACACAGACACAGCCCTGAGTGTCACCTTTCATTAGAGCCCAAAATGAAGCTTCTACATTGAAGCATTCAAAAGTTATAGACGTTTTTCCAAACTGTGCCATCCATCCATCCATCCATCCATCTTCTACCGCTTTTCCGGAGGTCCGGGTCGCGGAGGCAGCAGTTCAAGCAGAGAAGCCCAGACTTCCCTCTCCCCAGCCACCTGCTCCAGCTCTTCAGAGGGGATACCAAGGCATTCCCAGACTAGCTGGGAGACATAGTCTCTCCACCGAGTCCTGGGTCTGCCCCGGGGTCTCCTCCCAGTGGGACGTGCCTGAAACACCTCAAGTGGGAGGCGTCCAGGAGGCATCCTAATCAGATGCCCATACCACCTCAACTGACTCCTTTCAATGTGGAGGAGCAGCGGTTCTACTCTGAGCCTCTCCCGGATGACTGAGCTCCTCACCCTATCTCTGAGGGTGAGTCCAGCAATCCTACGGAGAAAGCTCATTTCAGCCGCTTGTATCCGCGATCTCGTTCTTTCGGTCATTACCCAAAGCTCGTGACCATAGGTGAGAGTAGGAACGTAGATTGACTGGTAAATCGACAGCTTTGCCTTAGAACTAAGCTCCCTCTTCACCACAACAGACCGGTACAACGTCCGCATCACTGCAGATGCTGCTCCAATCCGTCTGTCGATCTCTCGCTCCATTTTCCCCTCACTCGTGAACAAGACCCCAAGATACTTAAACTCCTCCACTTGGGGCAGGAGCCTGTCCCCAACCCGGAGAGGACAATCCACCTTTTTCCGGCTGAGGACCATGGACTCGGACTTGGAGGTGCTGATTCTCATCCCAGCCGCTTCACACTCAGCGGCAAACCGTCCCAGCAAGAGCTGTAGGTCATTGCTGGATGAAGCCAACAGGACAACATCATCTGCAAACAACAGAGATGAGATCCTGTGGTCACCAAGCATGACACCCTCCATTTCCTGGCTGCGCCTAGAAATCCTGTCCATAAAAATTATGAACAGGACCGGTGACAAAGGGCAGCCCTGGCGGAGTCCAACTCTCACTGGGAATGACTCCGACCGAGTGTTGGCAATGCGAACTAAACTCTCACAACGGTCGTACAGAGACCGAATAGCTCGTAACAACAAGCCCGATACCCCATACTCCCGAAGCACCCCCCACAAAAATCCACGAGGGACGCGGTCAAATGCCTTCTCCAAGTCCACAAAACACATGTAAACTGGTTGGGCAAACTCCCACGAACCCTCAAGAATTCTCGAGAGGGTAAAGAGCTGGTCCGATGTGCCACGGCCAGGACGAAAACCACATTGCTCCTCCTGAATCCGAGGTTCGACCAACGGCCGGACTCTCCTCTCCAGTACCTTGGCATAGACCTTCCCAGGGAGGCTGAGGAGTGTGATCCCTCTAAAGTTGGAGCACACCCTCCGGTCCCCTTTTTTGAAGAGAGGAACCACCACCCCGGTTTGCCATGCCAAAGGCACTGCCCCCGACCTCCACGCAATGTTGCAGAGGCGTGTCAACCATGACAACCCAACAACATCCAGGGCCTTGAGGTACTCGGGGCGAATCTCGTCCACCCCCGGGGCCCGGCCACCAAGGAGATTTTTAACCACCTTGGCGACCTCAGCCCCTGTGATAGGCGAGTCATCCCCCTCGTCCCCAAACCCTGCTTCCTCTGTGGAAGGCGTATCAGTGGGATTGAGGAGATCCTCGAAGTATTCCTTCCACAGACGAAGACCAGGAGCTATGTTGTCCGGGGCAATTTGCCTCTGATAGGGTCTCCCAAGACAAACTGGTCCTGGGTGAAGGGCCAGACGAAGAACGATCCAACAGACTCTCATGATAAATTGTATATCAAGGATTCAGTGTACCCCGCCCGGTATGGGGTTACCGGGGCCCCACCCTGGAGCCAGGCCTGGGGGAGGGGCTCGAAGGCTAGCGTCTGGTGGCCGGGTTTCCACCCATGGGACCCGGCCGGGCTCAGCCCGAAGGAGTTACATGGGTCCGCCCTCCAGTAGGTTCACCACCTGCAGGAGGGATCATGGAAGTCCGGTGCTATGTGGATTAGGTGGCAGTCAAAGGCGGAGACCTTGGCGGACTGATCCCAAACTGTGCCATTTGGCACAATTTGGCACAGTTCCAAAACGCCTGGGAACTACCTGAGAAAAAAGCTGTGTAATATATTCATTTTTTGTGGTATTGTTACAAAATTTGGACCTCAGCTGGATAACACTTGGTTCTACATTTCTGTTGCATTTTCCAGCCCGGATCTGAAGCTGTGCGGTATTTGCAAGCATTTGTATCCAAAAAAACACCCAGGCCAAATTTATTTTCTTCAAGTTCAGTATGTTTAGATGACTGTAACTCAGTGGCCGGAGCACTTAGAGAGATTATGACTGTTTTGCCCAAAAATTCAAAGTGTTTTCTTTTAAATGAGACCAACCCCATGAAGATGCTGCAAAGGGTTGAAAAACAGCTTTGGATTTAATTTGGGCACGTTATTTTTTGGCGTTTTTAGGGAAATTGACCGGAGTGCAAGGGGTTAATTTATAGGACTTTTTCTTCGATACCGATACTTTTTGGCCCTTAAAGGAAAATCACATGATTGCAGTTTCATTAACAACTTTATTGCAAGGGCAATATGAATAAAACTCATGAACATAAATACCTGAAAGAAATGCTTATTAAATGATTATAAAATAGACCAATGAGCAAAGTAAATAAGGACCTGTACTTATATAGCACTTTTTCTAGTCTCAAAGACCACTCAAAGCGCTTCACTAGTACTAACCCTCTATTTTAAGGGCCTATAGGAGACAGATATCTAGGGGCAATTTAGAACAACCAATGAACCTAACATTAGGGATGAGAATCCTCCGCGGATCCGAGGAATTCCTCGGATTTGATCATGTCTAGGGTCATTCTCGTGAATCGTCTAAATTCGAGGAGAAAATTATTTTTTTTGGGGGGGGGGGGTTCTGTTATGAGCGCCGAGTCGTATTTTCGATTGGCTGCTCAAATCCACCGCGCAGAACGCGCTACCCAGCGAGATCGGTAATGTAATGTAACAAGGCCACTGATTGGCTGATACTTATTGAAGCAACCAATCGACGATTTTGTTATTCCTTTGTCATATCCCACACGCGGAGCGAAATGCAAATGGCGGACAATTCAATCAACCGAGTTTTCCCGATTTTGTGAAAATGGTGAACCTAAAATTCACGAAAGACAACAAAGCAAGAAGACAAAGGGATAAGGAACAAGTTTCGTTGGGAATGGCTCGAAAAAAAACAAACCTCTCAAAATTGTGGCTACAAGGAGATCGAATTACTCGCTCATGCTGCGTTCAAAACGATTGATGGACACGGTTAAATTCAGATGCCAGTCAAAGTTCATCACAATCGGCCCCGATTACAGCAATTAGTGATCGGAAGACACATTCCGAGGTAAGATTTTTTTCTCGTTATAAGTAATGTACTTGAGAATTTTCGCGTAATGAATTTGTTATGAAATAGCATGTGTAAGTTGTGACGTCATGCCCGTTTTGAAACACTATTGATAATTTGAAACACTAAACATCTTTTAGGTTTTACTTACTTTCTTAGATTATCTTTCAAATATTAAAATATACTAATATGCAACTTTTTTATATTCCTAGTAACACTAACAAATGCACACATTAATAAATCAAAATGCTTGCAGAATGTCAGTATATTTTAATAAATGGGTGATGGACTTGGTGATGGAATTTTGTTAATATTTATAATTTATTTTACTTGGTTAAATTATTTTGTCTGTTCTAGAACTATGTAAATGTAATTCTGTGTCAGTTCTAGGGGCGGCTGTGGCGCAGGTGTAGTGTGACCGACTACTGATCGGAGGGTCATGGGTTCGATTCCCACTCTGTCTGAAGTCTGCCTGTCAAAGTGTCCTTGAGCAAGACACTGAACCCCCAGTTGCTCCTGGTGGCCAGGCTAGCGCCTGTGTGTGTATGGCAGCTCTGCCGCCATCATTGTGTGAATGGGTGGATAGCAGGATCTGTAAAGCGCTTTGGTCATCCAGAGATGAGAAAAAGCGCTATATAAGTGAACGCCATTTACCATTCTAAACATATTAAATAGTAGTAAAATATAATTTAGTATTATTACATCAACATACCATTCAGATATCATAAATTTACACATGTGATGCAGCAGCAGATTAAAAAGGTAAACTATAAATGCATTTGTACTTACTTCTAACTTTAAATATAAGACCACATTTGAGCATTCTAAAACACCAGATTTCGTTAGCTTCTGGGGGGCGTTGCCACCCAGAACCCCCACCAAGGCTCCGCCTTGGATCCGGCTTGGGGGACGCAGGCCTAACTAAGACCCCCGGCTTAGTTTCCTCTTTTTTTCCCAAACCCCATTCTCATCCCTGTAACATGCATGTCTTTGGATTGTGGGAGGAAACCGGAGCCCCCAGAGTAAACCCACACAGCACAGGGAGAACATGCAGACTTCACACAGAAAGGTTCCTAAGCCTGCCAGCCTGGGGATTCGAACCTGGAACCTTCTAGCTGTAAGGCAACAGTGCTAACTACCAAAAATAAATAAAATGAAATATAATTCCGTTATAATAAAAATAATTAAGACTTAAAATAAATGCAAAATTAATTAAATTTCTTAATTTGGTGAAGATTCTTAGTCATCCAGGTGGGTGAGTATGCTGTATGAAACCTCAGCCAAGTCATCTGGATTCACGTATTTTTTACTTCTGAAATATTTCACCAGCCCGGCAATGGACTGGTGATCTGTCCAGGGTGTACTCTGCCTCTCGCCCAAAGATGCTGGGATAGGCTCCAGCGCCCCCCCCCCCAATCCATCCATCCATCCTTTACCGCTTTTCTGGAGGTCCGGGTCACGGAGGCAGCAGTTCAAGCAGAGAAGCCCAGACTTCCCTCTCCCCCGCCACCTGCTCCAGCTCTTCAGAGAGGATACCAAGGCGTTCCCAGACCAGCTGGGAGACATAGTCTCTCCACCGAGTCCTGGGTCTGCCCCGGGGTCTCCTCCCAGTGGGACGTGCCCGAAACACCTCAAGTGGGAGGCGTCCAGGAGGCATCCTAATCAGATGCCCATACCACCTCAACTGACTCCTTTCAATGTGGAAGAGCAGCGGTCCTACTCTGAGCCTCTCCCGGATGACTGATCTCCTCACCCTATCTCTGAGGGTGAGTCCAGCAATCCTACAGAGAAAGCTCATTTCAGCCGCTTGTATCTGCGATCTTGTTCTTTCAGTCATTACCCAAAGCTCATGACCATAGGTGAGGGTAGGAATGTAGATTGACTTGTAAATAAACAGCTTTGCCTTATAGCTCAGCTCCCTCTTCACTACAACAGACTGGTACAACGTCCGCATCACTGTAGAGGCTTTTTCTAAAGGCTGGGACTTATGTGTCATGGTTGTATAATTTCTTGTCAGACAGTGCCTCACTGTGGAAATTAAGGTATCCAAAATAGTATTGCAACTTTTAGTGTTGATAGTAAATTACTGTTAGTAGTTAATGGCTACATGAACACCTTTGTAACAGAGTGATACATATCCAGTGAAATGTTGGAGTGCATTTATTGTGGATTTTAGTAACTCCTGGAATCCCTATTGTCCAATCAAATTGCTCAGTTGGAACTAACTGTTGTATAATAATAATTAAAAAATACCAGACTCACTAATAAAAAGCAGTTGAATCGAAACTCAGTGGAAAGCCTCTTCAAACAAAAAAGTTTTCAGATGCTTTGAAGGAGTCCACAGTCAGATAAACATAGCTGGAGTGGGAATCTATTCCAAACAACGCAGTCCACCGCCCTCCATGTGTGCAGAGACACATGTCCGTGGAAAATGAAGCCCTTAGAATACTTTATTATATGAAAGAGATGTCAACAGTTTTACTTTGGGAAATGATTTGAAGTTGAATAAGGTGGGGAAAAAATTGAAAGCTATGGTATTGTGATTCTCGATAACGGGATTATTGTTGAATCATGATAGGATCGTATCGTGACTCAAGTATGTATCAAGTCTGAATCGAATCACAAGGTCCCTCATGATTCCCACTCCTACCAGGGAGTACCTGCAGTAACAGAACTTTGATGTCCTTCTTAGCCGCCTTATTCTCTGGATTTATTCCCAATTGAACATTTGTGGGATCAACTTGGGTGACGTGTTTCAGCCAGAGTACCGGTGCAGCAGAACAGACAGGAACTGGTCTTGGCATTGCAGGAGGAGTGGCTAAATATCCCCCAGGACAACATTAGATGACTCATGAGGTTCGTGCGGAGGTGTATTACTGCCTGCATTGATGGAAATGGAGGCCTTATTCTATTTTGAACCTTGTTTTGAAGACAGACATTTCATTGTGTTTTAGGAAAGTCAGGGTGATTCTGTTTTGTTTAATTTTGAAAATTGTTGACACTAAGGCTGTGCGATATGGCAAAAATCTTATGCACTACTCACAGAAAGTTAGGGATATTCGACTTTCGGGCGAAATTTCAGGATGCATCTAAAATGCACTATACAGGGATGGCAATTTTCCGCCGAGCCGCAGATTTCCGCCGATTTATTTTCAAATTGATCATTTCTGTGAATCGTCTAAATCCGTTGAGAAAATTTTAGGGGGGGGTAAGGTACCTTATTGTTACCGATTTTAGCGAAAATCAACACGATTACATAAGCGCTCGGCGCTTCCCCGGGTCAAGTCTCCCGCGATAACCCGGATGTTTTGTACTCAAGCTACTGCTGTATTGTAAACAGCCCTGCGATTGGATAGTTGCAAACGATTGGACCAATCAAATGGCTCGTTGTATGCTTTGTCAAAAATTCATGGCAGCGTGTTCGTCAGGGATGTGATTTTTCCGCTGATTCGCAGAATTCCGCTTTTTTTTTTATCTTCCAGGAAGATAAAGTACGTTAAGTACGTTAGCGGCTTGTGGTCCACAAACGCAGTGAAGGTGCACCCTTTCAGGCAGAACTGGAAGTGGCGTATGGCCAGGTGGAGAGCCATTAACTCTCTGTCGAACACGCTGTATTTACGCTCACTGTCGTGCAAAGACCTGCTAAAAAAGGTGAGCGGCTGCCAAGAACCGGCAGTGCATTGCTCCACGACGGCCCCTATGGCCATGTCCGAGGCGTCGGTAGTGAGCGCTATCCGAGCCGCCGGGTCTGGGTGCGCCAGTAGTGCAGCGTTTGCCAGAGCTGTTTTAACCTCAGAGAACGCCTGCTCCTGCTCAGGAGTCCAGTCGACTCGGTCCGCCGGTTTCCGTTTCTTGAGTGCGGCGTACAACGGTTGTATGAGCTGGACTGCGCGGGGGATGAAACGGTTATAAAAGTTAACCATCCCCAAAAACTCCTGCAGCGCCCTGACATTGATGTTGAGGAGAAAAAAATAGCAAAACAATTTAGTTACATTACTTTTATGATTCCAAACAGTTTGAAATTGACAGTGCACAGTGGACTCATAACTTTTGAATATTTCTAAGACTTGGCTACATCAATGATTGTGCAAAATGAACTGCTCAAGACTCAGTAGAGATTGAAACTGGTGATCTGAAATTATAAAAAGTAATGGTATGAATGAATTTTATTTCTATTATGGAATAGATAAAATTAACTGATTTTGATTTGATCAAGTGTTAAACCATGTGATGGATAATGCTTGTTGGAATATTTTAGGAATGCTATCTTCTTGGAACATAAGTCAATATTATACAGTAATAAGTGGCATTCAGCTGTTTGTTTTGTCATTTAAGCACAGTTCTGGTACTTAAAAATCATAAAAACCCAGGAGCTTCGGGGGGCTTTGCCCCCCTTGCCCCCCACCGGGGCTCTGCCCCGGACCTCTCTGGAAGGCACAGTCCCCCAGACCCCCTGCTAAATTTTCAGATAATTTCACCAACCCCAAATCACATCCCTGGTTCATGTTGGAATTCTGAGCTTTCGGTATCGTTTTCAGCGGAATTATGAGATTTTTATCGAAGGATCAGGAGTCATCAGTGCTAGAAATAGACAAAAGTGTCAAAAATAAGTTCCGATGGAATTGGCTTGAGAGAAAAGTGACGGTAAAGGTGAAAATTGGCTCAAAGTTCGATGAGGTAACAGAAACACTCGGACAATTTCTGAAGAAACCAGAAAAGGAGATGAAGTTCAAAGTTCAGAGACTGACACAGCTTGCTGCCAAAAGGAAGAAAGTTTCACATTAGAAGTGACTTGATGACCAGTGTAAATAGTGTAATAAACTCTTATAGAACTGTTAAATATGTTGGACTAAAGACAGTGAGACAACATTGAAGAAAAAGTAAGTTAACTTTTCATTAAATTTAATGATTTATGTAAGTCTAGTATTTAATTTTTTTTTTAATCATTTTTCTCAGTCTAAATTACTTCTGTTTTACTGAGAACCTCTCAGCTTCGGGGGGCTGTGCCCCCCCCCCGGCCCCCCATAAGTCAATCGACCAAATTAGATTTCAGCTGAAATCAGAATTTCCTGTTGCCATCCCTGACTATAACCTTTACAGGTGAACTTAATTTGACCTTCTATGACCTTTTCAATGCACACGTCCAACTGTTCAATGTTTCAGTATCCATCCATCCATCCATCCATCTTCTACCGCTTTTCTGGAGGTCCGGGTCGCGGAGGCAGCAGTTCAAGCAGAGAAGCCCAGACTTCCCTCTCCCCAGCCACCTGCTCCAGCTCTTCAGAGGGGATACCAAGGCGTTCCCAGACCAGCTGGGAGACATAGTCTCTCCACCGAGTCCTGGGTCTGCCCCAGGGTCTCCTCCCAGTGGGACGTGCCTGAAACACCTCAAGTGGAAGGCGTCCAGGAGGCATCCTAATCAGATGCCCATACCACCTCAACTGACTCCTTTCAATGTGGAGGAGCAGCGGTTCTACTCTGAGCCTCTCCCGGATGACTGATCTCCTCACCCTATCTCTGAGGGTGAGTCCAGCAATCCTACGGAGAAAGCTCATTTCAGCCGCTTGTATCCGCGATCTTGTTCTTTCGGTCATTACCCAAAGCTCGTGACCATAGGTGAGAGTAGGAACGTAGATTGACTGGTAAATCAACAGCTTTGCCTTAGAACTAAGCTCCCTCTTCACCACAACAGACCGGTACAACGTCCGCATCACTGCAGATGCTGCTCCAATCAGTCTGTCGATCTCTCGCTCCATTTTCCCCTCACTTGTGAACAAAACCCCAAGATACTTGAACTCCTCCACTTGGGGCAGGAGCCTGTCCCCAACCCGGAGAGGACAATCCACCTTTTTCCGGCTGAGGACCATGGACTCGGACTTGGAGGTACTGATTCTCATCCCAGCCGCTTCACACTCAGCGGCAAACCGTCCCAGCAAGAGCTGTAGGTCATTGCTGGATGAAGCCAACAGGACAACATCATCTGCAAACAACAGAGATGAGATCCTGTGGTCACCAAGCATGACACCCTCCATTCCCTGGCTGCGCCTAGAAATCCTGTCCATAAAAATTATGAACAGGATCGGTGACAAAGGGCAGCCCTGGCGGAGTCCAATTCTCACTGGGAATGACTCCGACCGAGTGTTGGCAATACGAACCAAACTCTCACAACGGTCGTACAGAGACCGAATAGCTCATAACAACAAGCCCGATACCCCATACTCCCGAAGCACCCCCCACAAAAATCCAAGAGGGACGCGGTCAAATGCCTTCTCCAAGTCCACAAAACACATGTAAACTGGTTGGGCAAACTCCCACGAACCCTCAAGAATTCTCGAGAGGGTAAAGAGCTGGTCCGATGTGCCACGGCCAGGACGAAAACCACATTGCTCCTCCTGAATCCGAGGTTCGACCAACGGCCGGACTCTCCTCTCCAGTACCTTGGCATAGACCTTCCCAGGGAGGCTGAGGAGTGTGATCCCTCTAAAGTTGGAGCACACCCTCTGGTCCCCTTTTTTGAAGAGAGGAACCACCACCCCGGTTTGCCATGCCAAAAGCACTGCCCCCGACCTCCACGCAATGTTGCAGAGGCGTGTCAACCATGACAACCCAACAACATCCAGGGCCTTGAGGTACTCAGGGCGAATCTCGTCCACCCCCGGGGCCCGGCCACCAAGGAGATTTTTAACCACCTTGGCGACCTCAGCCCCTGTGATAGGCGAGCCATCCCCCTCGTCCCCAAACCCTGCTTCCTCTGTGGAAGGCGTATCAGTGGGATTGAGGAGATCCTCAAAGTATTCCTTCCACCGCCCGACGATATCCCCAGTTGAAGTCAACAGTGTCCCATCCGCACCATACACAGTGTGGACGGGGAGCTGTTTGCCAGAATCTCTTTGAAGCCGACCGAAAGTCTTGTTCCATGGCCTCACCGAACTCCTCCCATACCCGGGTTTTTGCTTCAGCAACCACCCGAGCTGCACTCCGCTTGGCCTGCCGGTACACCTCAGCTGCTTCGGGAGTCCCACAAGCCAACCAAGCTTGATAGGACTCCTTCTTCAGCTTAATGGCCCCCCTCACCACTGGTGTCCACCACTTGGTTCGGGGGTTGCCACCACGAGATGCACCGACCACCTTGCGGCCGCAGCTCTGGGCCGCCGCTTCAACAACAGAGGTGGAGAACATGGCCCATTCAGACTCCATGTCTCCAGACTCCCTCGGGATGTGGTTGAAGTTCTTCCGGAGGTAGGAGTTGAAGACCTCCCGGACAGGGGCCTCAGCCAGACGCTCCCAGCACACCCTCACTATACGTTTGGGTCTACCAGGTCTGAATGGCTTCCTCCCCTGCCATCGGATCCAACTCACCACCAGATGGTGATCAGTTGACAGCTCTGCACCTCTCTTTACTCGGGTGTCCAAGACATACGGTCGCAGGTCTGATGATACGATAACAAAATCGATCATCGACCTGCGACCTAGGGTGTCCTGGTGCCAGGTGCACATATGGACACCCTTATGCTTGAACATGGTGTTCGTTATGGACAGACTGTGGTTAGCACAGAAGTCCAATAACTGAACACCACTCGGGTTCAGATCGGGCAGGCCGTTCCTCCCAATCACCCCCCTCCAGGTTTCACTGTCGTTGCCCACGTGCGCATTGAAGTCCCCCAGTAGGACAATGGAGTCTCCAGGAGGAGCACCCTCCAGCACCCCAGTCATAGACTCCAAAAAGGGTGGGTACTCTGAAACATCATTTGGTGCATAGGCACAAATGATGGTCAGGACCCGTTTCCCAACCCGAAGGCGCAGAGAAGCAACCCTTTCGTCCACCGGGGAAAACTCCAATATAGAGGCAGCAAGGTGGGGCGATACAAGAATACCCACCCCTGCTCGTCGCCTCTCGCCCGGGGCAACTCCAGAAAAGGCCAAGCTCCAGCCCCTCTCCAGGAGACTGGTTCCGGAACCGGAGCTGTGTGTTGAGGTGAGGCCGACTATATCTAGCCGGTATCGCTCAACCTCGTGCACCAGCTCAGGCTCCTTCCCCACCAGAGAGGTGACATTCCACGTACCAAAAGCCAGTTTAGAAAGCTTGGGATCAGTCCGCCAAGGTGTCCGCCTTTGACCGCCACCTAATCCACATAGCACCGGACCCCCATGATCCCTCCTGCAGGTGGTGAACCCACTGGAGGGCGGACCCATGTAACTCCTTCGGGCTGAGCCCGGCCGGGTCCCATGGGTGGAAACCCGGCCACCAGACGCTAGCCTTCGAGCCCCTCCCCCAGGCCTGGCTCCAGGGTGGGGCCCCGGTAACCCCATACCGGGCAGGGTACACTGAATCCTTGATATACAATTTATCATGAGAGTCTGTTGGATCGTTCTTAGTCTGGCCCTTCACCCAGGACCAGTTTGTCTTGGGAGACCCTATCAGAGGCAAATTGCCCCGGACAACATAGCTCCTGGGATCACTGGGGCACGCAAACCCCCCCACCACGATGTTTCAGTACTTTTTGCATAACTTGATGCTCTCCAACAAGGTGCTTAATGGCAAAATTCACAACAGGTGTTTGATCCTTGAATTGACCAATAAATTTTCTGGTTCAGTTAGAATTGGTATTTAAACAGTCCTCTTCATTATGCTGTTCACATTTTGACATCATGAGACTAAGGTGGCGCCTAACAATTGATCAACAAACAGTACCTTGCCATTTCGAGGCTTCAAACAGGATGTTCTCAGAGGGAAGTGGCAACTGAGCTTAGTGTCATGAGCAGGTTGCAACAGAGATACAAAGAGACTGGAAGAATCACACAAAAGGCATAGAAGTGGACGGCCTTTGGCCACATCCCACGCTGATGGCTGCTACATTGTGAACAGTGCCCTGTGGAATCTGATGATGAATGCTACCCAACTCCAGGAACATTTAAGGGAGATGAGAGGCACCCAAGTGTCACGTCAAACCACTCAAAACTGTTTACATCAGTGTGGTCTGTGTGCTAGATGACCTGTAAGGGTACCTGACCACACCACCAGGCACAGGCATTATCATTACATGGGCCAGGGAGTGTTTATGCTGGACAAGGGACCAGTGGGCCTCAGTGCTGTTCTCTGAAAGTCAATTCATGGTGAGCAGAAATGATGACCACCAACAATGTTGAAGATGTCAGGGAGAGCACTATGCATCAGCCACTGTTGTCACCATGTTACACTCTGGGCAGGTTTGTCTAGTCAATACAAAACTACCCTACACCTTGTGAATGGTACAGTGACAAGCCGATACTACCTGAATAACATCATTAATCCAGTCACTGTGCAACTGCATGAACAACACAGGCCTAATTTCATCTTCATGGCCGACAATGCTCCAGCTCATTGAGATCACACCATTTTGGAATGGCTGCTGGAGGCTGGGGTACCTCAGATGGAGTGGCCTGCACTTTCTCCAGACCTGAATCCCATCAAAAATCTATGGGATCAGCTGAGTCGCCGTGTAGAGGCTCGTAACCCAGCGTCCCACAACCTCATGATAACTATATACAGTGGGGCAAAAAAGTATTTAGTCAGCCACCAATTGTGCAAGTTCTCCCACTTAAAAGATGAGAGAGGTCTCCAATTTTCATTATAGGTATACCTCAACTATGAGAGACAAAATGAGAAGAAAAAAAAAAAATCCAGAAAATCACATTGAAGGATTTTTAATGAATTAATTGGTAAATTCCTCGGTAAAATAAGTATTTGGTCACCTACAAACAAGCAAGATTTCTGGCTCTCACAGACCTGTAACTTCTTCTTTCAGAGGCTCCTCTGTCCTCCACTCGTTACCTGTATTAATGGCACCTGTTTGAACTCATTATTAGTATAAAAGACACCTGTCCACAACCTCAGATAGTCAGACTCCAAATTCCACTATGGCCAAGACCAAAGAGCTGTCAAAGGACACCAGAAACAAAATTGTAGACCTGCACCAGGCTGGGAAGACTGAATCTGCAATAGGTAAGCAGCTTGGTGTGAAGAAATGAACTGTGGGAGCAATTATTAGAAAATGGAAGACATACAAGACCACTGATAATCTCCCTCGATCTGGGGCTTCACGCAAGATCTCACCCCGTGGGGTCAAAATGATCACGAGAACGGTGAGCAAAAATCCCAGAACCACACAGGGAGACCTAGTGAATGACCTGCAGAGAGCTGGGACCAAAGTAACAAAGGCTAACATCAGTAACACACTACGCCACCAGGGACTCAAATCCTGCAGTGCCAGACGTGTCCCCCTGCTTAAGCCAGTACCTGTCCAGGCCCGTCTGAAGTTTGCTAGAGAGCATTTGGATGATCCAGAAGAGGATTGGGAGAATGTCATATGGTCAGATGAAACCAAAATAGAACTTTATTGTAAAAACTCAACTTGTCGTGTTTGGAGGAGAAAGAACACCATACATTCTGTGAAGCATGGGGGTAGAAACATCATGCTTTGGGGCTGTTTTTCTGCAAAGGGACCAGGACGACTGATCCGTGTAAAGGAAAGAATGAATGGGGCCATGTATCGTTAGATTTTGAGTGAAAACCTCCTTCCATCAGCAACGGCATTGAAGATGAAACGTGGCTGGGTCTTTCAGCATGACAATGATCCCAAACACACCGCCCGGGCAACGAAGGAGTGGCTTTGTAAGAAGCATTTCAAGGTCCTGGAGTGGCCTAGCCAGTCTCCAGATCTCAACCCCATAGAAAATCTTTGGAGGGAGTTGAAAGTCCATGTTGCCCAGCGACAGCCCCAAAACATCACTGCTCTAGAGGAGATCTGCATGGAGGAATGGGCCAAAATACCAGCAACAGTGTGTGAAAACCTTGTGAAGACTTACAGAAAACATTTGACCTCTGTCATTGCCAACAAAGGGTATATAACAAAGTATTGAGATGAACTTTTGTTATTGACCAAATACTTATTTTACCGAGAAATTTACCATTTAATTCATTAAAAATCCTTCAATGTCATTTTGTGGATTTTTTTTCCTCATTTTGTTTCCTATAGTTGAGGTATACCTATGATGAAAATTGGAGACCTCTCTCATCTTTTAAGTGGGAGAACTTGCGCAATTGGTGGCTGACTAAATACTTTTTTGCCCCACTGTATATTTATGGGTTTCCTCTGGTAACATTTCCGTGTGGTGACCTGCCGCCCTTGGAAGTATGCCGCCACGCCTATCATATATTAATTTAAGAAAAAACAAAAGAAGAAAAACACTCTGCAAGCAGGCACAGGACTGTCATCTGTGCGGAAGCGCCCCGCCTGTCCGGCACCTACATGACCGTTAGTCTGCAGGCAGAGTGTCTCTGTAGCGTTGCTGTCGGAGAGAACCATGAGCTTATTAAAATACCTTACACGCGGAAAAAAGTACAAGACGTACAGAATATAAGCAATGGAGGCATTTATGGTGGTTTTAATCCACTGGTAACTGGAACAACAATGAGTCGCTTAGCTAACAGGTGTGGTTAGGCGTCATTGCAGGGAAAGGCAAGAGTGACTGATGAATCACTGAGGATTTACTTCACCAGCTACTACAATATTAATTAATAATTTATGTTCATTATTATGTACCTGGCAAGTTAAGATGACTGAAATTCACAAAGTCAATGACTTTAATCCGTCAGCAGCCTTCAGAGAAACTAAATTTACCAACATTTGGATTTCAAAATAAGGGAGGTTTTTCCTGCTGTCTGGTTGGTGAGGAGATTTCTTAAAAAAACAAAAAAACAAAACTATATATAGAGATATTATAACAGAAATAGATGTACTTTATTGATCCCAAAGTGGGAAATTACAGGGAAATAACTGCATCTTTGGTCATTTAAGTTAATTTATTTCTTTAAATATAATTCAGAGTTAAAATTATCGTTCTGTTCTGGCTCTCCAAAATTATGGTCAAAAGTTTAAATTGTATGAGGGGAAAAAGGTAAAAATTTTGCCACACTGTGTTTCATATTTATTTAAAAAAAAAAAAGTAATTTTATAATAATCTGCCTTTGTCCATCAGACAGGCCTCTTTACTGTCCAGTTTTAAAACTCCTCTTAAAACCCATTTTTAGTGTCTGGCTTTTGACCCAGTTTGAGACATTGGTTTTATTTGTTCTTAGTGTCTCTATTGTATGACTATCGTTTGTGCTGTTTTGTACTTTAGCTATATTTTATTGTTTTTATATTTTATTTATTGTTGATGTACTGCACTTTGTGTCAACTGTCGTTTTTAAAGAGCTTTATAAAGTTGGATTAAAAAAAAGATAAAAATTAGCCATAAAGTAATCCACAAATTTATAATAGTCTCAAATGTACAAGAAAAGTCATAATTTTACAAGAGAAAATTGCAAATCCGAGGAAAATTGTTGCAAATTTAGATAAATTTACAGAGAAAAGTAGAAAACTAAGAAAATTGTTACAAATTTTGGAGAAAAACCTCAAACCTTCAAGACTGAAGTCATTACTCAAGTTTTTAAGCAGGTGCTCTTTGTACCCTTAACTCGACTAGAAATTTTTGGTTGTCTACTTTTAATTATCAATTTCATAGCTCTGCTTTTACATGAGTAGAATTTCTGGCTACTATACCCACCTCTAATCATATAATTTAAGTATGCATGAGTAAATTACTATTATGAATGTTTTTTTTCCCCTTTCCCACTCTTGGTCAGTGGAAAAAAAGAAACACTAGAATAAAAATACAAATTTTTATTTTTGTAAACCATGAAAAAAATCCTGCAGGACAAAACATGACACTTGGTATTTTCTAACCTGTTTGTATACCACCATAGACAGAGAGAGAACCTGAATTACACAGTGCTCAGAAAGGGAAAGATGAGACAGAAGAGAGGAGCCAAGGAGGGGAAAGTGTTCAGGCAGATGGTCCAGGAGAGGTGAGAGCAGAGGGAGGAGAGGAGAGAAGGATGACACCAGTAAAAAGTCCAAACGCAGGACATCTGGGTGGGATCCCAACTGGCCCAATGTGCCAACATTGAAGTCTTGGTTGTACAGTACTTCAAATGGTAAGTTCCATTATGCAATATCACTGTGCAAAATTTAAAAATAAAAAAGAAATGGTGTAAAATTTACATATTCCGGTTACAATCGTGTCATGTGTTTTCAACCCCCCCCCCCCCCCCCGGAAAAATATGTTGCCACCGCACCAAGGTCTTTAAGCCAGAGGAAACACTGTATATATATTATATCACAATATAATTTTCTATAAATTCTACAGTTAAGATAATCACATAAAAAGGACCATTTCTTTTTTTACTTGTTTTACAGTACATGTACCTTTTCCCTCATAATCTTGCAGTGTTATAAAATAGTTTGTTAAATGTGCATTTGAGACTTGATTCTCATAAATTTCTTTTTTTTTTCTAAATCATATATGAATAAAGAGCAAACAACAATAAATTAAATATTTCCTAAACCAGAGGAGAGTAGCAAAAAACAAAAAATGTCTGAAAATGAGAAAATAACCCATCACTGCCATCTACAGATATAAATTAGCTGTTAGTTTAAATCAGTGAAAATTTAAGTGTAGAATGAAGATGCCATTCTGGCTTGATTTAACCAATTTTTCTTCGTAAAAATATTTCAGATTGGTCATAATCTGAAAATCAAAAGACACAAAAGGTAATGTAATAAAATACATATGATGACTAACTTTATTCATTATCACTACTTGACTAATTAAAATGATTGGAAATCAAATAAATTACATTAAGAGACAACTTGCTCCTCTGACCAGTTTTAATTTATTTATTTTGCGTGTATGTGCCACCATCATGCACTTTTGCAGCTTTAATACATTTTTTTCAGACAAACTCAGCAGTAATTTAAACCAAAGAAATGAAGGTCTGCTACGGTTTCCAGTTGGCACAACTTGGCATCGTCATTTAGCATTTTATAATTAGCTGTGGTGTTAATGTTATTTACCTCCTATTAAAACGAGGTTAGCGAACTATCTTCTCTGACGCAGCACGATGGAAAACAGTCCCATATCCCAGGCAAACAGGAGTAGCAGCTATCTGAACCGGTAGCTTGGAGTTAGCATTAACAACCACCAAACTGAAGCCTAGCCACCTACCTGTTCCACTGCGTGCAGTCGTGCACTGCGGGGGAGAGACGGGGCGCTGAAAAGTAGTGATGAGGAGCTTTACTGAATAAACGGGAGTATGTGCATTTTAAATCATGGTATAAACGATAGAGTATTCTGTGAAACGATAGATGTCATATCGCACAGCCCTAGTTGGCACACAAATTTTTGCTTGTCATTCTGATATTGTTTTGAAGATGTCTAAAAATAATTTGCATCCTTTAATTGACTATTTCCATAAAATTCAGTAAAAATATCAAACTTTTCTAGAGTGTTGCATTTTCATTGGCAATGAGTATACGTTTTCATTTTGAATGTTTATGTAATTGGTGTTGCAAATTCTTAAATATGAATGTCTTGTACCTGTAGACTCCATGTTTTACGCACTGTATGAAGTAATGGAGCCCAACCGATTATTGCTATTTGTCGATCTATCCATATCAGCTGAGAAATAAAAATGTGTTAACATACAGGGAAGTGTGCGCATTTCACTGTATTTGTGAATAAGATAAGTTTTTTTAATTAACTTGCAGTTAACGATTTGTACTTTTGCTCAGTTTTTTAATCCAGCGTCTTGTTAAATTAGCATTTTTATACATTTTGATGTTTTATCAAAATATTAACCTATTGTGTCATACTTCAGTTCAGAGTTCTATTTATTGTAATGATAAAAAGTTTATTTTTAAACTGCAACTGTCAATTTATCTTAGGACTCACAATTAACTAAAATTTTAGGGAAATCCATTAATTTTTTTTTTTTGGGGGGGGGGGGATTGGCCCATATATGTGACCCGTGCTGACAAAATGAGTCGCAATGAGGAAATTTTCAAAACTGAGGTATTGTTATTTTCATATTCTGTATTGAAAGACCTTCAAAATGATATTTAATTTGTAGGAAGTGCACAAAAATGGACCCGGAAAAAGATGATTTGTTTATATTTTGGCTAGGTTTAAAACTCATGTTCGTTGGGAGTTACGTCTTCTGCAAAAATGTGTATTTTTAGAAAGTAGGAGTTCCAAGTTTTACAATGATATCAGGCACTGACGCGGGTTTTCCCGGGACTTGCCACCAGCAAACAAAGAAAGAATCATGATTTTTGACTTCTCGTGCCTGTAGCTCGTAATTACCCGGTGCGCATTCTGACTCATTTTGCCAGCATGGGTCACATATTGACATATTTGATTTTTAAAGAAAATTTAAATATTAACATTGGTCCTAAAAATCTTTTGTTAGCCACCGTAACATAGTAATGCTACAGATTAATTTTGCAGTGACTCCACATCATTGTCATTTACACCGGAATAGTGGCCTTGTGGTAGAGCATCTACTCCACGGCCGGGAGGTCATGGGTTCAAGCCCCTGCCGGGTCATACCAAAGACCATATAAAAATGGTACTGCCTGCCTTCTAGCTTGGTGCTCAGCATAATAGAATGGGGGAAGGAAAAGGTTTTTTGTGGTGGTGCCTTGCATGGTAGTGGCCCCTCTGATTCTGTATGTGATTAACATTGTAGATAGGAAAAATGTAATTTCATTCTACTGTACATGATTAGCTGTATGGATTGAATGACAAAGCTTGCTGCTTCTACATTTCCTTAATACAGAATTCTTGGATTGAATAAACTCATCAATTTTTTAAAATCTTTTTTCTTCTATGAAAGGAGACACCATGAGGCAGAGAATCAAATTCACAGATGATCAAGTCTGCAAAAGTCACCTTTTGGATTCGTGCCCTCATGACATCCTGTCAGGCACTGTAAGTACCATGTTTCTGCACACAAATTCACACACAGTGTTTTATACAGTACACTATTTTTTCACTGTACAATAACTCACTCAAATGTTGAATTCTGGTCATAACTATGCAGCCATGCTGCACCTTACAGTCTAATTGGTACCTCACATTTCACCCTGCACCTGATAGTCCTGCATTGTACAGCAGTTATGATTCATGTACCTGTACGGGTCACCATCTATTCATCTTTGATGTATATGTTATTTAGCAGTTTTACTTTCCATGGGTAATCCCTTTGTCTATTATGCTGTGTGTGTTTCTGTTGTTTTGGTCGTCTATGATCATGCTGCTGTTACTCTGTAATTTCCCAGTCTGGGATCAATAAAGTCTGTCTGTCTGTCTATTTATCCATCTATCCTAACAGCTGGGGATGTTAATGATTAATTAACTTTACATTAATTGTCGATAAGAATTTAGTCGACTAAATTAAATTAGTTGTCAATTCTTTGATAACTAAGCAGTCCTTTTCAACAGGAGCTTATTCTATGAAATGTAGTGGCAGTGCCGTCCAGGCAGGGGCGCACGCGGTCCCCCACTGTGACCTTTCAGCCGAAACTTAAGAAAAAGCAGAAGAAGGCGCCAAGCCCCCCAGAGTGCATGTGCTGCGCAGAGCGAAAAAACTCGCCCTTCCGAGTTACGTTGGAAAGCCACGTGGTTGAAATCAGCAGGGTGGAGAAACGGACTGAGGCAAGGAAAAAACTACACGAGTGCAAAAACCCATGCCCGCTGCCTGTTAGACAGGAAAGCAGACCAGATTCAAGTTACCACTGAGGTAACATTTCAACGCACAGCAGCAGAGGAGCCATGACTGGATTAACAGGACAGGCTGGTGTTGGCTTCACAGCAGCTAGAGACGGTCAAACAGTAGCTCACTCTCAATCTGAGCTGCTGTGATATTTGTCATTGTTGCAGACACAGTTATCTTATGCCACTTTGAAATTAATATTATCTGTCAGAATAATGATAGACAGTCTTCTGATTCGTTTCCATTCTGTGCTGTGACGTGGTGATGGCGACACCTGCTTCATTGCATGTTTATCCAGGTTTCCTATTCAAATGTCTGCTGAGATGAGGTGACCAAGGATCCACATTGCTTGCAGGGTCATTTAGCCCACGCCAACTAGTGCGCATAACCTGTCAGACAGCAGAGGGAGCCCAGCTCGTACTGGGTTTGCCTGGATTTCTGGAGTACTGTAGTAATATTTAACGTGCAACAGATGAAGCAGCTCACAATTTATTTTCCTTTGAAAACAGTCTACTAGTGCATTTCAGTAAATTAGAATGTAAAAGTTATTTTTTGTAATATAACTAAAAAAGATAAATTTTATGATATTGGTAATAGTTTTTAAAATAAATAAAAAATCATGACATTTGTAATTTACTGAGATACACCAGCACATAAGTACACACTATACAGTACAAAATTTGTTAAACTACAAAAAGTGCCATTGTCTGTAGTAAAAAAAAATGCAAATGGTACAGTAAACCAAGGAATAGGATGTTCATGTCTTATTCAGTATATCAAAAACGGTAATAATTAACTTTTTATGTTAAAGATAGACTGTATTGTTTTAAGTGCTTCCGGGTATGGTAGGGTAGGAGGAGGCAACACAGGGAAACGTGTTCCCGACATTTAGGTTATAAATTGCCTAAAGAAACACAAATTTCTAAAAATTTTATTACATGGAGTGACAGTAAGGGCTTCAAGATGCCGAAACTAAAAAATATTAAAAAATCAACACAGCGCGAATTACACGAGGAAGACGGAGATGAGCAGATCTCAGCCGCTGACAACGCCATGGAGGATAATGACATGCCAACAGGCGTGTCAGAACAAGCTAGCAGCACGAGTTTGGACTTGATATTGAAAGAACTGCGTGATTTCAGAAAAGATAAAGTCCAGCTGGCAGCTATTAAAGAAGAAATGAATAAAACAAACAAGAGACTAGAAGAAGCAGAAGAAAGGATTTTGGAAGCAGAAACTCGATTACAGACTAATGAAGAGGCCCTAGCTGAGATGCTCAAACTCCATAATCAACCGGAGGTTAAGCTCATGGATCTTGAGGGATGATCCTGGAGATATAATATCAGACTATATGGAGTGAAAGAGGGGTCTGAAGATGATTTTCCATCAATGATTGCTTTTATGGAGAGCTTATTAAGGGAGAATCTGGAATTTTCCAACCCCACGGAACTACGAGTGGATAGAGCGCATCGCGCACTCACGCCGAAACCTCTGCCAAACGCACCTCCACGATCAATTGTCATAAAAATGGCCAGTTCCAGGATAAAAGAAGAAACTCTGAAACTGACCTGGCAGAAACGTGGATTCGAATACCTTGGGAAGAAGGTTAATTTGGACCACAACTACGCACCTGAGATCATGAAGAGGCGGAGGGAGTACACTGAAATAAAATTGGTACTTAAAGAGAAGAAAATTCGATTTCAAACCCCTTTCCCAGCGAAAATGAGAGTTTTTTTATTCAGATGGAACCATGTTATATGACCTGGCCGAGGAGGCGACCGCTGATATGGAGAAGAGGGGATTCCCGGTGAGTCAGATGCCCGGAGACACTCTTGGGACAGATACAGCAGCTAACATGGCGCCCAGAAAGGAGGACGAGAGGTCGAGCGACTGGAAAACGCACCCGGGACTTCAAAGAAAAACTACAAGCATTCAGACAAAAAGAGCAAGAGTGACTATGAGAGCGACGCAGACAGATTGAGAACTGAGACTGAATGGAAATACAGATGGTGAGCTTACTATTTATACTAAACTGCCAGGACAGAAAATAAACTATGAATAATCTATGTAAGAATAGATTAAAATCCCACACAAAAACAAACATACAGTTTGGCAATACAGAGTTTTCATAGTCGGATGTTTTTCCTGTGCTGTATGAAGATGGACATTGGCCAATTGGCAGAAGAAGGCCCTCTTTCACAAATATATGAGAGAGGCTCCCCTTCAAGGTTCCCAAAGTATAGGGGCCAAATTAGGGTCATATCTAAGACCCCACGGATGGAAGTCGATAGTTTAGTTGTTTATATTTTTTATTTATTTTTTTTTGTTGGATGAGTTTTTGTTTGGAGTTTTTTTGCTGCAGGTTTGGGCAGCCTTATTGTATATGTTTTTGTACACGTAGGGAGAGTTTTGTTTTATATAGATATAGGTTCTACCATGTTAATGATATCAGAACAATCGAAAATATTAGTAGCAAGATAAAAATTATCTCCTTCAATGTTAACGGTCTGTTGAACCCAATTAAACGTAGCAGAATCTTAACCAAAATGAAGAAAGAACACGCACAGATAATATATTTACAGGAAACTCATTCGGACAATAAGGAACATGACAAATTAAAAAGAATGGGCTTTACTAATGTGGTTTTTTTTTTCATCATAGAAAGTGGGACGAAGGAGAGGAGTTGCTATCCTTCTTTCAGATAAATTACATTTTGAAAAAGAATTTGAGATAAGTGATAAGGAGGGCCGTTTTATTTTAGTAAGGGGAAAGATGGAGGCAAATTCAGTTACGTTGCTAAATATATATGCACCTCCTGGAAGTGATTTTCACTTCTTCAGGAGAATCATTGACGTAATAACAACTGAGACAGTAGGCCTTCTAATTTGTAGAGGAGACCTCAATATACATTTACAGCCAAATTTGGATACCTCGTCTGACAAACTGCCTTTAATTAAGAAAATTAATACACTATTTGAAGAGGTGGGTCTAATTGATATTTGGAGAGACCTGCATCCAGTCAGAAGAGATTACACTTATTATTCCTCACCTCATTCACTATACACAAGAATGGATTATTTTATAACATTTGGAAAAGACGAAGAAAAAATAAATACCTGTGAAATTGGGACAATAGACTTAAGTGATCATGCTCCTGTATACCTATCTGCAGATCTTCAACTACAACCAAAAATTATAAATTTGAAGCTAAATTCAAGCCTGCTCAATGATTCACACTTTATAGAACAAGTAAAAAAAGAGATACTTTTTTATCTAGAGAATAATGATAATGGTACTGTCCCTTGTAAGAGGGAAAATTATAGCAATATCCTCCTATAAGAAGAAAATGACAAACTAGAGGAACTCCAAAATAAATTAAAAGAATTGGAGAAAAAACATAAAATAACAATGGATCAGGATAAATTGGAGGAAATCAAAAAAATTACAAATGAAATTAATGATTTGACTACTAACGAAGTTAAGAAAAAATTAATGTCCCTTAAACAGAGATATTATGATAGTGGATCAAAATCAATGAAAGTTTTAGCTTGGAAACTTAAAAAGAAAATAGCACAGAACACAGTTCATAAAATTAAAGATCCAAATACTAAAATGATAAAGTAAATTAATGAAATTCAGGGGGCCTTTGAAGTATTTTATAAGACTTTGTACTCTAAAACCACAACATGTAGTACTACTGACATAAACTCTTTTTTGGACTGCTTGGATTTACCAGTATTAAACGAGGAACAAAGTAAAATCCCAGCCCCCGACCAACAGTGATCTGTGTGGAGTTTGCATGTTCTCCCCGTGTTGCGTGGGTTTACTCCGGGATTTCTCCGGTTTCCTCCCACATGCCAAAAACATGCATGTTAAGTTAATTGGCTGTTCTAAATTGTCCCTAGATATCTGTTTCCTATAGGCCCTTAGAATAGAGGGTTAGTATTAATGAAAGCGCTTTGAGTGGTCTTTGTGACTAGAAAAGCGCTATATAAGTGTAGGTTAGTTAGTTAGTTAGTTAGTTAGTAAAATAATGATTGAGGATATCACAGGAAAGGAATTACAATTAGCAATAAGTAAACTTAAACTAAATAAATCACCAGGATCAGATGGGTACACTGCAGAATGGTATAAGGAGTTTAAAGAAGAACTGATGCCGGTGATACTGTCCACATTCAGCTGGGTTTTAAAGAAGGCACAAATACCACCTCGTTGGAATGAAGCAATAATTTCTGCTATACCAAAGGAAAACAAGGATAAATTAGAATGTGGATCCTATAGGCCAATATCGGTTCTTAATATCGATTATAGGCTGTTCACTGCCATCATGGCTAGAAGATTAGAAAAATCCATATCACATTTGATACACAACGATCAGACAGGCTTTATCCGAGAGCGTCAAACACAAGATAATATACGCCAAACTCTCCATATTATCAATCGTATACAAAGAAAAAATATCGCAGCAATGGTAATCAGTATTGATGCAGAAAAGGCCTTTGATTCTGTGGACTGGAGTTTTCTTAATCAAGTTTTATACAGATTTGGCTTACATGAAACAATGATCAAAACAATACAGGCATTATACAATAAACCCACTGCAAGAATTAAAGTTAACGGCTGTTTGTCAAATAGTTTTAACCTAGAAAGAGGGTCTAGACAGGGTTGTGCATGTTCACCGTTATAATTTGCATTATATCTGGAACCATTTGCCCAGTATATTAGACAGAACAAAGGAATACAAGGCATCAATATAAATGGGAAGGAGCATAAATTGGCCTGCTACGCAGATGATATTTTGATCTACCTGGGGAAACCAACAGATTCTCTACCTAAACTTATGGAATCATTCAACTATTTTGGTCAATTATCAGGATACAAAATTAACATAAGTAAAACACAATTGCTTAAATATAGTTATAATCCACCAGAAGAAATTAAAAATAATTTTCAGTTTGCTTGGCAAACAGAATTCTTAAAGTACTTGGGAGTCATAATACCAAAAAACCTCTCTGAACTACTAGAATGCAATTATTCACCAATCCAAAGAAAAATCAAAGAGGACATCGCAAGATGGAATCTAATTCCATATTTAAACCTAAATTCAAGAATTGATTAAATTAAAATGAATATACTCCCCAAATTATTATATTTACTTCAAATTTTGCCAATAGAGATAAGTGAAAAATAATTTAATGAATGGGACAAAATGCTGTCCAGGTACATATGGCAAGGTAAGAAACCTAGAATCCAATTTAAAACTCTACAATTGTCAAAACAAAAAAGGGGGGTGGGGCCTTCCTTCCCTGAGAGACTGTTATTGGGCAGCACAACTTAAACCCATAATTTGCTGGTGTAATCCTTCATATACTGCCCAGTGGAAGAGTATTGAAGAGGGAATGAGCCCCACTCCTATACAAGCGACAATAGCTGATGGTAACCTCCAAGACATTGTCAAGAACATAGAAAATCCATGGGTTAAGTGGAGTCTTAAAATCTGGAGAAGAGTAGTATCAAAATATAATCTAGAAGGGAACATAGTAATTTTAAAGTGGTGCGCATATGACTCACATTTCATTCCAAATAAGTCAAGACAAGATTTAAAGTTTGGGCAAACAGAGGGATAACAGCCATATGTAAGATAATGAAAGATGACACACTACTTAGTTTTGAAACACTTAAAGGGAAGTATCAGTTGGAATCACAAGACTTCTATCGCTACTTACAGATGAGACACTTTATAAATAACAGGTTAAAATGTATAGCAGAATCATGTAAACCATTGCAAAATTTATTTAAAACGGCATATAACTCAAATAAAGATAAAAGCCTAATTTCAGGTTTATATAAAGGTCTTATAAACCAGAAAAGACACTCAACTCTATATGTTAAAATGGGGAAAAAGGAGGAGGAATAGAAATATCGGAAGAGGAATGGACATTAATATGGTCAAATCAATGGAAATGCAGTAGTTCACAGAGCTGGAGGGAGTTTGGCTGGAAAAGCCTAATTAGATACTTTATCACACCTTCCCAGAAGGCTCAGTACGAAGGGAACTCCCCAACTTGTTGGAGAAAATGTGGTAGTGCAAATGCAAATCATCATCATATTTTGGCTCTGTCATTTTATTCAAAATTATTGGAAGGAAATTCATAAAGCTATACAAGATATTATTGGATGTCAGTTACCACTGGAAAGCAAAACTCTATTCTTTGGGTTTGTGCCCGCAGATTGGTCAAAGAGGGACAAATATTTATTATGTATTCTACTGATTGCAAGCAGAAAGGCAATTACAGAAAAATGGCTTTCACAGGAGAGCCCATCTCTTGATTTGTGGATGGACATTACAATGGATATTTATAAGATGGAGAAAATAACAGCTTATGTCAATTACAAAAAAGATTTGTTTATGTCACAATGGGAAAAATGGACTAAATATGTAACACCACTCAGGCTGGACTTTCAATTTGCAGAACTGATGTAGCAGACCTTGTTTATATACGTATACAAGAGTGTGTACATCAACACTTACTCCCTATATGCAGATGTTTATGCTGACCCTCCCTTTTTTTTCTCTTATTTCTTTTTCATTTAAAGAAAGGGACATTCAAATGTAATTATCAAATGAAATGATGGCTTAAATCTACTTCCTAAAGAATGTCAATAAAGAGAAAATTACAAAAAAAAAAAAAGATAGACCGTATTGTACTGAGGGAACTTCAGATTCTCAGGAAAATTGCCACTTATCAATTAATCAATCGATCAATAAGGTGAATCAATTAACAGTTAATGAATTAATTGATAACTTGCATCCCTAGTCATAGCAAATTGACAACATAAGTTCATCTTGCAGTAATTGGAATGAAGACAGAGGTGTAATTTGACTTTTTGATTCTCATTTTTACTTCTTCACTATTTTGACTCTGCATAAGTTAGTTGCACAAGGCCTGATCTGGGGGAGAGCCTTGATGGCAAGCACCTGGTGGCCGAGTTTCTGTTGATGGGACCCGGCCAAGCTCAGCCTGAACAATCCATATGGGTCCACCCTCCAGTGGGCTCACCACCTGCAAGAGGGATCATGGGGGTTCGGTGCTATGTGGATTGGGCGGCAGTTGAAGGCACAGACCTTGGCGCTCCAACCCCCGGCTTACTAAACTGGGTTTTGGAATGTGGAACCTCACCTCTCTGGCGGGGAAGGCGCTTGTGCATGAGGTTGAGAGATACCGGCTAAATGTAATCAGACTCCCCTGGAAAGTACTGGAAGGTGGTCCTCTTGGAGACTTCATTGTCTTACTGGGGGACTTCAACGCAAATGTGGGCAATGACAGTGAAACCTGGAGAGGTGTGATTGGGCAGAATGACCTGTTAAGTTATTGGGCTTCTGTGGTAAAAACAATTTGTCCACAACAAACACCATGTTCAAGCATAAAAGTGTTCATATGTACATCTGACACCAGGACAGCCTAGGTTGCAGGTCGATGATCGATTTTGTGTTACTTTGTCATCAGTCCTGAGACCATATGTCTTGGACGCTCAGGTGAAAAGAGGTGCAGAGCTGTCAACCGATCCTCACCTGGTGGTGAGTTGGATCCGATGGCAGGGGAGGATGCCAATCAGACTCGGCAGACCCAAATATGTGCCCTTCAGAGGTAAAGTGGGCTATCCCACAAAACCATTATTTTGAGAAAATGAGCTCTAAAGTTGAAATATTCTCAAAAAATCAGTGTGCCTATATCATTAAAAAGTTACCCCCTATAATTACCTTCAAGGTGTGACTTAAATATGAAAATATATTTAAATCACATATTCACAACAATAAGAGAGTAGGGGTTAAAAATGTGGGATAGACCACTTTACCTCTAACTGAAGATAAAAATCGAGTAAGAGAACAAAAGTAAAAAATAATGTTAATTTGAAATTTTAATGAATGAAACAGATGATAAATTGCAAATTTCACAGATATCACACACTAGGCAGTTTTTGCTATTCTTCTGCACATTGGTTTCCAATAATTAGAACATAAACAGTGTTGTTTGTGTCCTCGCTTATTCGCAAAAATTTCTATATGAAAATCAAACCAACAGTTTTCTTCTGACAAAGTCAACATGTAACTCTTCAATAACTGTATTTCTGATGTTTTGAGTAAAAACAAGTTTAATAGGACAAGCTTATGTCCTACCAATTTATTGTCAATGTCTAGTCTGACTCGGTGTCACTTGAGCTGTCGTGACCTCCACCCTCCTGTGTTGATTTCAAAGTTTCGTAAAATGGATGATGAACAGGCGGCACATACTTCAACAATGATTGGATATCTTCGAGTTTGGCTCTCTTCAGCGGCCTCTCATTTGGATACAGTAAAGGAAGGTCTGTGATGTTTTGAATGATCTTTGGAGGTCTTCCCCTGAGTGCTCTCTTTTATTTGAAGTTGACACTTTGGAAAGGGAACTCGGCATCACAAGTAGTTTTATAAAATATCACACCAGGATCTGCTTTACGAAACTGCATCCATTGTATTTTCAACCATTCGACCTTATTGTTTTCTTCATCCAGTTTTCTGTTTACAGTAGCCTCTTCCAATGGTCTAGTACTGTGAAACAAGGCCGATGTCATGGGAACTACATTGAACAGGGGTTCCTTCCGTTTTGACTGCCTGACTACATCGTACCACTCATCTGGCACAAACACATGCTGTTTCTTCCTCTTGGCTTTTTCTATTAACCCAAAGTCTTGGTCATTGGGCAGGTAGCTGTGACCCGTTACAAGCATTTTGTGATCAACGAGATCTATGTTCAGTGTGTTCACTATGTGCATCCACATCAATGCCATCTTGTAGTTTCTATTTTGTCCCCCACATGAGTCGGAATAGGCCACAACGTGTGTGATACCGAGCATGGAATGTGGGATAGCCCACTTTACCTCTCAATAGTTTCACCAAATTAATGAGAATGATTTCATTTACTCTCAATAGAGGGCAACACAATACGTTTTATGCAGAGCTAGGCAGTTTAAGAAAATGATAGACCCTTAACAATTAGTGTAGTACAATTAACTCATTTTTGACCTACATGTGGGATAGCCCACTTTACCTCTGAAGGGCACATATATGGTGCACCCGGAAAGTATTCACAGCACTTCACTTTTTCCACATTTTATGTTAAAGCCTTATTCCAAAATGGAATGAATTCATTTTTTTCCTCAACATTCTTGAGATTTTTGCAGACTTATAAAAAAATAAAAAACTAAGAAATCACAGGTACATAAGTGTTGACAGCCTCAACACTTTACAGCTCAATACTTTGTTGATACACCTTTGACAGCAATTACAGCCTCAGGTCTTTTTGAATATGATGCTACAAGCTTGGCACACCTATATTTGGGCAGTTTTGCCCATTCCTTTTTGCAGCATCTCTCAAGCGCCATCAGGTTGGATGGGAAGCGTTGGTGTACAGCCATTTTCAGATCTCTGCAGAGATGTTCAGTTGGATTCAAGTCTGGGCTCTAGCTGGGCCACTCAGGGACATTCAGGGCACATTCACATGGCCACTGTTTGGTCCGGACTAAAGGACCAAAGAGTGTCGGTTCATTTCATGCCATCTGAACGCGCGTTGGAACTCTAGTGTGCTCCAAACAAGCAAAGTGTGGTCCCCCTGAAAACAGGCGTCTCGGTTTGCTTGCAAACAGTCTGGTGCACTTCGCTGGCCGTGTGAATGCAAACGGAGTATCCAGCGGACTAAAGGGCAGACGTGCCCCTCGGCGTTTGTGTAACCACAGCAGCATATAGTGAGAAGAGAAAGTGATATTTACCATAAAGATGCCTTCACACTGAATGCAAACGGGCGAATTTTTCGCTCAGCACGATTACATTATAACTCAATGTAAATACATGAAAAGACATGAATTCACCTTCTGGGTGAGATGCAGACAGGCAAAGTTGCCATTCACCTGAAAAAGTTGTCCCTGCCTTGAAAACTTGATGTTTGTTTCCATTGCTAGCTTGCTAGCCTTGTTAGCACGTCCGTGGCAGGAATCAGTGGGTAAATAAATCCAACATCCCAATTTAGCTGAAGAGCTCCCGGTCCTTCAGCCTCCATTTTGGGTAGAAAATAACAATAAAGACAACCGTGCAGATCCAAGAAATACTTTTACTGGAGAAAGCCAAGGAGAAAAGTTAAAATGTCTTGTGGACAGACTTGGAGTAGTGAGGAGATGCAGGCTCTGATTGATATTTGGTGTGAGGACCAGATTGCTCAGCTGCTTGTGGCTACACACAAGAATGCCAATGTTTTTGAAGCGTTCAATGACATGATGGTGGCACGGGGGTTTATACAGACAGCGGAGCTTTTGATTTTTATTTGTAGCAGACAAACAACCCGGCTGAAGGGAACGGTGTTATGCTGAGAATTGCTTGCTTGAATTGCATCCCATCGTCACAAGCAGGTGTTTAGTATTAGTCAAAGTCAATACAACTTTTGAAAAGGTGATTACCCTTTTTACTGATGATACATAAATGCAAAATCTCAACTATGAAGATTGTAAAACGTGTGGAGTTGGGTCACTATGATTTCTAACCCTCTTTGAAACACTAAAACATCTGGCCAATAAACAATTTAAAGCTAATTTACAAGAGGTAATAACAATTTTTACTTCTAAAAATGTATAATGGGTACTTCTAAAAAATGCACGAAAGATTACAAGCCTGGCTGTAGTGTTACATTTTATAGTTTTGGTGGATGGGATGCAGTTCTTGGTAAGCCAGCAATTCTCGGCATAACATCGGATTTCCCTTTTCGGTCCTGGCCAATCGATGAGCTGGATTTCTCTTATTCGCTGAGATTTTTTCTTCCTGGCCAGTGGTGGTTTCGGCTACAGCGCCACAAATGAGCAACTGTTGTAACTGCATGACGTTGTCCAAGCAGTTTGGTCCACTTGAATGAAGTGCTGTGTGAATGCAAACCAAACAAAGGTGTAAAAATTCTCGCCGAGTCAAACCGAGATCGACGGACTATCCTGGTGTGAATGCAGCCTCACAGAGTTGTCCTGAAGCCACTCCTTTGATATCTTGGCTGTGTGCTTAGGGTCGTCGTCCTGCTGAAAGATGAACCGTTGCCCCAGTCTGAGGTGATGAGCGCTCTGGAGCAGGTTTTCATCCAGGATATCTCTGTTCATCGCTGCATTCATCTTTCCCTCTATCCTGACTAGTCTCAGAGTTTCTGCCGCTGAAAAACGTCCCCATAGCATGATGCTGCCACCACCATGCTTCACTGTAGGGATGGGATTGGCCTGGTGATGAACAGTGCCTGGCTTCCTCCAAACATGACACCTGGCATTCACACTAAAGAGTTCAATCTTTGTCTCATCAGACCAGAGAATTTTATTTTTCATGGTCTGAGATTCCTTCAGGTGCCTTTTGGCAAACTCCAGGTGGGCTGCCATGTGCCTTTTACTAAGGAGTGGCTTTCGCCTGGCCACTCTACCATACAGGCCTGATTGATGGATTGCTGCAGAGATAGTTGTCCTTATGGAAGGTTCTCTCCACAGAGGAACACTGAAGCTCTGACAGCGTGACCATTGGGTTGTCACCTCCCTGACTAAGGCCCTTCTTCCCCGATCACTCAGTTTAGATGGCTGGCCAGCTCTAGGAAGAGTCCTGGTGGTTCCGAACTTCTTCCATTTACGGATAATGGAAGCCACTGTGCTCATTGGGACCTTCAAAGCAGCAGAAATTTTTCTGTACCCTTCCCCAGATTTGTGCCTTGAGACAATCCTGTCTCGGAGGTCTACAGACAATTCCTTGGACTTCATGCTTAGTTTGTGCTCTGACATATCAATTGTGGGACCTTATATAGACAGGTGTGTGCCTTTCCAAATCATGTCCAATCAACTGACGTTACCACAGGTTGACTTCAGTTAAGCTGTAGAAACATCTCAAGGATGATCAGTGAAAACAGGATGCACCTGAGCTCAATTTTGAGCTTCATGGCAATGGCTGTGAATACTTATTGTATATGGGATTTTTTTTGTTTTTTATTTTTTTTTTCTCCACAATATCTTTATTGAACCTTTTTTTTTTTTTTTAACAAACATGATACAAACAATCAAACACTAACACTAAAGTACTACAAAAAAAAAAAAATGCACTAAAAACACCAACAACCACCAACAAAATCAAGTCTTCAACAATGCTCCTCTGTTTAGTCTAGACAATCCAATACATAAGTATACATATTATGTTCACCAGTTTGGAATTTACAAGGTCCACACACATCATTCACCTTCTTCTTCAAGAGTTATGTTTAAATTTTTTACATAATCAATAAAAGGTCTCCATATATTCTCAAACACAATTTCCTTTGATTTTAGTATATATGTTATTCTTTCTAATGGAAGGTTTGTTAACATCTGTCTTAACCACTGAGTCACATCTGGTCTATGAGTCTTTTTCCATAATAGTGCAATACATTTTTTGGCATTAAGCAAACTGAGGTCTATGAATGTTCTTTCACTTTTATTAAAATTATGCTTTTCTGGGTACAGACCCAACAAAAACAGTTTAGGATTCAATATGATTTGTTTTGAGATTATTTTTTCAATTGTTACCCTCACCTCTTCCCAAAACATTCTTATTAATCTACATTCCCATAAACAATGAAATAGGGTTCCTTTACTTTCCATGCATTTTGTGCATGTATCTGGTATATTTTTGTTATATCTATTTAACTCCTCCGGTGTAACATACATCCGCATTAACCATTTGAAATGTATCAATTTAAGGCGTGCATTTATTGATTTGGTTTGAGCTTCTGTACAAGCCAATTCCCATTGTTCCTCTGAAATTTCAATTTGCAGATCTTCTTTCCAGTAGTTTAATCTTTTCAGTGAATTTTCACTTGAAGATAGTGTCAATGAGTTATAAAACTCTGAAATAATACCCTTTCTTTTACTATCTTTCATCATCATTTTTTCCAAGGATGAATAAATAGGTCGAGTGAGAGCTTTATTTTGATTTGATCGAATAAAGTTTCTAAGTTGAAGATATTTAAAAAAATGTGTTCTATTGAGATTAAATTTGATCCTCAGCTCTTCAAAAGACATTATGTTGTCTGCACATGGCAAATATAAATCCTGAATCTTTTGTATCCCTTTTAAATTCCATACTTTAAATACAGCGTCCGCTCTCCCTGGTTTAAAATATTGATTACCCCATATTGGACTAAATTGTGACAATAACTGTGGTTCTTTTAAATAGTTTTTAGCTTCACACCATATTTTGATCATATGCTTTACAAATGGATTTTTAACTTGTTTTTGTAATTTTTTTGCCGAATCTGAGTATATGAATATGGGAAGAGGTAAAGGTAAATTGTATGATTCCATTTCAGTCCAGTGAGGGAGATCATTTGATGAAAAATAATATGTCATAGACCTCAGTTGTGCCGACCAATAATACAACATAAAATTTGGACATTTCAGACCTCCACGATCAAATGGTAAATATAATAAAGACAAACGTAATCTAGCCCTCCTGTTGTTCCATATAAATTCCACTAACTTTTTTTTTATTCTTGAGAATAGATCTAAAGGTGGTGATAAGGGAATGTATTGAAATAAATAAAGTATTTTAGGTAAAATATTACTTTTAAGTATATTGATTCTCCCGATCATCGACATTGGTAGTGACATCCATCTCTGAGTTAACTCATTGATATCTGACATTAAGGCTTCATAGTTGACACTGGCGACTGATTCTAGCTTAGGCATAATTTGGATTCCTAAATATTTAAACTGATTTACAACATTGAATTGATTTACCTCAGGGGCTGGGTAATTTCTCTGGGTCTCATTTAGCATTAATATTGAAGATTTAGTTTTATTTATTTTATATCCTGATATTTCCCCAAAATTCTTTATTAAATTCAACAAGGTTGGAATTGATTTTTTTAGATTCGACATAAACAAAATTATATCATCGGCGTACAGGGAGATTTTATGTTCTGTTGGTCCAACTTTAATTCCATATATTTGTGAATGTAAACGTATCGCTATCGCTAAAGGTTCAATTGCCATAGTAAACAGTAAAGGTGAAAGTGGACAGCCTTGTCGACATCCTCTATTGATTTTTATTGGTTTTGAAATATTGTTATTTGTTAGGATTTCTGCTGTAGCATTATTGTATATTATTTGAACCCATTTTATGAAATTATTTCCAAGTCCAAACCTTTGTAGGACTTCAAAAAGAAAGGGCCATTCAACTCTATCAAAGGCCTTTTCGGCGTCCAATGATAGGAGAGCTGTATCCGGTGCTTCTTTATTAAAATAAATAATATTAAATAGTCTTCTTACATTATGGAAGCCTTGTCTACCCTTTATAAAGCCATTCTGATCTCGATTAATAATATTTGGTAAAATTTCTTGTATTCGTCTTGCTAAAATTTTACAGATTATCTTAAGGTCGGCGTTTAATAGGCTTATTGGTCTCATATTTTCACATTTATTAGAGGGCTTACCTGGTTTTGGCAGCAGTATAATTAAGGCATTATTTATGTATGATGGTAAATTATTATTTTGAAATGCTTCTAAAACCATTTCCAAAAAAGGTTTTATTAATTTATTCTTAAATTTTTTATAAAGGTCAACTGGAAGACCATCTGGTCCTGCACTTTTTCCTGATTTCATATTATCAATGGCTAGCCCAACTTCTTCTTGACTAATTTTAGACTCCAATATCTCCCTGTTTTCATTTGGAATACACGGTATAGATAGTTCGTTCAAAAACCCATTTAGTTTTGTTAAATCAGGTTCATTTTTGGTATCATATAATTTTTCATAGTAATCTCTAAAGGCTCTATTAATTTCTAAAGGATCTATAACTACCTGTCCTTTACTTTTAATACTGGTAATTGGTGTTTTAATTTCCAATTGTTTAATCTGCCATGCTAATAATTTTCCTGATTTTTCACCTTGTTCATAAAAAGATTGTTTCAATCTTAGAAGACTCGAGGCAGCTCTATTCGCTGATTTTTTGTCGTATTCAGCTCTCAAAATCAGTAATTCATTCTCCAACCTTGGGTCACTTCCTGCATACACTTTTCCTGAAGATTTTTTATTTTATGTTCCAATTTAGCTCTCTCCTCTCGAGTCTTCTTAGATTTTGATCCTGTATAACTAATAATATGTCCCCTAATAAAAGCTTTGAAAGCCTCCCACTTTACACATGCTGATGTTTGTGTAGTATTGATGTCAAAGAACTCGTCTATCTGTTTTTCTATATACTTGACAAATTCCTCATCCTGAAGCCATTTATGCTGAAATTGCCATCTACCTGATTCCTTTGTCAATTTTTTATCTACATATATTAGACAACAGGGTGCATGATCAGAGATCACGATGTTATCATAAAAGCAGTTTTGAATCTTGGACCTTAATTCTGTGGAAATCAAAAAATAATCAATACGTGAGAATGTCTTGTAGGTACTGGAATAACAAGAATAGGCTTTAACTTGTGGTTTCATTTCTCTCCATATATCTAACAATCTCAATTCTTTCATAAAATGATTAATAGTCATCCTACATCCAATGTGCGTACAATCCAGTCCTGTTTTTCTATCCACACCTGGATTCAATGTACAATTAAAATCCCCTGCTATTATATGTTGCCCTGTAAGTGATGATAAGATGAGAAATAAATTAGCAAAGAACTTCTGATCATCTATATTGGGACCATATAAGTTCACAAGATTTATATTTTCTAATAGCAAAGAACCTTGAATGATTACATATCTTCCAAATTTGTCTCCAATTACATTTTTCACTTGAAAAGGAACTGATTTATGTATGAGAGTCATAACTCCCCTGGCTCGGGATGAAAATGAAGAGGTGAATACACTTCCCTGCCATCTACTCCTAATTCTTTTAACATCCTCCTCTATCAGATGAGTTTCTTGTAAAAACACAATTCTTGAACCCATGTCCTTTATTTTATTCATAACTTGTTTAAGTTTTTTTAAATTTTGTAGACCTCTGCAATTCCATGAAGTTAAATTAAGATTAACACTTTGGTCCATGATCAATAGAGAGTTTGGGATTACCTTGCAGTGTAAACATGCTCATACAGAGAAGCAAAAACATGAGTGGTTGAACATTCATCCTACAAACTACACACAAACAAATTTCCCCTTCCCACACTTGTGGCAAACCCCCCAAAATCAAAAGAAAAATTCTGTCTCCCGATATAGCCATCGACCGTTCCACACCCACGGGGAACAGCCTAAGCCACTCCTTCTTCATCCTCCCAATCACCCTAACTCTACTGCTTTTAATGACGTAACATTAACTCTCCTCTGTAGTTTTCCAACTTAACTCCAAAATTTTTAACAACTTTGTACATCATAGTTTTTTTTTTTGTTGTTTGTTTTGTTTTTTTAATATATAATACAATCTATATTTTGTAAACTTACTATTTACTTCAAGTCAGTCAGATGCCTGTGCAAATGCTTAATTATTCTACCTTATATTTTGTTCATGCTTAGCTCCCACCAGTCTCTTCTTCTTCTTTGATCTTCTTGATGAACTCCTGCACCTCCTCTGGGGTCTTGAAGATGTGGGTTCTGCCCTCATACGTGGTCAGCAGTCTCGCAGGATAGATTACACCATGACGAATCCCAAGGTTGCGCAGCTCCTTACGTACGGGATCAAACTGCTTCCTCAATTGCTGGATTCCTGTGGCCAAATCTGGGTAGAACCGCACCTGCTGGTCCTGGTGTTTAATCTCTCCTTTAGCACGTGCAGCGTTGAAGATCTTCATCCTGTCTCTGTTGCTAAGAAACTTCATAATTAAGGTCCTCGGCGGTCCCTTATCTCTCCGTGGGCCAATACGATGTGCTTTTTCCAGAACCACTGCTGATTGCAACTCCTCGCTGCCCAGCACCTCCGGAATCCACTTTTCCAGAAAGGAACATACGTCCCGACCTTCTGATTCCTCTGGAAGACCCACCAGCCTCAAATTATTCTGTCTCGACCGAGATTCCAAATCCAAAATATTATCTTCCAGAGATTTATTTTTTTTTTCCAAAGTGCGCACCTTTAATTGAAGACGGGTGACGTCATCTTCAGCACTAGCGAGACGGAGCTCCATCTGCGCCGTTCGTTCTACACAGTCACCCAATTCCTTTCTTATTCCTTCCAACGCTGTCATAATCCCATCAAATCTAGAGGAAAAGTCCGCTCTCATTGAACTCATGGCAGCCATCAGCGCATCTGCGCCATTCCCCGCAGAAATCGCACCGCCACCAGCCTCCTCCGCCATATATGGAGTTTTGTTTGCTGCGTCACAGACCTGAAAGTCCGTTAATTTGGACTGTTTCGGCGGCTCGCTTTTTCCTTTTCCTGGTTTTCCAGCCTTAGGCTTCGCCGACATATCCTCGCTCAAATGCTGGGATACGTTCTGTCCCAAATGAGAGAGTTATTTGCCGATTTTTTTCTCCAGGAGCAGAGCAGAGCGAGACACGTCCGTCCTACGTGGCAGCCATAACCGGAAGTCTTGTTTTTTATTTTTAATAAAATTGCAAAAAATTTCAAACTTTTTCACGTCATTGTGGGGTATTGTGTGTAGAATATTTAGGAAAAAATGAATTATTTATATTTTTGGAATAAGGCTGTAACATAACAAAATGTGGAAAAAGTGAAGCGCTGTTAATACTTTCTGGATGCACTGTATAGTGAGGGTGTTCTGTGAACGTCTGGCTGAGGCCCCTGTCTGGGAGGTCTTAAACTCCCACCTCCAGACGAATTTCGACCACATTCTAAAGGAGACATGGGAGAAATGGAATCCCAATGGGCCACATTCTCTACCTTCATTGCTGAAGCGGGTGCCCAGAGCTGTAGCCACAAGGTTGTCAGTACTTCTCGTGGTGGCAACCATTGAACCAAATAGTGGGTGCCAAAGGAGGAGGGCATCAAGCTGAAGGAGTCGTCTTACTGAGCTTGGTTGACTTGTAGGACTCCTGAAGCAGCTGAGCTATCTCAGCAGGCCAAGCAGAGTGCAGGTGGAGTGGTTGCTGAGGCTAAAACTTGGTTGTGGAAGGAGTTCAGTGAGGCCATGGAGCAGGACTTTCAGTTGGCCTTGAAGAGATTACTGCAAACTGTCCGGAAACTCAGAAGGGGGAAGCAGCCCCCTGTCCACACTGTGTGTGGTGCAGATGGAGAGGTGCTGACTTCATCTGGGGATGTTGTGTTGATGGTGGAAGGAATACTTTGAGGAGCTCCTCATTCCCACTGGCACGTCTTCCATAGTGGAAGCAGAGACTGAGGACGAGGGGGATGACTCGCCCATCACTGAGGTCACCGAAGTGATTGAACTCTTAGGCGGCAGGGCCCCAGGGGTGGATGAGATTTGCCCCGAGTACCTGAAGGCTCTGGATGTTGTGGGGCTGTCTGGGTTGACACTCCTCTGCAACATCACGTGGAAGCTGGGGACAGGACCTTTAGCATGGCAGACTGGGGTGGGGCTTTCCATCCATCCATCCATCCATCTTCTACCGCTTTTCCGGAGGTCCGGGTCGCGGAGGCAGCAGTTCAAGCAGAGAAGCCCAGACTTCCCTCTCCCCCGCCACCTGCTCCAGCTCTTCAGAGAGGATACCAAGGTGTTCCCAGACCAGCTGGGAGACATAGTCTCTCCACCATGTCCTGGGTCTGCCCCGGGGTCTCCTCCCAGTGGGACGTGCCTGAAACACCTCAAGTGGAAGGCGTCCAGGAGGCATCCTAATCAGATGCCCATACCACCTCATCTGACTCCTTTCAATGTGGAGGAGCAGCGGTTCTAGTCTGAGCCTCTCCCGGATGACTGAGCTCCTCACCCTATCTCTGAGGGTGAGTCCAGCAATCCTACGGAGAAAGCTCATTTCAGCCGCTTGTATCCGCGGTCTCGTTCTTTCGGTCATTACCCAAAGCTCGTGACCATAGGTGAGAGTAGGAACATAGATTGACTGGTAAATTGACAGCTTTGCCTTAGAACTCCTTTCCTGAGCTTCGCCGTCATGGCTCTGCAGGAGACCAGCGAGACCCACCTGGTGGTCTCTTCTTCGCTAAGGGGGTCACCATCATGCCCAAAGACTTCCAGCTGGCCCGCTGCATCCGCGGAGAGAGAGCTTAGACTTTCTGCTGCACATCCACCAGCCATAATGCTCTGCACTGTGTGTCTATATATATACATTTATAGTAATATGGACATATACTAGATGTTGTTTTTTCTTGCCTTCTGACTGTTGCTCTGAGTGTTGCTGTCCCTATGCTGTTGCAATCCTGGAATTTCCCCATTGTGGGACTAATAAAGGCTTATCTTATCTTATCTTATCTTAACTCACCTCCCTCTTCCCCACAACAGACCGATACAACATCCGCATCACTGCAGATGCTGCTCCAATCTGTCTGTCGATCTCTTGCTCCATTTTCCCCTCACTCGTGAACAAGACCCCAAGATACTTAAACTCCTCCACTTGGGGCAGGAGCCTGTCCCCAACCCAGAGAAGACAATCCACCTTTTTCCGGCTGAGGACCATGGACTCGGACTTGGAGGTGCTGATTCTCATCCCAGCCGCTTCACACTCAGCGGCAAACCGTCCCAGCAAGAGCTGTAGGTCATTGCTGGATGAAGCCAACAGGACAACATCATCTGCAAACAACAGAGATGAGATCCTGTGGTCACCAAGCATGACACCCTCCATTCCCTGGCTGCGCCTAGAAATCCTGTCCATAAAAATTGTGAACAGGATTGGTGACAAAGGGCAGCCCTGGCGGAGTCCAACTCTCACTGGGAATGACTCCGACCGAGTGTTGGCAATACGAACCAAACTCTCACAACGGTCGTACAGAGACCGAATAGCTCGTAACAACAAGCCCGATACCCCATACTCCCGAAGCACCCCCCACAAAAATCCACGAGGGACGCGGTCAAATGCCTTCTCCAAGTCCACAAAACACATGTAAACTGGTTGGGCAAACTCCCACGAACCCTCAAGAATTCTCGAGAGGGTAAAGAGCTGGTCCGATGTGCCACGGCCAGGACGAAAACCATTTTGCTCCTCCTGAATCCGAGGTTTGACCAACGGCCAGACTCTCCTCTCCAGTACCTTGGCATAGACCTTCCCAGGGAGGCTGAGGAGTGTGATCCCTCTAAAGTTGGAGCACACCCTCCGGTCCCCTTTTTTGAAGAGAGGAACCACCACCCCGGTTTGCCATGCCAAAGGCACTGCCCCCGACCTCCACGCAATGTTGCAGAGGCGTGTCAACCATGACAGCCCAACAACATCCAGGGCCTTGAGGTACGCAGGGCGAATCTCGTCCACCCCCGGGGCCCGGCCACCAAGGAGATTTTTAACCACCTTGGCGACCTCAGCCCCTGTGATAGGCGAGTTATCCCCCTCGTCCCCAAACCCTGCTTCCTCTGTGGAAGGCGTATCAGTGGGATTGAGGAGATCCTCGAAGTATTCCTTCCACCGCCCGACGATATCCCCAGTCGAAGTCAACAGTGTCCCATCCGCACCATACACAGTGTGGACGGGGAGCTGCTTTCCCCTCCTGAGCCGCCGGATAGTTTGCCAGAATCTCTTTGAGGCCGACCGAAAGTCTTGTTCCATGGCCTCACCGAACTCCTCCCATACCCGGGTTTTTGCTTCAGCAACCACCCGAGTTGCACTCCGCTTGGCCTGCCGGTACACCTCAGCTGCTTCGGGAGTCCCACAAGCCAACCAATCTTGATAGGACTCCTTCTTCAGCTTAATGGCCTCCCTCACCACTGGTGTCCACCACTTGGTTCGGGGGTTGCCACCACGAGATGCACCGACCACCTTGCGGCCGCAGCTCTGGGCCGCGGCTTCAACAACAGAGGTGGAGAACATGGCCCATTCAGACTCCATGTCTCCAGACTCCCTCGGAATGTGGTTGAAGTTCTTCCGGAGGTGGGAGTTAAAGACCTCCCGGACAGGGGCCTCAGCCAGACGCTCCCAGCACACCCTCACTATACGTTTGGGTCTACCAGGTCTGAATGGCTTCCTCCCCTGCCATCGGATCCAACTCACCACCAGGTGGTGATCAGTTGACAGCTCTGCACCTCTCTTTACTCGGGTGTCCAAGACATACGGTCGCAGATCTGATGATACGATAACACAATCAATCATTGACCTGCGACCTAGGGTGTCCTGGTGCCCGGTGCACATATGGACACCCTTATGCCAGAATCTCTTTGAGGCCGACCGAAAGTCTTGTTCCATGGCCTCACCGAACTCCTCCCATACCCGGGTTTTTGCTTCAGCAACCACCCGAGTTGCACTCCGCTTGGCCTGCCGGTACACCTCAGCTGCTTCGGGAGTCCCACAAGCCAACCAATCTTGATAGGACTCTTTCTTCAGCTTAATGGCCTCCCTCACCACTGGTGTCCACCACTTGGTTCGGGGGTTGCCACCACGAGATGCACCGACCACCTTGCGGCCACGGCCCAGAGCTGCACTCCGGTGTTCGTTATGGACAAACTGTGGTTAGCACAGAAGTCCAATAACTGAACACCACTCGGGTGGGGCTTTCCCTCTTCAAGAAAGTCGACTACAGGGTGTGGCCCAACTAGTCAACATGTATTTTATGGACTTGGAGAAAGCATTCAACTGCGTCCTTCGTGCTTTCTTTTAGGGCTGCAGCTAGTGACTGTTTTACAGCTCGAGTAATCAACCACTCTTATTGACGGTTACTCAAGTAATTGGATACTTTTTTGAAAGAAACTTGAATTGACCAACGTGCAGAATTTTCTTTCCTCAGGAGCAGTAGTAATTGTCCCAAATACTCAATAACACAGGTACACATTTATTACAATGCTTATTGCAATATTTATTGCATAGAACATATCTTTAAATGTTACTTTACACCACCAAGTTCCATGCGCTAGCTGCTAGAATGTGCTAGCGGTAGCTACTAGCGGCGGTGGCTATACGTTCTTTGGTCATATGTGACCCATGCTGGCAAAATGAGTCAGAATGCACACCGTGTCATTACGAGCTGCAGGCACGAGAAGTCATAAATCATGACTGTTTCTTTGTTTGCTAGTGGCAAGTCCTGGGAAAACCTCCATGAGTGCCTGTTATCATTGGAAAGCTTAGAAAACGTACTTTCTAAAAACACATACAGTGGGGTAAAAAAGTATTTAGTCAGCCACCAATTGTGCAAGTTCTCCCACTTAAAAAATGAGAGAGGTCTCCAATTTTCATCATAGGTATACCTCAACTATGAGAGACAAAATGAGAAAAAAAAAATCCAGAAAATCACATTGTCTGATTTTTAAAGAATTTATTTGCAAATTATGGTGGAAAATAAGTATTTGGTCAATAACAAAAGTTCATCTCAATACTTTGTTATATACCCTTTGTTGGCAATGACAGAGGTCAAACGTTTTCTGTAAGTCTTCACAAGGTTTTCACACACTGTTGCTGGTATTTTGGCCCATTCCTCCATGCAGATCTCCTCTAGAGCAGTGATGTTTTGGGGCTGTCGCTGGGCAACACGGACTTCCAACTCCCTCCAAAGATTTTCTATGAGGTTGAGATCTGGAGACTGGCTAGGCCTCTCCAGGACCTTGAAATGCTTCTTACGAAACCACTCCTTCGTTGCCCGGGCGGTGTGTTTGGGATCATTGTCATGCTGAAAGACCCAGCCACGTTTCATCTTCAATGCCGTTGCTGATGGAAGGAGGTTTTCACTCAAAATCTCACGATACATTGCCCCATTCATTCTTTCCTTTACACGGATCAGTCACCCTGGTCCCTTTGCAGAAAAACAGCCCCAAAGCATGATGTTTCCACCCTCATGCTTCACAGTAGGTATGGTGTTCTTTCTCCTCCAAACACGACAAGTTGAGTTTTTACAATAAAGTTCTATTTTGGTTTCATCTGACCATATGACATTCTCCCAATCCTCTTCTGGATCATCCAAATGCTCTCTAGCAAACTTCAGACGGGCCTGGACAGGTACTGGCTTAAGCAGGGGGACACGTCTGGCACTGCAGGATTTGAGTCCCTGGTGGCGTAGTGTGTTACTGATGTTAGCCTTTGTTACTTTGGTCCCAGCTCTCTGCAGGTCATTCACTAGGTCCCCCCGTGTGGTTCTGAGATTTTTGTTCACCGTTCTCGTGATCATTTTGACCCCACGGGGTGAGATGTTGCGTGGAGCCCCAGACCGAGGGAGATTATCAGTGGTCTTGTATGTCTTCCATTTTCTAATAATTGCTCCCACAGTTGATTTCTTCACACCAAGCTGCTTACCTATTGCAGATTCAGTCTTCCCAGCCTGATGCAGGTCTACAATTTTGTTTCTGGTGTCCTTTGACAGCTCTTTGGTCTTTGCCATAGTGGAGTTTGGAGTCTGACTGTTTGAGGCTGTGGACAGGTGTCTTTTGTACTGATAACGAGTTCAAACAGGTGCCATTAATACAGGTAACGAGTGGAGGACAGAGGAGCCTCTTAAAGAAGTTGTTACAGGTCTGTGAGAGCCAGAAATCTTGCTTGTTTGTAGGTGACCAAATATTTATTTTACCGAGGAATTTACCAATTAATTCATTAAAAATCCTTCAATGTGATTTTCTGGATTTTTTTTTTTCTCATTTTGTGTCTCATAGTTGAGGTATACCTATGATGAAAATTGGAGACCTCTCTCATCTTTTAAGTGGGAGAACTTGCACAATTGGTGGCTGACTAAACACTTTTTGGCCCCACTGTATTGCTGAATTCAGAATTTCATTGGCTAAATGACACGTCAATCGTCAAACTTCTCTGCTTCAGTTGGCTCGTCGTATTCGCGGTCATTGGTAGGCAAGTCCTTCTTGCTAGGTTTTCAGTCATTGGTTCTTCAAGGTTTCAGAAACCCAATTCAAGGCTCTTATTAGTCGAATGAGAGGTCAATCAAATTAAATCAATCAAACACTCCTTTGGCTTTTTGTTCACGGCTGTGTCTGTACTGAAAGAACGGAAATGCATCCTTTTTTTTTTTCAGTGCGCACTGAGACGCACTACGACGCAGAGACGTGACCGCCCACGGAATCCCCGAGTTCAGCTGGTTAATTTATAGAATTTTTTTATGGCCAATGCCTATAGATGCCGCCATGTAAAAATGAGCTCAGTGGAGCAAGTCCCTAGGACTAGTTCGTTCAAATGCGAGGTGATGCACACCTCACCCAAATTTTATGTCTCTACGGCAAAGTTTACGGTCGCCAGTGTCCATTGACCTTGTACGTTTGGCCCCTCCCACTAAAATTAGTTGGGGGGGGCACATATCTTTTCCAGTTTATCGAATTTTTCACTGGGTCTGAGGGGTTTGGGAAAAAAAAAATAATCACAAAATAAACAGCAATTACAATAGGGCTTTCGCCTTCTGACGTCAGTGGCTCAGACCCTTATAATTAAGACTTAAAATGATTGCAAAATTAATTCAGTTTCTTAATGTGGTGAAGATTCTCAACTGGATTCAAGTATTATTTACTTCAGAAATGTTTCACCATTCATCCAAATTTTATGGTAATACCAAGCAGCATATGTGTAATTTTTTTCACAATGCAACTTTTTTTTTAAAATTTTTGCACTATTATTCTACAAACTTAAATAGTGCTTATTTTGTGTATTTTTCAAATTTTATTCTGCTTGGTATCACCATAGAATTTGGATGAATGGTGTAACATTTCAGAAATACTTCTTCTGCCATCCTCAACGCTGCTGAGCTCACTGCACGGGAGCGAGTGCTTAGCTGCGTAGTGAATCTTTGGCTCTGACATCTGATAGACTGCCATAATCATGTGACACGGCAGACCATCTCTATTGGGCTGGATTTCACACATAAATTTAATGCCTAAAACTCTCAGAAGTGAAAACAAATTGCACATTTTGCATTAAAGGCGACGGACATTGACATTTTTTTATTGAACCAATCAACTGATTGTATGAAAATATTCCATTCTTCCCATTCCTCTGATTTAATATGTGTCACCATCCTACATAAATGAAATTATTTAGTCATAGTCCATCTTTCACTCAGTGATGCTGCAGTACCGCCATCTCCCGATAGGTGCGTGCAACCTTCACGTCAATTCGGTATGAAAAAAAATTGCAGAACGAGAGCAAAGTGATTCGGACAGCGATTATTTTCTAGAGTTTGACGACCTCAATATAAATGATTACAAATGATTACATTGACAATGAAGACGTTTTGGGTGGTGTGTGGGCTGTCAGCCTTATTTGTTCGAGGGAGAGGAGGAAGACGCAACACGGACGGGAAAAGAACACGTTTACGATCGGCTGTAAGATATTTCTAGGTAAAAGATGCTTACAAATATTTTTCTTTGGCGACATGCATGGTCACACACTTAATTTTAAAAATAAAACTACCCATTGGTCACTCGTTGCATCTTCTCAGCCGCTGATTAGCACCTGCTGGTCTGTGCGCAGCTGGAGCTGATGAGACAGATGAAGCGGCCGTCATCGTCCACACGAGTGAGTTTATAAACAATATTTATTCATTTGATTTAATTTCCCAGATGAATTATGAAGAAACCATTCAATACATTCAATAATCAATGCAAACGGAATAATCAATGCCAACCCCATATTTTTCAGGCGATACAGATTCATAATGTTGGGGATTTTTTTGCAGAAGAAGTGAGGGTTATGTTGCCTGCCTGTGCGGTGAGCCTCATCAGAGAAACATTCCCATCTCATCACTACAAGGGATTTTGCCTACCAAGATTAGATTTGTGAACAATGTTATTTAAATAAAGTTTTGTAAAATCATATATTGAGTTATTATTAGTATATTGAGTTTATGAAATATAAATTGATCAAACAGGCACAACCACCTCCCTATACAGCACTGAATATTTCATATTTGATGAGTATGAACACCCTAATATGCTAATATTTGATAAGTTGGTAAGGCAATGCAAACCATGGCTTGGAATTCATTTAAGATGTTTAGTAAACATTTGCAGTGAATATTAAAAATAAAAAAACGTACCCTGTTTACTTCTCGTGTTCTGACAGTTGATCGTCACTGACCCCGTTCTCAGAGTCACACTTGGAAATCGAGGCATATATAGTTGGAATAGCCGTTTTATCAGAAATCTTTTGGCAAATTTCATTTCAAATTGACATGTCTGGCCCAGGAAACACGCATGCAGGCTCAGGATAGATTTAACAGCTTTATTCAACAAGCAGGTGTGTGTGAATGGATTTATGGGGATGTGCTGACGAGGGGCAGGTGTGCGCCCAGCTGAATCCGCTGAGGAGCGGCGAGTCGTGACACAAATTGCATCTTATTCTCGAAATCGCTGTCAACGAAATCTCTACTGCACATTTTTGGTGTTTTACCGACATAAGTCCATTTTTTTTTGCGTTTTCTGAACGAATTTCACCCATGCCGTTCTGATTTTCACAGGGACGGGACATTCAAAAACACTCACAGCATGCTCCTCTGGTATAACGTCGCACCCGTACACAACACAACGACAAACCATAATTAATTCGATTCCTGATATCCTAATGTTAATAATCTATTTGTAATCCAAAAGTATTCCGAGAAATATCCGTAATCGCCGATTTTAAAACGTAAACATCAAATAAAAAAAAGCAATGTCCACCGACTGTGTGCCACACCGAAATGACGTCACACAGTCAGTGGCCATTTTAGCCGCTGATCTTGGCTGGGTCAGACAGCTCTCCACAACAGCGTACTTCAAGAGCGCATTGTCACCTTATGCGACATACGTTGACACCAAAACATGTGGGGTTCCAATTAGCTCGTCTCAGACAACAATTTGAGATATGATTTAGCGATTTTGAGTTTTCGTCTGTCCGTCACCTTTAACATAGTGGTATTGCGATATTTTAAAAAGTATCGGTTCCTAAGTATCAACCAGTTGGTATTGACATATCGATACTTGAGTATTGATACACCCATCTCTACTGTAGACATGCTGCTGGCAATAAAAATCCACTTAACATTTAACAATTTATTTAATATTCAATCGAGGCACATAAGTGAATAACAAGGTTTAGCCACACACAAAAAAGTGAACACTACAGTTGTTGCGGTCGCTTGTTATCCTCCGTGGTAGGCTTGTCCATAGCGTGGTATTACATAATTGCGGTTATTGCAACAGCCCTATTATTAAAGCAAACTGTTGTTAATAAAATAAACTGTTATTAAAATAAATTGTGACCAAAAGAAACTTTTGAACACCATGATTTCTTTAAAAGTTTGTCGTTGTCAACCTCCCTCCCACACCAAGGCTATAAATCTAGGGGAAACACTGCAGTGACAAAAGCTGCACACTTTGTGGATAATTGCCAAAAAAACAAATGTTAAGATATTTTGCTCAGTGTCATTCAACTATTCTGATGTTTTGTTCAATAATTGTTCGCTTTTTACAGTTTTTGTATTTATACTGACTGTTGTTATTAAAAGAAACTGTTGTTAATCAGTGTTTCCCCCAGGTTTACAGCCTTGGGGGGGGGCGGTGTTGGCGTGAAGGTCGACAATGACAAACTCTTAAAGGAATCATGGTGTTCTGACACTATATAGAAAAATACATATAGAAAAATTACAGAATACCTAATTATTGAAAACGAATGGCACATCCAATATGAGTAACTGTTTCAAAACTCTTGTTTGTCAGATCACTTATTTGTATAATCCATCCATCCATCTTCTTCTGCTTAATCCTTTTCGGGTCGCGGGGGGGCTGGAGTCTATCCCAGCATCTTTGGGCGAGAGGCAGGGTACACCCTGGACAGATCGCCAGTCCATCACAGGGCCAACACAGAGAGACAGACAACCATTCACTCTCCCATTCACACCTAAGGACAATTTAGAATCCCAAGTTTGAGGCCAATTAACCTAACTTGCATGTTTTTGGCCTGTGGGAGGAAACCAGAGAAGTCCCGGAGTAGACCCACGCAGACATGGGGAATCTTTGACTTATATTCATAATAGTGTATCTTGCACTTTGGGGAATGGATCCTAGCATTTTTAGCATTGTTCCTTATGAGGACCAGGCCAAATGTCCTCGCAAGGAAAAATGTCCTTACAAAAAAGGTGGTTTGTCAAGGGGTTGTCCATACAAGAATAGAAATACAGGCGCACACACACATACATACTGGTTTTCATGTTTGATGGGGACCAGTTTTCTGATCATCACTTGTGGGGACTACCCTTTCTACACAGACGAATTCCTTGCATTTAGATATATTAACTTGACACTCTGGAGGGAGGTGGGGTCTTTTTTTGGCAGGGGGGGGGTACCCCTCAATATAATGGTAGGGGAAACACTGAAATAAAAGAAACGCTTGTTATTAAAAGCAACTGTTGTTAATAAAAAACTGTTATGAAAAGAATCTGTTACTAAAAGAAACTTCTGAACACTGTGATTCCTTTAAGAGTTTGTCTTAAAGGACAAACTCCCAAGGCCGTAAACCTAGGGTAAACACTGGTCTTAATGGCCCTCGTCACCTTCTGAGTTCAGTTTGGCTATTCTTCAGCTTCAATATATGCAGGGACACAACTGTGGAACCCACATTGTTTGTTGTTAAAACATTTTTATTTATTTTTTTGACACCTAAAGGAACACTAACTAAAAGCAAGATTGTCAATTTGAAATTAACTAGTTTACTCATCACAACAAAATAATCCAACATTGCTTTACGTAATGCACAGTAAAAGCTTTCCAACAGCTTATAAATGTAAAATAATAGTAAAGGAGGCTGGCATACAGTATGATGGAGCAGAAATAAAACTGAATAAATTGGCCTCAATGATAGGCCTGTTATGACAAGTATTGGCTCGATAATTTCAACTCCTTGATTGGTAATTTATTTATTTGATTCTCTTTCCTGCAGAGGATGGATCTGGGCGAGTGCAACAAAGTCCATGATTTGGCATTAAGAGCAGACTACGAGATTGCCTCTAAGCAGCAAGAATACTTCTTTGAACTGGATGTAAGTCATTGCCTCATGTAGACTCACTGTTGGCTAATAGTGTTTTTTTGTTTTGTTTTTTGGCCTGCAGTGTTTCCTGGATCTGTATGTGTATATTCACCATTTTTCGTTTATTCTTCTATACTCTAATGGGACTCGTGTCCATCTGTAATAATGACTTTGGGGGGGGCTCTGAAATTTTGTTTGTACTGTTGAAAGCATATGAAGATCAGTGTTTTTTTTAACTCCATCAAGGGAGGAGGTAATGTTTTTAGTGGCATTGGTTTCTCTGTCAGCAACATAACTCAAAAAGTTATGAACAGATTTTAATGAAATTTTCAGGAAAGGTGTGTAATGGCACGGGGAACAGATGATTAGATTTTGGTGATGATCTGAGAGTGCATACCTCCACCAAGGGCTTTGTTTGTATTTGTGCAGCAGGATTACACAAAAATACTGGATGGATTTGGATGAAATTTTCACCAGAAGTGGTTCATTGGCAAGAGAGGAATCCATTACATTTTGGTGAGGATCCGAGAATGCATACCTTCGCCAAGGCTCTTATCTACTCACAGAGTGTTAGCAACAATACTCCAAAACTACTGAATGAATTTGGATAAAATTTTCTCCAGAGGTGGTTCTTGGGCTACAGAAGGATCCATTACATTTTGGTGATGATGTGAGAATGCATACCTCAGCCAAGACTCTTACCTTCTCACAGTGTGTTAACAACAATACTCCAGAACTAATGGACAGACTTTGATGCAGTTTTCACCAGAAGTGGCTCTAGGCCTACACACAAACCCATTACATTTTTGAGGTGATCCATGAGGGATGGAAGGAGCCTTGGCAGAGGTATGCACTCTGAGTGCTTTTCTAGTTTGAGTAAATGATGCAAAATACAAGGAAACCCATACAGGTGTATTATGATTTTGCATCATGGCTCGGGCTGCAACTAACAATTATTTTGGTGGACTAATCTAAAGACAATTTTTTTTGATTAGTCGACTAATCGTGATTATTTCTCTCATGTTCACTGTCTAGCTTCTTGTTGGGGCTCTAGTTCATATTATACCTCACCCACTGTTTAAGCCTGCACACCTGTGAAAATCACCTTGTTGTCAGTCCCTGCTTTAACCCTTTAACTGCCCTAGGCGCCATGTGGCGCCTGGGGAAACGCAAGGCAACTCAAGGCCCCCCCAGTGGTTAAGAGTGGTAAAAAAAAAAATTTTCTCAATAAAATAGTTGATTTCCAAGGCTATAACTTGAAAGTTACAAGAGATAATGGCTTTCTGTCAATTAGAAAGATGTAGAATATGAGCCAAAGTTTCAGATAGGAATAAATTTACACATCTAATTTGCATAATGTCACGGCAGCTATATAAATTGCATAACTCAGTCAAAAGTGGACTTTGGACACATATACATAAAGAAGGGTCTGGTTTTTTTGATGCCGATTTGTCTACAGGGGTATGTTTTTATGTAATCTTCAAAGTGTTTGAACCAGAAAATCAATAAGATGTCAAAAAAACATGTTTCTCTTACCTGTTGCCGGTGGTGGTGGGGGAGGGGGGGCTCGCCCGCCCATGTGACCGGTCCGTTTTCGTCCATCGTAGTCGATGTTTGTATGTTTGCTTAGCCATTTACACCATGTTCCACATCTACAAACTCTTATGATTACCCCACATGAATTTCATTTGTATTACGCGGCCATTTTTTCTGTTTGGTGCATTATTCCTGTGGGAATCCATGCCACCCATGGGCGCCACCATCTTGGTACTGGTAGCTCAGTTTTCATCCATCGTGGTCGATGTTACACGTTTACTTAGTAATTTACACCCGTGTACCACATCTACAAACTCTTATGATTATCCCACGTGAATTTCGTTTGTATTACGCGGCTATTTTTCCTGTTTCATGTAGTTTCAGTGGTGGCATCCACATTGGTGTGTGAGCTCAAAGCAGAAAAAGGAAGAATAATAATGAGGATTTCTTCTTCTTTGCTATATTCCATGTCAGCCATGATTCCTTCGGCATGTGTCTGCCACCTTCTAAACTGTCAGATCAATAGAGATTAGTACAAATTCTCATTATAGCCAAGGGACATCAATAAGTTGACACGTGCAGTTGCTGCACTGTGCCACTGGGGGCGTGCGACCCGTCCATTTAATCTGGGCAGTTAAAGGGTTAATACTACATTTTTAAAGCAGTTTCCAGAGCTATGTATTAATTATCACAAGTTTAAGGTTATATATCATTTTATGCCTAATGTCAATTAAACAATTGATTAAATATCTTACAACTGAATTACTGATCTGCTGCAACCCACAAACTAACATTAGGTGGAAGTTTTCTATAAGTGCATTTTTTAACAATGATTCAGAACGGTAAACCTTTATATTCAGTATTCACTCCATTAAAGAGTGATATTTCAAGCCATTTGATTTAATTTTGATGATTATGGTTGTAGGTTTTTTATTTATTAAATTACAAATTGGGATATTCTAATTAACCCAGATGCACTAATATTCAGAATGAGGGCTAAAATAACGAAGGTGGCGCATAGACCTCTCACGCGATTGTTCATCAGGTGAGACTTCAGCCGACTGCTTGCGTTTTGTATTTTACAGACTGTAAAATTATGTTATTAAAAAATTGTTCCGTGGATTTTGTGGATCGATACCGGCTTAGTCAAATGTGGATCAATGCAAATTGTTGGATTGATCTTTTGAATCCACCCCTAATTGGCGCTGTGCCGTGGCTGCCTCATCCAGGTGAATGCCCTGAATTTTCCTCTGGGATTAATAGTGTATAAACTGTAATTTCCCAGTTTGGGATCAGTAAAGTACATCAGTCTATCTAAATACAAAAAAGAATGGAGAGGCACAGAATCCAAGTTGTTTGAGGTCCAGTGTGACGTTTCCAGTCAGTGATGATTTAGGGAGCCATGTCATCTGCTGGTGTTGGTCCACTGTGCTTTATCAAGTCCAAAGTCAGTGCAGGAAATTTTAGAGCACTTAATGCTTCTCTCTGCTGGCAATGTTTATGGAGATGCTGATTTCATTTTCCAGCAGGACTTGGCACCTGCCCACACCACCCAAAGTACCAAAACCTGGTTTAATGACCATGGTATCACTGTTCTTTATTGGCCAGCAAACTCTATGGCCCTAAACCCCATAGAGAATCTCTGGAGTATTAAGAGGAAGATGAGACATAAGAGCCAACAATGCAGATGAGCTGAAGGCCACTGTTATTTGAAGGCTACTGTAATTTCCCAGTTTCGGATCAGTAAAGTGCATTTATCTATCTATCAAAGCAATCTGGGTGGTCTTAATAATAATAATAAGCTTATTTATAGAGCACTTTTCACAGACAGAGTCACAAAGTGCTTAACATGGTAAAAAACAATATAAAAACACAGGCACATAAAACAGTAAAAAAAAAACCAAAGTAGACAGTAAAAGCACATAAAAATACAATCAGCACATAGTTAATTAAAAAGCCAGGCTAAAAAGGTGGGTCTTTAGTTGCTTCTTAAAAACACCAATGGAAGGTGCAGATCTAAGTTCAAAAGGCAAGGAGTTCCACAGTCTGGGAGCAACAGCAGCAAAGGCTCTATCGCCTTTGGTTCTGAGCCTAGAGCTAGGGACTACCAATAGATTCTGATGAGAAGACCTGAGAGACCTGCTGGGCTGGTGTAGAGAGAGCAGGTCACTAATATAAAAAGGCGCCTCTTCATGAATGGCTTTGTAAGTAAGAACAAGAACTTTAAAATCAATTCTATAATTTACAGGAAGCCAATGCAAGGAGGCCAAAACAGGAGTGATATGACAGAATCTACTGGACCCAGTTAGTAATCTTGCGGCAGCGTTCTGGACTAACTGTGGGTGGTGTAAAGAGGATTTGCTAAGACATGTGAAAAGAGCATTACAGTAGTCCAAACGTGAAGAAACAAAGGCATGAATAATGATTTCTAACTGACTGTAGGAAACCAATGACCTAATTTTGGATATATTCCATACCTGTCAAAGCATACCTCATGCCTCCCTTATTGGGGGGGCTTTCACACCTGTACTGAGTACTTAAAGGCCAAATGTCACGTAATTTTTTTTTCTAAATGACAACGAATTTAGATAAAATACACATAGCTTAAACCAAATATTCATACCGGAGACCATATCACCCACCTGTATTTACATAATTGCACAAAATACACCAGGTGAAGGCCCCACCTTGCTTGCTGGCTTGTGACAGCCAGTCCAGACCACGCCCATGTTTTTGACATCACCAGTTGTACCCTGGCTGCCCTGCCTATCCACATTCACACTTATCAACATTGGACAATCATGACGGAAAGTGACAGCGATTGTGAACAAATTAGTTTAGTTTTGTCTTTTTTTTTTTTTTTGTCAGTGGTTCAGACAGTGACAGAGGCATAGAACCTTACCGGTTCGAGCCGTCCGAGACGGAATCAGATGCTTTGTCTGATGACAACAGTTCCGACGATGACCAGAGAGCAGAACCAGTGGAAAATGTCATTGAACTCAATCAATTGAAATACCCCAAGCATCAAACTAGGGTACAATCGATTTCGTCACTTCTGCCTTCTTCCCCAGGCGATTCCAGGGGCCGTGTCAGGCCAAGCGCGGCAGTTTTAAATTAACGAATATTCCGTTGTTACTGAAGCATATGCACCAAGACCCGAACGGATCGGTTCCCTTTTATATCTAGTTTCAAGATATTTAAAGTACCCTGTTACGTGACATTTGGCCTTTAAAAACTGTATTTATCGGCAGATGAAAGAAAACTGAAGCAAAAAAAACAAAAAACAAAAACTAAACAAACAGCAATTGCAACATGAACTATTTCAAACATATTTATTCAAATGTACACTTATATAGACACAATCTTGAGCCATAACTTTTTGGTAATGTGAAAATAATAAGCCAAGTAGCACAAAAAAATAAATAAATGATAATAATAAATAAATATAAATAAAAAAATATTTTTCAAATTTACATTAGCACAAGGTAGATTGCTTAATTTGAAAGTACACAATAAGAATTATTCTGAATATAGTTCTTAATTGTCAGCTAGATACTGTATATACACTTGGAATTAAAGAGTTTTTAATTGTCAGCTTTGTTACACTAATGCACTTGGATGAACTTGAAACAAGAAAATGTTCACTGATGCTGCTTGTTATAGTTCCAAGTAGCAGCCTTTGCTGACTCTAGCATTTCTGAAGTGGCAGATCAGATCAGGTGGCAGATCAGAAGTGATCTGCCACCAATGGGGGTAGATTGTGCTCTGCCACAAAATGGCAAAACATCACTTCTGCTAGTGATGCATTGGATTTGGAAGGCGTCGGTTCTCTCACTGGCTGAAAATGTTCATCCATCCATCGATAAGTTTTCAATTTGGCTACACAGTTTTTGTGGCCCTGTGTAGCGACGTGCGACTTCAGGTCGAAAATCCCTGATGCAGTCACTTTTATGCTCCTCCTACATGGAACACAGAAGGAGTGTGTAGGGCCCTCTGGAGAAGCCTTTATCCATCCAGCATATTTTCCCTTCTCAAAGCTCGAACTCTCCCATTCTTTTCGGTGACGTCCAGTCCCTCGATTTCCCTTTTCTTCAAGCTTTTTCTTCTTTGCCGGCGGCGCGCTGCATGAAGCCATTTTGAAAATCACAAAAACACTGCTTAGGTGCGCTTGTGGAGGATCGAAATAAGTGCAGGTGGACACGGCGAACTGAAGTTTAAAAGGGTGCTTCATGCAGACGGTCAACTTATATACCCGGCTACAGACAATGCATGCATGGCACATTAGCATCACAGTATACAGCAGGAAAGCATGGACATTTGCATTAGAGTCACACATATCAGGCGCAGCATTACTGGCACCGGAATTCCTCTCTGTTCCGGAGCCGCAGGATAAAAGAAGGTGCGAGGCGCATCTGCATAATGATCAGTCCATACCTCTCACTGTTCTGATAATTGCTCACGCTGAGCGCTCTGCCAGCCCCGTACGCTGTGGGGGTCACACACGAGGTGTTCCTCCACACTCTCAATAATTTTTTTTCCCGTATATTTTTCTTTTTGGCGTACAGAAATGGCAATACGCCCGTATTTGCTAAAATTGCATTTTCCCCGTATTAAAATACGGCAAAACCGTATCACTTGACAGGTATGATATTCCTAAGGTGGAAAAAACAACTCCGGGTCAGAGATTTGACATGCTGATCAAAACTCATCGATTGATCGAAAATGACACCAAGATTTTTTAGATTAGACCGTACGTTAGAGCTTATTGAACCAATGCCATTAACCAATTTAGGAATTAGATTATCAGGTGCTACAATAAGGACTTCAGTTTTATCAGCATTAAGTTGCAAAAAGTTACTAGACATCCAGTCCTTAATTGCAGACAGACAATCATGAATAATTTTTAAATTGTCAACATGGCAGCTACATTACAGACCCTTTATACTGCGGACTTGTCACACAACACAACACACTACCATCTACATAAGTTCTCTGACGACTCTGCGATCGTTGGCCTCATCTCCAACGGAGGTGAAGCTGAGTACAGAGGACTTATCCAGCGTGGACTGGTGCCATCAGAACTGCCTCCAGATCAACGCGAGGAAAACTAAGGAGCTGGTGGTGGACTGCCGCAGGCAAGGACAACCCCTCACAGCACCAGTAAACATACAGGGAACGGACATCGAGATGGTGACATCCTACAAGTACCTGGGTGTTCATCTGAACAATAAACTAGACTGGTCACACAATACTGACGCACTCTACAAGAAGGGACAGTGCAGGCTGTTCCTACTGAGGAGACTCAGGTCTTTTGGTGTACAAGGAGCGCTGCTGAAGACATTCTACGACACGGTGGTGGCATCAGCCATCACTTTTGGAGTGGTCTGCTGGGGCAGTGGCGTTACAGCAGCCGATGGGAAGAGACTGAACAAACTGATCAAGAAAGCTAGCTCTGTCCTGGGGCAACGCCTTGACCCAGTGGAGGAGAAGGGAGAGAAGGATGGTGGCTAAACTGTCATCTCTGCTGGAGTCCGAGTCCCACCCTATGCAGGACATACTAAACGCACTGAGGAGCTCATTTAGCAGCAGACTACATCATCCTAGGTGCACAACCGAGAGGTTTCGCAGGTCCTTCCTACCTACGGCTGTCAGACTGTATAACCTAAGCAGGGCTGCTTGCAGAGATAGCAAAAAAACGAGACAACCTAATAGTATTGAATGCAAAAGACGCAATAGACTTACACAATGGTCCCCTCCGGTATACAACTAGGAAAATACCGGTCGCTACGGAGGGTGAGAATATGTATGGGTACATAATCATACCATGTAGGATAACTAAATAGACGGTTATGCTGTTCATTCCATCTAGCTACAATGCTCCGCACTGTGTGTGTTTATATATTTTTATATTTATTCCATCTAGCTACAATGCTCCGCACTGTGTATGTTTATATATTTATATATTTATTCCATCTAGCTACAATGCTCTGCACTGTGTGTTTATATATTTATATGTACATATGTACAGTATATTCGCTGCTCTTGTTTTTTCTTGTCTTCTGATAGTTGCTCTGAGTGTTGCTATCCCTGTGCTGTTGCAATCCTGGAATTTCCCCATTGTGGGACTAATAAAGGCTTATCTTATCTTAGCTGTGATAAGGCACACCTTTAAATTTGCTGATAATAGAACCAAGTGGCAGCATATATAGGGCAAATAAAAGTGGACCCAGAATAGAACCCTGAGGCACCCCACAGGTTAAAGGAGCAGAGTCAGATGAATAAGAGCTAACAGCCACGGAAAAACTCCTACCAGAAAGGTAGGAGAAAAACCAATCCAGAGCTTTCCCAGAAATACCTACCCAATCTCTAAGCCTTTGTAACAAAATACAATGATCAATAGTATCAAATGCTGCAGTAAGATCTAATAACACTAAAACAGAGCATTTGCCAGAGTCTGATGACATTAAAATATCATTTGACACCCTGAGAAGAGCGGTCTCTGTCGAGTGTTTCTGATGAAAACCTGACTGAAATTTGTCGAAAATATTTTGTTCAATCAGAAAGTCAGTGAGCTGTTTGGCAACAACTTTTTCTAAAAGCAACAACTTTTGCTAACAGCAGTGACCTTGTCAACAAAAAAGGAAAGAAACTTGTTACAGTCATTAATTGAATAAACAGGGGGAGCAGAACTAACAGGATTAACTATACTGTCTATTGTGCTGAAAAGGATCTTTGGATTGTTACTATTGGCCTGCACGGTGGCGCAGTGGTTAGCACTGCGGCAGCACAGTTTACCCTTGGCCGGGGGATCGTGGGTTCGATCCCAGCCCCCGACCAACAGTGATCTGTGTGGAGTTTGCATGTTCTCCCCGTGTATGCGTGGGTTTACCCCGGGATTTCTCCGGTTTCCACCCACATGCCAAAAACATGCAGGTTAGGTTAATTGGAGACTCTAAAGTGGCCCTAGGTGTGAATGTGTGTGTGAATGGTTAACGGATAGCGCCGTATCGTGGCTGCTTCATCCATCCAGGTGGTGGATGACCCTCAATTTTCCCTCTGGGGATCAATAAAGTATACTAAATCTAAAAAAAAAATGGAGGAGATGATGTTGGAAAAATAAGAAGTTCTTGCCATTTTAATCATATTGTTAAATTCAATTAACAGTTCCTTAAGGTACAATCAATGCACCTCAAGTTTAGTGGACTTCCACAGTCTTTCCGCCCTCTGACATTTACGTCTAAAACAACAGAGATCATCATTTAACTAGGGGGATGAATTAACAGCACAGACAGTCCTAGTTTTAAAGGGAGCAACTACATCTAAGATGCTTGAACAGTGTGAGTTAAAAGAGCAGACCAAGCTCTCAGTGTTGTCATCAGAGGATAAAACCATAATGCCTCGGCAGTGCCACAGGCTGATCACCTTCATGCTTGATGCACTATTTCATGCAAAAGGAGCCATGGCGAAGTATTGAGTGTGTATATGGTCATACTTTTCAGTTGACCAACAGTTGTATTAAAAATTCAGTGTTTCGACTTCCGGTCTGGACGCCATGGCGACTGCAGCTTAACACTGAAGCTCTCAGACTCAATCCAGGATAACACCTTGAAAATCAAACTTAACGGATTTTTGGAGGAGTGAAAATCAAAAGACAAAATCATCATGTCTAAAGGAAAACAGAAGAAACTGAAATTCTCCAGGCCAGGACACGTATCGGCCGGAGAATCTGAACTGGAAGATCCCCGTTCAGAAGACGAGGAGCTGGTGATAGCTAACAAAAGGGTTAGCCTGAAATCACTATTTGAGGAACTACGACGATTTCGCCGAGATGTTATGGCCGAATTTCGGGAATTCAGAGAAGAATTGAAAAGGACAAACAGCAGAGTGGACCAGGCCGAGAACCGAATCTTGGAAACAGAGGATCGAATAAAAGTGCTCGAAGATTCTGTGCTGGACCTACGCAAAAGACAAGCAGCTATAGAGGCTAAGCTAACCGACCAAGAAGGAAAACAAAGAAGAGATAACATAAGAATTCATGGTCTGATAGAAGGAACCGAAAATGGTTTTAACTCAATGGCAGAATGCGTGGAATCCTTACTAAGAGAGAAATTGGATATTCCACAAACCACCGACTTGAAGATAAAAAAGGCACATCGTTCATTAGCCGCTAGGCCGGCGGCGGAAGCGCCCCCACGTTCGGTGTTGGTAAGATTTTCCAATTTCAAAATAAAACAAGAGGTTGTAAAACTGGCCTGGCAGAAAAAAGGATTTATGCACCAGGAGAGAAAAGTCTACGTGGAACACGATTACGCCCCGGAGGTCCTTAAAAAGCGCAGGGAATACAATGACGCGAAAAAGGTGTTAAGAGAGAAGAAATTGCGCTTTCAGACACCATTTCCTGCGAAGTTAAGGGTCTTCTACGGCGATGAAACGTGTCTCTATAATTCGGCGGAAGAAGCAACAGCTGACATGGCGAGAAGAGGGCTCCCGGTAACGGTATTTAAACCCGCGGCAGACCCGAGTGTGAAGATCAAAGCGCAAACATGGACAACACAAAGACCCTCAAAATCCACGGACCAGCAGCGGGAAACCCAGCACCAGAGCGTCGCGGATAAACTATCCGTTTTCAGGTTGGAATAGTGACCTTTTTTTTTTTTTTTCCTCTTGAATCAATCCGCACATCCAACCCCCCTCATACAAGGTAACAAACATTAAAGGAGATGCATATTCAGCATGTGGTAAAACATTTCATGGAACAATCATATTATTTGAAACAAATAAGTCTTTGTAATAAAAAAAATAAAAAAAAAAACTTGTTAAAATAGAAATGTGACAATAATCCACATGTTCTCCTCATACTAACAAATACTGTTTTTGCGTGAATGTTTGATGTGATGGGGGTGGGAGGGTGCACACAATTTCACAGGGTTTAGGCATAAAAGGAAAAAAAAAAAAATCATTACAAGTTTGGATTGGGTTCTGAAACTCACGTTAAAAGCATGGGACTACTTTCAGTGGTAAGAGAGGGCCCTCAACACGTAACAGAGTTTGAGGAATTTCCCTCAGAGCCTTCACTCCATCAAGGCTCTTACAGGGTCTTTAAAAAGACCTCAGCTCAGGAAGTTCTTTTGACAGCTTTTTGTTTTAAAGTTTTTTACACTATGTTCTTAATGTTTTTCTTGTTTTTAATGTTCTTTCAGTTTCTGAGTAGCACAAAAGAGGGCCACCACACAGTTATACTAAACAAAACAACACAATGGAGAAACAGGGTGTAACCAAAATAATTTCATATAATGTAAAAGGAATCCTGAATCCAGTTAAAAGATCCAAGATTCTAGGCAAAATGAAAAAAGACAAAGCAGGAATAATACTTTTACAAGAAACCCACCTAACAGACGTGGAACACAATAAACTCAGTAGACAAGGGTTTAAAATGATCTCTTCATCTTCATATAAATCAGGGAGGAGGAGGGGAGTAGCAACATTGATATCAACCAAAATTACATTTGAAAAAAAATCAGAACACAAAGATAAAGAAGGGAGATACAGTTTGGTAACTGGGCGGCTAGAGGGAGAAGATATCACCCTGCTGAATGTGTATGCTCCCCCAGGGGCTAACTGGAAATTTTATAAAAATGTATTCGACCTAATGATAACTAAAGCTCAAGGTTTAGTGATATGTGGTGGGGACTTCAATCTTAGACTGAATCCATACTGGGATGCTTCTGGTAATTCCCCACATCAAAATAACACCCAAAACAGGAATACTCGGATGCTACTAAAAGAATTGGGAGTCTGTGACGTGTGGAGGGAACTCAACCCCAGTGTAAAAGACTATACATTTTACTCAACTCCACATTCATCTTACTCAAGGATTGACTATTTTTTTATGTTTAATAGAGACATTGGTAGAGTAAAAACATGTAAAATAGGACTGATGGATCTCTCCGACCACAGTCCGATCTACATGGACTTAAATATCCAAAAATACACAAATAATACATTTTCTTGGAGGTTAAATTCAAATGTCCTGAAAGGACCATTGAAAGATGAATTGGAGTCAGATATTCTCAGATATTTGGAAGATAACGATAATGGAGAAGTATCCCCTTTAATACTGTGGGATGCATGTAAAGCTGTAATAAGAGGAAAGATTATTGCAAAACTGGCAACCCAAAAGAAACTAAGACAAGAAAAACTATCCACATTAGAGTCAGAACTTAGGAACCTAGAAAAAGAACACAAAGGCAACACTCATTCTACTGACTCGCTCAAGATTAAGGAAATTAAAAACCAAATAAATGAGATCTACACAATAGAAATCCAGAAGAAACTTACATTTCTGAAACAAAAATACTATGAAGCAGGCAGTAAATCGGCAAAATTGCTAGCCTATAAATTGAGGAAACATCAAACAGAAAGAGCAATCTACAAAATCAGAGACCCAGTATCAAAGGAAATAAAATTCAGAATTCAGGATATTCTTAAAAACTTCGAGAATTACTATAAGAACTTATACTCCCACAAAAAACATAAAAATGCATCCGAGGCATTCCTAAACACATTAAACCTTCCCCAACTTACGGAGTCACAAAATAAAACACTACTGTCAGAAATACATCCTAAAGAATTGGAAAAAGCAATTATGAAACTTAAAGCTAACAAATCCCCAGGAGCTGATGGCTATACAGCAGAGTGGTACAAAACCTTTAAACAGCAACTATCTCCTCTCCTCCTGAAAACATTTAATTATGTCCTCCACACAGGGGAAATCCCCCCCTCCTGGAGAGAAGGGGTCATTGCAGTTATACCTAAACCTGAAAAGGATAAACTAGAGTGCTCCAACTACAGACCAATCAGTGTACTAAATCAGGACTATAAGCTTTTTACCATTATCCTTGCCAAAAGGTTAGAGAATATACTGACAGACCTAATTCATTTAGACCAAACAGGTTTTATAAGACAAAGACAGACACAAGACAACATTCGACGCACTTTACACATAATTCATCATATAAAAAAATATAACTTAAATGCAGTCATATTAGGATTAGATGCTGAAAAAGCATTCGATTCGGTTGACTGGTCTTTTCTATACAGAATCTTATCCAGTTTCAATTTTCATAACAACTTCATTAGAACTATACAGGCATTATATAAAAAACCAACAGCTAAAATAAGGATTAACGGTAATTTATCATCATCTTTTGAACTGGAAAGAGGATGTCGTCAGGGCTGCCCCCTGTCTCCACTGCTCTTTGCAATCTTCATAGAACCTCTGAGCCAATGGATAAGACAAAACCAAAAAATTCAAGGTATTACACTTGGTCAGAAGGAACATAAAATAGCACTCTTTGCTGATGACATTTTAATATACCTAGGGCAGCCGGACACTTCTTTACCAGAACTAACCTCAGTTTTTTCAGAGTATGGAGATTTATCGGGGTACAAATTAAATATGCATAAAACCCAAGTTTTAACATTCAACTATGACCCAAATCATTATTCACTAAGCAAACTCAAAACTAACTGGGAGTCGGAATCTATGAAATATCTGGGGGTCAATATCCCGAAACAACTCAACAAAATTATATCACTAAACTATGATCCGCTGGTGACAAAAATAAAATCTGACCTAGCAAGATGGAATATGATACCATTCTTGGGTATTGCACAAAGAATTGAAGCAGTCAAAATGAATATACTTCCACGTCTTCTATACCTTTTCCAAACAATACCGGTAGAACCTCCCAATAAAACATGGCAGGAGCTGGACAGAAGGATCTCAAGATTCATATGGCAGGGCAAGAGACCTAGAATCAGATATAGAACCCTACAGCTAAACAAAGACAAAGGTGGGCTCGCGCTGCCAAATATCAGGGACTACTTTAAAGCCGCACAAATTAAAACTTTAGTAGAGATATGTAACCCAGTCTACTCTGCACAATGGAAGGAGATCGAATGCCAAATAACAAGTGACATCCCCCTACAGGCGATAATAGGGAACAATGTCTTACCTAAGCTTTTGAATAACACTAACCCGTGGATAGAGACCCCGCTAAAAATTTGGTTTAAGATAGTCAGAGAGAATCAAACTAAAGAGCCCTATCGACTTCTGCAATGGATCGCCTATGATCAGGACTTTACTCCTAATAAAACAGACACCAGATTTAAAAAGTGGAAGGAGAAGGGGCTGATAAAATATTACGATTTTTTTAAAGGGCAAATCTTAAGAAGTTTTGAAGATTTGAAAAAACAAGGCCTAATAAATCAAGACCTTTACAGGTTCTTCCAGCTTAGACACCACATAAACAATATACTTAAAAAGGAGGTTTTGGAAAGGGCCCAGTCAGGTGTTCTGAAGGTCTTCTTAATGGCATATAAAGGGATCCCAGGGATCAGATACATTTCTAAAATATACCAAGGTCTTCAAGACTTAAAAGGAGACAACACATCTTATATAAAAGAGAGATGGGAAAAAGAGGGGAATTTCACTTTACATCTGGAAATATGGGAAAAGCTAAATAAACAGCAATGGAAAAGTACCTCATCCCTGCAGTGGAGAGAATTTGGATGGAAAAACTTGGCAAGATTTTTCAGAACACCTGCACAAAACAAATTTACCCATAAGGGATTGAACTGTTGGCGCTTGTGTGGTGAAAAGACTGCAAATCATTTTCATGTGTTTTGGTCATGCCCAGTTATCCACCAATATTGGACCAATGTACAGACAATATTGGGGAAAATATTCAAAATTACAGTTCCCTTTTCTTTTGTAACTTTGTATTTGGGTTTACTACCGGACTCACTGGAAAGACGAGGAGAAAAATACTTATGCAATGTTTTAATATTGGCAAGCAAAAAAGCTCTAACTAAAAAATGGATGTTGAAGGACTGTCCTACACCTGAAGATTGGACTAACGTGATCCAAGACATTTACTCGATGGAAAAGTTGACATTCGCACTGAGACAGGACATGGATGGGTTCATGAACTTTTGGCAACCCTGGACCGCATATGTGTCTTCCATTAGATCTAATCTTTGACAAATACCATTTCAATAATGGTTCCGCTCTTTGTTCCAAAGCTACTCAGATGCTCTTTTATCTTTATTTACTTACTTTTTCTTTTTGTTTGTTTTTTTACTGGTTTGTTTGTTTTTTTTTTATTTGTTTTTTGTTTGTTTTTTTCTCTTTTCACTTTTTCTTTCACTTTAAAAAAAAAAAAAATAAGGGGTGTTGTAAGAATTAATCTTCCAATGTTGTCAGATATCAGGAAATAAGGGAACATGTGATGAAAATGTAAACACTGCATTGCTGTAACGACCTGTATACCCTTTACAAAAACTTAAATAAAAAAAAAAAAAAAATTCAGTGTTTCCCTTACCGTTATATTGGGGGGGGGGGTCCCCCCAAATGGGACCACACACACACACACACACACACACGCACAGAGTATCAAATTAATCTATCTAAATGCAAGGAATCTCTGTCTGTGTAGAAAAGGTAGTCCACACAAGTGATGATTAGAAAATTGGTTCCCATCAAACATGAAAACCAGTATGTTTGTGTGTTCCTCACATATCTCTCAAACCATTCGTCAGACTGACCTCAGATTTTTTTATAAGTACTTTACTGAGGTTATGAGGGTGTGCATCCCCGAGTATGGAGTTGTTCAGTCAAAATATATCATTTTTATCAATAAAAGTTTAGCCACTGCTCTGTCTCCTCATGCCCTGGCTTCTGGAAGTGTAGGTGGGGTTTCGGATTGACTGTGTACTGATTGGATAATACACGGCATCACAGCCAGTCACCAGAGCACTCCGTGAACAAAGCAAGGGAGTGAAAAGCGACACATTTGAATAGAAAAAGATAATACTGAAAATTTGATGCTTAAAAAAATTATACAATAAAGTTGCTGTGATTGCATAGGCCTAAAGGATCTTCTTCTTCTTCGTCGATCGCTAGATGGTCACACCAGCTGCCCTGACGAATACTGCCGTCCTGCGGAGGTCCCCGTGCAGCTTTTGGTTCAACGATGTGGGGTCAGGCCACGTAGCTCGTCTGAGTGCAGCGTGGTCTGGGCAGTCTTGGAGGCCTAAAGGATAATTCGGCATATGTGGAGAAACCAAGGTGTGTGAGCAGACTTGGAGGAGTGCCAATGGGAACTCGGGGTCTGACAAAGAACACCGGTGTATCCAGCACAGGACATGCTGGGAGAAGCAATGGCCCGACCGGCGGACCGCGGTCCTTCATGGGGAGGCAAGTCCAGCCTGCCCGGTCAGTGGGAGATGGAAGTCCCGGCTGCTGAATCGTGTGCTACCACTGTCCTTTGCAGGACCGCGAGTTCCCGATGGCGCTCTTCCCGTGCGAGTATCTAAAAATTAAAAACTTAATAATTATACTGCCATGATTGTGGAGCGTAATGGCCGTAATGACTTAACAACTAAACAGGACACAAAAATGCCCAAATAATGAAATGAATCATTTTTAGTTAAATATTTACAGACAAATGAACAACCGGAGTGGTGACCTAGAGGTAGAGCAACTCCCCCACAACCGAGAGGCCAGGGTTCAAATCCCAGCCGGGTCATGCCAGAGACCATATTAAAAAAAAAAAAAAAAATGGAACTTCCTGCCATCCAGCTTGGTGCTCAGCATTAATGGAACGGAGGAGGGAAATGTTGGCTCCCCAGCCACAGGGGGTGCACAAGCCAGTGTACTCCCTGTGCCGGTCCCAAGCCCGGATAAAATGGGCAGGGTTGTGTCTGAATCAGAATCAGAATCAGCTTTATTGCCAAGTATATTTACAAGTAAACATACGAGGAATTTGACTTAACATTGGGCGTGCACGTTAGGCGCCGCATCCAATGACGCGGCAGCCATGCAAGGCACCTGTCATACAGTGGGGGTAAAGAGGGGAAGGGGGGGGGGAGGAAAACACAATAGGCAGAGAGAAAAAACATAGTTAATCAGAATAACGCTCGTATAAGCTCATATAAAGCTCAAATGAGCCAAATTTTGATTACACAGAAAAAAAAACCCTCTATGCACAATTAGCAGACAATAGATCACACATTAACAAAGCAGGAGAATTGAGAGAGTCAGTGTGTGTATATTTGTGTCAGTTTACGTGTATCAGTCATTCATGTAATGTTGAATGCAGTGTAATGTAGGTGTGCCATTGCTAGTGAACAGCAGAGGGCATCCTCTGGCAACGGATAGATATTATTCAGTCATGTGTTCTATAGTCCAGACACATGATAACGCTGTCCTTGGAGCTCTGTCTGCTGAAACAACAACAATTGTCGAATGTTTGGGTAAGCCACTTCTCCAGCCTTATCTTCATCGAGGAGGAATGTAAACAAGGGCACCAAAACACAAGGTCAAATCTGCACAGTGCACTCAGAGAATAGAATTTCCCTCTCTTCGATTCTGTGCTTCATAATTTCATACAGGCTTGAATCATGCTTTAGATCATTCTCTGGAGAGCACTCAGCGATCCCCAGATGTTATCCACCTACCAAAACATAGGTAAACATGTCCAAGAGAGTCCGTTCTCTCTTCAATGCATGTCAGGTGGTAAATTCCATGTTAATCCTATTTGCCGCTGACAGTCAGTGCTCCCCCCAGCTGGACGAATTGTTGAATTTGTTGAGGGAGCTACGCCGGGGTCCGTATTTGATTAGCTCACCCAAATATAATTTCGATACACCAGGAACTCCAGGGGCCAAACAGAAAATCCTGTGATCATTTCAGTCTTCAGTCGAATCACACAGACACATGAATTCCAATGCCATGAGTCTTCCCTGGGTTCCCCCTGACCCGATTTTCTTCTTTTAAAGTGGTGACAGTCGCATATAAGCCGCTTTTCCAGATCCATAATTTCCATTTGGATTAAGATTCAGCCAGAAGAAGAGCGAAAGACAGACATCGCAAGCAGGGAATAGTAGAGGAGAGGAGAGGAGGGGAAAAGCGACTGCTCTCTCTAGAAGCCGGAAGTGGAAAAAAAAAAAAAGGGTCTGGAAGGGTTTCCGGCATAAAAACCCTTGCCAAATCAACATGCGGATCATCGCAATATAAGGTGATGATACGCTTTGGCAACCCTGAAAGGGAGCAGCCGAAAGACAAAATAAATAAATAAAAAATTTACAGACAAATGGGCAACACTTATGCAGCGGCTGCAGTCAAGCAGGTCCTCCTGCTGTGTATAATAATGTTGGGTGTTTTGTAGTTAAGTCGATTGATTACAATTTTAAAAACTTTTTAATAACAAAATATTGCTAAAATATAAAATGATGCACTACAATGGGTCTCAAATATTTATAAACCTGTTCTATTACTGCATGACTTTATTGATGATACACAGAAGAAATTCAGTATTACACTTAACTCCATCACTGATATAAATTAAAATAATTGTAGTGAACAACTCAGGAAAATTGCTGCTTATAAATTAATTGTTAATTGACCAATAAGGTGAATCAACTAATGATTAAGGAATTAACCACTTGCACTCTGTTGTTCCGCGGGCGGGCAAGTCTCTGCGTTCTAGGGCGCACGAGGGCGCACAAGAGCGCCCTCGTGCGCGCTTGGACGCATGACGCATGATGGTGGTGATGGTGATGTAGTGGCGTCCAAGCGCCACTAAAAAAAAAAAAAAAAAAACTACAGAGACAGCCGCGAACAGATTAGTTCATCTGATTGACCTCTCATTCGACTAATAAGAGCCTTGAATTGGGTTTCTGAAACCTTGAAGAGCCAATGAATGAAAATCTAGGAAGGAGGACCCGCCTACTGTGAACGCAGGAGCCAATTGAAGCACAGAAATTCAGGCTGGGTGAAGAGAGATTTACTGCTGCAGCAGATGAAAACAAAGGAGGCTGGACGAATCTACTACAGACCCCGCAGCATGGAGACCACCCACAAGTGGGACCTGCACTCATTCCAGCAGAATAGACGTTTAGGATTCTCTTCCGTCATCATAGACCGACGGAGGCCGATGACAAAGGTCGTAAATCATTCACCAAAACCGCAATAATGGAATTATGTTTTGATCGGGATCCACGAGCCGAGCAGCGTCGCGTTCGTCTTACAGTGGGGAAGAGAAGTTCGCCACGACTCTGCTGCTGTGAAGAGGTAAGGTGTTATAAGCTAAATTATTATTTCTCCCTGAAAACTGTAATCCAAAAATGACTTTTGACCGATCGGTAAATTACAACTGTACTGCGCACGAAGTACGAAGTGCGTGCGCCGCGATAAACGGTTCATTTGCCGTGTTCGGACCGTGAAGGCCCCCCCCCCCCCCCCCCCCCGCTGCCGAAGGGGAGCGGGGGGGGGCGTTCACGGTCCGAACGCCCCCGGTCCGCGGGGGGAAGCATATGAGTCTATTCCTTCATGTAGCGATGGCCGTCTTCTGCAGCGAGGGGGGGGGGGGGGACAACCCCACACACACACAGTAGCGGGGGGGGGGGGGGGCTGTGAAAACATGCAAGGAGTGTAATCCATCATGTGGCGAGGACCGAACTCCCGTCTTTTTTAGCGGGGGGGGGACAACCCCCCCCACACACACACACAGACACAGCCCTGAGTGTGACCTTTCATTAGAGCCCAAAATGAAGATTCTACATTGAATTATTCAAAAGTTGGATGTTTTTCCAAACTGTGCCATTTGGCACAATTTGGCGCAGTTCCAAAACGCCTGGGAACTACCTGAGAACAAAGCTGTGTAAAATATTCATTTTTTGTGGTATGGTTACCAAATTTGGATCTCAGCTTGATAACACTTGGTTCTACATTTCTGTTGCATTTTCCAGCCGGATCGGACAGCTGTGTGTTATTTGTAAGCATTTGTATCCAAAAAAACACTGTGTCCAAATTTATTTTCTTCAAGTTCAGTATGTTTAGATGACTGTAACTCAGTGGCCGGAGCACGTAGAGAGATTGTTTTTTTTGCCAAAAAATTCAAAGTGTTTTCTTTTAAATGAGACCAACCCCATGAAGATGCTGCAAAGGGTTGAATAACAGCTTTCGATTTACTTTGGGCACGTTATTTTTTGGCATTTTTAGGAAAATTGCCCGGAGTGCAAGTGGTTAATCGACAACTTGTATCCCTGCTTGAAATATATCACTCTGTGTGTAATGAGTCTACATAATATAGGAGTTTGATTTTTGGAATTCAGTTACTGAAATAACTTTTTGATGACATTATAATGTATTGAGATGTACCTGTTTGTGAGACTTTATTGAAGCTCAGTCTGGTTTTATAGCATCCTTCAGCTCATTTTTATTTTTGTTGGGTGTTTCTCATCATCCTCGACAGGTCAGATAGCTATTTTTGTCAAACTCAAGATTATTTGAAGCATTTTACTAAATTACAGAAATATGCCATTATATTTTTGAGTTGCAGTTCTAGGCATTAACAGAAGCAGGATGTTACAGACAAAATTATTTTAAGAAGCACATTTAATAGAAGGAACATCAGCAGTGAGATTTATGACATTTAAAGGCAGATTCCGGTGGATATAAATGCACTATAAAATCTACTAGGGGTTGGAATCACGAGGGACCTTTAGAGTTGGATCATGATTCTTGGGTCACAATTCAATCCTATCACAATTCATTGATAATCACGATATTGCGATGATCGAGTATCACAATCCCATATATTTTAAAGTTTTTCACCTTATTCAACCACAAATCATGTCCCGAAGTAAAACTGTTGACATCGCTTTCATATAATAATAAAGTATTCTCGGGGCTTCATTTTCTGCAGAAATACGTCTCTGCACACAGGGAGGATGGTGGATGGTGTTTGGAATTGACTCCCACTCCAGATATGTTTTAGCTGACTCTGTGGACTTTTTTAAAAAGCAGCTGAAAACTTTTAACGAGGATTTCCGTTGAGTTTCAACTGCTTTTTAATGGTAAGTCTGATATTTTTAAATTATTTTAATCTTGTGTTTTAACTTGTTTTTGTATTTTTAAAATTATTTTTATCAACTTCCTTTTATTCCATTTTACTGTGCAGTGCTTTGTGACTATGTCTGTTAAAAGCGCTTCATAAATAAACTTTACTAACTTGATGCTCGGAGAAAAAGCTCCATGCCAGTGTCTCTTTAGCTTAGCTGTTGCTAATGCTCCAAGCTGTTGCTAATGCTCCAAGACATGTGGCCCGCCGTATTCAGTGTTCTTTTTTTTTCTTTTTTTCATGCAGCGCTTCTTGCAGGTTGTGTGTCATGTCCAGGTCTTTCCTTCCATCTTTGTTATAAAATCAAAAAAAGCCCAACATTTGAGCTAACTGCTTCCTAACTTTCAAAGCTGGCTGCAAATCACGAGACAAGCTATGACTTCACTTGACTGGGTGTTTGCTTTGTGTCATCTTGTGGTCTGAAAACATCATTGATCAACTGATAACCAAAAGTATGTGTGCATTTTTTTAAAATAAAAGATCGATCAGTGTGTTTATGGATTGTCGCCAGTGCCAAGTATTGCGATCTATCACTTAAATTGATCTTTTTTCCCACCCCTAAAAGCTACAGTACATTGTTTAAAATGGTATCTTATGCCCTTTGTTCTACAAAAAAACCCCTTTCATTGTCTTACAGTTTCGCATCAGAATCTTTTCACTTTTCCTCCTGCTTCAAACACCAGTATGTCTGATTAAGGGCACCTACATCCAGTCTCTAATGATGGCTCGTGCTACATTAAACAAAATAATTCCTGTGATTAAAAAGACTTATTGGTTGAAGGACATGCCTAGTTATATGCATGGTGGCCTAGGATAATGACTGAAACTGCATCGCTCCTTAAAAGCAGTTTTTGGTAAAACCTATCTTAATTTGCATCAAACTTTCAAAGCAGCTGTCCAAAAATGCTTACTGGCCCTGGAGGGTTCAATCAGGCCAGAGACAGTTCTTAGTCCTAATTGGCTCAACACTACAGACCTGTTATAGTGACGTCACCAAAAACGCTCTCTCTAAAGTTGTTCTTTTTTCAAGGGGAGGAGCTTAACTAAAATTTCACAGCTAAAAAAACATGACATGATACATTTGAGTGATTTTTGCTTTTGATATGTCTAGTAAGTTATCAAAAAACATGTTACAGACATGTTAACCAGAAAAAAAAAATCGACTTTTGGCAGTGTTCCTTTAGGAATACTGTAGATTTTGTGCCACACAGAAGTTTGATAAGGGAGTCAACTGTCTTGCACATCTCGGAGGGAGAAAAATGCCTCGTGGGTAAAACCAGGTCTGTGGTGGACCACTCCTAGTTACACGGGGTGAGACTGGACATCCTGGCAGATAAGCACATCTGTCGCAAGGTCTGTGGTGGACTTTTGCCATTCGGTGCATCGTGACATGCACTACACAAAGAGCAGAAATAAACAAACCTATCATCTGGTCAGTCACTGCAACAGATACTGTAGTCAGTTTGTCTTAGCCTGTCCTTGCCACTGGTAATACCTCTATCTGCCAAGAATGTGTCGCTAGTCCAGCAAAAGCTAGCGATACTCAAATGCTTTGCAAGCAGTTTCATGAAATGGTCAGTCAGAGAGCAACTCGTACCGGCTTGGCCATCGCCCAGGTTAACAAGGTCAGGAGTTCCTGGCAGTGGAAGGTGAATTACAGAGCTGCATGGAAGAATCTGATCAGACCTAAATGAAACAGTCATTGTCGCCCCCGACAGACTGCTATGATGATGAGATTAATTTTATTCATTCTTACAGGCTGCTGAACACCTTCAGTCTTTTATTGCTGACTGTGATCGCAGGACTGAGCTGGCCAAGAAGAGACTAGCTGAGACACAGAACGAGATCAGCGCTGAAGTCGCAGCAAAGGTGACTCACTTGCTCACTGATTGATTAGAAACAGATCTTGATGAATGAATGCTCCAAATGCATATTTACACAAACAGTCATCTTATAAGGCTTCGATCTCATAACTGTGATTCCCCCCCACCCCCCGTTCTGCTCTGGAAAGGCTGAGCGTGTCCATGAGCTTAATGAAGAGATCGGGAAGCTGCTGGCCCGGGCGGAGCAGCTCGGTGGAGAGGGCAACGTAGATGAGGCCCAGCAGCTGTTGGAGAAGGTGGAGAAGACTCGGGCCTTAAAGAAAGAAGCAGAGGTTAGAACTATATTAATAATAAATCGTATTGATTAAATATTGATTCATTAGTTACCACCTAGGACTGAGCTGTGGGTTCTGTCTGTAAATGTTTAAAGACCCTGACAAGTGAATCAGTAAATGTTTTGAATCTACTAGACCAAAGTGTGTTATTAACTGTCCAGCCAAATTTGAATGTTTAAAAATGTCACCAATTATGTAAAAACAACTTTAAAAATCTTGAAAAATCTGGCAGCCCTCTCTGCTCTGAGATGGTGGGGGCATGTCTGCAGCAGGTGCTAAAACCACGTCCACTCCCAGAACAGTGTCAAGTGTCAGCTGTCAGTGTCTTGTTTATATTGTGCTCATAATTTGGTTTATGACACTTTTTTTGTAAAAATTTTCTTCAATTATAAAACGTGTCCGCTGTCAGTTAAACAGCTGAAACCTGGGGAAAGAATCGGAAATATACAGCATATCTTTTTGAAGCAGAAGAGCCATATAAGCCAACATTATTCCTAAACAGTCCCTCCAGGATTTCATGATATTGCGATTGCAGCAATTCCTGCAAAATTGGAACTTCGTCGAATCAGCACAACTTTCCCGCAATTTTGGCCAATCGCCATCAACCCAAGTCCGCCATCAGAGAAGAGAGTAAGAATTTCATTGCTCAGGAGATGTTGCATTTCTTAACTGTGCACATGACAATAAAGCCTTTGAATCAACTTCCACCACTTTCGCCAGTCAAATTTGTCCTTGAGTAGCACTCAGATGTGTACGTCATCAGTCTAACCAATCAAATGCATCACTGCATCGCGCTCACTTCCATGATTACAGTGAGTATAAACGGAACACATCAGCAAAACCAGGGTGTAATGATTAAAAAAAACAAACACCCTCAAGTTTTCCCACAGCGCCCCTTCCTCCGTCTCCCCCAACCCCCCAATGAACGTATCCTCGTGTCTCCATGCTGACCGCATGTACAAAGTCCGCCTGCCTGAAAGCACCCCTGTCATGGGAGCGCGCGTGAGGAGAGACACCGTGAAACCACAAACAAATAGAGAATGGGCATTGACGTCATGCCGCCCTGCATTCTGGGCTGTTGTCGCCATCATCCTTGTCAGGCTTCTTTGTTTACCTATAGTCTGGGCAGCTGCTAACATGAACAGACATATGTTTGATGGAACGCAGCAAACAGAAAATTCAAATTCCTTATTCAGAAAAAACTGAATACGGACACAAAGGAGCACTACCTCTAAAAAATTGAAGAAATAAAAGGGCTAAATTGATATGAGCACAAGAAATGGACCACGGATCGCTACCAACTGTCTGGAGTCATGCTGTAAGATGTGTTTGCCAACCTGGTTTGTGGGGTGAGCGCATAAACCCATGAGCAGTTTAAAAACTATAAATTATTAGAGGCTCATGTTCAGTTAACCAGTTGATGGGTCCAGCCACCTCAAATATTCTGGATGACTGACCAGAAAACCATCATTTAGCTCATTGTTTCTACAAAGTCTAGATACGTCGAGATTAATGTCCAGCGTACCCCAAAATTATTTCTAACATATAAGTAACGCTCTTTGAACCCATGTGTAACTTATTGAACAGGTTTTTAACTTACAACTACCATATAATGGTGTATTTGCAGCGTACAGAGCTCTGCTGCTGCCTGTTGCGTATACACACACAGAGAGCTAAACACATGTACGTTTAATGGGAACTGTCGGGATGTGTCTGAGCATTTTCAAGCTACAGGATAAAGATTTTTATCTTTGACTACAGTCTGTAACATCAAGCTGTCCAGTGTTGTTCAGATAAATATGCCACAATGTCAGAACACCTGAGGAGGTGGATCAATTAGCTGATCATGCTGGTGCACAGAAAAAGAATTTACTGGTATAATTAGCTACTATAAAAATATCCTTAACCAGGAGAGTGATGTTTTTATAGTCACGTGAAAGAGGAGAATCTGCTTAATTTAATGATACCAAACAGTCTGTGGACTTCAGTCACCAGCTGATATTAAATCCATGTGTAATGAAGGCAACAAGTAATCACAACTTAAAGAAAAAATTGAAGAAAATCAGCAACATGAAAAGCTCCCATTTAAAAAAAAAAAAACAAAAACAAAAAAACCAAAAAAAAACTGCTCCAGATTAGCAAGAGAAATTGGGAATAGCAGAGATGATGTGGGGAAATTATTTGATTTTACCCTGTGCGTTTTTACACATTATTGAGAGATGACAAGAGAGCCATGGCTGAGCTGCAGCCAAAGGCGCAGCGTGGCAAGACCGCTGCTCTGGAGAGGGGACGTCTTTCTGCACTTCCAAATATTTTTTAAATCACAACTTGGCTTCATGAAAATGCCATGAACACATGACCATATGTGCAGGAATATTGTCGGAGCTGATGCATTTCCTGCTGACCACTGCAATCCATTCCATCCCATGCCTCTTACCTGATTCTCCACTTTTCTTCCAAGTCGGGAAGTTAAAAAAATCATATGCTGTGATTAATTTTTCGGAGGAATAATGTGATTGAAAGGACCACATGGGAAATAAGTGTTTTCATTTTCTTGTGTCATCCTGGATTTTATGACGTTTTATATGTATATTTGCATTTCCTGTGTTTGAATAACATATTCAGTGTCATTTTAATAAGGCTGTGTGTCCACAGGGAAAGTAAAAATGCTCTCATCCTGTTTCCCTCAGCACTTTTCATACACTTATTAACAAAAAAACACTCTGCCCGGTATCCTGGCAGCCACTTGACCTGTCACTCAAAAGTGTGCCGGGGATTTGAGATTTTGGTTTGAAACACTTCAGTCACTGGAATAAATCACATCAGACTGGTAAGAAAATATACAGTACGTCCCTCCAAGTTTTGGCTGTTAAATATTGATCATGGTGTACTTCTAAGCCGATTGTGATCAGCTGGTGAGAGAGGTGTGCAGCTGATGAGCGCTGCAGCACTTAGAAAGTTGAACTTTTTGCAGCTTTCAGCACCATGAGCACAGCACTGACTGCTGAGAGCGTTTTTGCGCTGAGGGCACAGAGTGCATTAAACACTGGACTACATAGAAAATGAATAGAAAAGAGTCACCCACAGCAGAAAAAAACGCATTTGGTGGACACGCAGCCTAACCGCATTCTATGCTCACTACTAAGCACAGACAGGCTGAACATTTTTACTACAATTCCTTGCGGTTTTTCTGTCGGGTGACGTCACGCGCCCATTCCCTATAAGCAAATATAAAGCTACAGCTAGTGTTGTAACATTTTATGCATCTTTAGAGGTAAAAGTCACTACTACATCTAGTCAATGAGTTTTAAAGCTGTGAATCTCTGTTCTAGACACGGACCAACGTGCGATTCAGACAAATCCCCAGGACAGCCCCACAACTCATGTAACACTATAGGCGCTTTTCCACTAGCCCCGATTAGAAAACCCGACTCGACTCACTTCGATTCGGTTCTGCCTCGGTTGCTTTTCAACATTACTGCTGGCACACCTGCGGTGGGTGGGATTTCTTGAACAGCGAGGCGGCACCACACTCTCATGACGTGAAACACACGATCGAATCCTCCACAACAAAGAAAATGGCTGATGACGAGGAGAGAAGGAAGGAGGAAGGAGAGAGGAATGACTGTGACATGAAACTGGTGAAATCTATGGTGCTGACTTGTTGTGCTCTGCACAATCTGTGGGAGAGTCATGGAGAGACGTATGACACTACATTGGATGATGCAGTAGATGAACCAGTGGTGGCAACGGCACAGGGAGCAGAGGAGCAGGGTGCCGAGATACGAGATGCTGTGATGCAGTACTTGTCTAGCAATAGGTAGAAATGTAATTTCGTCCACATTTATGTGCATACATATTTCAAAAATGTTTTTTGTAAATAAAATGTTGTGCATGTTCCATCTACCTGTCCTCTGTTGTTCATGACGCTTATCTGTTAAGGTACGGGTAATTACATACCTGTCAAGGCATACCTCATGCCTCCCTTATTGGGGGGGCTTTCACACCTGTACTGAGTACTTAAAAACTGTATTTATCGGCAGATGAAAGAAAACTGAAGCAAAAAAAAAACAAAACTAAACAGCAACTGCAACATGAACTATTTCAAACATATTTATTCAAATGTACACTTATATGGACACAATCTTGAGCCATAACTTTTTGGTAATGTGAAAATAATAAGCCAAGTAGCACAAAAAAATAAATAAAATAAAAAATGAATAAATAAAAAATAAATGATATTAATAATAAATAAATAAAAAAAATATTTTTCAAATTTACATTAGCACAAGGTAGATTGCTTAATTTGAAAGTACACAATAAGAATTATTCTGAATATAGTTCTTAATTGTCAGCTAGATACTGTATATACACTTGGAATTAGTCAGCTTTGTTACACTAATGCACTTGGATGAACTTGAAACAAGAAAATGTTCACTGATGCTGCTTGTTATAGTTCCAAGTAGCAGCCTTTGCTGACTCTAGCATTTCTGAAGTGGCAGATCAGATCAGGTGGCAGATCAGAAGTGATCTGCCACCAATGGGGGTAGATTGTGCTCTGTCACAAAATGACAAACCATCACTTCTGCTAGTGATGCATTGGATTTGGAAGGCGTCGGTTCTCTCACTGACTGAAAATGTTCATTCATCGATCGATACGTTTTCGATTTGGCTACACAGTTTTTGTGGCCCTGTGTAGATTAGATTAGATTATTTGTTTATTTGACAGGGACAGTGCAATAAACATAGACAATTAATCAATGACAATCAATCTGATGTGTTGCACAAAGAGTGTATAGCTATTAGCTAATTTGCAGGAGCCGCAGGACAACAGAATGTGCGAGGCCATCAGCATAATGATCAGTCCACACCTCTCACTGTTGTGATAATTGCTCACGCTGAGCGCTCTGCCAGCCCCGTATGCTGTGGGGGTCACACACACGATGTGTTCCTCCACACTCTCAATAATTTTTTTTCCCGTATATTTTTCTTTTTGGTGTACAGAAATGGCAATACGCCCGAATTTGCTAAAATTGCATTTTCCCTGTATTAAAATACGGCAAAACCGTATCACTTGACAGGTATGTAATTACATGCAGAAACACCGCACAGGCCATCTTCACAAAAATCCAGCTCGACAAGCCACTTTTGCTTAGGTGGAAATGCAAATTGAACTATAAATCATGTGCTGATACATGTCATATTCCCATGTAAAGGTCTCCCACTTTTACTTACAAATTGATTTTTAATTTTTTGGGAAAAGGGAATATAAATTTTGCACTTGTTGGTAACAACAGTTGTGTGCAACAAAAACACAGTTGTGTATCCTTGTCCGATTTGTCTACTGTTATTAGTGCCAAATTTTTGCTAGATTCCTTCTTAATTTATTACATTTTGACTGGTGATGCAACATTCAGTTTACATGTACTTACCTTTATCAGTGTCTACTGTACAAGTTAAAGTACACCTGTTCAACTGCTTATGACATAAAAAATGTACCCGTTCGAGAGAAAGGGATTCAGCATTGCAAATTTGTTTAAAATAAAAAAAAAAAAAAACTACCAAGACATTACGTTTCGTTGTGTTGTTAAAAATTAAATTACCATTAGAAGGCTATGCACCTGACCTGATGAACAGCAGCATGTGGAGTGAACAGAGAATGGAATGTGTATGTAATTATTGGCTTTTCTCATACGGTGTCATAACAGATAAACCAGACTTTTGATGCAAACAATACAGTTTTATCCCAGAAGCAAAATTTACAAACAAAAAAACAGACTGGGCGTGGGGAGACATGGTTAGACACGCCGACTGCTAAATGCGTCCACAAGCCTGCCAAATAGGGTCAGGAAATCTCTGTTGAATGATGACATCTCTGCGAGCTCTTCCCTTCGTAACACAGCGTCCTGCTCCAGGGCTTCACGCGCATCTGCCCGCACATCTGCGGCCACCTGTTGCAAATGCTGCATGTACTCTTGATGGTGTTCTTGCCGCTGGTCATGTTGCCATTCCAAGAGCCGCATCTCCTCGTCATGCATGTTGACCATCGCTGATGTAAGGTCAGCAATGGAGTTGCTCCTTTTCCTCTTGGCTACATTGAAAGACAGAAAGGCATGGTTGTTAAAGCTGGATCACTACATATATTATGGAATTACACTGGTGAAAGTCTGTGGTGGAATGTCACTACAGTGATCCCTCACTTATCGCGGTTAATGGGTTCCAGAACCGACCGCGAAAAATGAAAAACCGCGAAGTAGCGTCACCCCTAATGACGTCACCCATAAATAATACGTACGTTCATTCTCTCACTCTCTCTCTCATATGATACGTGTGTGTGTGTAAGTGTACATACATACGTAGATGTAAATAAAGTGTACATAAATGTTTTTAGAACTCTTTTATTCTTATAACAAGATACGTAACTCAAGATGAAGATGATTTACTGCACAGGTTAATGAGCGCTTTACTGCTCCTCAGGTGACGCCTCATCGTCAGGTGCTAGAGGCGCAGCATCGTCGAGGGCAGCTTCCGATAGAGCTGGAGAAGCTGCAGGAGGCGGCGTAGTGGCTCGACGGGATGACTATTTCGCACAAAAAGGCACAAGAGAACAGCGAAAAGTTCCACGCGGCGAGACTAAGCAACACGAGCGATAAAGAACAATGAATGCGGTCTTCCTTCGCTGGGTATGGGCGCTCGGCAGGGAGAGAAGCTGGGTAAAACGTCTCGGCCAATCAGCTTGCGAGATTCCCGAGCCGAGCCAACACGAGAACAGCGAACAGAGAGGTGGATTTTGAGTTGTGCGGGCTCTCCGTGTTGATACCTGATGTTCTAATGTAGTCTCCCTGCCTTCTGCTAGCGCCCACCCATTTTTTCTCAATTTTGAATTTTTGATGAATATTTTTGAAAAATCCACGATGCACTGAGGGCGCGAAAGGTGAGGCGCGAAGTAGCGAGGGATCACTGTATTATATTATGCTTCATTGCTGTATATAAGCTGAACTGTCATGTTGCTGCCCCTCAGTAGAGCGGATTTTGCAACACGCAGGGTGCTGTCTTCGACTGCAGCCCCCCTGCAAAACTAAAAAGGATTAAGATTAAGAATATGGATGGATGGATGGGTAATGTTTAAAATAGTTGCTTGTAGTTTGGCTGCAGAAATCTGAATGGGTTAATACAGTCAGCTGACGCGAAGCATTTCAGTGAAGCATGTTGATTTCAACAGCAGTTCATGAGCTTTATTTGTTTTTCTAAAACAGGAGTTACAACAGCACTTCAATCACCACACCTAAAAATGGTTGTGGAACACCGATAAGTGAAGACCAAAGAATAACCTTTTTGTACATTTAAAAAGACATTTTCAATTAATTAATATGCAGCTACAGGAAATTGCATTAATCAATTTGGTACATAACTTGTTAGGCTCCAGCCCCCCCGTGACCCGTAAAGGATTAAGCGGTAGAAGATGGATGGATGGATGGATTTTTGACCCTGGTTTCCGCTGGACCTGTTTCAACCAAAAAAAAAAATAGTGGTTATTGTGCCTTACCGGCACTTGAACGTGATCCAGATGGAGCTGGTGATGTGGCTGACATCGTAGTCAATCCAGCTGGCGCTCCGCCAGACGCAGAGGCAGACGCAGGAGAGTCCGGTGTGTCCATGTGCACTGAGGTGGACCCCTGTGATGTGAACTGCGATTCTAGAAAGAAAATGCACGCAATTTAAAACTTAACACCAAAGTGCAACATGTACACAACACTCTAAAGTTTTTAACCAGAATACAATAAGCGTAATTCAGCGTTTTGTTCGCGCTAATACTTAACACAAAGCAAGCGTGAATCTGCAGTTGGCTGCAAAACAATAGGCAAGCCTCAGTAACAACCATTATCCACAATCGTAACAACCTTCCTATTTCTTAAAAACAGTGAACTTGGCACAGAAAGGATAAATTGGTGAAAAGACATGAAATATCAAAACAACACTCACCATCCACGGTTTCCAAGGCCGTGTCGAGCCCAATGTCTCTCAGCGAACCACTTCCACTCCTTCCGATCTGCTCCACTTTGAGCATTGTGGTCCTTCACTGCTCAGTAATCGCTTTTCAGCTTTTTCAGCTTCTCCCGACACTGTTTGGCAGTACGGATGTGCCCTTGGGAACCCATCTGCTCGGACACCTGCTGGTATATTTTTTCATTTCGAGTAGATCCGTCCAACTCGCGCTGGATGCGATCGTCGGCTAATATAGAAAGAAAATTGCGCACTGGTTGAACAACTACAAATGGCGGTCGTGTAGTAAATTCAGCAGAAAAAGTCGCTTTCGTGACGTTACGACCTGACCAATCAGCGGCGACTAGTCTGTTAAAGTCGCATCACAGCCATACTCAGCCCTACTCAGCTCGGTTAGACCCTGCCCTGGATCGGGTACTAAAATAGCGCCTGCTAACCGGTGCTGGGGCTAATGGAAAATGCTCAAACGCGGGCTGAGTGGTGCGGTGTAGGGCTAAGCGAGGCTAGTGGAAAAGCCCCTTAAGGCGCTTTTCCACTAGGAACCCAAAGGCCCCGTTTGGCCTTGGGCCGAACAGTCCTGTTCCGGCACTGGTGGTTTTCCACTGCACAAGGCTCGCTGCAGTATGGGTAGGAGTTGTTGTTGTAGGAGGTGGGATTTTGAGGGACTTGGAGGCGGTGCTACACTCCCCTTGAGGCTGCTCCATTTTCCCTAGACCACACCTACCCTACGGTGCAGGGTGCACAGGAGCAGGGCAGAGATGTCAGAGATGCTGTGATGCATTATTTGTGTAGAAATACAAAGTAGAAATGTCAGTGTCTTGTTATTCTTGTGCATACATGTTAAAACTTTGTATTGTGTCAATAAATTTTGTTTGAGCACTTTCAACTACGCCTTCTTTTTTTTTTAAAATGGGTTAATTATGGAATACTTAATTTATTATGTTAATAATGGAATGAAGAAGGGAAATCTGTGGCAGCGCCTTGCATGGCAGCGGCCCGCTGATTCTGCACTGGGGTGTGTTTGACTGACACTGTTGGTATGTCAAGCCCAATCTCCTTCTACTATACATGATTGTTTTTACGGTTTAATGACAATAAGGGTGATTTAATTAATTTAATGTAATTTGGAAGCCATGTATGAAGATACACTAAAGTATTTTAATCACTCAACTGTTTGAATCTGTTACATTTAGCACTGTTGTAATGCTGAACGGTTCATATCATACACAAGTGTCTGGGCGCATACTGATAAGATGTTTTTTGGAGAAATTTGAACATGTCTTTAATATGCCATTATAATGGGCTGTCCTTACCATGTATCATGTCAGTCAATTTTCCAGTTTTGGAAAGGTAATAACCAAATAAAACCTCAGTATCCACCATACCATAGAGATATGACAACATTGCAATGCATGAATTCGAAGTAGTAAAATAATTTGTTACCACACTGAAGAGGCACTTCCTGACAGGGTTTTAGACCATAACTGCTCACACAGCGCAAAAAAAACATGAAGACTGTTGGACACACTGTGTATTTGAGAGGAATTCAGTGGTTTGTCTATTTCATAACTAACCGAACTGTTACCAAAAATGTTATGTTCACCAAAGTCATATAAATCAATCTTTTTTTCAAATTTTCATCTAAATGTAATTAGGAGTCCAAGACCTATTTAATATCATTTTTGTGGTGAGGCTGCTGTGTATTTGTATGAATTACTGATCTCATGTAACAATGTGCTGTTGCAATGACGCATTTGCTTCGTATATTTACTGTGGACGTGTGGAACTTTAAAATCACAGTTAAAAGTAGTTGGACAGCCATATAATAAAAAATATCAGAAAAAATTAAAAGTCCACATTTACTTTAAAGTGTACTTGTTAAGGCTGAGTACAGAATTGGGTGAGGCGCACCAAAACAGTTGTTGTTGTACACCCCACACTCACCCGTCCTTACAATGGCTAAGTTGAATATTTTGTGCAGATAAAACCATTACCTGGGTTGGCAATATGAACATTTCCAAATACAGATCTTAAAATATTAGGTGTCCCTGTTGTTGCACATGGATATAAAGCTTGGTCAGTAGTGGCTGGCTTTTTATGTATGTGTCAGATGTTATTCGACTCCATAACACACTGCAATGACAAATTTTTTTGCCAACCTTTTTAAGGGTTTTAAGACAAGTGTAAAACTTATTATTAACAGACAACACATGATGTCAACAGTCACGGGTTTAATTATTAAATGTTATTAACACTTGTCATTGATTAATGTACAGTATATACTGTACATAGTAATGGTTTGGAAACCGGGTCACACACGCCGTGCGAGGGTTTCAAAGACTGCCATGAGAGCGTTATTGAGGGCAGCATTCTGCGCAATTTCCTCCCTTCGTACAGCAACTTCGGCTTCCCTGGACTGACGGACCTCATCCACAAGCAGTGAATTGAGTTCCAACTGTTGCCGCTGGAGCTCCCTCTGCTCACAGTGCTGTTCCCGCTGAAGCTCCAGCTGTTCACGGTGCTGTTCCCTTTCTGCTTCTTGCATCGATGCAAAAATAGTTGAAAGGTCTTATTTTGTGTTGCTCTGCTTCCTCTTACCTACAAGACAGAAATGTGAGCTGGTGTCAGTAAAATCAACCTCAAAACATGTAGCAGTACATCCCCAAAAATTAATACAAAAGTTAAATGTTTTTGGACACATGTCAGAAAGTGAGACCCATATATTATACAGAATCATTAATCAGACAGTGAAGTATTGTTACATTTTAATCATTTATTGGCTCACAGCGCATGAATATCCAAAATTACTTTTCTCGAAAAATCGATGGTTATGTTAAAAATAGATATTAAAAAAAGAGGAGTGTTCTCAAAAGTATGAGGATTTATGGAGAAACGGATTTCATTTTCCAGCTGGAGTGACCATCGCCCCACAGTGCCTAAACAGTCAAAACCTGGTGTAATGGACAAGGCATCACTGTGTTTGATTTGGCCAGGAAACTCTCCTGACATAAAACCCATATGGATTGTCAAGATTATGACAGATACCATCTTATATGACTTTCACTGTCTTTTGTGAGTCACAAAAAACACACTGTACCATGACACTGCAGTTATTTTGAGATGTACCTGTACAAGGGACACACACTGGTGAAAGTCAAGTGCTGGGTTTGAAAAAATGACTTTTTTTTATGAGTATCACAACTGTGTATTTGTACAATACATTTAGTAAAAGCTGGGTTTATGTTTCAAATGCCTAGCTTTTTATGGTGGTCAAAAAATTCTAGAGGTGACCCAAATTCTATGGTGGAGAGACCCAGCTGGTCTATCATCTCTGAAGAACTGGAGCAGGTGGCTGGAGAGAGGGAAGTCTGGGCTTCTCTGCCTGAACTGCTGCCTCCGTGACGCGGGGAAGCGGTAGAAGATGGATGGATGGGAAAAATTCTGAATGCATTTATACAGTAGGCTCAACTGAATCATGAAAATGAAGCACGCTGACTTTCAAATAATGAGTTTTGTGCTACAACAGCTCATTAGCTTTTCCATGCCTGTGATTAAATATGCAATTGCATTGCTGGACTTTTTTGATGTGCTTTACATGAAACAATAAACTGTACCGTGAGTATTACATTATTACAATATAATATAATTATATTATTTGACTATTGGGCTTTACCTGTGCGTGAAAGTGTTGACGGTGCCAAACTGTGAGTGAGCTGGACTTGGTTCTGGTGCCGGATGATCTAGATCCGTAGCAGGAGAAGCCGGGTGCTCGTATCGCGGGAGGTGGGCTCAGTTGGTGTGGAAGCATAATCTAAAAAAAAATAAAAAAATAAATAAACTTTTAACCAGGATTACAGCTATCTATTTCATCAGATATTGTCAACACAAAAAACAACATACAAGGACGGACATAACATTAAGCTAGGTCATCGTTTAAACACGATTAAGTTTTCGTCTGTCCTAAGTGAACTTTCCACTGTTGGAAAAAATAACATAAAGCATGAATATCAGATCACTTACCGTCCTGTATATCACAATATCACGGCTTCAACTGCTGAAGTTCGGTGCGTCGCGGCTGCCCATTCAATTCAATTCGGGTGGCTGGGTCTAATTCCCGGTGCGTCTCCGTGTAATTTCTGGTGCGTCTGTTTGTGCGCACCACTGCAGGCTCAGTCTGCTTCCCTCTGCATTCTCTCATCAGCCGAAACGCACAGGAAACTCTGCTGGACTGCGGTGTTGGATTTCTGCTGATTTCTGTGAAGCCATTCTCTCGTTGTGGTTTATAATATCACTTGTTCGCGGCCTCACTGACGAAAAATTGCAAATGGCGACCAGCAAGCGATTCTGGAAAGTCAGTGTAACGCCCACGTAACGCCCACTCTCATGACGCTACGCACAGACCAATGAATGGCCAGCAGGGGCGTGACGAAACGGGGCCGGGACCCTTCGGACCTGCTTTTTACGGTGCCGAAAAAGTGAACTGTTAAACCGGAAGTGTTCAGAAAAAGGGAACTGTGAGGCCTTTGGGTTCCAAGTGGGAAACCGGACACGGAGGCCAATCGGGGCCAAACGGGGCCTTTGGGTTCCCAGTGGAAAAGCGCCTTTATTTCTGCCTGCGGCAGAATGCGCACAGACATGGGAGATGTCTTTTCACAAATCTGTGTCCTGGGTGGCCTGATTTAGGATATATAAGTTCCTTTTAGTTCATTCATAAATATTATCCCGCCAGCATCTGCGATGTCTTCCTCAGTTTCTTCTGCCATTATTAGTCATGCCCTCAAGATATATTTTTTTGAAAGGCCTGATTGTGAATGTTTAATGTGACCATAGAGCTTCAGAGTTTTACTTTTCACAATGGGCATAATTGGAGTTAATGATGTTAAATAACAAAGTACATTGATAGAGAGATGATCTGTAAGCTTGTGATTAGTCATACAGTAGGTCTCATAATGTGGTTTTGGAAGGTTTCAACAGTTCTGCAGAGTGTGGGTGTCCAGTTTACACATTCAAGCCCATAAAGAACAACAGTTAGAATGTAGGTATTCTAAATTTTGGCCTTAATTCTGTATGGAACCCATTTAGATATAAGAAGTTCTTTATTTTTCTGAAATGCTGCCCAACCATGAGCAATTCTTCAACAGCAGCGGTGCCATCATTGGTAGATGGCAACCCGCAACTAGAGCCACACTATCTCAAAAAATCCTGCAAAACCCTGCAGGAGTAATTACAGCTGACATAATTACTGTGAAGACAAAGTTAGTTAACACATATCAGGGCTGGGCAATTGGACCTTAAATCAGCATCACGGTTAATTGACGACTTTGAACTTCATAAAACAGTTTTGGACCAATACCAGCAGTTGACATGGCTTCACAAATCATCACTGTCTGTAGAAATTTCACACTGGACCTTAAGCAACTTGAATTCTGTGCTTCTCCACTCTGCCACCAGACTCTGGGACTTTGATTTCCACATGAAATAAAAAATTACTTTCATCTGAAAAGAAGTCATCAGGTGGTGTTGGTCCACTGTGTTTTATCAAGTCCAAAGTCAGCACAGTCATCTACCAGGCAATTTTAGAGAATTTAATGCTTCCCTCTGCTGACAAGCTTTACGGAAATGCTGATTTAATTTTCCAGCAGGACTTGGCACCTGCCCACACTGCCAAAAGTACCAAAAGTAGTTCAATGACCATGGTATCACTGTGCTTTATTGGCCAGCAAACTCTCCTGACCTAAACTCCATAAAGAATCTATGGGGTATTGTCAAGAGGAAGATGAGACACCAGACCCAACAATGCAGATGAACTGAAGGCTTTGTTGTTCTTGCAGGATGTGTACAGGAATTCAATGCCGGCCTCCAGCTTTCAACAACAAAAGCTACGAGTGTGTGAGGTGTGCTCAGCATACTTGGGTCTCCATGACAACGATCGTCGTCTAGCTGACCACTTCGGGGGCAAACTGCATCTTGGTTTCATTGAAATTCGTGAGAAACTTGAAAAGCTAAGGGTAAGTATTCTCTGTACCTCATATACACTACTAGATAACAAATTTTGATCTGAACAACAGTGAATTTAATAGAAAATTCAGGTCCAGATCTTTCCCACTCATTTGAATATTTTCATGAATATTAATTTCACTGTTCTGCACTCTTTTGAAACAAAATGAAACATTTTATCGCAAAAGCTTAAGAAATAAAAATATACAGTGCATCCGGAAAGTGTTCATTTTTTCCACTTTATGTTACAGCCTTATTCCAAAAGGGATTAAGTTCATTTTTTTCCCTCAAAATTCTACACACAATACCCCATAATGACGATGTGAAGAAAGTTTTTTTGAAATTTTTGCAAATTTATTAAAAATAAAAAACTAAGAAATCACATGTACATAAGTATTCACAGCCTTTGCTCAGTACTTTGTTGATGCACCTTTGGCAGCAATTACAGCCTCAAGTCTTTTTGAATATGATGCCACAAGCTTGGCACACCTATCTTTGGGTACTTTGGCCCATTCGTCTTTGCAGCACCTCTCAAGCACCATCAGGTTGAATGGGAAGCGTGGGTGCACAGCCATTTTCAGATCTCTCCAGAGATGTTCAATTGGATTCAAGTCTGGGTTCTGGCTGGGCCACTCAAGGACATTCACAGAGTTGTCCTGAAGCCACTCCTTTGATATCTTGGCTGCGTGCTTAGGGTCGTTGTCCTGCTTAAAGATGAACTGTCGCCCCAGTCTGAGGTGACGAGCGCTCTGGAGCAGGTTTTCATCCAGGATGTCTCTGTACATTGCTGCATTCATCTTTCCCTCTATCCTGACTAGTCTCCCAGTTCCTGCCACTGAAAAACACCCCCGCAACATGATGATGACACCACCATGCTTCACTGTAGGGATGGTATTGGTCTGGTGATGAGCAGTGCCTGGTTTCTTCCAAACGTCACACCTGGCATTCATGACAAAGAGTTTAATCTTTGTCTCATCAGACCAGAGAATTTTGTTTCTCATGGTCTGAGAGTCTTTCAGGTGCCTTTTGGCAAACTCCAGGCGGACTGCCATGTGCCTTTTACTAAGGAGTGGCTTCCGTCTGGCCACTCCACCATACAGGCCTGATGGATGGATTGCTGCAGAGATAGTTGTCCTTCTGGAAGGTTTTCGCCTCTTCACATGGGCTCTGACAGAGTGACCATTGGGTTCTTGTCACCTCCCTGACTAAGGCCCTTCTTCCCCGATCGCTCAGTTTAGATGGCTGGCCAGCTCTAGGAAGAGTCCCGGTGGTTCTGAACTTCTTCTCATTTATGGATGATGGAGGCCACTGTGCTCATTGGGACCTTCAATGCAGCAGAAATTTTTCTGTACCCTTCCTCAAATTTGTGCCTCAAGACAACCCTGTCTCTGAGGTCTACAGACAATTCCTTTAACTTCATGCTTGGTTTGTGCTCTGATATGCACTGTCAACTGTGGGACCTTATATAGGCAGGTGTGTGCCTTTCCAAATCATGTCCAATCAACTGAATTTACCACAGGTGGACTCCATTTAAGCTGTCGAAACATCTCGAGGATAACAGTGGAAACAAGATGCACCTGAGCTCAATTTGAGCTTCATGGCAAAGGCTGTGAATACTTATGTACATGTGATTTCTTAGTTTTTTATTTTTAATAAATTTGCAAAAATCTCCAACTTTTTTCATGTTGTCATTATGGGGTGTTGTGTGTAGAATTTTAAGGGGAAAAAATGAATTTAATCCATTTTGGAATAAGGATGTAACATAACAATGTGGAAAAAGTGAACCGCTGTGAATACTTTCCGGATGCACTGTATTTCAATTAAGATAAAAAAAATGAATTCAAATTATTAACAATTTTTTTTTTTTTTTAAATCCAGAAAGCAGTTGTAGAAAAACAAGAAAAAATGCGTATGAGAAGACGAGAGGAGCGCGAACGAGACGATGAAAGGGAGCGGCAGTGGGAGATGGAGCGGGAATGGGAGAGGGAGAGGGAACGAGATCGGGAGAGAGAGCGAGAGTGGGAGAGAGAACGAGAGAGGGAGCGAAGGAGGTGAGCAACTTACTGTTACTGTGTAGAATTCAAAGTTTTTTGAGTTGTTTGGAAATTGAAACTTTTTTTTTGGATTCCTGTTTTAGGTCAAGATCTAGAAGTGGAGAGCGTTACAGGTACGTTTTCTCAAGAAACAGGATGGATTTGTTTTTTGTGGTTAAAAATAGACACGATAGGTAATGGTGCAGTAGTTTTACATAGACAGGGACTGGGAAGTCTTTTGTTTTCCACAAAATTTAAAATGTTATTCAAATTCCTTTTGGAAAGGTAAAAGACCAAAAAGGAACTAAGGACTTAAAAAACTTATCTACATTTCTAGGGATGGAGGGAGTTCATCCTCCCATCGTTCAAGACGCCACCGCTCATCTCGTTCAAGGGAAGAAGGTAGTGATCGGGATCGTGAGAAAAAGAGGAAACATCGGCACAAGGACAGACATCGCTCACGCTCCCACTCTCACCGGCGCAAAAGAAAGAGGTGTCAATATTTTCTTTCCCTGTAAGATATTGTTCTTAAAGTGTCCATTAGGACAGGATTACTATTTTGATAGTGCACCATCTTGATAAACTTATCAGCGGCTCAAGGACATGTAAAGGCCCCGTCACACCTTGATGATTTAGGCAGCGTTTGCCAGACATATAAAAATTGGTCAAAAATGCTGGCATATGCCGAAATTTTCACTTTTGGCTGTATGCATCATGTATCCATAACGAGTTGGACATATACATAACGTAATAGTAACTTATATAAAACGTTTCAATAACTTATAATGAATGCTTAGCATGTAGCTGGTGTTGACAACTTATGCACAATGACAGTCTAACTTCATAGTCTAACTTATGCATAGTGCAGTCACACCAAATTGCCATTCCCTCCCGAGCCATGAATCCTAGGTGTGCGAGAGATCATCTCTGTTCAACCGAGATGATTCTTCCCTCCCAAGACCATCACAGAGCGGGAGGCGTGGCAGAGTTGTCAAATCTGTCAGGTTGGTCACATCTAAAACAGCTGATGTGACACGTCAGATGACAGTTGTCACAACCTGGCTCAAAAGCACGCAAAGTGACGACAATAAAAAAAAAAGTTTATTTTCAATAAAGTGGGGGGGGGGGGAGATTGGCTCAAGCCTGAGCCAATTACTGTAAATTTGTCTTAAAGAATGAATGAAATAATGCATCACTGGTAAACAGTGGTGTGTGATTTCAGTGGTCGATAGAATATGACCGGTCCCTAGAGTACAATAAGCACAAACGTTTGTGAATGAGTGGCTAAACTGCTCGCTTCAGTTTAGCCACCTTCAGTATCAGTTAGAGAAAATAAAACTTTTAACTAAGCTAAAATAGGATCTAAAAATGAAATATATGGTCAGGAGTTGTTAGCGGAACAAGGATTATATTAGGGTGAATGGAATTCAGTGGAAATCAAAATGGGCCAAATTGACAGTTAAGGGCAGCATATCAGTGCCTCCCTGCTAAGGTGAGTTGTAATGACCAACACTGACCGCCTAGCCAAGCTAATGCTAACAGATCAGTGTAACGATAAGATAAGACGAGCCTTTATTAGTCCCACAATGGGGAAATTCCAGGATTGCAACAGCACAGGGATAGCAACACTCAGAGCAACAATTAAGAAGACAAGAAAACAAGAGCAGCGAATATACATATTTACATATAAACATACAGTATAAATACTGTATATAAATAAATAAACACACAGTGCGGAGCATTGTAGCTAGATGGAATAAATATATATACACACAGTGCGGAGGAGAAAATATAACAAAATAATCCAGAATTATGCAAGATATATTATTGAACAGAGGTTGTTAATTGAAAATTGGGCTTATTGACATTTTTTTTTCAGCAGTAACAGAAAAATCTGGAAGCTGTCAATCATTTTGACAGATTACACCGAGAGTGATCTAATTAAAATCAATAAAAATGATAGATAATAGATTATGAAAGAATTTTTACAACTGTTAAAATGACAGAACAAAAAAGTCTAGCACAACTTCTGTTATCGACTGTGGGTTAGTGAACCAGGCGGAAGCAAGGATTTTTATTAGGATGATTGAAATCTAAAGAAAATGACAAACTATGCTTGGTAAGAGCTCTCCAGTACCAGTGTTAGCTGTTCGCAGATGGCCAGTAAGAGAGCAGCGAGTGGGATCAAAGCTGCTTTTCCCATTTCTTGATGTTAAAAAGAAAATGGAACAGTTGAAATGGCTTCTTGGAGAGGAAAAACGATATAAAAGCTGTATGTTTTGTTCACTGGAATGAGCTCATGCATTGACATGATGTCCGTCTGTCTGTCCGTTCGTCCGTCTATCCACATTTCATGGGAATCGCTAGTCCTCCTAGGCATTTTCCCCGATGTTCACCAAACTCACTCACAATGATCCTCCGTTGGATCTGCATCCAAATTGTGCCCAAGGTCAAAGGTCAGGAGATCTGGGCACTTTTGTAATTTCAGAAAAATCACTACTATTCCTAGAAAATTGCCTCAGTATTTGCCGAATTCACTCACAATGATCCCTGGGTGGGTCTGCATCCAAATTGCACTCAAAATCAAGGTCAGAGGTCTGGAGAACTGGGCACTTAAGTGATTTCAAATAAATCACTCCTCCTCCTAGGAAATTGTCTCTATTTGCCACACTTGCCCACAATACTCCTCAGGTCGGTCTGCATCTAAGTTGAGGTCAGGAGATGTGGGCATTTTTGATTTCATGAAAAACGATACTCCTCCTAGGCAATTACCTTGACTTTCAGCGCATCATAGATAGGTCTACTTCTAGGTTGTACTTAAAGTCAAAGGTCAGGAGATCTGAGCACTGTTGGGGTGATTTTGTCAGGCCAGAATGAGCTTCTCTGTCATTGACAGTGATTTATTAAGAGAAGTGAGTTTTTTTAATATATATTTTTTTTTGATAATCGCATAACAAATGGATGCATTTCAGAAGGTTAAAAGCTACAAAAATACAGTTTTTCAGCCAATGACCCCTTTAAGAAAGGGGCTTAAAGGGGTTTTTACAGTGGCTGTAAAAACAATGGGAGTTTAGCTGTTAACATCTGAACCTTGCTGAGTTCAGCTGTCCTTTAAAAACACAACTTCCCATTAGGGCTGGGCAATATAGTCCAAAAATTATCTCAGTATAATTTTTCAGTACCTCAATATTCAATATACTATATCTCAATACAAAAACTGTATGTGTTATGTGAACTACAAATGATGTTGAATAAATATTCTGGTAAAAATCACCAGCAAATAATTGAAACAGTTGTGCATATATATGTAGTTTAAATTTATACAGTAGGTAGTAGAGATGCAAGTTATCGATTAATTCATTAATTGTTAGTTGATTCACCTTATCAATCGATAAGCAACAAGTTTCCTGAAAATCTGAATTTCCCTCAGTACAATACAGTCTTTCTACCTATAGCATAAAGCGTTACGGCTCCCCCTCCATAAGGAATTAGTCAGTGGTGCAGTTCCTGACACCTTAGGGTACACCTCCACTTCTAGCTCGGTGCTAGTAGATGAATTCCTCTTTGGCTCAGTGGTAGAGTAGGAGGTTTTCAGATCACGGTGTCATGGGTTTGAATCCTGCCCTGGGACATAGGTGTATGTCTACCTTGCCTAAGGGCAAAAATGATTAGGTCAGTCCACCTTGGCATAAGGGTCGAAACGGACTTGGAGATCCCAGGCTGACTAAGTAATTTTGGCCTTGGCCCTGAAAGCGGGTCATAACAACGTCAATTACTGTTTTTGAAATATTGAATAAAGTATGATCATCATATTCCTCAATTATTTATTATACCACTGATATTTTTTTACTTCAGACAGTGGCATTTTTTGTAGTTTAATAAATTGTGTTCTGTATAGTGTGTACTATGTGCTGATGTAGCCCAGTAGATTAAAATGCCATAATTGGTGTTTAATTTAAAAAACTAACCAATATCATAAAATTTATCCAAAAAGGTTTGAATTATACTACTCACAAAAAGTTAGGGATATTTGGCTTTCGGGTGAAATTTATGGAAAAAGTAAAAACTTCACGCTACAGTGATATAATATCATGAAAGTAGGGCATTTAAGTAAAAGCCTGCAATGGTGATTTCCTCATCTCAAACAATTTACTGAAATAAAAGCCAACAACAGTGGTGGGTATACCACAACAAAAAATGTCAGTGTCTCAGTAACTTGAACCAGAAAATGTATTGGTCAATTCATGGATCAAACACCTGTTGTGAATTTTAACATTAAGCACCTTGTTAGAGAACAGCAAGTTGTGCAAAAGGTATTGAAACACTGAATATTTGGAAATGTGCATTCAAAAGGTTAGAGAAGGTCAAATTTAGTTCACCTGGAAAGGTTATTGTGCATTTTAGGTGCATCCTGAAATTTCACTTGAAAGCTGAATAACCCTAACTTTATGTGAGTAGTGTATTTCACTTTGTCTAATAAATATATAGAAGTTCATCTTTTTTATATTACAAAATATTATCTTTCAGTGTTCTAATTTGCTGAGATACACTAGTAGACTGTTTTAACAGGAAAATAAATTGTGAGCTGCTTTACTCTATTGCATGTTTTCCTGGATTGCTGGGGTGCATTATCAGAGTACCCCGGCAATCTAGGGAAACCCAGTACTATCTGGCTCCCTCTTTTATTGGGTTATGCACTCTACTTGACGTGAGCTAAATGACCCTGAAAGCAAGGCGGTTCGTTGGTCACCTCACCCCAGGGGACATTTAAATGGTACGTTGCGGATAAAGATGCGATGAAGTAGGTTTCACCATAACCACATCACAGCACAGAGAGTGGAAATGAATCAGAAGGCTGTCTATCATTATTCTGACAGATTATATTCATTTCGAAGGTGTAACAGACAACTGTGTGTGCCACAATTACATAAATACTACATCACCAGAGTGGTGACTGAGAGGTCGAGCATTTGCCTCACAACTGGGGGGGGGGGGGGGGGGGGGCGGGGGGGAACTGGGCCCTCTGCAAAACACCAAAATGCCATCTTGATGTTGGGACACAGTTTAAGGGCATCGTCTTTACACACTGTGTTGAACTTGTAGGAGAATCGGAAGTCTTTGATCGCAATCAGCTGGAAGTGGGTCACTCCGACGAGGCATTTCTCGTTCATCTCCTTCTGATGTTTGCTCTGGATCAGACACTCCGTCGTGTGTGTGTGTGGGGGGGCTGTTTGGCGTCGTCTTCTTCTTTTCTACTGTAGTTTTGGTTGAACGGCAGCAATGCATGACCGCCAGCACCCTCGCTCGACAGCAACAAAACTACATTTCATATAATAAACTCCAATGAAAAGGACTGCTGAGTTGTCAATTGATGACTAATTTAATTTAGTCAACTAAATTCTTATCAACAGTCATTAACATCCCTAGTAGGTAGCACACATAATGTTGATAATCATTATCTCTCGCTCGCACGCACGCACGCACGCACGCACACACACACTAGACCCAATAGTTTATGGAACTCACTTTAAAGATGCATTCCGGTGGATATAAATCCCCTATATAAACAAATCTACATTGTCTAAAATGGTATTTTATGCCCTTTTTTTTTTTTTTTTTTTTTTTTTTAACAAAAAACCTTTCATTATCTTAGTTTCATGTTAAAATCTTTTCACCCCCCAAACACCAGAATTGGTGATTACTAGACCCAACCACATACCACAAGGCTAATAGCAGCTAGCACTACATTATCAGAATAAATTCTGTGATAAAAAGACTTGCCGGTTGAAGGACATGCCCAGTTGTATGTACGGTGGCCCAGGATAATGACTGAAACTGCATCGGTCCTTAAAAGCACTTTAATGGTAAAACCCATCTTAATTTGGGTCAAGTTTTCAAAGCAGTTTGTTTTAAAAAAAAAAAAAAAAAATGGTAATTAGCCTGGAGAATAACATCAGACCAGTGTCCTGATTAGCTCAACACTACCCATGTGCCAGCACCACAAATAGTTACATCACCAGTAACATTTCATCTCAGCTCGCCTTTTTGCAGGGAGCGGGGCTTAAGTGAAACTTCACAGCAAAAAAAACAGATATGAGACATTTGAGCAATTTCAATCTTGATATGTCTTGTAAGTCTTAAAAAAAAAAAGTTAGACATTTTAACAAGAAAAAAACCCTAGATTTTTGTCCGAGTGTCACATTACGTTTCAGCAGTGGCCGCTGGATAAGATTACACATTTCTAGATATTTCATTTTATGGACAATATTAGGATAGTAGCACTGAAAGTTATTCTTACTGTAAATTTAGTTTTTACTGAGCTTGCATTGGTATTTTATTTTCTTTAATTCATATCAAACTATGGATTCAAGTTATCAATTAATTCATTAATTGTAAATTGATTCACCTTATCGATCAATTGATTAGTTGATAAGCTGCGTTTTTCCTGAGAATTTGAATTTCCCTTGGTACATTATGGTCTATAGCATAAAAAAGCCAATTATTGTTTGATATCCATCCATCGTCTACCGCTTTTCCGGAGGTCCGGGTTGCAGAGGCAGCAGTTCAAGCAGAGGAGCCCAGACTTCCCTTTTCCCAGCCACCTGCTCCAGCTCTTCAGAGAGGATACCAAGATGTTCCCAGAGCAGCTGGAAGACATGGTCTCTCCAGTGAGTCCTAGGTCTGCCTCGGGGTCTCCTCTCAGTGGGACGTACCCAAAACACCTCAAGTGGGAGGCATCCGGGAGGTATCCTGATCAGATGCCCAAACCACCTCAACTGACTCCTTTCAATGTGGAAGAGCAGCGGTTCTACTCTGAGCCTCTCCCGGGTGACTAAGCTCCTCACCCTATCTCTAAGAGTGAATCCAGCAATCCTACGGAGAAAGCTCATTTCAGCCACTTGTATCCGTGATCTCATTCTTTTGGTCATTACTCAAAGCTCATGACCATACAGTGGTGTGAAAAAATGTTTGCCCCCTTCCTGATTTCTCATTTTTTTGTATGTCACACTTAAATGTTTCAGATCATCAAACAAATTTAAATATTAGACAAAGATAACACAAGTAAACACAAAATGCAGTTTTTAATTGAAGGTGTTTATTATTAAGGGGGGAAAAAAAACCCAAACCTGCATGGCCCTGTGTGAAAAAGTGATTGCCCCCTAAATCAAATAACTGGTTGGGTCACCCTTAGCAGCAACAACTGCAATCAAGTGTTGGCAATAACTGGCAATGAGTCTTTTGTCTTTGGAGGAATTGTGGCCCACTCATCTTTGCAGAATTGTTGTAATTCAGCCACACTGGAGGGTTTTCGAGCATGAACCGCCTTTTTAAGGTCATGTCATAGCATCTCAATCGGATTCAGGTCAGGACGTTGACAAGGCCACTCCACAGTCTTCATTTTGTTTTTCTTAAGCCATTCAGATGTGGACTTGCTGGTGTGTTTTGGATCATTGTCCTGCTGCAGAACCCAAGTGCGCTTCAGCTTGAAGTCATGAACAGATGGCCGGACATTCTCCTTCAGGATTTTTTGGTAGACAGCAGAATTCATAGTTCCATTTACCACAGCAAGTCTTTCAGGTCCTGAATCAGCAAAACAGCCCCAGACCATCACACTACCAGCACCATATTTTACTGTTGGTATGATGTTCCTTTTCTGAAACGCTGTTACTTTTGTGCCAGATGTAAAGGGGGACACACCTTCCAAAAAGTTCAGCTTTTGTCTCGTCAGTCCACAGAGTATTTTCCCAAAAGTCTTGGGGATTATCAAGATTTTTTCGGGTAAAACTGAGGCGAGCCTTTATGTTCTTTTTGCTCAGCAGTGGTTTTCGTCTTGGAACTCTGCCATGCAGGCCATTTTTGCCCAGTCTCTTTCTTATGGTGGAGTCATGAACACTGACCTTAACTGAGACAAGTGAGGCCTGCAGTTCTCTGGATGTTGCTGTGGGGTCTTTTGTGACCTCTTGGATGAATTGTCGCTGTGCTCTTGGGGTAATTTTGGTCGGCCGGCTGCTCCTGGGAAGGCTCACCACTGTTCCACGTTTTTGCCATTTGTGGATAATGGCTCTCACTGTGGTTTGCTGGAGTCCCAAAGCTTTAGAAATGGCTTTGTAACCTTTTCCAGACTGGTAGATGTCAATTACTTTGTTTCTCATTTGTTCCTGAATTTCTTTGAATCGCAGCATGATGTCTAGCTTTTGAGGATCTTTTGGTCTACTTCATTTTGTCAGGCAGGTCCTGTTTAAGTGATTTCTTGATTGAGGACAGGTGTGGCAGTAATTAGGCCTGGGTGTGGCTGGAGAAATTGAACTCAGCTTTCCAAAGATAAGTGATAAACCACAGTTAATTTATGTTTTAACAAGGGGGGGACAATCACTTTTTCACACAGGGCCATGTAGGTTTGGATATGTGTTTACTTGTGTTATCTTTGTCTAATATCTAAATTTGTTTGATCTGAAACATTTATATGTGACAACCATGCAAAAAAATGAGAAATCAGGAAAGGGGCAAACACTTCTTCACACAACTGTCGGTGAGGGTAGGAATGTAGATTGACCGGTAAATCGACAGCTTTGCCTTAGAGCTCAGCTCTCTCTTTACCACGACAAACCGGTACAACGTCTTCATCACTGCAGATGCTGCCCCAATCCGTCTGTCAGTCTTTCGCTCCATTCTCCCCTCACTCGTGAATAAGACCCCGAGATACTTTATTCCGGGTTTCTGCCCATGGGACCCAGCTGGGCTCAACCCGAAGGGGTTACATGGGTCCGCCCTCCAGTGGGCTCACCATCTGCAGGAGGGACCATGGGCATCTGGTGCTATGTGTATCAGGTGGCGGTCAAATGCACAGGCCTTGGCAGTCTGATCCCAAGCTTCCTTATCATTTGATATACTGACTAAAAAAATCCAAGTCATATTCCTCAAGGATTTGATTTATTTATGTAATGTAATCTGTTGCATGTTAAACATTAACAACAAAATAAACTCAGAAAAATAAATATTAAGGCTACTATAACATAAAAATGTGTGCAATGGCTGATGTTAAACTTCAGCAACATACTGTAAATTCTGAATAAAAAAATATGTAGACTTAGTCCACATAATATTAAAAACTACATAAAATTGGACATGCTCTGTGTGAGAAGAACTGGTGAGTTTACATGCCACTCATAATCAGTGTAGTGACAAATGACCGTAATGTAGTTTTCTGTAGTTAGTGCAGTCCAACAATCCGTTGTCAGCTCCACAGTTTCAGTGGCTAGCTGTGTTTTCGGGTTAGCTTTTTTTTCCTTGTAGCATGCTTCCAAGCAGGTAGTTATTGTTCCTCTAGACAGAATATTATACTCTGCCTCCATAAAGTTTATCAGCTCCTGAAAGCCCTCTCCTTCAACAGTACTTACTGTCTTCCTTCTCATCACGTACCTGCCTCCCCAAGACTGCGGTAACTGTCTGTTGTGATAAACCCGAACTAGTCGCTCCTTGCAGCACAGCTGAATCTGAGTTCTTTAGGTGGTAACTTAGCGAACTGGTTGAACTGTTGTATTTCAATGTAGTATCTCACAGTGTACATTTAGCTTTGTTGTTAGCGTTTACCAGTTTAATATGATCTCACACAGCACTCCGTTTAGACCGCTTCATTTTCTCGAGTGAAGTATGTCAGGTGTGGTCGAGAATAGGCAATAGCGCCCTTGCCAGGACTGGCAACACCACTACATTTAATGAAAATAAGGGCAGCGCGGTGGTGGAGTGGTTAGCACTGGGGCAGCACAGCAACTCACTTTTGGCCGGGGGATCCTGGGTTCGATCCCAGCCCCCGACCAACAGTGATCTGTGTGTGTTCTCCCTGTGTCTGCGTGGGTTTACTCTGGGATTTCTCCGGTTTCCTCCCACATACCAAAAACATGCAAGTTAGGTTAATTGGCATCGAAACTGGGGATTCTAAATTGTCCTTAGGTATGGATGTGAGAGTGAATGGTTGTCTGTCTCTCTGTGTTGGCCCTGCGATGGACTGGCGATCTGTCCAGGGTGTACCCTGGCTTTTGCCCAAAGATGCTGGGATAGGCCCCAGCCCCCCCCACCCCCCCCCACCGGCAACCCGAAAAGGATTAAACGGAAGAAGATGAATGAAAACTGTTGGAAAGAATGGCGCCACTTTAAATTAATTGATAACTAATTTAATTTAGTTGACTAAAGTCTTATTAACAATTAATCAAGTCAATTAATCATTAACATCCCTGATATCAATACTTCATTCAACTCACCAATGGAGGGATGAAGTTTGTGGCTAAAAACACAGCATCTGTCCACATACACTGACAAAATTGGCTCCATTGTTGGTAGTCATAGCAACCAGACCTGTTGGGTTGAGCTTCCAGCTTGTCGGTAGTCCTGCAGCACTGCGAAAGGACCATAGGCCTACATTCCCGGGGGTTGTCTTGGGGTCTTCATTCCCAGGGTTGTTGAGCACTATGGTAGATGGAGGAATGTTTTTTTGTTTGTTTGTTTTTGTTTTTTTTCCCAAATTTTATTTTTTACCTTCAACATTGGTTTATATAAAAATGTTTTGGGTTGTTTTTTTTGTTTTTTTTTGTTTTTTTTTTGGCTGTCATTGAATACAAATTTAGTTTGGTTTTTTTTTTTTAATTTTATCAGAGTCCGGGCAGCACGGTGGCAGAGTGGTTAGCACTGTGGCAGCACAGCAACTCACTCTTGGCCGGGGGATCCTGGGATTGATCCCAGCCCCCGACCAACAGTGATCTGTGTGGAGTTTGCATGTTCTCCTCGTGTCTGCGTGGGTTTACTCCGGGATTTCTCCGGTTTCCTTTCACATGCCAAAAACATGCACGTTAGGTTAATTGGCATCAAAACTGGGGATTCTAAATTGTCCTTAGGTATGACTGTGAGAGTGAATGGTTGTCTGTCTCTCTGTGTTGGCCCTGCGATGGACTGGTGATCTGTCCAGGGTGTACCCTGCCTCTCGCCCAAAGATGCTGGGATAGGCTCCAACCCGAAAAGGATTAAGCGGAAGAAGATGAATGAATGAATTATCAGAGTCCCAAGATTTCACGTCCCTATTGAATAAAAAATAAAAATAGCATTATTTAGTATTTGTCAGACTGTAATTTATTCTGACCCAAGTAGGGATGCAAGTTATCTATTAAGTCATAAATCATTATTTGAATCACCTTATCAATAAATTGATTTATTGATCAGCAGCATATTTTTCCTGAGAATCTGAATTTCCCTTGGTATCAGTACAGTCTAGTTATAAAAAGCTAATTATTGTTTACAGTATACTGAACAAAAAATTCATGTCATATTCCTTAATGATTTATTGATTTTTATTGTAATCTGTTGCATGTTAAACATTAACAACAAAATAACCTCAGAAAAAATAAAGATTTAAGCAACTTTAACATGAAAATTTGTGCACTGGCTGATACTAAATTTAACCAGCATAAAATAAATTCAGAATAAAAAAAATATATAGACTAAAGACACTGCCGACGCACGTCACCAATGCCATTATCAGGTGCCTACATAAACGTGGAACGTATGGTATAGAACGTTCCATCCGCCATCCGTGTTCCCATCCTGCCTGCTGTCAGTTCTATGTCAATGTGCCTTTGTCATGAGCCGCAATTAGCGTGTTCCGTACCTAATGGTTGTAAGTAAACAAAATGGCAATTATCAATAAATAAATACATGCAATAAGAAATTAAGGAACATACCATAAGGCTTGTCGGGTGTCTGGTTGTGTCCGTGCATTAATTCATTAATCGTTAATCCTAGTAGTCAGACAAAAAAAAATGTGGTTGACATGTTTCCAGGAGGTCCCGTTTTATTAAAAAATACTTTATAAACAAACTGTTTCTGATGCCTGATATGTACGGAACATGTAGGGACCACTAGCATACCTTCCGTTAAATAAGGAAGGTTCTGTATCTAACAAAACATTTTCTCCGGAACATGTACGGAACAAATGTAGCAGGGCCGCTAGTGTTCCGTAAGGAAGGATTCCTATCTCACGTGGCATGTACATTTTCATAGCACACTTGACCCCACTGGCTAGTAGGACCACTCCATACGGAACGTGTACTGAATGCTGCGTACATAACACGTACGGAACAAACATAGCAGGACCACTAGCGTCCTATAAGGAAGGTTCTGTATCTAACATTACATGTACATGTTTGTAGCACACTTGACACCGCTAACTAGTAGGATTGCTGCATATGGAATGCCTACAAAGGCACATTGACATAGAACTGACAGCAGGCAGGATCGGTAGACGTCCCATACAGAACGCGGACAAACATTCTGTATGGAACACAGACGGAACGTTCCGTACCAAACCAGCATACTTTTCCGCTGGTTTGAATATGTTGGTGTGCTGCCAAAATGGGTTTCTGCTGGTGTGCACAGTGATTTGTGGCCATCATGCATTTTTGTTTATTTATTAAATAGCAGCGTACTAGAGCAGATTGTGATGGAGTTGGAGCTAATCAATGTTAAAAAGCAACTTTTCATACAATCACTACAATAGAGAAAATGGTACGTACGGCCACCGCCACTGCCGTCATTTGACAGTTTGTGTAATTAATGAGGTTAGCATGAATCAGAAATGGTTTGTATCTGCTAACTTCCTCAGTATTCTTTTGTTTTGTCTTGACTCTTTAGAAGTGGTGTGCGGTGAATGAGCAGAGACTTTCAGGGGGTTGGCAGCATCATCTTCTCTTATTTTTTTTTTTGTGGTTGGATTGCAGCAATGGGTTACCGCGTGTTCCCCCACCTGGACTGGTGATGCTACTACATGTCATAGAATAAATGCCAATTGAAAAGGACTGCCGAGTTATCAGTTGGCAACTAATTTAGTCGACTAAATTCTTATTGACAGTTAATTGGAAGTCAGTTAACTGGTAACATCCCAAGACCTGTCTTATTTGTAACACATCAGTCATTCATTCCGGGTGGATAGAGGTATTCACAGATATTCACATGTACAGGTGTGTGAGCGTGTGGCTTTAAAAAGGTTCAAGAGTCAATTAACAGCAACTCTCTCTTTCTCTGTGTGTGTGTCACACAGTTCACTTGAATATTATAGTATTTGATTGGATAAAGTGAAGATTTGCTTTTCTCTGTCCCATCAGCCTCATGTTGGTGACATCTGCTTTAGAATACTAAAACTTTGCTTCTGTTATAGAATTGAGCTTGACTAGAGGAACACTATGTAAGATTTTTACCTTAAAATGATGATTCCAAAAATATTTTGATGGTACATCAACCTTTGAATGGGTAAATGTCACTTCCCCCATAGGCTGAGTATGCCCGCATTGCCTGCAACAGCTCTGTTCTTGGTTGGAACACTGAAAGGACTACAGTTAAGGTGACTATGACCGGAGTCCCAAAAGCCATTCATAGTGTGCAACTTTAGCCACCAACAACTATGCACCCTGTGAAGGGCTGTTGGGACTGAGGTCATAGTTTATAGTCTATTCAAAGTTCCTACCCGGAACAGGAAAGTTGTATCGTCACACATCTTTGCAGTTGTGACTTGGTTTGAAACATTGAGAAGTCTTTCTACATTTGAAAAAGGACACTCAGCTTTATTTTGATATAGCCAATGAAGGACAGGAAATACGAAAGCCTTTCAAGAAGTAAAAAAAAAATGTTTTTTCCCCTGCACCCTTCAAGGTCCTCCAGAGAGAGATCATCACACCCACGTGACAGAGAGTGCTCCCCCTCTCAGGAGAAATGGAGAGAAGGTGCAGAAGAGCAATGGCATGATAATAGAGTGGAATACAGAGACTATGAAGACCGGGAGAGATCCACCTCCCCAGACATGGCCAGGGACAGAGAACGAGAAGGATCTCTGTCATATGAGCGAGACCGAGGCTCCAGCTCTGAGGAACGGGAGTCTGGCGAGATATAAACTGGAGGCCTTCAATAGTATAATTTGGATATATTGTTTAAAAGGAGGAGCATGAGAGATGGGAGTGAGCGGGTGGTAATGTGTTTGTCGACTGTCTGTCATGTGAAAATGGGACATTTCCATCAGCCAGGGAGGAGCTGAGGGAAATGGTGGCAGTCAAAAGAATCTTGGCAACGAGATGTGACTGGCCAGGAAGCAGTCATCATTTTTTTATGCATTTTATTTTCTGATAAGGGAAGAGTGGGTAAAAACAAAACACAGATTTACATTACTTCTTATTTTTGCCCTCTTGGAGTGCTGTTATTATGTTTTTATCTTGATAGTTTTCTGCTCTTCTGTTTCAGTAGGTGTGGATTTCTTTACACTGGTCAGACTCATTAACATTACATTAACAGTAATGCTCCAAATGAGCTGTGAATGACTGAAGGCACTTCTGATGTTGGTGTTTAATTTGCTGCCTTCAAGCATGACGGATCTCATTTGGACAATTTGTTGCACATAATGTATATTATACGTGCAGATGGAGGGATACGTGAGTCTCATCTTTCAGATGTCATTCTAAACTTGTACTTGGAGTATAAAAACTCCCTTTCCCCCACAAAGAACACATACCTGGAAGTTCCACTCACATCCTGATATGAAGGTACAACAATGTCTGTATTTTCATACTTGAAATTTTGCTGTAATACAACTTGTAGTGTTTTCGGGGGAAATTTTTGCTGTGCCACCATATGATAAATAAATTTATCTGCTTCCCTTCATACGTAGTACGTCATCAGTTTGTTTCTACAACCCCTAGCAAAAAATTATGGAGTCGCCACTCTTGGAGGATGGTGATTCAGTGGTTTACAAAACTTTATATTTAACATTTGAACATGGCCTTTTTTTTTTTTCTCAGATCAGAGAAAAATATGGAACTTATAATTATGAAATCATCTTGTGCTTTTCCTTTGGTGGATTGCCACCTTATTGTGGTGGAGGGGTTTGTGTGCCCTATTGGTCCCAGGAACTATGTTGTCAGGGGCAGCGTAGCTCCTGGTAGGTTCTCCCAAGACAATAATGGGTGTAGGGCTGGCCCAAGAGCAGTCCAGTGGGGTCCCTGTGAAAAAATGTTACATTAAGGACCCAGTGTACCCAAGGAAGCCACATGGGTCCACCTTCCAGTGAGCTCACCACCTGCAGGAGGGATCATGGTGCTATGTGAACCAGGTGGCAGCCTGGGCTACTCTGCTTGGACTGCTGCCCCCATAAGGGGTAGAAGATGGATGGGTCATATACTTTGTATTTACTAAAACATACCTGTACAAGTCAAAATAAGTGTACTAGTATACAGAGTGGTTTAAGACCTTAATCAGTCCCTCCAGGATTTCAGAATGTTGTGATTGCGTCAATTCATGCAAAATCAGCCAATCAGCACAACTATTGCACGACCTTGCAACTTTGTCCAATCACCGCAACTTTCCCACAACTTTGGCTAATCGTCGTCAACTTCCGCCAGTTTTACCAGTCAAAATTGTCTCTGCAGGGATGGCAATTTTCCGCCGATCCGTGGATTTCCGCCGATTTATTTTCAAATTGATCATTTCTGTGAATCGTCTAAATCCGTTGAGAAAATTTTAGGGGGGGGGGGGGGGTAAGGTACCTTATTGTTACCGATTTTAGCTAAAATCAACACGATTACATAAGCGCTCGGCGCTTCCCCGGGTCAAGTCTCCCGCGATAACCCGGATGTTTTGTACTCAAGCTACTGCTGTATTGTAAACAGCCCTGCGATTGGATAGTTGCAAACAATTGGACCAATCAAATGGCTCGTTGTATGCTTTGTCAAAAATTCATGGCGGCGTGTTCGTCAGGGATGTGATTTTTTCCTCTAATTTGCGGAATTCCACCTTTTTTTTTGTCTTCCAGGAAGATAAAGTACGTTAAGTACGTTAGCGGCTTGTGGTCCACGAATGCAGTGAAGGTGCGCCCTTTCAGGCAGAACTGGAAGTGGTGTATGGCCAGGTGGAGAGCCATTAACTCTGTCAAACACGCTGTATTTACGCTCACTGTCGTGCAAAGACCTGCTAAAAAAGGTGAGCGGCTGCCAAGAACCAGCAGCGCATTGCTCCACGACGGCCCCTATGGCCATGTCCGAGGCGTCGGTAGTGAGCGCTATCCGAGCCGCCGGGTCTGGGTGCGCCAGTAGTGCAGCGTTTGCCAGAGCTGTTTTAACCTCAGAGAACGTCTGCTTCCACTCAGGAGTCCAGTCGACTCGGTCCGCCGGTTTCTGTTTCTTGAGTGCGGCGTACAACGGCTGTATGAGCTGGGCTGTGCGGGGGAGGAAACGGTTATAAAAGTTAACCATCCCCAAAAACTCCTGCAGCGCCCTGACATTGATGTTGAGGAGAAAAAAAATAGCAAAACAATTTAGATAGATGTACTTTATTGATCCCAAACTGGGAAATTACAGATTTAGTTACATTACTTTTATGATTCCAAACAGTTTGAGATTGACAGTGCACAGTGGACATTGACTCATAACTTTTGAATATTTCTAAGACTTGGCTACATCAGTGATTGTGCAAAATGAACTGCTCAAGACTCAGTGGAGATTAAAACTGGTGATCTGAAATGAATGCTGAAATTATAAAAAGTAATGGTATGAATGAATTTTATTTCTATTATGGAATAGATAAAATATAACTGATTTTGATTTGATCAAGTGTTAAAGCATGTGATGGATAATGCTTGTTGGAATATTTTAGGAATGCTATCTTCTTGGAACATAAGTCAATATTATACAGTAATAAGTGGCATTCAGCTGTTTGTTTTATGTCATTTAAGCACAGTTCTGGTACTTAAAAATCATAAAAACCCAGGAGCTTCGGGGGGCTTTGCCCCCCTTGCCCCCCCACCGGGGCTCTGCCCCAGATCTCGCTGGGGGACTATGTCCCCCAGACCCCCTGCTAAATTTTCAGATAATTTCCCCAACCCCAAATCAAATCCCTGGTTCATATTGGAATTCTGAGCTTTCGGTATTGTTTTCAGCGGAATTATGAGATTTTTATCGAAGGATCAGGAGTCATCAGTGCTAGAAATAGACAAAAGTGTCAAAAATAAGTTCCGATGGAATTGGCTTAAGAGAACAGTGACGGTAAAGGTGAAAATTGGCTCAAAGTTCGACGAGGTAACAGAAACACTCGGACAATTTCTGAAGAAACCAGAAAAGGAGATGAAGTTCAAAGTTCAGAGACTGACACAGCTTGCTGCCAAAAGGAAGAAAGTTTCACATTAGAAGTGACTTGGTGACCAGTGTAAATAGTGTAATAAACTCTTATAGAACTGTTAAATATGTTGGATTAAAGACAGTGAGACAACGTTGAAGAAAAAGTAAGTTAACTTTTCATTAAATTTAATGATTTATCTAAGTCTAGTATTTAATTTTTTTTTTTTTTTTTTATCATTTTTCTCAGTCTAAATTACTTCTGTTTTACTGAAAACCTCTCAGCTTCAGGGGGGCTGTGCCCCCCCGCCCCCCCCCCAAAAAAAGTCAATCGACCAAATTAGATTTCAGCTGAAATCAGAATTTCCTGTTGCCATCCCTGTCTCTAGCACTCAAATGCTCAGTCTAACCAACCAAATGCGTCGCTGCACCGTGTTCGCTTTTGTGTTTACAGTATTAACGGAACACATCAGCAAAAAGTGTGATTTTAAAAAAAACAAAAACACTCACCCGTGAAGTTTGCAACACCATCCCTTCATCTTCCCCAGCCTGCCGGTGGACGTCTCGCCACATCTGCACGGGCTGCACGGTGGCGCAGTGGTTTAGCACTGTGGCAGCACAGTTTTACCCTCGGCCAGGGGATCGCGGGGATCATGAGATCGTGGGTTCGATCCCAGCCCCCGACCAACAGTGAGCTGTGTGGAGTTTGCATGTTCTCCCCGTGTTGCGTGGGTTTACTCCGGGATTTCTCCGGTTTCCTCCCGCATACCAAAAACATGTAGGTTTAGGGCACTCGCGCACGCAGCGACCGGCAGCCAGTGGCTTGCCACCAGACTGCAAACCAAATCTACCTACGGGTACAAATAAGTAACAAAAAAAAATAAAATAAAAAAAAAAATCTCCATCCTGACCGTGTGTATGAAGCGCTGGGTTTGTGTGGAATAACGTTCACTTGCCCTAAAAGCACCCCGTCGCGGAAGCGCACGTGAGGACAAATACCGTAAAACCACAAATAAAACAAGCTAACACTACAGCCAGTGTTTGAACATTTTATACATCTTTGGAGGTAAAATCAACTACATCTTGTTAATGAGCTTTAAAGCTGTGAATCTCCCATCTTGACGGACAATAGCCCCCCCTCCCCCCCCCCCCATCCCGTAAATGAAAGATATATGTCAAGACCAACGTGCAGCAGACAGGTAGGAGTTAGGCACGGAAAGAGAGAATATTGTCTAATTTTTTTTTATTTTTTTTTTTTCAGAAAAACACAGAGTCCAATAGACGATACAGAGCAACAGAATAAGTTGTTTTTTCCTCTCCACTCGGTACCAAGTGGTTGGGGACCGTAGGGAGTTTTCAAATGAAGGTGCTGCTAATAATTTCCAAATCTCTACTCTTCAACATGCATTCAATGCAATTTAGCTGTTGTAATGGATATTGTGTTAGTCTCTATTTGCTGTTGCACAAGAGTTTTTCTGTATAGCAAAAGTTTCTGCTTAATTTACAAATCACTAGTAGGAAATTTTTGACAATCCTGTGCTTTTCTTATATAGAATATCACTGCAGTAAACTGGAAAAAAAACATCTGCTTTAAAATTTGTAATTCTTCCCACAACTTTTAGTGCAAAAAACACTAAAAACATCACAACTTTTATCGGTACTTTTTAAAAAAAGCTCCTGTGAATTCAGTTTTTTGGGCCGCAACAATCAAAAACATCCCACGAAATCCTGGAGGGACTGCTTAATGAGTTGCTGATTGACAGTAACCCCCCCCCCCCCCCCAAAAAAGCTACCAGTTGATGCAGTGGAAAGGATCACAAAACTTCAGAAAGGTAATTCACCACAGTGTGGTCAGTCACCTGTGGCTTAAATTTGGAGGAAGTACAAACAAAATTGGAAGCTTGTAAAAGGGAAACGTACAGATAAATCAAGATTCCAGTGCCAGAGCAAAAAAGTAAAATACCTCAAATAGAGAATGCATAACATGAAAAATTTGCAGACTAAGGAAAAGTATGTGACTGAACTGTATGAAATCTGAACTAATATTCAGTGATGAATCACAAATCTGCATTAGGGAAGGAGATGATGCTACACTTATGCCATTCCAATCAAACATAAACATGGCTGAAGAAAAAGCAAATTTCAGTCATTGATATGGGATTGCATGTCAGGTAAAGGACCAGGGGAGATGTCATCACCTCTACAATAAATGCACAGGGGTTAATTACCTTTGCCAAGGAAGTAATGTAATCGGGTGGTTTGTCTGTCTGTTAGCAGGATTATGTAAAAACTACTGGACGGATTTTGATGAACTCTTCACCAGAGGTAGGCCTTGGGTCAATGATGAACCCATTAAATTTTGGTGATGATCTGAGACTGCATACATCCATCAAGGCCCTTGAAGCAGCCTTGGTGGAGGTATGTGCTCTGAGTGCTTTTCTAGTAGAAGATTGGACACTTTTCATTCCATTAATCAAGTGTAGGTTTAGGGATTATAGGGTCATTTTTCAGAATGGTGCATCTTGCCACCGTGCAACCAGAACTTTTTTTTGGGACAGACATACAGTACTGTTGATACTCTGTGACATAGCCAGCAAACCATCTGGATCTCAATCAGCTTGGTCTATAAAATGGTCCATAAAAAGGCTTCATGGTGTACACTGATGTGTCAACTATGGAAGAAAGTTGGAACCAGATTGATTGAAGAACATCATTGTTTTACATTAGTGAAGTTCTTATCTCACAAATTTCAATCCAAAGCAGGTGCAACTAAGTGCTAATTGTGACTTTTTTTAAATTAACAATTCAGTAATTTTTCCTTTATGATTGAATGGTTCAAAAAAAATTTTTTTTCTTTCGAGATGAAAAATCCCATTACCACAGTGTCCTAGAATTTTTAAGGTATGTTTTATGAAGCCAAAATATTCAATTTTTAAATGAAAATAGTTATGTCATATTTGTGATTTTTTTCTTTTCTATAAATCAATGCAACTAAATCAATATCCTCCAAGAGTGGTGATTTTATAAGTCTTAGCAGAATATATACTGCCATTGTCTCTACAATTTGAATTCATTGACCATTTTGCTTTTGGACTATCCCAGATTTATTTGGGAATATGCAAATAATCTCAATGTCTATTTTATCAGTCAGTGGTTTTCAAACTTTTTGTGCCCAAAAGTGCAAGGCAAAATGTTTGCCTCCACAAGCGCAGAGCCAACCATTTGTAAATGGTTATACTTCCTTTACACAGGGGTGGAGAGCACTGAGAGATCGTTGAGAGATATGGCCAATTTTTGATCTATCAATGATCTTCAGCAATCTCCACAGATGCCACATCCATCCATCCATCCATCTTCTACCGCTTTTCCGGAGGTCCGGGTCGCGGAGGCAGCAGTTCAAGCAGAGAAGCCCAGACTTCCCTCTCCCCAGCCACCTGCTCCAGCTCTTCAGAGGGGATACCAAGGCGTTCCCAGACCAGCTGGGAGACATAGTCTCTCCACCGAGTCCTGGGTCTGCCCCGGGGTCTCCTCCCAGTGGGATGTGCCTGAAACACCTCAAGTGGGAGGCGTCCAGGAGGCATCCTAATCAGATGCCCATACCACCTCAACTGACTCCTTTCAATGTGGAGGAGCAGCGGTTCTACTCTGAGCCTCTCCCGGATGACTGAGCTCCTCACCCTATCTCTGAGGGTGAGTCCAGCAATCCTACGGAGAAAGCTCATTTCAGCCGCTTGTATCCGCGATCTCGTTCTTTCGGTCATTACCCAAAGCTCGTGACCATAGGTGAGAGTAGGAACGTAGATTGACTGGTAAATCGACAGCTTTGCCTTAGAACTAAGCTCCCTCTTCACCACAACAGACCGGTACAACGTCCGCATCACTGCAGATGCTGCTCCAATCCGTCTGTCGATCTCTTGCTCCATTTTCCCCTCACTCGTGAACAAGACCCCAAGATACTTAAACTCCTCCACTTGGGGCAGGAGCCTGTCCCCAACCCGGAGAGGACAATCCACCTTTTTCCGGCTGAGGACCATGGACTCGGACTTGGAGGTGCTGATTCTCATCCCAGCCGCTTAACACTCAGCGGCAAACCGTCCCAGCAAGAGCTGTAGGTCATTGCTGGATGAAGCCAACAGGACAACATCATCTGCAAACAACAGAGATGAGATCCTGTGGTCACCAAGCATGACGCCCTCCATTCCCTGGCTGCGCCTAGAAATCCTGTCCATAAAAATTATGAACAGGATCGGTGACAAAGGGCAGCCCTGGCGGAGTCCAACTCTCACTGGGAATGACTCCGACCGAGTGTTGGCAATACGAACCAAACTCTCACAACGGTCGTACAGAGACCGAATAGCTCGTAACAAGCCCGATACCCCATACTCCCGAAGCACCCCCCACAAAAATCCACGAGGGACGCGGTCAAATGCCTTCTCCAAGTCCACAACACATGTAAACTGGTTGGGCAAACTCCCACGAACCCTCAAGAATTCTCGAGAGGGTAAAGAGCTGGTCCGATGTGCCACGGCCAGGACGAAAACCACATTGCTCCTCCTGAATCCGAGGTTCGACCAACGGCCGGATTCTCCTCTCCAGTACCTTGGCATAGACCTTCCCAGGGAGGCTGAGGAGTGTGATCCCTGTAAAGTTGGAGCACACCCTCCGGTTCCCTTTTTTGAAGAGAGGAACCACCACCCCGGTTTGCCATGCCAAAGGCACTGCCCCCGACCTCCACACAGTGTTGCAGAGGCGTGTCAACCATGACAACCCAACAACATCCAGGGCCTTGAGGTACTCAGGGCGAATCTCGTCCACCCCCGGGGCCCGGCCACCAAGGAGATTTTTAACCACCTTGGCGACCTCAGCCCCTGTGATAGGCGAGTCATCCCCCTCGTCCCCAAACCCTGCTTCCTCTGTGGAAGGTGTATCAGTGGGATTGAGGAGATCCTCGAAGTATTCCTTCCACCGCCCGACGATATCCCCAGTTGAAGTCAACAGTGTCCCATCCGCACCATACACAGTGTGGACGGGGAGCTGCTTTCCCCTCCTGAGCCGCCGAACAGTTTGCCAGAATCTCTTTGAAGCCGACCGAAAGTCTTGTTCCATGGCCTCACCGAACTCCTCCCATACCCGCGTTTTTGCTTCAGCAACCACCCGAGCTGCACTCCGTTTGGCCTGCCGGTACACCTCAGCTGCTTCGGGAGTGCCACAAGCCAACCAAGCTTGATAGGACTCCTTCTTCAGCTTAATGGCCCCCCTCACCACTGGTGTCCACCACTTGGTTCGGGGGTTGCCACCACGAGATGCACCGACCACCTTGCGGCCGCAGCTCTGGGCCGCCGCTTCAACAACAGAGGTGGAAAACATGGCCCATTCAGACTCCATGTCTCCAGACTCCCTCGGAATGTGGTTGAAGTTCTTCCAGAGGTGGGAGTTGAAGACCTCCCGGACAGGGGCCTCAGCCAGACGCTCCCAGCACACCCTCACTATACGTTTGGGTCTACCAGGTCTGAATGGCTTCCTCCACTGCCATCGGATCCAACTCACCACCAGGTGGTGATCAGTTGACAGCTCTGCACCTCTCTTTACTCGGGTGTCCAAGACATACGGTCGCAGGTCTGATGATACGATAACAAAATCGATCATCGACCTGCGACCTAGGGTGTCCTGGTGCCAGGTGCACATATGGACACCCTTATGCTTGAACATGGTGTTCGTTATGGACAGACTGTGGTTAGCACAGAAGTCCAATAACTGAACACCACTCGGGTTCAGATTGGGCAGGCCGTTCCTCCCAATCACCCCCTCCAGGTTTCATTGTCGTTGCCCACATGCGCATTGAAGTCCCCCAGTAGGACAATGGAGTCTCCAGGAGGAGTACCCTCCAGCACCCCAGTCACAGACTCCAAAAAGGGTGGGTACTCTGAAACATCATTTGGTGCATAGGCACAAATGATGGTCAGGACCCGTTTCCCAACCCGAAGGCGCAGGGAAGCAACCCTTTCGTCCACCGGGGAAAACTCCAATATAGAGGCAGCAAGGTGGGGCGATACAAGAATACCCACCCCTGCTCGTCGCCTCTCGCCCGGGGCAACTCCAGAAAAGGCCAAGCTCCTGCCCCTCTCCAGGAGACCGGTTCCGGAACCGGAGCTGTGTGTTGAGGTGAGGCCGACTATATCTAGCCGGTATCGCTCAAACTCGTACACCAGCTCAGGCTCCTTCCCCACCAGAGAGGTGACATTCCACGTACCAAAAGCCAGTTTAGAAAGCTTGGGATCAGTCCGTCAAGGTCTCCGCCTTTGACCGCCACCTAATCCACATAGCACCGGACCCCCATGATCCCTCCTGCAGGTGGTGAACCCACTGGAGGGCGGACCCATGTAACTCCTTCGGGCTGAGCCCGGCCGGGTCCCATGGGTGGAAACCCGGCCACCAGATGCTAGCCTTCGAGCCCCTCCCCCAGGCCTGGCTCCAGGGTGGGGCCCCGGTAACCCCATACCGGGCGGGGTACACTGAATCCTTGATATACAATTTATCATGAGAGTCTGTTGGATCGTTCTTAGTCTGGCCCTTCACCCAGGACCAGTTTGTCTTGGGAGACCCTATCCGAGGCAAATTGCCCCCGGACAACATAGCTCCTGGGATCACTGGGGCACGCAAACCCCCCCACCACGATAAGGACAGATGCCACAATCTCCTCAAAATTTTGACTCAGTCCAAAACACACAAGGATCTCCCAAATGATCAAAAAGATCGAAAATTGGTCCAATCGCTCAATGATCTCCATGCTGTGTAAAGGGGCCCTTATAAAGAAATACTGGAGTGATGGCCTAGTGGTGCAGTATCCGCCCCACAGCCAGAATGTTGTGGGTTCACACGCCTCAGCCGGGTCATACCAAAGACCATAAAAATTGTTCTTTCTGCTATCTAGCTTGGTGCTCAGCATAATGGAAAGGAAAGTTAACACAGAGCTATGATTACACCCCCCCCCCCCCAGCTTTCACTACATAATAGTAGCTCTGTGGCCTAGAATCAGTGAAATACAAATAGGCACCAGCCTTGTACGCATGCTGTGCAAGGTGACTTAACTTTAATAAAGAATACAGTGTGAATCCAAAGCTTACCTGGGCCTAAATCTTGTGATTTTTTTCTGCTCTTTTTGTGTTGCATTGACTACAATATATTTAGCGATGTTTGTGTGTAATATATTTTCATCTTCTCATGAGAAGCTGGAAAGTAAAGAATAACAGTGGTGCCAGTGATAGCTGGAGCACTTGAGGCTGTGACCCCGAAACTCCAGCAGATCTCAGGAGCAATGTTCCAGATCTCAGTGCAGAAGAGCATGGTCCTAGGAACAGCTAAGATACTGGAGAGGACCCTCAGACTCCCGGGCCTCTGGTAAAAGACCCAAGTTTGAAAGAGAACACACAAGACCACCTGGGAATTTTATACATAGATATGCACATACAGCTGAGTTGGATTATTTTGTCTAGAAAACTGTACCGACTCATACACATACTAGTAGTGAATGCTTGCTTTTATTTAATACATCTGTTTCTTTGATATCCATTTAATTCTATCAACAAAACTGAGTAAAAGCATTTTTTTTTCCTTAAGTGGTTCTGACTCCGGATGCTTTGTGCCTCTTACCTGTCTTCAGTGTGAATGAGCAAGAGTTAAAATCCATTTGTCCCATTTCAGATCATTCGTTCATTTGAAGTTGATGGTTCAATTTGGGTTGGCCATTGTTATGAGTTGCAGTCCACCTGGCATACGCTAGGTGGCAGAAAATGATTAGCAATGAAGCGTATGCGTCGTGACGTCAGACGCATGTTTGGAAAAGAGGCGGGAGCGAAGTAAGTATGGCCGTAACAGTCCTTAATGTTATGTTTTGTTTTTTTTTCCTCGAAGTTTGGACGGTGTTTTTGAGTATTTAAATCAAGATGTCGTTATTGAAACCGTTCAGTAAACTCCCCGGTCTCAACGCAGCCAGCATATTGGTAAGTCTGTTCTTTTAAATGACGCATTCTGGATGGTAAACTCGGGGTTGTGAGGCGCTAATGGCGGAGAAATTTAGCTAGATCCAAGGATTATAATACGAAGCTCGTTCAGTTTAGCTATGCTTTCTTTAAATTAACTGGCTCAGCAAAGTCGGCAACCTGAGTGAGAGAATATGTACTACACCCTCATCGGTGATATGGATGAAAATTATGATGAGGATAAGAGGCCAACTTAAACTTAGATTTATTCGATGATTATATGTCTGCTTGTTTTTTTGTAGTTATGATGTGAAGTCAGGTGTGATCGCCAGGTTTTGTGCTGACTTGAAGTGTTTTTTTCCCTGCAGCTGGTGGAGAGTGAGGAGCAGTTTCAGCAGAGTGTAGCAGATGCTCTAGTGATGGAGACCAGTGTCACCGTTAATGTGTGAGTCCTCCTCCAGTAATCTGCTGAAGTCGGCAGTTTTCTTGCTTAAACGCACAACTGGGAACCATCTGCTCTCCTGTTTTTAGCCTTTAATTGTGGTCTTTGTGTTTAACCCAAGCAGAATTTGTTTGAATTAAATGAATAGATTATTTGAGATAATAAAAGTACTCTCTTCTATCCAAGAGGATATGCCATTTTTAAAATGATTTTATATCTTCTTATTTTCTACCTTTTGTTACTGGATCCAGTTTTAGTAGTGTCACCGACTGTGAAATTTGGGGGCAAATATCAATGTTGAAAATTGTTAGTTGGATGATAGTTGATACCAATTGTTTTGTTTTTTTTCCCCTCATTTATTCCATTTTCATTGCCAGGTAGACAAAGAAATATGCATTATTAAAAAAATTACTTAACTGAAATACGTTAAAATGGTTCAGTCCCAGATGTTTTATGAATTCACAGCTTTAGTCTACTGTTGTCTGTTTCAGGGCAAAATCGGTGCCACAACAGCAGAAAAATATCAGCCACTGCCGATATCTTTGGTAACAGCTGATATCCGTCAATAGAATTAATATCAGCCAATACTGATATATTGGCCAATATAATGGTGAATCCCTAAAAAGTTCTTATTTGGCTGTGAAATTAAATTTGTACTTTAATAACCCCCTTTATTAATGCTCATAGTGTAATAGTGTTGCTACTTGTTATTTTAACCCATACCACCCCTTGGACTACTTGCATTGAATGATATGACGTATTTCCGGATGTAAATAATGCGGCTTTTTCTCATCCGGTTTGTATTTTAAATATATAATTGCAGTAGATGTAGGAAGATTTATAACAAATGTACTTAAAACATTTAATTTGGAGCTATTCTAAGGACAGGAGAAAAATATACTCTGAGAATGGCTGTGCCCTGCTTTGGTCAGTGTCACAGTTTTATGAAAGAAATGTACATTTTCATGGCTTTACAATGTTTTGGACCAAGCTCCTTGTTTAAACTGTCTATGATAAAGGGCTACCTCCAAGAAAATCGGTAATGCTGTTTTTAAAAAAGAAGCTAATAATGTAAAAATGCATCTTGTCCTCAGGATCACACTTTAATTATATTTTGACTACCCTGATGCTGAGAGAATGCTGAGTGTGAGCACTTCTCATTTAGTAAGAAGATTTATTTTTAGCATTTAATTTTTTAGACCTAGATAATCTGTCACCGCCTATCAGTTTGTGGACTGTTTACATGTGGCTGTGATGTGTATTCACCTTCCTGGTCGGTCAGCTGTTATCTGTATCCTGGTGATCAGCAGACTTGCCCACTGAACAGCACTAACCTAGCCCTGCTAACAAGCAATTCTTTGGCTCTGTGAATATTCCTTGGTCACTCCTGGCCTCCCTCAGAACATCTCTATGCCACCATGACTTGTCCATGATCTTCTGGTTCTGTCCCCCTGTCTTCACTTTTTGCTGCTGATTTGCTCGGATGCATTGCTGTCATTAAACCTGGGACTATCTCCGCTGTGTCCATCGAGGCTCAAACACTGCAGGTTGGTCTACTACGACATGACCTCCTTCACTCATACAGGCTATAAATCTCAATAATAATAATAATAATTGTTGTTATTATTATTATTATTTAAATGACAACAAAAAGAAATCAAAGATACATTAAACAATCAAAAACTACCCCTTAGCTTGTAATTTGTCATAATAAGTGTTGATTTTTTTTTTTTTTTTTTTTTTTTTTTGGATTTTGTATACTTTATTGATCCCCAGAGGGGAAATTGAGGGCATCCACCTGGATGGATGAAGCAGCCACGGTACGGCGCTATCCCTTTACCATTCACACACACATTCACACCTAGGGCCACTTTAGAGTCTCCAATTAACCTAACCTGCATGTTTTTGGCCTGTGGGAGGAAACCAGAGAAATCCCAGAGTAAACCCACGCAGATGTGGGGAGAACATGCAAACTCCACACAGATCACTGTTGGTCAGGGGCTGGGATCAAACCAGGGATCCCATGGCCAAGGGTGAGTTGCTTTGCTGCCGCAGTGCTAACCACTGCGCCACCGTACTGCCGTAATAATGGTCAAACCAAGTTTTGTGCCACTGAACATGGTACATTTTTTTTAAGTTCACTGTTTAGCTAGACTAATTATTGTAAGTGGCTCTAATTCCAACTCCCGCAAAGCTATTGGCAGAAAAAAATAATGCTACAGAGAAGTTTCGGCAATAAAAACATTTTTACATTGAGTGAATAATAAACCAGGAGATAAAAGGCTGAAGTTACCAGATGACTGGGAAAATACAGAAAAGTATTGAGGGAAATGGCTAGAAAGGTATGTGGTGTATCCAGTGGTCAGAGGAAGGAAGATGAGGATGTTGCGCCCTCTGCTCCACAGTTCGGGAGAGGTACGTGGTGCTTTTGAGCAAGAAATAATGAAGAGAGTCGTGGTCTACATCTTCACTCCATCTTGCTTTATTCAAAAAGACCCTGGACATTTCTGCGCAAGCGCACAGCACAGTTCCCTCTCCGGGCAAAAGCAATCAATTTGTGAATCATCGAACTCTCAGCAAACCGTAAACAGTGCACACAGCATCCAAACCCCCTAATACTGTACTGATGTTTTTAAATGTAACAACCATGTGCAAAAAGAATAATGAAACATTAATCTTTTTAACTCTCATCCCTAACTGTATATATTGTCTACAATCAGCTTTTTAACTGACTTTTTAACCTGTAATCTGCTTCTTAACCCGTGTATGATGCGCTCTTAATTAACCTCTTGCACTCCAGGATACCGCGGGCGGTCACGTCTCTGCGTCCTAGTGCGTCTCAGTGCGCACTGAAAAAAAAAAGAAAAAAAGCTGCATTTCCGTTCTTCCAGTACAGACACAGCCGCGAACAGAAAGCCAAAGGAGTGTTTTGATTGGTTTAGATTTGATTGACCTCTCATTCGACTAATAAGAGCCTTGAATTGGGTTTCTGAAACCTTGAAGAACCAATGACTGAAAACCTAGCAAGAAGGACTTGCCTACCAATGACCGCGAATACAACGGGCCAATTGAAGCAGAGAAGCTCGACGATTGAAACGCGTGCATCCCGTGCGTAAAATGTGTTTTGTGTAAGCCGCTGGGTGACACACATTGAGACCTGTGTGTAACGGTAGCGTTTGCCAGTCTTTTTTTATTACTACTGTTCTTATTTGTTTTGAAAAATCGTTCACCAAAACCGCAATCATGGAAGCGCAAAACCGCAATAATGGAATCATGGTTTGACCGGGTCGGGTGACCAGAACCACGAGTCCGTAACAACCGGACCAGCTTCATGTTCGTCTGACAATGAGGAACAGATGTTCACCAACGACACTGCTGTTGTGGACAGGTAAGTGATATAAGCTAAATTATTCTTTATCACTGAAAATGGTAATAAAAATGACTTTTGACCGATCGGTAATTACAACGGTGTGTCATGGCCACATGATGGACCGTTGACGGACCGTTTTTTGTGCACCGAGCTCCTCTGTAGCGGGGGGGGGGGGGGGAGTTGTTATCCTCTACATTGCAGATATTTTAGTATAATTTTTATTGCACTGTAGGTTATTTTTTTCTTGTAAAAAAAAGGCCACACATTTTTTACATGGCATGCTTCTTTGTGTGTGGGGGGCTTGTTTGTTCATTCATTCATTCATGAATGAATAAACACCCCCCCCCACACACACACACACACACACACACAGCCCTGAGTGTCACCTTTCATTAGAGCCCAAGATGGAGCTTCTATGTTTCAGCATTCAAAAGTTAAACGTTTTTCCAAACTGTGCCATTTGGCACAATTTGGCACAGTTCAAAAACGCCTGGGAACAACCTGAGGAAAAAAGCTGTGTAATATATTCACTTTTTGTGGTATTGTTACAAAATTTTGACCTCAGCTTGATAACACTTGGTTCTACATTTCTGTTACATTTTCCAGCCAGTATCTGACAGCCGTGTGTTATCTGCAAGCATTTGTATCCAAAAAAAACACCCAGGCGAAATTTATTTTCTTCAAGTTCAGTATGTTTAGATGACTGTTACTCAGCGGCCGGAGCACTTAGAGAGATTATGACTGTTTTGCCAAAAAATTCAAAGTGTTTTCTTTTAAATGAGACCAACCCCATGAAGATGCTGCAAAGGGTTGAAGAACAGCTTTTGATTTACTTTGGGTATGTTATTTTTAGGCGTTTTTAGGGAAATTGACCAGAGTGCAAGGGGTTAACCCTTTAATCCCCATTTTTAACCCGTCACTAGGAGACTTGGTGGTGGATTGAGAAGGTACAGGAAAGTATCCAATGGAAGAGGTTAGCAAAGAAAAAGTGGGATAGTCAGGGAGATGAAGACAGTAGACAGGAGTATTTGGAATCTAAGCGCATGGCAAAGAGAGGAGGCAAAGGTTCAGGAAAAGACATATACTGAGTTGTATGAAAGGCTTAACACTAAGGAAGGAGAAAAGGACTTGTATTGATTGGCTAGACAGAGATCAAGCTGGAAAAGATGTGCAGCAGGTTAGGTTGATTAAGGACAGAAATGGTAATGTACTAACAAATGACAGGAGTGTGGTGAGAAGGTGGAAGGAGTACTTTGAGGAGCTGATGAAAAAAGAAAATGAGAGAGAGGAGGATGGTGATCAAGGAAGTCCCTAGGATTAGCAAGGCGGAAGTGAGGGCAGTTTTGAAGAGGATGAAGAATGGAAAGGTGGTTGGTCCAGATGACGTACCTGTGGAGGTATGATGTTTAGGAGAGATGGTAGTGGACTTTTTAACCCGATTGTTTAACACAATCTTAGAGAATGGGAGGATAGCGGAGGAGTAGAGAAGAAGTGTGTTGGTACCAATTTTCAAGAACAAAGGTGATGTGCTGTAGTAACTACAGAGGCATAAAGTTGATCAGACGCACTATGAAGATATGGGGAAGAGTTGTTGAAGCCAGGTTAATAGGAGAGGTGACAATCAGTGAGCAGCAGTATGGTTTCATGCCAAGAAAGAGTACTACAGATGCAATGTTTGCTCTAATAGTACTGATGGAGAAGTATAGAAGGGCAGAAGGAGTTGCACTGCATCTTTCTGGATCTAGAGAAAGCATATGATAGCGTTCAAGTTGGGGGGTGGGGTTACATCAGGGATCAGCTTTGAACTCCTTCTTGTTTGCCATGGTGATGGACAGGCTGACAGATGAGGTCAGGCAGGAGTCTCCGTGGACTATGATGTTTGCAGAGGACATTGTGAACTGTAGTGAGAGTAGGGAGCAGGTGGAAGAGAACCTGGAGAGGTGGAGATATGCTCTGGAGAGAAGAGGAATGAAACTCAGTAGAAGCAAGACAGAATACATGAGTGTGAATGAGAGGGAGGCAGGTGTAACGGTGAAGATGGAAGGAGTAGAGGTAGTGAAAGTAGATGAGTTTAAATACCTGGGGTCAACCATCCAAAGCAATGAAAAATGCTCAAGAGGGGTGAAGAAGAGAGTGCAGGCAGGGTAGACTGGGTGGAGACGAGTGTCAGGGGTGATTTGTGACTGAAAGGCAGCAGCAAAAGTGAAAGGGAAGATTTACAAGGTGGTAGTGAGACCTGCTATGATGTATGGTTTGGAGATGGTCGCGCTGACAAAAAGACAGAAGATGGAGCCGGAGGTGGCAGAGTTGAAGATGCTAAAATTTTCATTGGGTGTGACTTGGAGGGACAAGATTCGAAATGAGTATATCAGAGGGACAGCTCAGGTTGAGCGGTTTGGAGACAAAGTGAGAGAGGCAAGGCTGAGATGGTTTGGACATGTGCAGAGGAGGGATAGTGAATATATTGGACAAAGGATGTTGAAGATGGAGCTGCCAGGCAGGAGGAAAAGAGGAAGACCACAGAGAAGATTCATGGGTGTAGTGAAGGAGGACATGGAGAGGGTTGGTGTTGCAGAGGAAGATGCAAGGGATAGGGTGAGATGGAGGCAGATGATCCGCTGTGGCGACCCTTAAAGGGAGCAGCTGAAAGAAGAAGATAAAAGGCTGAAGTTACTCAGTGAATCAGCTTTAAATATATCATGTCAAGAGAACAAATCCAAACAGTGAAATGGAGTAATTTACACCTAATCTATCCTCTATTATTTCCATCTGTTCATCCAAATCTGCTGCAGGCTTCATATCCTCCATTGGGACTCTGTTACCATAGCAACACCCCAACAAAAGCCAAGTTTCTGTTGATTATAACAAAATAAAAGCTAGTATTAGCTTAAAATGACCTGACAGTTATCCACCATGTTTCCCACCTTTGTGGCAGTGAATGTTTATCGTTTTACTAATCTTTAGAAAATTATTGGCTTTAAATTTTGTTGCTTTCATGCACAGCCAGTGTAGAACATAGCGACCGGATGAGACAGAGCCGTAACTCGTAAAACGCGGAAGTCTTTGTGCAAGTAGTCCATTGCTGGTCATGATTTGAACACTTTTTAAGTGGAATACGGGACTTTTATTCATGTTCTACCAGCTCATTCCAATGAGGGCAAAACAAACTAATGCTATGGCACTGTGTCGTTTGTTCATTCATTTGTCTGTCCACAGCTTGCAAGAATCACTGCTTCTCTCAGGCAAACTGCCCTAATGCTCACCAAACTTGTATACAATGATCCTCAGGTTGTGCTCAAGGTCAGGGTCAAAGGTCACAAGCTATGAGCATATGTCAGTCACTTCAACTCTGAGCATGATTAGGGTCTGTGTGTGTGTATATTAGAGAGAAGTCAAGGCTCTTGGTGACCCAAGAGTGGGTTTACCATTTCAGAATGAGCTACTCTGTCACTGGCAGTCTGGTTATCAATTAGTTAGTTAGTTAGTGCTATTAAATATTGTCATTTCTGTTTGACACAATTAGCCAGTGATTGCTATTCAGCCTAACAACATGTGCGTTTAATCTCTCCAACAGGATACTAGCTAAGAGTCTCCCTTTGCCCATGGAGAATGATGAGCGCCGTCCGAGGATAGACTTGGTAGTTTTCATCATCAACCTGATCTCAGAACTCAGGTACCTAACAATGAAGCAGTAAACCATCTGTGTTTTAGTTCTTTTTCTTTAATTAAAAACAATCAGTTTCATATACTTTCCTTTTTCTACCACACAGTGTGAAAATGTCAAACTAAAACATGTTTTCTTCTCTTTTATCTACCTTCTATCTGCTCTTTGAAAACTCACTGACCCTGGTTACATGGTCACAATAAACAGATTACTGAGAATAAACCAATAAAGGCAGTAATCAGTTCTCTTGTGTTTGCATGCAGCTGAATAAACGGATTATTAGAGGGTAAACCACTTGAGTGAATGACCCTGGTTACATGACCTTTGTCTGATTATTTTGTTTACATGGTCACTTGAATAATCAGATAACTCCAGAAATCCGATCATAACCGGCTTATTCATGTGCATGTAAACATGGTCATTGACAGACTTTTACTCTGGTGTTAATTCTGATTTCATCATTGTGCAAAAATGAGCATTCAGTGCCTCTGATGTGCTTTGATCAACATATTGTATGCTTTAACTATAAATGAGTTGTTGGAACAGACCATGATAATGTAATTTTTGTCTTGTCTGTTTTGTAGTTTCCAGTCTGCAGAAACCTCCCTCAAGTATTTGGACCCTGGATATTTCCTTGGGAAAGTCTGCTTCATGGTCACTAATGGTATGGCAATGGCTTTAATTATTTTAGGTATTTTTTTCTATTCTTCTTATTCAGTAATAATTTAAGAAAATTTCTGGAATAAATACTGAGATAAGATATGATATGGGGGAAATTCAGGTGTTACAACAGCACAAAGTCAGAAGCAACAAAAATGACCCGTGCTGGCAAAGTGAGTCGGAATGCACACCATGTCATTACGAGCTGCAGGCAGGAGAAGTCATAAATCATGACTCTTTCTTTGGTTGCTAGCAGCAGAAAAAACCATGAGTGCCTGGTATCATTGAGAAGCTTAGAAAACATACTTTCTAAAAATACATGTTTTTGTGGAAGATGTAACTTCCGACTGATCAAATGCGAGTTTTAAACCTAGCCAAAACATAAACAAATCGTCTTTTTCCGGTGTCCATTTTTGTGCACTTTCTACAAATTAAATATCATTAAATATCATTTTGAAGGTCTTTCAATACAGAATATGGAAAAAATGTTACCTCAGTTTTGATAATTTCCTCAAAGTGACTCATTTTGCCAGCACGGATCACACATACTGTATAATAAAAAACAATGGGTATGTTAAAAATATGAAGAAGAAAAATAATAATAAAGATAAGATAAAATAACAAGTACAGATACAGCAAGTATCAATATTATAATGGTGCAAGGTGACAATACAGGACACTTAACACTTGTTAAATCAGTACTTGAGATTTTTTTTTGGGGGGGGGGGGGCGGGGGCGCAATATGCACTTAACCTTGTCAGGCACATGTCAAGTTTCTGTGTTTTCTTGACCGGCTGACCTTTTATATTTTTTGTTCTTGCAGCTCGTAATGCTTCTGTCCCTGTGGAACGTCTGGATGCTGTCAGAAGACTGGCTGCATCGCTCCACTGTCCCCTGCTTTTTGCGGAGGATCAGGTTTGTAGCAATCTCGGTCACAAAGACACATTTGTCGGGTAATGCTGGGCAGCTTCAGAGGAAGGCATACAGTTTTGCTAGTGACTGCCGAAATGGAAACGGATTGTTCGTTTCAGGAACTGTGTACTCTTGACTTTGCATGTGACAAAATTAAAGTTAGGGTCGCCAAATGTTCCAGACCAGCTGACTTTTGAAGTTGTACCTTTAACTACAGTAAATATACAGTCGTGAAAAAAATTGGACACCCCTTTAAATATACAGTTTTTTTATTAAGAAATGTTCACATATCTATGTCTAACCTTGTTTTTGTTTTTATTTGCATTTTTTAACATTTATTTTAGCCATTTTAAGTGAGAATGAATGTGGGGGTGTGCTAAAAAAAGATAGGGGGTGTCCTAATTTATTCCTCACTATTTGTTTAGAATTACATTTTACAGAAAATTTGAAAAACGTCTTTAATTCATTTTTTTGTAACTTAGATTTTTATTCATTTTTCATCATATATAATGCATTCAGATCACATTCTACATTTAAAACACAAAGGGGTTAGGGTAGGGAAAAAGAAAAAAAATAAAAATTAAAAAATTAAAAATTAAAAAAAAAAAAAAAATAAAAGGGGGGGGGACAAATGTTGGAGCATCAAGTTTTTAGTTTCCATCTCTTAATTCTTCTGGTTTTTTCAGTGTCTTTGGTTATTCTTTCAATTTCTGCCTCGTTGTTGCACTTTGTAGTGTGTCCATTTCCGCCATTTTTTCTCCCATATTCCTTCTTGCATTCTTCGTCGATATGTTAGTTTTTCCATCATACGTATGTCCTCAACAATGTCAGTCCATTGTTCTTGGTCAGGAAGAACTTCTGATCGCCATTTTTTTGTGATAGTTTTTTTACATGCAATCAACAAGATTTTAACTAGATATCTGTCCTCAGCCTGTATAACATTGTCTTTTTTAAGATCACATAAGTACATCAGGTTACAGTTCATTGGTATATTATATCCTAATATCCTCTGTATTGTCATATGCATAGATTTCCAAAATGATGATATTTTGTAGCATTTCCAAAACATATGTGAGTGGTCTGCATTTTGAGCCCCACATCCCCTCCAGCATAAAGATTGGGTATTTGTATATTTTCCTTGAATCTGTGGTGTAATGAAAAAGCGAATCAGGTTTTTCCATCCAAATTCCCTCCATGCCCTTGAATTTGTTGATGTGTGTTGTGTTTTCCATATTTCCTGCCAGCTTTCTTCTGTTATGTTTAAATTGAGCTCTTTCTCCCATTTCTCCTTTATATAGTTACTTGTATGATTGTTTGTCATAAGTTTCTGATATAGTTTTGAAATAATTCTTATTTTATTTCCTGCATATGAGCTTAAAATAAGTTGTATAATCTCGTTCACATCTGTTTGGAGGTTATGCCTAATCTTCTTCATATAGTAATCTCTCATCTGCAGATATCTGAAAAATTCCGATCTTTCTAATTTAAATTTTCTCCTGATATTTACAAAGCTCCCGAGATCTTTTTTTCCGATATTGCCCCATGCTGTGATTCCCTTGTTCACCAGATTTTTGTATCCCCTATCTTGTTTTGCCGGTTCAAACTGACTGTCAAATGCTACCCATTTCAATAGTTTTATGTCTTCCCTTATATTATATTTTTGTACTATTTTATACCACAGTTCTAAAGTAAATTTAGTGATTGGGTCTATTTGTTTGATTTGCTTATATGCATCTTTATCCCCTATTATGCTTTGTACTGGGAGTCCCTCAATTTCCTTTTCCATTTCTTTCCATTTTGCCTCATATCCCTCGTCGCACCAACATATGATATATCTTATTTGTGCTGAGTAGTAATATTCCTTTAGACTCAGTAGGCCCATGCCTCCTTTCTCTTTTGGTAATTGGAGGGTTTTATATTTCACTCTTGGTTTTTTACCTCCCCAAACAAATCTCGATATCATCCTGTCCCACTTTGAGAATTGGGCACCTGGAATCTCTGTTGGTAGAGCCTGGAAGAGGTAAAGTAATCTAGGTTGTATGCTGATTTTGACTGTCTCAATTTTTGAATTCAGATCCATATTTAAGATTGACCATCTATCAATATCTTTTTTTTTTTTTCCACAATATCTTTATTGAACCTTTTTTTTTTTTTTTTTTTTTAACAAACATGATACAAACAATCAAACACTAACACTAAAGTACTACAAAAAAAAAAAAAAATGCACTAAAAACACCAACAACCACCAACAAAATCAAGTCTTCAACAATGCTCCTCTGTTTAGTCTAGACAATCCAATACATAAGTATACATATTATGTTCACCAGTTTGGAATTTACAAGGTCCACACACATCATTCACCTTCTTCTTCAAGAGTTATGTTTAAATTTTTTACATAATCAATAAAAGGTCTCCATATATTCTCAAACACAATTTCCTTTGATTTTAGTATATATGTTATTCTTTCTAATGGAAGGTTTGTTAACATCTGTCTTAACCACTGAGTCACATCTGGTCTATGAGTCTTTTTCCATAATAGTGCAATACATTTTTTGGCATTAAGCAAACTGAGGTCTATGAATGTTCTTTCACTTTTATTAAAATTATGCTTTTCTGGGTACAGACCCAACAAAAACAGTTTAGGATTCAATATGATTTGTTTTGAGATTATTTTTTCAATTGTTACCCTCACCTCTTCCCAAAACATTCTTATTAATCTACATTCCCATAAACAATGAAATAGGGTTCCTTTACTTTCCATGCATTTTGTGCATGTATCTGGTATATTTTTGTTATATCTATTTAACTCCTCCGGTGTAACATACATCCGCATTAACCATTTGAAATGTATCAATTTAAGGCGTGCATTTATTGATTTGGTTTGAGCTTCTGTACAAGCCAATTCCCATTGTTCCTCTGAAATTTCAATTTGCAGATCTTCTTTCCAGTAGTTTAATCTTTTCAGTGAATTTTCACTTGAAGATAGTGTCAGTGAGTTATAAAACTCTGAAATAATACCCTTTCTTTTACTATCTTTCATCATCATTTTTTCCAAGGATGAATAAATAGGTCGAGTGAGAGCTTTATTTTGATTTGATCGAATAAAGTTTCTAAGTTGAAGATATTTAAAAAAATGTGTTCTATTGAGATTAAATTTGATCCTCAGCTCTTCAAAAGACATTATGTTGTCTGCACATGGCAAATATAAATCCTGAATCTTTTGTATCCCTTTTAAATTCCATACTTTAAATACAGCGTCCGCTCTCCCTGGTTTAAAATATTGATTACCCCATATTGGACTAAATTGTGACAATAACTGTGGTTCTTTTAAATAGTTTTTAGCTTCACACCATATTTTGATCATATGCTTTACAAATGGATTTTTAACTTGTTTTTGTAATTTTTTTGCCGAATCTGAGTATATGAATATGGGAAGAGGTAAAGGTAAATTGTATGATTCCATTTCAGTCCAGTGAGGGAGATCATTTGATGAAAAATAATATGTCATAGACCTCAGTTGTGCCGACCAATAATACAACATAAAATTTGGACATTTCAGACCTCCACGATCAAATGGTAAATATAATAAAGACAAACGTAATCTAGCCCTCCTGTTGTTCCATATAAATTCCACTAACTTTTTTTTTATTCTTGAGAATAGATCTAAAGGTGGTGATAAGGGAATGTATTGAAATAAATAAAGTATTTTAGGTAAAATATTACTTTTAAGTATATTGATTCTCCCGATCATCGACATTGGTAGTGACATCCATCTCTGAGTTAACTCATTGATATCTGACATTAAGGCTTCATAGTTGACACTGGCGACTGATTCTAGCTTAGGCATAATTTGGATTCCTAAATATTTAAACTGATTTACAACATTGAATTGATTTACCTCAGGGGCTGGGTAATTTCTCTGGGTCTCATTTAGCATTAATATTGAAGATTTAGTTTTATTTATTTTATATCCTGATATTTCCCCAAAATTCTTTATTAAATTCAACAAGGTTGGAATTGATTTTTTTAGATTCGACATAAACAAAATTATGTCATCGGCGTACAGGGAGATTTTATGTTCTGTTGGTCCAACTTTAATTCCATATATTTGTGAATGTAAACGTATCGCTATCGCTAAAGGTTCAATTGCCATAGTAAACAGTAAAGGTGAAAGTGGACAGCCTTGTCGACATCCTCTATTGATTTTTATTGGTTTTGAAATATTGTTATTTGTTAGGATTTCTGCTGTAGCATTATTGTATATTATTTGAACCCATTTTATGAAATTATTTCCAAGTCCAAACCTTTGTAGGACTTCAAAAAGAAAGGGCCATTCAACTCTATCAAAGGCCTTTTCGGCGTCCAATGATAGGAGAGCTGTATCCGGTGCTTCTTTATTAAAATAAATAATATTAAATAGTCTTCTTACATTATGGAAGCCTTGTCTACCCTTTATAAAGCCATTCTGATCTCGATTAATAATATTTGGTAAAATTTCTTGTATTCGTCTTGCTAAAATTTTACAGATTATCTTAAGGTCGGCGTTTAATAGGCTTATTGGTCTCATATTTTCACATTTATTAGAGGGCTTACCTGGTTTTGGCAGCAGTATAATTAAGGCATTATTTATGTATGATGGTAAATTATTATTTTGAAATGCTTCTAAAACCATTTCCAAAAAAGGTTTTATTAATTTATTCTTAAATTTTTTATAAAGGTCAACTGGAAGACCATCTGGTCCTGCACTTTTTCCTGATTTCATATTATCAATGGCTAGCCCAACTTCTTCTTGACTAATTTTAGAATCCAATATCTCCCTGTTTTCATTTGGAATACACGGTATAGATAGTTCGTTCAAAAACCCATTTAGTTTTGTTAAATCAGGTTCATTTTTGGTATCATATAATTTTTCATAGTAATCTCTAAAGGCTCTATTAATTTCTAAAGGATCTATAACTACCTGTCCATTACTTATAATACTGGTAATTGGTGTTTTAATTTCCAATTGTTTAATCTGCCATGCTAATAATTTTCCCGATTTTTCACCTTGTTCATAAAAAGATTGTTTCAATCTTAGAAGACTCGAGGCAGCTCTATTCGCTGATTTTTTGTCGTATTCAGCTCTCAAAATCAGTAATTCATTCTCCAACCTTGGGTCACTTCCTGCATACACTTTTTCCTGAAGATTTTTTATTTTATGTTCCAATTTAGCTCTCTCCTCTCGAGTCTTCTTAGATTTTGATCCTGTATAACTAATAATATGTCCCCTAATAAAAGCTTTGAAAGCCTCCCACTTTACACATGCTGATGTTTGTGTAGTATTGATGTCAAAGAACTCGTCTATCTGTTTTTCTATATACTTGACAAATTCCTCATCCTGAAGCCATTTATGCTGAAATTGCCATCTACCTGATTCCTTTGTCAATTTTTTATCTACATATATTAGACAACAGGGTGCATGATCAGAGATCACGATGTTATCATAAAAGCAGTTTTGAATCTTGGACCTTAATTCTGTGGAAATCAAAAAATAATCAATACGTGAGAATGTCTTGTAGGTACTGGAATAACAAGAATAGGCTTTAACTTGTGGTTTCATTTCTCTCCATATATCTAACAATCTCAATTCTTTCATAAAATGATTAATAGTCATCCTACATCCAATGTGCGTACAATCCAGTCCTGTTGATCTATCCACACCTGGATTCAATGTACAATTAAAATCCCCTGCTATTATATGTTGCCCTGTAAGTGATGATAAGATGAGAAATAAATTAGCAAAGAACTTCTGATCATCTATATTGGGACCATATAAGTTCACAAGATTTATATTTTCTAATAGCAAAGAACCTTGAATGATTACATATCTTCCAAATTTGTCTCCAATTACATTTTTCACTTGAAAAGGAACTGATTTATGTATGAGAGTCATAACTCCCCTGGCTCGGGATGAAAATGAAGAGGTGAATACACTTCCCTGCCATCTACTCCTAATTCTTTTAACATCCTCCTCTATCAGATGAGTTTCTTGTAAAAACACAATTCTTGAACCCATGTCCTTTATTTTATTCATAACTTGTTTAAGTTTTTTTAAATTTTGTAGACCTCTGCAATTCCATGAAGTTAAATTAAGGTTAACACTTTGGTCCATGATCAATAGAGAGTTTGGGATTACCTTGCAGTGTAAACATGCTCATACAGAGAAGCAAAAACATGAGTGGTTGAACATTCATCCTACAAACTACACACAAACAAATTTCCCCTTCCCACACTTGTGGCAAACCCCCCAAAATCAAAAGAAAAATTCTGTCTCCCGATATAGCCATCGACCGTTCCACACCCACGGGGAACAGCCTAAGCCACTCCTTCTTCATCCTCCCAATCACCCTAACTCTACTGCTTTTAATGACGTAACATTAACTCTCCTCTGTAGTTTTCCAACTTAACTCCAAAATTTTTAACAACTTTGTACATTATAGTTTTTTTTTTTGTGTTTGTTTTGTTTTTGTTTTGTTTTTTTAATATATAATACAATCTATATTTTGTAAACTTACTATTTACTTCAAGTCAGTCAGATGCCTGTGCAAATGCTTAATTATTCTACCTTATATTTTGTTCATGCTTAGCTCCCACCAGTCTCTTCTTCTTCTTTGATCTTCTTGATGAACTCCTGCGCCTCCTCTGGGGTCTTGAAGATGTGGGTTCTGCCCTCATACGTGGTCAGCAGTCTCGCAGGATAGATTACACCATGACGAATCCCAAGGTTGCGCAGCTCCTTACGTACGGGATCAAACTGCTTCCTCAATTGCTGGATTCCTGTGGCCAAATCTGGGTAGAACCGCACCTGCTGGTCCTGGTGTTTAATCTCTCCTTTAGCACGTGCAGCGTTGAAGATCTTCATCCTGTCTCTGTTGCTAAGAAACTTCATAATTAAGGTCCTCGGCGGTCCCTTATCTCTCCGTGGGCCAATACGATGTGCTTTTTCCAGAACCACTGCTGATTGCAACTCCTCGCTGCCCAGCACCTCCGGAATCCACTTTTCCAGAAAGGAACATACGTCCCGACCTTCTGATTCCTCTGGAAGACCCACCAGCCTCAAATTATTCTGTCTCGACCGAGATTCCAAATCCAAAATATTATCTTCCAGAGATTTATTTTTTTTTTCCAAAGTGCGCACCTTTAATTGAAGACGGGTGACGTCATCTTCAGCACTAGCGAGACGGAGCTCCATCTGCGCCGTTCGTTCTACACAGTCACCCAATTCCTTTCTTATTCCTTCCAGCGCTGTCATAATCCCATCAAATCTAGAGGAAAAGTCCGCTCTCATTGAACTCATGGCAGCCATCAGCGCATCTGCGCCATTCCCCGCAGAAATCGCACCGCCGCCAGCCTCCTCCGCCATATATGGAGCCTTGTTTGCTGCGTCACAGACCTGAAAGTCCGTTAATTTGGACTGTTTCGGCGGCTCGCTTTTTCCTTTTCCTGGTTTTCCAGCCTTAGGCTTCGCCGACATATCCTCGCCCAAATGCTGGGATACGTTCTGTCCCAAATGAGAGAGTTATTTGCCGATTTTTTTTCTCCAGGAGCAGAGCAGAGCGAGACACGTCCGTCCTACGTGGCAGCCATAACCGGAAGTCCTTATATCAATATCTTTTTTTATTTCTTGTTCCAACCTATCATAGTTTGCTTTATATATTTTGCTTAGGTCTTTAGGTATGTTCACTCCAAGGTATTTTATTTCTTTTTGGTTCCAGTTTAGTTTGATCTTATCAGTTATCTGGTTTAGAGGGTTATAGTGGAATGTCAGTATTTGTGTTTTTGTTATGTTTATCTTGTATCCTGATAATTTTCCAAAATTTTCTATCAAGTTCATCATTTCCATTATTGATTTATCTGGTTGTTCAAGGTAAACTATAATATCGTCTGCAAATAGCCCAATCTTGTGTTCCGCCCCCTTTATTGTTACACCTTTTAATTTCTTATTTTGTCGTATCGCTTGAGCCAATGGTTCTATGAACAGAGCAAACAAGGTAGGCGATAAGCAGCATCCCTGCCTAGTTGATCTTTGTATATTTACTTTGTCTGTTAAGCTACCGTTTATCTTGATTCTTGCCACAGGTTCTTGATATAGCGTCCTTATGCATTGTACTGATTTTTCGTTAAATCCAAAGCGCTCCAGTACACTATATAGGAATTTCCAGTTAACCCTGTCAAATGCTTTTTCTGCGTCTAAACTCATTATTACTGCGCTTTTCTTTTCTTTATGTATTTGGTTAATTATATGTATTGTTCTCCTGATATTGTCATGTGTTTGGCGTCCCTCTATGAATCCAGTTTGATCATCTTCTATCAATTCCGTCAAGAATGTCTTTATTCGTTTACATATAATTGTTGTGTATATTTTATAATCTACATTTAATAAAGAGATTGGTCTATAGTTTCCGCATTGTTCTTTATCTTTCCCTGGTTTTAAAATAACTGAAATGATTGCTTCGTTCCATGATGGAGGTATTTTGTTGTTGTTCAGCGTCCAATTAAATGACTTTAGGAGTTGTGGCGTGAGTTCTTCTATAAACAGTTTATAAAACTCAGAGGAGTATCCATCACTACCTGGTGATTTACCGTTTTTAAGTGACTTAATCACATCTCTGATCTCTTGTGTTGTTATTTCTGCTGTTAGTTTTTCATTTTGTTGATTTCCTATTGATGGCAAGTCCAATGTGTCTAGAAATTTTTTGATATCTTTAGTATTTGTTTCTTCAGGTTGCGAGTATAGTTCTTGGTAGAAATTATGGAAAATTTCTTCGATGTTTTCTGGGTTAACTGTGGTTTTATTTGTGGTGGGGTCTTTAATCTTGTATACATTATTCATTGTTTGTTGTTTTCTTAACCGTTTTGCCAGCAGTTTTGTGGCTTTTGGCCCCGTTTCATAATATTTTTGCTTTAGATATCTATTTTTCCTTTCAATTTCATCCATTTGTGTTTCTTTTATCTTTGTTTTTTCTTCTTTAATTTCTTGATATATTTTTGGATCATTTGTGCTTTGATGTTTATGTTCTAATTCCCTCAGTCTCTCACATCTTTGTTCATACGCTTCCAGTTTAGTCTTATTTGCTTTTCCTGTTTCAACAATTAATTTACCCCTTAACACGGCTTTTAGTGCGTCCCATAGTATTGTTGGGTCCACTTCTTCATTGTCATTCTCTTGGATATATTCGTTTATGTTTATTTTTATTCTTTCTTTCATTTTCTCATCATTTAACAGTCCTACGTTAAGTTTCCATGTTGTTTGTCGTTTTCTATTGTTTAAATATATTTCCATGTATATAGGATTATGATCTGATATTTCTGCCCCTCCAATCCAACAATTTCTCACCCTGTGTCTGTCACCTTCATTCATAAGGAAGTAATCTATTCTAGAGTGTACTTTATGGGCTGCTGAATAATGTGTATAGTCTTTTTCGAGTGGGTGTAGGTCCCTCCATATGTCTACCATACCCATTTCTGCCAGTGAGGTTCTTATGAACTTTGTTACATGTTTTTTTGTCTTCTTAACACTTGTTGTGTCAACTTCATGATCCATGACAGCATTTAAGTCTCCTCCACAAATTAGGACTCCTTCACTGTGTGTTGCTATGAGATCAAACAGATGTTGAAAAAAACCCTTGTCACTTTCTGGTGGGGCATAGATGTTCACTAATGTAATCTGCATACCATCTATTCTTCCCTTTATTATTACATACCTGCCTTCTTTATCCTGGATTTCCTGTTCACTTTCAAATTGTATTTTATTTGAGATTAGTATCATAACCCCCCTTTTTGCTCCTCCCTTAAATGAACTGTAGTAGGAGTTCTTATAGCCAAATCTCTTTAGTTTCACATGTTCTGTCTTGCTCAAATGTGTCTCTTGCATAAATATAATTTCAGCTTTTTCCTTCTTGAATTTTCTTATTATTCTTTCCCTTTTAACAGGTGAGTTCAGACCATTCACGTTTAGTGTCATTATCTTAAGATTTTTACCCATATTCATGTTTTTCCATTTTTTTAACTTGTGCTCCTAGCCCCTTTAACAACAAAAATAACACATATTTATATAAAAACACATTAAAAAATCTCGACCTCCGTACTTTGGGCCTTTCTTCTGCCCACTGGTCCCTGTTGGTGGGTGGGGGGTTTGTCTTCGCAGAGTGAAGGGCCCTCCCTAGACTTCTAATTACTATCAAAGTAATAGTCATAAGTCTAGAAATGTCCAACAAATATCACTTAAACCTCTCCTAGCCGTCTGTTTCTCTTTTACCTTGTCTTCTTGGCCTTCATTTCTTCTGTGCCTTTCTTAATCTTTGTTATGATCTAGGCTTTCAGTTGAAAGCCTTGTAGCTTGTCCTGGGCCCGCTGCTCTACGTCTCTCCCCCTTCTTCCGCCGCTCGCTCGTCTCCACTCCGTCTGTCGTGGTGCGTTCAGGGCCGCCGCTGCTCCAGCCGTCTCCTTCGGCACGCTCACCTCAAGGCCCCGCTCCATCATATCCCGCGCTGCCTCTTCGGCCGTGTTGTAGGTTCTTGTGCCTTCCTCCCAATGAATCCTCATTTTCGTTAGCGGCGTTTGGAATCTAATTTTTTTCTCTTTCAGCGTTTTTTTAATATCGGCATATTTCTTCCGCTGCTGCACGATTTCTGTCGGGTAGTCATGGTCAAAAAATACCTGTTTGTCGCCGATTCGTATCTTTTTTTTCCATGCTTGCGTCAGGATTCTTTCCTTTATGTTATATTTCACAAAGTTTACCACAACTGACCTGGGTGGAGAGTTTGTTTTCGGGTTCTGTGCCGGTGTTCTGTGCGCCCGTTGAATCTGCAGATCCGTTTCTCCGGGTATTTCCAGTTCTTTTTTTAAGAACTGATCCATGAATTTTGTCATCGAGTTGCCTTCAATGCCCTCCGGAATTCCAAAGATGCGCATATTGCTTCGTCGGGATCTGCTCTCCAAGTCGTTTATTTTCTCCTGCATCCTCTGCGTTTGCGTCATCAGGGTCTGTAGTTGTTTGTTTGCCTCGCTTTTCCAATCTTCTAGTTCCGAAATTCGGGTCTGCGCTTCTGTCATACACGCCCGCTGGGAGCGCAGCTCCTCCATGTTTTCCGTTAATTTACGCTCCATTTCTCTTCGGAGGTCCATGATTTCCTCCTTAATTTCTTTTTTCAGTTCCTCCTTAAGAGCCGCTAAATCCTGTTGTAGCTGTCGCTTGAATTCTCTTAACTCTTCACCCAAACTGGCGATGCCAGCGTTCATGTTGTCGAGTCTGGTGTCCTCCATTTTCTCTGCTGTAGACATCTTGCTTTTTTGGGCTTTGCGTACAGCGGTTTTTCCTGCGTTGTTGGAGAGGAATTCTTCAATTTTACCCTGTTTTTGTCCTTGTGCCCGGTTCCTTCGTGTTTTCATCCCTTAGTTTATTGATTCGTTTATGTCGAGTTGGCCATTTACCGATGATTTTTAATCCGGCTAGGGAGAGCTCTTTGTTTAAGTGTTATGTCTCTCCGCCATCTTCCCGGAAGTCACTTTAATTCATTTTTAATTGTTTAGTTGTATTACATGACTCTCCCAGTATTTTTAACATTGATATTAAATATCCATATTTCCCAATATGTAAAAAAAAAACAAAACAAAAAAAAACACAGGCTTATTTATACAGGGTGTGCTAATTTTTTCACACGACTGTATGAGGTCAAGGTCAGTACCAGGCTTTCATAGACTGAGTAACTCATTCTGGCCTGGTAAACACACCTATGGTCACCAAGAGCCTTTGCTTCACTCGCTTTTTTAATGTTTTTTTTTTATTGAGCATCAGTATTACAGGTTCAATTCAATTCAATTCAACTTTATTTATATAGCGCCATTTCACAACAACAGTCATCTCATAGCACTATCAACTGTAGGGGGGAACCCCCACAGTTGCAGAAAGACCCCAGCAATCAGGCGATCCCCTGTGAGCAAGCACTTGGTGAAGGTGGAGAGGAAAAACTCCCTTTTAACAGGAAGAAACCTCCAGCAGAACCAGGCTCAGGGAGGGGCAGTCATCTGCTTCGACTGGCTGGGGGGTGAGGGGATAGAGAAGAAGAAAAGAACAGACATGTAGAGAGCAAACAGCATGATGGGGACTCAATCTATGGGAGAGAACAAACAAATGTTAATGACCAGCAAAAAAAAAATATTTCATAGAGAGTGAAGAAAGGAGTGAGGCCCAGTGCATTACTGGAGGTCCCCCGGCTGACTAAACCTATTAGCAGCATAACTAAGGGAGGGTTCAGAAACACATGATCCCTCCCTAATTGTAGGCTATATCAAAAAGGTAGGTTTTAGCCCTATTCTTAAAAACAGAGATCGAGTCTGACTCCCAAATCCAGATTGGCAGCTGATTCCACAGGAGAGGAGCTTGATAACTGAAGGCTCTGCCTCCCATTGTACTTTTGGAGATTCTAGGTATTACAAGTAATCCTGCATTTTGGGAGCGTAGTGCTCTGTTAGGATAATACGGTAGTATCAGATCTTTTAAATAAAAAGGAGCCTGATTGTTTAGAGCTTTGTAAGTAAGAAGAAGGATTTTAAACTTAATTCTAAACTCTATGGGAAGCCAATGAAGGGAGGCCAGAATCGGAGAGATATGATCTCTCTTTCTAGTACCTGTTAAAACTCTTGCTGCAGCATTTTGGATCAGCTGAAGACTTTTTAAACATGTTTTAGGACAGCCTGATAATAAAGAATTACAATAATCTAATCTCGAGCTAACAAAAGCGTGGATCAGCTTCTCAGCATCACTCTGAGACAAGATGCTCCTAATCTTGGAAATATTACGCAAATGATAGAAGGCAGTCTTAGAAACAAATTTAATATGTGAATTGAAGGACAAATCCTGATCAAAAATAACTCCAAGGTTCCTCACAGAGCTATTAAGAGAAAGAGTAACTGCATCCAAACTGAAAGTTTGATTTGGAAAGGAATTTCTAAGATTTTTTGGACCAACAAGAATGACTTCAGTCTGATCTGAATTTAATAGCAGGAAATTACAAGTCATCCAAGCTTTAATTTCCTTAAGACAGGCTTCTAACTTGGCTAATTGATTACTATCATCTGGCTTCATTGACAGGTATAATTGTGTGTCATCTGCATAACAATGAAAATGTATACAGTGCTTTCTAATAATGTTGCCTAACGGAAGCATATATAAACTAAAAAGAGTGGGGCCTAGCACAGATCCCTGTGGAACTCCATGACTAAGCTTTGAGTTGAAAGAAAACTCATTATTTACATGAACAAACTGGAACCTATCAGATAAATAAGATCTAAACCACTGCAACGAAGTTCCATTAAGTCCAACATAGTGTTCTAATCTATCAAGTAGAATATTATGATCGATAGTATCAAAAGCTGCACTAAGGTCTAAAAGGACAAGTACAGAAACTAGTCCATTATCAGATGCAATGAGGTGGTCGTTAGTGACCTTCGCTAAGGCTGTTTCAGTACTATGATGGATTCTAAACCCAGATTGAAACTCTTCAAGTAAACCATTTCCCTGCAGGTGGTCAAATAATTGCGTAGCAACAACTCTTTCTAAGATTTTTGAAATGAAAGGGAGATTAGAGATTGGTCTATAGTTAGCTAAAGCTCCTGGATCTAGCGTTGGCTTTTTGAGTAAGGGTTTAATTACAGCCGTTTTAAAAGCCTGCGGTACATGGCCTAAAGTTAATGAAGAATTGATTATATGAAGAATAAAGCTACCAATAAGTGGGAAGACTTCTTTAAATAACCTGGTAGGAATAGGGTCTAAAAGACAAGTTGAAGGTTTGGATGAGGAAACTATTTTGTCTAACTCACAAAGGTCGATTGGAGTAAACTCATCAAGACAGACATCAAAAGAAGGAGTTGTAGTAGTTACAGTATTTAAGTTAACTGTGGGAAGAATCTGATTGATTTTATCTCTGATGGATGAAATTTTATTATTGAAAAAGTTCATAAAGTCCTGACTAGAAAGCTCTAAGGGAATGCTAGGATTGACAGAGTCCTGACTCTTTAGGCGCTTTTCCACTAGCCCCACTCAGCCCCGGTTTGAAAACCCGGCTCTACTCACTTCGGTTCGGTTCAGCCTCAGTTGCTTTTCAACTACTGCTGGCGCACCTGCTGGCACACCTGCTGTGGGTGGGATTTGTTGAACAGCAGGCGGCGCCACACCCTCGTGACGTGAAACACACGCGACTGAATCCTCCACAACAAACATGGCTGATGACGAGGAGAGAAGGAAGGAGGAATGACTGTGACATGAAACTGGTTAAATCTATGGTGCTGACTTGTTGTGCTCTGCACAATCTGTGTGAGAGTCATGGAGAGACGTTTGACACTACATTGGATGATGCAGTAGATGAACCAGTGGTGGCAGCGGCACAGAGAGCAGAGGAGCAGGGTGGTGATATTGTAGCGAACTCAATATAAGCACCCTACTTGGCTTGACAAGTGGGTTGACCCTATTGGCGACACAGGTACAGTGTGGGACTCCGGAGCGGGAGGCGTGAGTTCAAACCTGCCGGTGGGACGTCGCCATGTTGAGCTGCGCGTTGCAATATAACACAAGATGCTGTGATGCAATACTTGTCTATTTTGTCCACATTTATGTGCATACATATTTCAAAAATGTTTTTTGCAAATAAAATGTTGTGCATGGTCCATCTACCTGTCCTCTTGTTCATAACACTTATCTGTTAAGAAGGTGCGAAGCCATCAGCCTAATGATGAGTCCACACTTCTGTTGTGATAATTGCTCACGCTGAGCGCTCTGACAGCCCTGCTGTGGGGGTCACACACGACGTGTTCCTCCCCACACTCTCAATTTTTTTTCCCGTATATTTTTCTCTTTGGCATACAGAAATGGCAATACGCCCGTATTTGCTAAAATTGCATTTTCCCCGTATTAAAATACGGCGAAACCGTATCACTTGACAGGTATGTAATTACATGCAGAAACACCGCACAGGCCATCTTCACAAAAATCCAGCTCGACAAGCCACTTTTGCTTAGGTGGAAATGCAAATTGAACTATAAATCATGTGCTGATACATGTCATATTTTCCCATGTAAAGGTCTCCCACTTTTACTTACAAATTGATTTTTAATTTTTGGGAAAAGGGAATATAAATTTTGCACTTGTTGGTAACAACAGTTGTGTGCAACAAAAACACAGTTGTGTATCCTTGTCCGATTTGTCTACTGTTATTAGTGCCAAATTTTTGCTAGATTCCTTCTTAATTTATTAAATTTTGACTGGTGATGCAACATTCAACTTACACGTACTTACCTTTAGCAGTGTCTACAAGTTCAAGCACACCTGTACAACTGCTTATAACCTAAAAAATGTACCTGTTCAAGAGAAATGGATTCCGCATTGCAAATTTGTTTAAAATAAAAAAAAACCTACCAAGACATTACGTTTCGTTGTGTTGTTAAAAATTAAATTACCATTAGAAGGCTATACACCTGACCTGATGAACAGCAGCATGTGGAGTGAACAGAGAATGGAATGTGTATGTAATTATTGGCTTTTCTCATACGGTGTCATAACAGATAAACCAGACTTTTGATGCAAACAATACAATTTTATTCCCGAAGCAAAATTTACAAACAAAAAAACAGACTGGGCGATGACATCTCTGCGAGCTCTTCCCTTCATAACGCAGCGTCCTGTTCCAGGGCTTCACGCGCATCTGCCCGCACATCTGCGGCCACCTGTCGCAAATGCTGCATGTACTCCTGATTCTTGCCACTGGTCATGTTGCCGTTCCAAGAGCCGCATCTCTTTGTCATGCATGTTGACCATCGCTAATGTAAGGTCAGCGATGGGAGTTGTCTGTTTTCGTCTTGCCTAGATGGAAAGACAGAAAGGCATGGTCGTTAAAGCTGGATCACTACATATAATATGGAATTACACAGGTGAAAGTCTGTGGTGGAATGTCACTATTATATTATGCTTCATTGCTGTATATAAGCTGAACTGTCATGTTGCTGCCCCTCAGTAGAGCAGATTTTGCAACACGCAGGGTGCTGTCTTCGGCTGCAGCCCCCCTGCAAAACTAAAAAGGATTAAGATTAAGAATATGGATGGATGGATGGGTAATGTTTAAACTAGTTGCTTGTAGTGTGGCCGCAGAAATCTGAATGGGTTAATACAGTCAGCTGACGCGAAGCATTTCAATGAAGCATGTTGATTTCAACGGCGGTTCATCAGCTTTATTTGTTTGTCTAAAACAGGAGTAACAACAGCACCAATCACCACACCTAAAAATGGTTGTGGAACACCGATAAGTGAAGACCAAAGAATAACCTTTTTGTACATTTAAAAAGACATTTTCAATTAATTAATATGCAGCTACAGGAAATTGCATTAATCAATTTGGTACATAACTTGTTAGGCTCCAGCCCCACCGCAACCTGTAAAGGATTAAGCGGTAGAAGATGGATGGATGGATGGATTTTCGACCCTGGTTTCCGCTGCTGGACCTGTTTCAACCAAAAAAAAAAATCGTGGTTATTGTGCCTTACCGGCACTTGAACGTGATCCAGATGGAGCTGGTGATGTGGAGCTGATCCAGCTGGCGCTCAGCCAGACGCACACGCAGACGCAGCGCCAGGAGAGTCCGCTGTGTCCGTCATGTCCACTGAGGTGGACCCCTGTGATATGAAATGCGATTCTAGAAAGAAAATGCACGCAATTTAAAACTTAACACCAAAGTGCAACATGTACACAACACTCTCAAGTTTTTAACCGTAATACAATAAGCGTAATTCAGCGTTTTGTTCGCGCTAATACTTAACACAGAGCAAGCGTGAATCTGCAGTTGGCTGCAAAACAATACGCAAGCCTCAGTAACAACCATTACCCACAATCTAACAACCTTCCTATTTCTTAAAAACAGTGAGCTTGGCACAGAAAGGATAAAGTGGCGAACAGATGCGCAATATCAAATAAACACTCGCCATCCACTGTTTCCAAGGGCCGTGACCGTGACGGTGGCCGTGACAGTGACGTGTCGAGCCCAATGTCTCTCAGCGAACCACTTCCACTCCTTCCATCCGCTGAACTTCGAGCAATGTGGTCCTTCACTGCTCGGTAATCGCTTTTCAGCTTTTTCAGCTTCTCCCGACACTGTTTGGCAGTATGGATGTGCCCTTGAGAAGCCTTCTGCTCGGACACCTGCATTTCGAGTAGATCCGTCCAATTCGCGCTGGATGCGATCGTTGCCGAATATAGAAAGAAAATTGCGCACCTCCTAATATATAATATTAGGAGTATATTATTATATAAGTATATTATACAGTATATTAATATAATATACCATATTAAAGGGGCGCACTGTGTTCACTGCTGAACAATTACAAATGGCGGTCGTGGAGTAAATTCAGCAGAAAAAGTCGCTTTCATGACGTTACAACCTGACCAATCAGAGGTGACCAGTCTCTTAAAGTCATATCACAGCCATACTCAGCCCTACTCGGCCCGGTTAGACCCTGCCCTGGATCAGGTACGAAAAAAGTACCTGCTTAACCGGTGCTGGGGCTAGTAGAAAAGCGCCTAAAGCGGGCTGAGTGGTGCGGTGTAGGGCCAAGTGAGGCTAGTGGAAAAGGGCCTTTTGTCAACCTGGCTACAGTACTGAAAAGAAACCTGGGATTATTCTTGTTCTCTTCTATTAATGCAGAGTAATAACTTGTTCTAGCTTTTCTAAGAGATTTTTTATAAATTAAAAGATGATTTCTCCAAGCTAAATAGATTTCATCTAAATTAGTAGAGCGCCATTTTCTTTCTAATTGACGAGTCTTCTGTTTTAAGCTACGAGTTTCTGTGTTGAACCAAGGAGTTAGAAATCTCTGATTAGACTTTTTCTTTTTTAAGGGGGCCACCAAGTCTAGAGCCTGATGCAGAGAAGCTGAAACACTATCCACCATGTTATCAATTACAGAAGGAGCAAGCTGTCTATAGCTTATTTCCATTGTGTTGACACATGGCATAGAGGAAACAATCTGCATAAATTTGGAAACGGCATCATCTGAGAGGCATCTACTGTAATAATATTTTTCTTTAGGAGCCAAATAGTCAGAGATAGTAAAATCAAGGTTCAAGTAAAATCAAGGTTCTGTATATACACATACAGTGACAATCAGAGAAGTCCCTCGGAACAATGCTCATGTGTTATCATTATTTTTCCCCCCCAATAATTCCATCCCCCACCCCTTCAAGAACATGCAGGACACCACTCAAAACAAAACAAAAAAGGGAAAGCATATATATAGATTCACCACTGCTGAAGCTGTACGCTATACAGTATGGTTCACATGGACAAATAACACAAGTGCAAACGCATGAGGGCTGCTAAGTGGGCACGGTTTTAAGTTTACCCAAATATGTCGACACTGGGTCGCACACAGAAAAGAATTTGTCCCTGGATCCCCTGAGAGTGTATTTTATTTTCTCCAACTGTATGAATTGCATTAGGTCACTAAACCTCAGAGAGACGTTCGGTGGGTTTTTAGATTTCCAATGTAATAATATTCTTCTCCGTGCAAGCAGCGTTGTAAAAGCAATGATGTTTTTGTCTTGTCCTCATTGTAGAATGTCTTCTATCTGTGGTACCGAATATAGCCATTGCTGCACTGGGTTGGAGAGCAATATTAAGTGCCTCTGACAATGTTTTAAAAATTGTGGACCATTATGTTGTCAGGGCTGGGCATGACCAAAACATATGGGTTAAGTCAGCAGGAGTGTTTCGACACCTGTCACAGCTGGCATCTGTGTTAGGGTATACTTTAGCCAGTCTTGCTTTAGAGAAATGGATGCGATGCAAGATCTTGAATTGTATTATGCTTAATTTGGCACAGGAAGTACTGTCATTCACTCTTTGTAGAGCGCTGTCCCACATGTCTTCCTCCATGTCCTTCCCCAGTTCATCCACCCAGTCTACCCTGACCTTTTCAAGGGCTGTGTTTTTAAAAGAAGTTATACAGTTATTAATTCTTGAAATGAGTCTTTTAGAGTTGAAAGGATTTTCAAACAGATTGTCTAAACCAGAAATTGATGACATAAGTTGGGATCATGATGCTGAAGGAAGTGGCGAACTTGGAAATATTGAAATAAGCTGGACCGAGGAAGGCCAAATTTTTGAGATAAATCATCAAAGCTTGCAAAAATATTGTTTATATACAGATCTTTAAATTTATAAATGCCTTGTCTTTGCCAAAGAGTAAATTCAAAGTCTAATCTAGCTGGGGGGAAAAGGTGGTTATTGTGTATAGGACTTAGATGAAGAAGATTTTTGAACCTAAAGTTCTGTCTAAATTGAAACCATATTTTAAGGTTATTTATCATGATTGGATTATTAGTATATTGTGAGATAGAGAGGGGAAGACTGGAGGTAACCAGGGCTCTAAGAGATGTTGAAATGCAAGATGCAGCTTCAGAGTGACACCAGTCTGTATCAGGAGAGTGGAGCCAATGCATGATTTTCTGAATGCTTGAGGCCCAATAATAATAACAAAAATTTGGAAGAGCTAAGCCACCTTGCATTTTAGTCCGCTGTAACAGTTCTAGCCGTGCTCTAGGGTTCTTCCCATCCCATATAAATGAAATAAGGACTTTATCAATGGATTTAAAGAAAGATTTAAGATAAGCCTTTATTAGTCCCACAATGGGGAAATTCCAGGATTGCAACAGCACAGGGATAGCAACACTCAGAGCAATTATTTAGAAGATAAGAAAATAACAGCAGTGAATATACATATGTACACATAAATATATACACACAGTATGGAGCATTGTAGCTAGATGGAATAAACAGCATAACCGTCTATTTAGTTACCCTACATAGTATGAATATGTACCCATACATATTGTCACCCTCCAAAGCGACCGATATTGTCCTAGTTGTATACTGGAGGGGACCATTTGTGTAAGTCTGTTGCGTCTTTTGCATTCAGTACTATTAGGTCATCACGTTTTTTGCTATCTCTGTGAGCAGCCCTGCTTAGGTTGTACAGTCTGACAGCCGTAGGTAGGAAGGACCTGTGAAACCTCTCGGTCGTGCACCTAGGATGATGTAGTCTGCTGCTAAATGAGCTCCTCAGTGTGTTCAGTATTTCCTGCATAGGGTGGGACTTGAACTCCAGCAGAGATGACAGTTTAGCCACCATCCTTCTCTCTCCTATCTCCTCCACCAGGTCAAGGCGCTGCCCCAGGACAGAGCTAGCTTTCTTGATCAGTTTGTTCAGTCTCTTCCTATCGGCTGCTGTAATGCCGTTGCCCCAGCAGACCACTCCAAAAGTGATGGCTGATGCCACCACCGTGTCATAGAATGTCTTCAAGAGCACCCCTTGTACACCAAAAGACCTGAGCCTCCTCAGTAGGAACAGCCTGCGCTGTCCCTTCTTGTAGAGCGCATCGGTATTGCGTGACCAGTCTAGTTTATTGTTCAGATGAACACCCAGGTACTTGTAGGATGTCACCATCTCAATGTCTGTTCCCTGGATGTTTACTGGTGCTGTGAGGGGTTGTCCTTGCCTGCGGCAGTCCACCACCAGCTCCTTAGTTTTCCTTGCGTTGATCTGGCGGCAGTTCCGATGGCACCAGTCCACGAGATAAAGTGGGATACACTGAAACAGATAAAGAAATTTGGGAAGTACATTCATTTTGATGCACTTCACTTTTCCTGCTAAGGATAGGTGAATCGATGTCGGTGACACGAGAGAGTTGCCACGGCGGGTGAAATGAAGAGCGGCAAGAAGGATGACAGCTGACTGCTTAAGTCTGAAAATATTGCACTCCTATCATATATACTGTTAAAAATGACCGCATAGGGACTTCTCTTTAGCCTAGTTTAATGTGTATTGTCCTGATTGAATCCAATCGGAGATAGCAGTTCGCATCTGGTGGGGCCCCTCCGAGGACAGAGCCCCCCCCCCCCCCCAACTTTTGAAGTTCAACAGCAACTTCGGACTTGGAGGTCACAACCGTTCTCTTTATGTTCTTTTTGTTCAAGCTGTCATTGTTCATTAGACAAACAAGTTTGTGTGTATGTGTTCGGGTCTTCTAGGAGGGTAAACTCTGTTTCCTTTTACCGTTTGCTTAATGAGTGACATCATATGCCATAAATACAGAATAATAAGCTTGAATGTGAATGGGCTTAATAACCCAATTAAAAGAAGCAAGGCAGTAGCTAAGATGAAGAGAGAGAAGCATGATGTTATTTTCTGGCAAGAAACCCATCTTTCCAAAACTGAACATGATAAATTAAAGAAAATGGGGTTTAGAAATACATTTTACTCGTCCTACAAAAAGGGGAATTTAAGAGGGGTGGCGATCCTAATTCCAAACAGAGTAAATTTCCAACTTGTTTCACAGATTGCAGATAAAGAAGGTCGATTTGTGATGGTTAAGGGTCTAATTGACAACAGAGAGGTTACCTTATTTAACATCTACAGGCCTCCAGGGAATGATAAACAGCAAATTAAAACCATTTTTATTGTTATATCCACAGAAATATCTGGAGTGCTGATTTATGGAGGTGACTGGAATACCCAACTACAGCCTGCTGTAGACACCTCAAATACAACAAAAAAGACATCCATTGAAGCCATATATATTAAGAAGCTACTAAATGAAATAGGAATGATAGATGCATGGAGGACATTACATCCAAAAGATAGGCAGTATACATTCTTTTCTCACTTCCATAAAGTTTATTCTAGAATTTATTATTTTTTATGATAAAACAGACACACATAGAATCTCGGAATGTACCATCAGCGTCAGAGACATCGCTGCTCACTCGGGCATATATTTAAAGGTGCATTTAGACTAGGGATGGGCATTCGGTGAAATTTTCTTCGTCGATCGTCGGGAGAATTAATGATTAATAATCGGTTAATCATTAACATTTTTATATTAAAAAACAATCACATTTAGGCCTATGATGCCTATACAGTGATCCCTCGCTACTTCGCGCTTCACCTTTCTCTGTTCGCTGTTCTCGTGTTGGCTCGGCTCGGGAATCTCGCAAGCTGATTGGCCGAGACGTTTTACCCAGCTTCTCTCCCTGCCGAGCGCCCACCCAGTGAGGGAAGACCGCATTCATTGCTCTTTATCGCTCGTGTTGCTTAGTCTCGCCGCGTGGAACTTTTTGCTGTTCTCTTGTGCCATTTTGTGCGAAATAGTCTTCCCGTCGAGCCACTACGCCGCCTCCTGCAGCTTCCCTTGACGATCCTGCGCCTCTAGCACCTGAGGAGCAGTAAAGCTCTCATTAACCTGTGCAGTAAATCATCTTCATCTTGAGTTACGTATCTTGTTATAAGAATAAAAGAGTTCTAAAAACATATTTATGTACACTTTATTTACATCTACGTATGTATGTACACTTACACACACACACACACACACGTATCATATGAGAGAGAGAGTGAGAGAATGAACTACGTATTATTTATGGGTGATGCGATAAGTGAGGGATCACTGTACTCTTATGTATTGATAATAATAATAAAAAAAATACAGAGTGTTTTTCTTCGAGGATGAATTTATTAACAAGACAAGTTTGCAGTAAAACGTGAACACATGCGCATTGCGCAAACGAGGGAGGCTTCAAGTTGCAAGCCAGACAATAACGGGAGACACATACAGGACACATAACGGAACATATATTTCTTTCTTTTACTTTTTTCTTTTCCTTTATTTAAAAACAAGGATATCAAAATAAGAAAGCTAGCTACACAACAATTTGCCTTTACGTAGGCTATCCCATTATATCACGGCGTCAGAATTATAGGCCTGCTTTTTGTTAAAAAAAAAAAATGCGCTTGTTCAGTGTTTGGCAGTAAAACGTGAACTCATGTCAGTGACACTGACAACATAACGGAACAGCCGTTTTTTTTACCCTAAATAAAAATAATAATCTCGAAAAGCCTGTAACAAGGCAACAAGGCCTTTGTATATCCAATTATCAGGATAGCATCACAACGCCAGTATTATTACAGAGACGGCTACCCATTTTTGTTTAAAAAGATGAGCATATTCCCCCTCATGGATCGTCACCTTATCGTGGTGGGGGGGTTTGCGTGCCCCAGTGATCCCAGGAGCTATGTTGTCCGGGGCAATTTGCCTCTGATAGGGTCTCCCAAGACAAACTGGTCCTGGGTGAAGGGCCAGACGAAGAACGATCCAACAGACTCTCATGATAAATTGTATATCAAGGATTCAGTGTACCCCGCCCGGTATGGGGTTACCGGGGCCCCACCCTGGAGCCAGGCCTGGGGGAGGGGCTCGAAGGCTAGCGTCTGGTGGCCGGGTTTCCACCCATGGGACCCGGCCGGGCTCAGCCCGAAGGAGTTACATGGGTCCGCCCTCCAGTAGGTTCACCACCTGCAGGAGGGATCATGGAAGTCCGGTGCTATGTGGATTAGGTGGCAGTCAAAGGCGGAGACCTTGGCGGACTGATCCCAAGCTTTCTAAACTGGCTTTTGGTACGTGGAATGTCACCTCTCTGGTGGGGAAGGAGCCTGAGCTGGTGTACGAGATTGAGCGATACCGGCTAGATATAGTCGGCCTCACCTCAACACACAGCTCCGGTTCCGGAACCAGTCTCCTGGAGAGGGGCTGGAGCTTGGCCTTTTCTGGAGTTGCCCCGGGCGAGAGGCGACGAGCAGGGGTAGGTATTCTTGTATCGCCCCACCTTGCTGCCTCTATATTGGAGTTTTCCCCGGTGGACGAAAGGGTTGCTTCCCTGCGCCTTCGGGTTGGGAAACGGGTCCTGACCATCATTTGTGCCTATGCACCAAATGATGTTTCAGAGTACCCACCCTTTTTGGAGTCTGTGACTGGGGTGCTGGAGGGTGCTCCTCCTGGAGACTCCATTGTCCTACTGGGGGACTTCAATGCGCACGTGGGCAACGACAGTGAAACCTGGAGGGGGGTGATTGGGAGGAACGGCCTGCCCGATCTGAACCCGAGTGGTGTTCAGTTATTGGACTTCTGTGCTAACCACAGTCTGTCTATAACGAACACCATGTTCAAGCATAAGGGTGTCCATATGTGCACCTGGCACCAGGACACCCTAGGCCGCAGGTCGATGATCGATTTTGTTATCGTATCATCAGACCTGCGACCGTATGTCTTGGACACCCGAGTAAAGAGAGGTGCAGAGCTGTCAACTGATCACCACCTGGTGGTGAGTTGGATCCGATGGCAGGGGAGGAAGCCATTCAGACCTGGTAGACCCAAACGTATAGTGAGGGTGTGCTGGGAGCGTCTGGCTGAGGCCCCTGTCCGGGAAGTCTTCAACTCCCACCTCCGGAAGAACTTCAACCACATTCCGAGGGAGTCTGGAGACATGGAGTCTGAATGGGCCATGTTCTCCACCTCTGTTGTTGAAGCGGCAGCCCAGAGCTGCGGCCGCAAGGTGGTCGGTGCATCTCGTGGTGGCAACCCCCGAACCAAGTGGTGGACACCAGTGGTGAGGGGGGCCATTAAGCTGAAGAAGGAGTCCTATCAAGCTTGGTTGGCTTGTGGGACTCCCGAAGCAGCTGAGGTGTACCGGCAGGCCAAGCAGAGTGCAGCTCGGGTGGTTGCTGAAGCAAAAACCCGGGTATGGGAGGAGTTCGGTGAGGCCATGGAACAAGACTTTCGGTCGGCTTCAAAGAGATTCTGGCAAACTGTTCGGCGGCTCAGGAGGGGAAAGCAGCTCCCCGTCCACACTGTGTATGGTGCGGATGGGACACTGTTGACTTCAACTGGGGATATCGTCGGGCGGTGGAAGGAATACTTCGAGGATCTCCTCAATCCCACTGATACGCCTTCCACAGAGGAAGCAGGGTTTGGGGACGAGGGGGATGACTCGCCTATCACAGGGGCTGAGGTCGCCAAGGTGGTTAAAAATCTCCTTGGTGGCCGGGCCCCGGGGGTGGACGAGATTCGCCCCGAGTACCTCAAGGCCCTGGATGTTGTTGGGTTGTCATGGTTGACACGCCTCTGCAACATTGCGTGGAGGTCGGGGGCAGTGCCTTTGGCATGGCAAACCGGGGTGGTGGTTCCTCTCTTCAAAAAAGGGGACCGGAGGGTGTGCTCCAACTTTAGAGGGATCACACTCCTCAGCCTCCCTGGGAAGGTCTATGCCAAGGTACTGGAGAGGAGAGTCCGGCCGTTGGTCGAACCTCGGATTCAGGAGGAGCAATGTGGTTTTCGTCCTGGCCGTGGCACATCGGACCAGCTCTTTACCCTCTCGAGAATTCTTGAGGGTTCGTGGGAGTTTGCCCAACCAGTTTACATGTGTTTTGTGGACTTGGAGAAGGCATTTGACCGCGTCCCTCGTGGATTTTTGTGGGGGGTGCTTCGGGAGTATGGGGTATCGGGCTTGTTGTTACGAGCTATTCGGTCTCTGTACGACCGTTGTGAGAGTTTAGTTCGCATTGCCAACACTCGGTCGGAGTCATTCCCAGTGAGAGTTGGACTCCGCCAGGGCTGCCCTTTGTCACCGGTCCTGTTCATAATTTTTATGGACAGGATTTCTAGGCGCAGCCAGGGAATGGAGGGTGTCATGCTTGGTGACCACAGGATCTCATCTCTGTTGTTTGCAGATGATGTTGTCCTGTTGGCTTCATCCAGCAATGACCTACAGCTCTTGCTGGGACGGTTTGCCGCTGAGTGTGAAGCGGCTGGGATGAGAATCAGCACCTCCAAGTCCGAGTCCATGGTCCTCAGCCGGAAAAAGGTGGATTGTCCTCTCCGGGTTGGGGACAGGCTCCTGCCCCAAGTGGAGGAGTTTAAGTATCTTGGGGTCTTGTTCACGAGTGAGGGGAAAATGGAGCGAGAGATCGACAGACGGATTGGAGCAGCATCTGCAGTGATGCGGACGTTGTACCGGTCTGTTGTGGTGAAGAGGGAGCTTAGTTCTAAGGCAAAGCTGTCGATTTACCAGTCAATCTACGTTCCTACTCTCACCTATGGTCACGAGCTTTGGGTAATGACCGAAAGAACGAGATCGCGGATACAAGCAGCTGAAATGAGCTTTCTCCGTAGGATTGCTGGACTCACCCTCAGAGATAGGGTGAGGAGCTCAGTCATCCGGGAGAGGCTCAGAGTAGAACCGCTGCTCCTCCACATTGAAAGGAGTCAGTTGAGGTGGTATGGGCATCTGATTAGGATGCCTCCTGGACGCCTCCCACTTGAGGTGTTTCAGGCACGTCCCACTGGGAGGAGACCCCGGGGCAGACCCAGGACTCGGTGGAGAGACTATGTCTCCCAGCTAGTCTGGGAACGCCTTGGTATCCCCTCTGAAGAGCTGGAGCAGGTGGCTGGGGAGAGGGAAGTCTGGGCTTCTCTGCTTGAACTGCTGCCTCCGCGACCCGGACCTCCGGAAAAGCGGTAGAAGATGGATGGATGGATGGAAGATGAGCATATTCACATGCTCTGGCGTCAGACGTGACCGAATTCTGGTCACCGTCAGTCCTGCCGCTGTATGCTGCATTGCAGTGATTGCAGTGATTGCAGTACACCTGGTCATTTTTTAAATTAAAATGGTCCCACGCAACACTTCGCCGCGACCTCTTCATGATTTGGCGATTGACCTACGGAAGCTCGCATGTATCAACTGAGGCACGCCAGGGTACGGCGATGGTGTAATGTTGCCCCCTGGTGCCCAAATTTTGCCAGTGGCACAGTTAAATGCATTGCATTGTTTGAGGACGGCCGTGCACTAGGCCTAATAACCTACATTCGGATTGTTTAAAAAAAAAAATCGGTTTGTCGACGAAAATGAACTTCCTCGGTGAAATTCTTAATGATCAATTATCGGTTAATTGGTTAATTATGCCCATCCCTAATTTAGACAATAAACCTAAAAATGCACTGTGGCGGCTTAATACTCACCATCTTAACGACCCTAGCTTTAAAAAATTTATCAAGACAGAATTCAGGGAATATATGCAACATAACAATGAAACAGTGTCTCCCAGTTTCCTCTGGGATGCAGCTAAGGCTGTTCTCAGAGGCAAACTCATACAATGGTCAGCACAAAAGAAGAGGGAAAGAGAAAAAGAAATAAATGAGCTCACTGAAAAACTTAAGCAATTGGAAAATAAGTATATACACGATAAAGACACTCATATCCTGAACCAAATTTTAGACAAAGCAAACTTTAAACCGAATGTATGAGGGAAAAATTAGAGAAGAAGGCCAGATTAATGAAACAAAACTATGATAACGGACCCAATTCAAAAAAACTATTAGCATGGAGAATACGTAAGCAAGTAACAGAAAGGGCAATACATAAAGTAAAAGATCCTCAAACTAAGAATATTTACAATAAATTGGAAGATATACAACAATCATTTGAAAAATACTACAAACAATTGTACTCCCAACCACAAGCCGCTGAAGCCGGGGTAGTGTCCAATTTCTTATCAACATTAGATCTCCCATCAATAGGAACAGAACAAAAAAATATTTTAAACCAAGAAATATCAGAAGGAAATCAGCATAGCCATATCAAAACTTAAGACTAATAAAATGCCAGGAGCTGATGGCTACCCGTCTGAATGGTACAAATTTGCAAAGGAAATGATTGTACCAATATTAAAAGAATGCTTTAACTATGTCCTTAAGGAGGGGAAACCCCCAGTCTCATGGAGACGGGCAGTAATCTCAGTGATACCCAAGCCAGGCAAGGACAGAAGTGAGTGCAGTTCTTACAGGCCTATATCAGTACTAAATATTGATTATAGATTATTCGCCTCAATAGTAGCAAGACAATTGGAAAATATAATCCCAGAATTAATAGATACAGACCAGACAGGTTTTGTAAAAAACAGACAAACCATAGATAATGTCAGGAAGGCCCTCCATCTTATAAACCACATGCAAAACTCATCTGAAGAATCAATAGTCATAAGTCTTGATGCTGAAAAAGCTTTTGACTCTGTATGGTGGGAGTACTTGTATATGATATTGAATTGTTTTGGTTTTGACAATAGAATAATTAGATGTCTAAAATCTTTGTACCAAGCCCCTACAGCTATGATTAAAATAAATGGTAGCCTGTCCCATGCAATACTTCTTGAAAGGGGGTGTCGACAAGGATGTCCTCTTAGCCTGACTCTTTTTGGATTATATGTAGAGCCCCTGGCACAAGCCATTAGGGAAGATGGTGATATATCTGGTATAACAATAGGGAACACTGAGCACAAGCTGTGTCTTTATGCAGATGACATTTTGCTGACAATTTCTAACCCAAATACAAGTCTACCAAAGCTACTGTTCCTACTGAGAGAACTTGGTCGTTATTCTAATTATAAGTTGAACCTGCATTAGGGCTGGGCGATGTGGCCAAAAAAATAAAATCTCGATTTTTTTGGTCATCTTGGACGATTACAATATTAATCGATTTTAATCAATTAACTCAACACACATGTATTTCAAAAGGAGCTTGATTTATTAAAAAATAAATCTTGTGCAAACAAAAATATTCTACAAACATGTCAGTGTTGCTGACAAAGCTTGTTTGGATTATAGGCGAAAGCTCAAACACTTCATATGTCACACAAATGACGGCTCAACTTTTGCTACAATTCTGCAAATAAATGTTATACATATTTTAGAATAAAAAGAAAAAATGTAAACTTAAACATTAATAACATGAGCCATGTGCAAAAAAGTGCATAATTTGCTGGAAGGTCACAATCAACTGTCAAAGTCAAAAACTAATATCTTAAAACTACAATGAAACTAGTTCTTGTAAACATGTGAAATACTGCCTCTTGTGCAAAAAAAGGAACTTAAGCAGCACCAACTTCATAAACTTTGGATATGTTTTACCTTTGAAGCATCACCTATTTATACTGTGCATAAACACTGTATCAGCTTTGATTGCTTTAAACTCTTAGATTTCTTGCAAGAAAAACAAGCCTGTCAACTGACTCTGGCTTAAGACAAGCTCTAGTGCACGTTACAATGTTTCCCCTGTACTAAATACCCTTTCAGATGGGGCACTTGTTGCGGGTATTGAGAGGTACTTTTTTGCCAGTTTACCAAGTCTGGGAAAATGTGTTTCGTGCTGTTTCCACCATGTAAGTGGGTCTGAATCTGCATCAGTTTCAGGTGCCAGCAAGTATGCTGACAGCTCACCCTTAACTTTAGCTTCATAGGTCTTTGTTTCAGCCTCAACTGGAGTCTTTTTAAAGAAGCTGCTGAGGGATTTCTTCATCTTTGTTGGGGGTTCAACAACCTGACTCTCAAATTTGTCTTTATCTGCAGCATGAGTAACTGGTATGCCTCTGTAATGCATGGTGGAACAGAGTTCTGCAATGGTTCTCTCTCTTAGTTTTGCAATCTTGTCTGGCTCAATGTAAGTTGTGCGGAACCTGGGATCTAGTAGTGAGGCAAGGTCAATGAGGTCTTGTGTGGTTTGATCGCTGTATTTTTGGTTAAGATATTTCAGCACATCTGTTTTGATTTGTTTTGTGAGCTCAGTATCATCATCATCCGACTTCAGCAAACTGTTGTTAAACAGATGAAGGGTTGGTTTTATGAAAGAGATGCTCACATATGTCTCACCAGACAATGCATCAGTAAAGTCATGTAATGGCTTTATGGCTTTATTTACTGACTCTAAAACATCAATGTCCTGCCAGGTTGGCACTAAGTGCCTTGTTTTCTTATCTGCACCCAAGATTTGTCCAATTGCCTTCTCCTGCTCCAGTATACGCTCGATCATCTGCTGACGTGACCCCCATCTTGTAGGTGATTCTGAGATGAGCTGATGTTCAGGGAGGCCAAGTTCTGCTTGCACCACTGCCATGTCTCTCCGCTTCTTCCAACTAAAGGAGAAGGCACTGATGACTTTCTTGCAGACTCCTACGGCACGTTCGATGCGAGCATCCTTACAAGCATTCTCTGTAAAGAAAAAGAATGATTAATACACTTAGCATTACTAGAGTTTACAAAATATCAACAACTCCTTGCTGATGTATAGTAATGTCAATAAAAATATTGTTATTAATGCAATATTACATAAATTTGTATGTGGTTGTAGTAAATGAATCAAGAATATACCACCGCTTAAAAAAAGTGGTATTATAGGAGAAAATAAATTTTAAAAAAACCCTGTAAATTAAACAAGTAATATTATGCCTGATAATGTTTAGTAGGTGTTGCTTTAAATTTTAATAGTATAGATTTATGTTGTATTTTAAATGATGGTGCACATTGCATTTTACTTGCCTATTGCGTTGTGGAGCCTGTGTCCAAAGCAGCTGAGGTGGGTCCACTGGTTTAGCTTCAGGGCCTTCATCATATTTGTGCCACTGTCAGTAGTCATACACACCATTTTCTCCTCATCCAACTTCCACAGTGCCAAGGAGTCTTTGAGCCCCTGTGCAATGAGCTCTCCAGTGTGATCTTCAGGAAAGTAGGTGGTTTGTAAACAGCAGCTGTTCAGACTCCAGTTCTCGTCGATATAATGCACTGTTAAACTCAAGTACGGTTGAAGAGATCGACTGGACCAAAGGTCTGTAGTAGCAGAAAAAAATAAAACCGTGTCCAGCTTTTCATAAAGCGCTTGTCGTGTTTCGTTGTACAGTTTTGGTAGTGCAACCTCCGCAAAGTATTTACGACTCGGTGGTTGGTATTTTGGATCCCAAACTTTTAGCATGTGGAGAAAGCCAGGCTTCTCTACGGTGTAAATAGGCGCCATATCCATCCCTAAATGAACAGCAACGGCTTCAGTCATCTGCTTCCACCGTGCCCCTGACTTATCGTATGGCACGACACTAGAAAATGATGCGGCTAAAGTTTGTTGCTTCTTCGCGGCGTGACCGTGTTTGCTTTGGCTAGTGCTAGCCATGCTGCACTCCCGTAGCTGCGAGCACTCCTCCCATTCTTTAGGGTGCCTCTGCCGGAGGTGCTGATAGAGGTTAGTTGTGCTGCTGCTCTTCGTTTTCACAGTTTTTCTGCAAACCTTGCACAGGACTGTAGTTTGCTCTGCGTCGGTCTTGTCAAAGCCGAACCACTTCCATATAATCGAGGTAATATGAGTCCCTTTTCTCGCTACCAACTCTTCGGCTTGTGCTGTGTCCGCCATGGCCGGAGCATGAGTGCTTAGGCGGAAGGAGACAAGAGGCAGAAGCATACGCCAATGCTCAAGTCATAAGGTTGGCGGACGGAGCCACTGTTTGCAGCGGGAGATGTTGCAGCGGGGAGGAGCTGGTGCTAGCTAGCACTTGGCCGTCGCCCGGTGCTAATGGGAAAGTCGACATACCGGGAGCTGTAGCGAAAACGACGCGGGTGGCGGGCTGAAGTTTAGGCGGCGTGCAAGAAATATAAGACAGAATAATAAAGAGCGATGGCAAGAACCAAGCAGACCGCCCGTAACATCTACTGGAGGAAGAAGCCCCCCAGGAGGCAGCTAGCCACCAGGGCTGCTCGGAGAGGCGCTCCGGCCACCGGCGGAGTGAAGAGGCCTCACCGTTACAGGCCCGTGGCTTTGAGAGAGATCCGTCACTACCAGAAATCCATGGAGCTGCTCATCCGTAAGCTGCCCGTCCAGCGCCTGGTGAGGGAGATCGCTCAGGACTTCAAGACCCACCTGCGCTTCCTGAGCTTCGCTGTCATGGCTCTGCAGGAGACCAGAGAAGCCTACCTGATGGGTCTCTTCTTCGCTAAGAGGGTCACCATCATGCCCAAAGACTTCCAGCTGGCCCGCCGCATCCGCGGAGAGAGAACTTAGACTTTCTGCTGCACATTCACCAACCATAATGCTCCGCACTGTGTGTCTTTATATATATTTATAGTAATATGTACATATGTTTACTAGATGTTCTTGTTTTTTTTCTTGCCTTCTGATTATTGCTCTGAGTGTTGCTATCCCTGTGCTGTTGCAATCCTGGAATTTCCCCATTGTGGGACTAATAAAGGCTTATCTTATCTTATAAAAGGCAGAAGAAGAACCCGTATTTTATTTATTTAAGGTCTCCTCGATTTTACGATTTAGCAAATTTTCAAATCGTCAATTTTTAAAAAGGCGAATTAATCGAATTAATTCGATTTATCGCCCAGCCCTAACCTGCATAAAACACAAACTATTGCGTTTAATTACACAACATAATAAAAATAATTTTTTTGTAAGTTGTCTATGTTTTTTCAACTGATTTAAGACCGCTGCACCGCTGAATATGAAAATGACATCCATTTCTCTCGATCAGGTCAGGTTTTTATGCTAAGTTGTAAGCAGTTGTACTATAAATTGAATAGTAGACATTGACAAAGGTAAGTACATGTAAACTGAATGTGACATCATCATTGTTCAAAATTCAGAGCATTTCAAGAAATAAAAAAGAATTTTGCATCATATAAAGCGAAAATACCCGTACATGTAAACAAAAACGTAAAAAACATGTGGCCATAGTTCAAAACATTGACCTGATTGAGCAAAACCAATGTGATTTTGGATTCAGCACATCAAAATTGTCCTAAATCAGCTAAAAAAAACTTGGACAATAAATTTGGTGTTGACCAGTGTTATCAACCATCAAAACATATCCATAAACAGTGTAATTTTAAATGGAAGGAAAAATCAATCAAATGCTTAGGAGTCCAAATACCACGTGACCTAACCTGTATATACGAGTACAATTATTTAGCTATCACAGAGGAGATCAAAACAGACTTCAAACCCTGGGAATTGATCCCAATGAATATGCATAACAGTGGAAATTATAAAAATGAATATACTGCCCTGGCTTCTTTTTCTTTTTCAATCTTTACCAGTGGGGATACAGCCTAGACAATTTACGGAGTGGAACAGACTGATATCAGCCTTCACGTGGGGCAAGAAAAGACCAAGGTTTAGACTACAAACCTTACAGCGAATCAAGGAGGCAGGAGGCCTGGCTCTGCCATGTCTAGAAAATTACTACAAAGCAGCTCAGCTCTGCTCTCTGATCTGTTGGTGTGATGTCAGGTATGAAGCAAAGTGGAAAGAAAGAGAGCAGCACTATATAGATAGGCCACTTCAAGTTATATTGGGGGATAAAAAGCTTAAGAAAAAATATTTACCTAGATTTAATAAAGGGATGTTGGTGCCCCTCAAGATTTGGTCCAAACTAGTTAAAGATCCAGTGTTGGAAAGGAAAGCAAAGCTCCTGCACTGGGTGGCGTATGATACAGAATTCTGTCCAGCAACCTTAGATGGTAGATTTAAACAGTGGGCATTCAGGGGTATCACAGCATATTGTACCATTTCATCTGAAGAAGATTTAGATTCTTTCCAAAAGCTTTCAAGAAAATATTATCTGGATAAAAAAGACTTTTTCAGATATCTTCAACTTAGACACCATTTTAACAAAAATATAAGAACTACTGTACAAAGGAAGAATCTAGTTTAACAGCATTTTTTGTGAATATATACAAGGGTAAAACAAATGGAAAACTATTTCTCGATTATACAAATCGCTGCAAGATAGAAATGGGACTTCTTCATTATTTATCAAGAGCAGATGGGAAAAGGAGGCAAACATTAAACTAATGCAATATGATTGGCTTAATATACAGTGGGGTAAAAAAGTATTTAGTCAGCCACCAATTGTGCAAGTTCTCCCACTTAAAAGATGAGAGAGGTCTCCAGTTTTCATCATAGGTATACCTCAACTATGAGAGACAAAATAAGAAAAAAAAAATCCAGAAAATCACATTGAAGGATTTTTAATGAATTAATTGGTAAATTCCTCGGTAAAATAAGTATTTGGTCAATAACAAAAGTTCATCTCAATACTTTGTTAAATACCCTTTGTTGGCAATGACAGAGGTCAAACGTTTTCTGTAAGTTTTCACAAGGTTTTCACACACTGTTGCTGGTACTTTGGCCCATTCCTCCATGCAGATCTCCTCTAGAGCAGTGATGTTTTGGGGCTGTTGCTGGGCAACACAGACTTTCAACTCCCTCCAAAGATTTTCTATGGGGTTGAGATCTGAAGACTGGCTAGGCCACTCCAGGACCTTGAAATGCTTCTTACGAAGCCACTCCTTCGTTGCCCGGGCGGTGTGTTTGGAATCATTGTCATGCTGAAAGACCCAGCCACATTTCATCTTCAATGCCCTTGCTGATGGAAGGAGGTTTTCACTCAAAATCTCATGATACATGGCCCCATTCATTCTTTCCTTTACACGGATCAGTCATCCTGGTCCCTTTGCAGAAAAACAGCCCCAAAGTATGATGTTTCCACCCCCATGCTTCACAGTAGGTATGGTGTTCTTTCTCCTCCAAACACGACAAGTTGAGTTTTTACCAAAAGGTTCTATTTTGGTTTCATCTGACCATATGACATTCTCCCAATCCTCTTCTGGATTATCCAAATGCTCTCTAGCAAACTTCAGATGGGCCTGGACATGTACAGGCTTAAGCAGGGGGACACGTCTGGCACTGCAGGATTTGAGTCCCTGGCAGCGTAGTGTTTTTCTGATGGTAGCCTTTGTTACTTTGGTCCCAGCTCTCTGCAGGTCATTCACTAGGTCCCCCCATGTGGTTCTGGGATTTTTGCTCACTGTTCTCGTGATAATTTTGACCCCACGGGGTGAGATCTTGCTTGGAGCCCCAGATCGAGGGAGATTATGAGTGGTCTTGTATGTCTTCCATTTTCTAATAATTGCTCCCACAGTTGATTTCTTCACACCAAGCTATTTACCTATTGCAGATTCAGTCTTCCCAGCCTGGTGCAGGTCTACAGTTTTGTTTCTGGTGTCCTTTGACAGCTCTTTGGTCTTTGCCATAGTGGAGTTTGGAGTCTAACTGTTTGAGGTTGTGGACAGGTGTCTTTTGTACTGATAACGAGTTCAAACAGGTGCCATTAATACAGGTAACGAGTGGAGGACAGAGGAGCCTCTTAAAGAAGTTGTTACAGGTCTGTGAGAGCCAGAAATCTTGTTTGTTTGTAGGTGACCAAATACTTATTTTACCAAGGAATTTACCAATTAATTAATTAAAAATCCTTCAATGTGATTTTCTGGATTTTTTTTTTCTCATTTTGTCTCTCATAGTTGAGGTATACCTATAATGAAAACTGGAGACCTCTCTCATCTTTTAAGTGGGAGAACTTGCACAATTGTTGGCTGACTAAATACTTTTTTGCCCCACTGTATGTAAGACCCGTTGCTCCACCACAAGCGAAAAGAAACCTGGAGAGAATTTGTTTGGAAGAGTATTATAAGGTTTTTTATTTCTACTCAAAATAAAGTATCACAAACTGGCCTCTTTGAACAAGGACATTGCTGGAGGAAATGTGGGAACAAATCTGCAGGTCTCTTTCATATTTTTTGAGAATGTCCAAAGCTGTTTTCCTTTTGGAAAGAAGTGATCAATATAATGAAGGCGTTCAGTTAGCATTTGACTTTAGTGTTGTTTACCTAGGAAACCTGCCATGTGGGCTCAGTAAAAAAGATAAATACCTCTTACAAATCTTGAGAGCGAGTAGTAAAAAAAAATCGATAACTAGAAGATGGTTATGTGAATCAGGACCAACAGTTCTAGAATGGATGTGCAGGAAATTCATGGAATGGAAAGACTGACATTTTCTTTAAGACTTCTGATGGACAAGTATGTTAGATACTGGTCAAAGTGGAATAGTTTTCTGAAACAGAACAATACATGAATGTGATAATTGATATGATTGGTGTATCCTTTTTTTTCCTTTTAAGCGACAAAGGAAACCAAAACTGTAAACGACTGCGTCAGAGATTTTACTTAAGACTTTCAAGGGACCAGAAGGTTCTTTATCAATAGAGATTATCCTTTCCCCTCTTTATCTGTTAAATATTGTGTAGTAATCAAGATAGAGGGTTGACATAACTAGAATGGGTAACATTGTAACATTTATCTTTTTCTTTCTTCCATCTGTAAAATATGTTTGTCATGAACCGAGCCTGTGTTCTCCTGCAGGCTTGGTTCTGACCGTTCTTGGTCATATGTTATGTTTTGTTTCCTCACCTGTGTGTTTATTTCTGTGCTTGGCCGCTGCTCTGGCCGGCGATCGTTAGGCAGCTGTTTGACCCACTTTTGGGTGGGCGTTGCCTAACATTCGCTGGTTGGACCACGCCCCTTTCTCTGACAGTCAGCTGTGTGCCCCGGTAATTATCTTTCCTGCACCTCGCCCAGGTGTTCCCAATTTGTTAGGCCAGCGGTGTTTGTACTTAAGCAGCTCTTTGCTAGTCAAACACCGCTGGACCATTATACGAGTCATATGGTTGTTTCCCGTCGTTTGACCGTCACGTCACAAAGGATCGGTCATTCGTGCGCCAGGGAAGAATTGGACTTTTTGGACTGCTCTTGTCCGTGAGTAAACTGTCTTGCGTTTCTCTGTGCGGTTAGCTGCTACGCTTTTCTGGTAGCATTTCTCCCTGCAGCTCAACTGGTACGCTAAGGCTGTTGCCCAGTTTGCTTCCCTGAGTCAGTAGAGCTTCATATTCAATTCAATTCAGCTTTATTTATATAGCGCCATTTCACAACAACAGTCATCTCATAGCACTTTCAACTGTAGGGGAAACCCCCACAATTGCAGAAAGACCCCAGCAATCAGGCGATCCCCTGTGAGCAAGTGCTTGGTGACGGTGGAGAGGAAAAACTCCCTTTTAACAGGAAGAAACCTCTAGCAGAACCAGGCTCAGGGAGGGGCAGTCATCTGCTGCGACTGGCTGGGGGGTGAGGGGATAGAGAAGATGAGAAGAACAAACATGTAGAGAGCAAATATTAAATGAGAGAAGCCCGGTACATTATTGGATGTCCCCCAACTGTCTAAATCTATTAGCAGCATAACTAAGGGAGGGTTTAGAGACACATGATCCCTCCTAATTGTAAGCTATATTGAAAAGGAAGGTTTTTACCCTATTCTTAAAAACAGAGGTTGAGTCTGACTCCCGAATCCAGATTGGTAACTGGTTTCACAGGAAAGGAGCTTGATAACTGAAGGCTCTGCCTCCCATTGTACTTTTGGAGATTGAATGAATTAATCTTTATTTCAGATAGATTAGATGTAAAGATTAAAGGAAAGGAACAGAATAATATAACAAAGGGGAAAAAAATCTAACAAGGTCAAATTAAACAATAACTCCTCAGATTATACAGTTCAACATAAGTTACCTGAAATGCGTGATGGCTGAAGCCACAGCTTATATTGCCCACCCATATTCCATCTAAGAATTCAAAAGGAAAATAAAATAAGAGTGATTACAAGTCAGAACAAAGCTAAGACAAGACATGATTAAAAAAAACTAAGCAACAGCACAACACAGACTGAATATGATAATCCTTATGTGATTTTACATGTCATCTTGTATACAGATGTGGATAAAATTGTTGGTACCCCTCTGTTAATGAAAGAAAAACCCACAATGGTCACAGAAATAACTTGAAACTGACAAAGGTGGTAATAAATAAAAATTATATGAAAATTAACCAATGAAAATCAGACAATGTTTTTGAATTGTGGTTCAACAGAATGATTTTAAAAAACAAACTCATGAAACAGGCCTGGACAAAAATGATGGTGCCCTTAACTTAATATTTTGTTGCACAACCTTTTGAGGCAATCACTGCAATCAAACGATTTCTGTAACTGTCAATGAGACTTCTGCACCTCTCAGCAGGTATTTTGGCCCACTCCTCATGAGCAAACTGCTCCAGTTGTCTCACGTTTGAAGGGTGCCTTCTCCAGACTGCATGTTTCAGCTCCTTCCACAGATGTTCAGTAGGATTTAGATCAGGGCTCATAGAAGGCCACTTTAGAATAGTCCAATGTTTCGCTCTTAGCCATTCTTGGGTGTTTTTAGCTGTGTGTTTTGGGTCATTATCCTGTTGCAAGACCCATGACCTGCGACTGAGACCAAGCTGTCTGACACTGGGCAGCACATTTCTCTCTAGAATACTTTGATAGTCTTGAGATTTCATTGTACCCTGCACAGATTCAAGACACCCTGTGCCAGATGCAGCAAAGCAGCCCCAGAACATAACAGAACCTCCTCCATGTTTCACAGTAGGGACAGTGTTCTTTTCTTGGTATGCTTCATTTTTGCGTCTGTGAACATAGAGCTGATGTGCCTTGCCAAAAAGTTCCAGTTTTGTCTTGTCTGTCCATAGGACATTCTCCCAGAAGCTTTGTGGCTTGTCAACATGCAGTTTGGCAAATTCCAGTCTGGCTTTTTTATGATTTGTTTTCAACAGTGGTGTTCTCCTTGGTTGTCTCCCATGAAGTGCACTTTGGCTCAAACGATGACGGATGGTGCAATCTGACACTGATGTACCTTGACCTTGGAGTTCACCATGAATGTGTTTAGAGGTTGTTCTGGGCTCTTTTGTTACCATTCGTATTATCCGTCTCCTCCTGCGGCCACATCCAGGGAGGTTGGCTACAGTCTTGTGGATCTTAAATTTCTGAATAATATGTGCAACTGTAGTCACAGGAACATCAAGCTGTTTGGAGATGGTCTTATAGCCTTTACCTTTAACATGCTTGTCTATAATTTTCTTTCCAATCTCCTGAGACAACTCTCTCCTTTGCTTCCTCTGGTCCATGTTCAGTGTGGTAAACACCATGTCACCAAACAGCACAGTGACTACTTGTCACCCTTTAAATAGGCCGACTGACTGATTACAAGTTTGTAGACACCTGTGATGTTAAAGTCCAAATGTCACGTAATTTTTTTTTCAAAATGCCAACGAATTTTGATAAAATAGACATAGCTTAAACCAAATATTCATACCGGAGACCATATCACTCACCCGTATTTACATAATTGCACAAAATACACCAGGCGAAGGCCCCGCCTTGCTCGCTGGCTTGTGACAGCCAATCCAGACCGCGGCCATGTTTTTGACGTCACAAATTTAACCCTGGCTGCCCTGCCGTATCCACATTCACACTTATCAACATTGGACAATCATGACGGAAACTGACAGTGATTGTGAAGAAATTAGTTTTGTCCTCTGGTGAATCGGACTTGGAATTCAGGGAAGACGACACCCCAGATACTGATGACAGTGGTTCAGACAGTGACAGAGGCATAGAACCTTACAGGTTCGAGCCTTCCGAGACAGAATCAGATGCTTTGTCTGATGACAACAGTTCCGACGATGACCAGAGAGCAGAACCAGTGGAAAATGTCATTGAATTGGACATTAATTGCCTCCAGAATGTTGAATGGTAAGCCAAAAGAAATCTGTGATGTTTAATAAATTAACTATAACCACCGGCAAAATTGGGAAGCCGAAGGGGGTCTGTCGAGGGCGCCCCATAAATATCGATTTTTCGGAAGCCATTATTATGACGATACAGTGGGGCGCTAGCTTACAGTAGAGCCCTTTCTTTCCTCATTCAGTTGTAGCAACAAAATCAAGGATGAAATGGAAGTAATTGTGGAAAATGACTTGTATTAAAATCCCCAGGATCGTGTGTATAGGGCCATAACCAGGAATGTTCCTTTCTCACTGTAGACGAATTAGAAATCTAGCTTGTTGTTTTGTACGCCAGCTTCACGGTTTGATAACTAGAAATAATTGGGAAAAAACTATGTCTCTAGCACATGGCACTTCATAGGGAGGGCTTGAAAGTTCTATTAATAAACAAAGACAACATGAATAATGCAATGGATCTTTTCACTTTATTTTACATGAGTTCTGCAAGGAATTTATGAGGTGGATATGGTGTAAATAATATGGACAGGATGTGAACACATTATTGAATATTATATATATTATATTGTTACAAAATTTATAAAAGCTCACAATTGCAATATCAACAAACCTGTGCTTACAATATCAACAAACAAGCATATTTATGTATACATGCATTCAGAAAATATTTGCAAATTCTTGTACTTGAATTTTTCAATAGGTGCACCTGTGAGTGTTGCCAAGCAATGCCAACAGTGGAGGAGAGCTGCTGCTGTCAAGAAATTGACCAGATCAGAATGAGAATGGAGGCGCATACCTGTCAAGTGATACGTTTTCGCCGTATTTTAATATGGGGAAAATGCAATTTTAGCAAATACGGGCGTATTGCCATTTCTGTACGCCCAAAAGAAAAATATACGGGGAAAAAAAATTGAGTGTGTTGAGGAACACGTCGTGTGTGTGACCCCCACAGCTAGGGGGCTGGCAGAGCGCTCAGCGTGAGCTATTATCACAACAGTGAGAAGTGTGGACTCAATCATTAGGCTGATGGCCTTACACTTTCTACTGTCCTGCGGCTCCGGAACAGAGAGGAATTGCCTTCCAAATCCAGAATTCTACTTTTTTTATTTTGAGCAGGACGCTGAGTTGTGTTGTTATTGTCAAATATCCATGAATCCTTAAAATATTTGACAATAACAACACGAATTACATTTAAAACATTTCCCAGAAAAGTGTCCCTTATTACCCAGCCGTCCCTTATAGCCCCGTTTTACAGTGCCATCCAGCAATACGATAGATGATTTATTTCTAAGGATAAAATTGTTGGTCGTTGTTACGTTGGTAACAAGGGGTAACTAAGAACAAAAATAGTGATTGCCTTCCACAAACAAAGGAAAAAAAACTGTCTATGTATTAAAAATATGCGGTGCCTCTTCCAGTCTCCATATAAACAATCAATCGGGATACCCCAAGCATCAAACTAAGGTACAATCTGTTTCGTCACTTCCGCCTTCTTCCCCAGGCGATTTCGGGGGCCGTGAGTAGGAACGTCAGGCCAAGCGCGGCAGTTTTAAATTAACGAATGTTCCGGTGTTACTGAAGCATATGCACCAAGACCCGAACAGATCGGTTCCCTTTTATATCTAGTTTCAAGACATTTTAAGGACCCTATTCCGTGACATTTGGACTTTAAGTAGAGGACACATCTTGGTTGAACATGTCCCTATGGTCACATTATTTTCAATCTTTTCTAGGGGTACCATCATTTTTGTCCAGGCATGTTTCATGAGTTTGTTTTTTAAAATAATTCTGTTGAACCACAATTCAAAAGCATTGTCTGATTTTCATTGGTTAATTTTCATAGAATTTTTATTTATTACCACTTTTGTCAGATTCAAGTTATTTCTGTGACCATTGTGGGTTTTTCTTTCATTAACAGAGGGGTACCAACAATTTTGTCCATGTCTGTATATGTTTGGAGTATTTCTTCCTTTAGTTTTTGTTTAAATTGTCCAAGTAATGTACATGATTTTAATTCAGGTCCAAAAGCATTCCACAGTCTGACTCCTTGCACTGAGACACAGTGTTGCTTGGTGGTAGTTCTCACTGAAGGTTTTTGAAATATACATGTTCCTCTGAAATGATATTGTTTCTCCCTTATTTGGAACAACTTTTGGATATTTGCGGGCAGTGATAGATTCTTCACTTTAAACATTATTACTGCAGTTTTAAAATCAACCAGATCTTTCAACTTGAGAGCTTTTAAGAAAAAGTGGGTTTGTTGGTTCCCTGAAAGCAGCTTTGTTTATTATTCTAATAGCTCTCATCTGAAGCATAAAGACTGGATATATGTTTGTTTTATATGTATTTCCCCATACTTCTGTACAATATGTCATGTATGGAAGTATTAATGAATGATACAAAGTATATAGTGTGGGTTGATTCAGCAAATATTTCACTCTGTGTAGTATTGCGATTGATTTGGATATTTTACCTTTAATATAATTAGTATGTGACTTCCAACACAGTTTATTATCAATTATTACTCCAAGAAATTTAATTTTGGATACCCTTTCAATCTCTACACCATTTACGCTGAATTTAGATACTAAGTTGTTGTGATGGTTGTTAAAAATTATAAATTTTGTCTTACTTAAATTGAGCGTTTATTTGTTTGAATCAAACCACAGTTTAACCTTTACTAATTCCTTTGAGTGTATCCAAAAGTTGTTCCAAATTGCTTCCACTGCATAATAAATTAGTGTCATCTGCAAACAATATTAAATCATTTTTTTCCAAAACTTTACATATGTCATTTATATACAGTACATATTGCCCAAAAGATGCTGGGATAGGTTCCAGCCGCCCCCCCCCCCCCCCCCCCCGCGACCCAAAAAGGATTAAGCGGAAGGAGATGAATGAATGAATGAAGGGTGAAGTAACTAACAGTCCTCTGAATCAGCTGCAGCTCTTGCAATACAAAACAATACCTTTGTGTTGTTTTTCTCCTCTTGGGATTCTTTTATCGGTCAGGAAACGGGAGGTGAGGTTTAAGTAATCTCCCGCCATGCTCGTGTTTTGTGATGTTTGATGATGGGAATTGTTGTCCGCTAATCGTTGAAACAAAAACTAAATATTTCTCTGTTATTATATGACAGCCAACAACTTTAATTACCTACAAAATTATCTTTTAAATTGACAAACATCATATGCGCAACTTGTGCCAAAATTTGATCAGAGTCAAAAGATAATTTAGCTTTTGTCATTCATTTCAATGGAGAATTTTTTTTGTTTTAAGGTCCCATATGCAGAAGTAGAGGGGGCATGACAGGCTGTCTATACACTTCACTCTCGACTTTTTCATACATAATCATTTCTGTATGATTTCAACATATTTTAAACAGTGTAGTGAGTTTGCTTTGGCACACTGCATCACAGTTGACTCTCAAACTACTGCATCACAAACTAAACCTCTGGTGGTTCAATACCTTCACAGTGGAGACACAGCAGGTGAGAGGACTAGCTACAGGAACTGCCCTTTACAAAGTACCCATCCACTAAATTTCACCCTAGTTTCCTCAGGAGTAATGAACTGAGATGCTGTACGGGTCCTTAGTATCCTACTGATCTCTATAACTGAATAGGCGTCCTTGTTGAAAGGAGTAAATGTAGTTTTGCATAATCTGACAAGAAGTTGTTTTCTGTTGCTTTTATTACTGCTAGTGACTTTTGTTAGGCTGTGCTAGCTACAAAGAATGCCTTGGTTTCACCTTTCTTGAACAGGTATGCCACAGTAAAGTCAGGAATGTTTGTAACTGTGAATTTGGTCAAGTTACACAGTCCAAGAATTGAGGGAAAAGGGAGCTGAAATTGTATATTTTTTCTGCCTATTTTTGCCTTTCCTGTCGGTGGTATTGGAGGTACATTTAACTACACAAACTGTTGTATGTTGACAAATTTGATACTATAATTTGTTGTAATTGGTAATGTTGTCTTAAGTAAAATTAAATTTGTAAGAGGTAGCTGCTTGTGTATGTGTGTTATGACTTCACTTTTTTGTCTCTAAAATCTGTCCTGTAACCTTCCCTCTTCCTCTAGACGCCCGATGGTGTGGCCAGTGCTACAGAGAGACTGCTGATCATCCTGAAGGTGGCGGCTGGTCTCGTTCCCATCACGACCGCTCTATACCTGTCAAACCTGACTAAATGCACTCTGCCTTCAGACATTGACCAGCCGAGCTTTGATTAGGTCCACAGCAAATATCCTCACTGATGCTGCATTGTGGGACTTGTTCTAAGTTGGCATTTCCCCATTTTCTGAACAGAAATGTCACCTGAAATGTCACCTGCAGCTGAAAGTTGGGCAACCTTCAACATACCTGATGTCATCCAAGATGGCTGTGCCAAAGTAACTTGCATCAGCAGTGCTGAAAATTATAATATTTCTGGTTTTCTGCATACTGTGTTCTTTCTGCATTGAGTCAGGATTTTCCAGCTTGTTTTGCTGAAACGTGGTCATTGTGGACATGATGCCATTCTAACTTTCAAATTTCAACTTCAGGCATAGCTGGAACACAGCTTTATCTTTCCTTTGTTTTTAATATATTTTCTTGGTCATCGTAAATGAAAACAGACATATCTGTGCTTTTCCTAATTCATTCTGTAAGTGTATATACAGTGGTGTGAAAAAGTGTTTGCTCCCTTCCTGATTTCTCATTTTTTTTTTGTATGTTTGATGATCTGAAACATTTAAGTATGACAAACAATTGTAAATATTAGACAAAGATAACACAAATAAACAGAATATGCTGTTTTTAAATGAAGGTGTTTATTATTAAGGGTAAAAAAAATCCAAACCTACATGGCCCTGTGTGAAAAAGTTATTTTCCCCTCCCCCTCCTCGTGAAAACATAAATTAACTGTGGTTTATCACATCTTTGGACAGCTGAGTTCAGTTTCTCGAGCCACACCCAGGCTTGATTACTGCCACACCTGTTCTCAATCAAGAAATCACTTAAATAGGACCTGCCTGACGAAGTGAAGTAGACCAAAAGATCTTCAAAAGCTAGACATCTTGCTGCGATCCAAAGAAATTCAGGAACAAATGAGAAACAAAGTAATTGAGATCTATCAGTCTGGAAAAGGTTACAATGTAGAGAATGTGGAAGGACGAGGCTGAGTTTATTTCACAAGTCAGGTTTATTCACATTCTCCAACATCATCCAAAAACAAAAAGAGAAAGAATCCCCCAACATCTGTCCCTTTTATACCAGGACATCAAAACACACAGTCACATGGCACTTAATCCCCAGTAACAATGTAACTTCCTCCCGATCTTAACACCCCCCACCTTCAGTCTCTGGCCGCTGGGCGAAATCCCCCAAGGCTGTCTCCTCGCATGCCAAAGACTAAACTTTCACATCCTCGTGTTATCTCCAAAGCGGCTCAGTCCTTTGTTCCGTCTCAGATGTGAAGCCTAAGGTGGTATACGTATGAATCATACAGTGATATACATATGTGCATATATGTGTCCCACATGACCCCCCCAAACGTCTAAGATAGAACAACGTAATCACAGTCTGCAAGTCATGGTAAAATTATTACACATCAGTCCACGTGTCGCTTGAGCCTCAGTCTCCTCCCATACCTGCTGTAAACGGGCTTTACCACTTTCGCGGCGCTCTCCTGCTGGGGAGCTGCTGTCTGAGGATGAGAACTGTTAGTCAATCCCTGTGGGTGTTCTGGTGAATGCTTCTTACGGGGTCTGCCGCGCCGAGGAGCCGTAGCCAACAGCACATCCTCGTCGGCCAACACAAAGGCGGGTTTGAGTCTGTTTATGCCAATCTTTTCTTTCCTGCCCCCCAAATCTAGCACAAAATGCTTATCCCCTGTTTCCAGCACTCTAAATGGTCCATCATAAGGCGGTCGCAACAGCGGGCGATGCGCATCGTGTCTGACAAAAACAAACTCCACATTTTTTAGAGCCTTAGGCACAAAAACGCGCGGAAAACTGTGGTGACCGGGGCCTGGAAGGATGCCCGCTTCCGTGTCACCCTGCAACCACTGAGCTGGGAAACATTCTGGCGCAGGATTATCTGGGAGAAATTCCCCGGGTAGCCGGAGTGGCTGCGCAAAAACTAACTCAGCTGGGGAGGCTTCTAAGTCCTCTTTAGGTGCAGAACGCAACCCCAATAAAACCCATGGTAGCCTGTCCACCCAATTTGCATCCGTAAGCGACGCTCTGAGAGCCGCCTTCAGTGACCTATGGAAACGTTCGCATAACCCATTAGCCTGCGGGTTGTACGCGGTAGTGTGGTGGATCGTTACTCCCAGGCTGCGGGCCATCGCTGACCAAAGCTTGGAAACAAATTGAGGACCTCTGTCGGACGTAATGTCCGACGGAACTCCAAAGCGCGCTACCCATGCCATTAAAAACGCGTGCGCCACCTCCTCGACTGTGGTTGACGACAGTGGGACCACTTCAGGCCAGCGTGTGGTGCGGTCTACCATTGTCAGAAGGTGTGTGCACCCCTGCGACTGCAGGAGGGGGCCTATGAGGTCCACGTGAACGTGGTCGAACCTCTTAGCCGGGATGTGAAACGGCTCCAAGGGAGCTCTCGTGTGTTTGTGTACCTTGGCTCGTTGACAAGCCATGCAGGCTGCTGCCCAATCTCTAACTTGCTTGCGCAGGCTTGGCCATACAAATTTCTCTCCTACCATTTTGACCGACGCGCGCACCCCTGGGTGCGCCAGAGAATGAATCGAGTCAAAAACGTGGCGGCGCCACGCGGTCGGCACCACCGGGCGCGGTCGTCCCGTGGAGACATCGCCGATTAGGGGGGCACACCATCTTGCAGCACCTTGTTCTCCAGCCTTAACCGTGTTGGTCCAGACTGGAGCGCACGCACGTCTGCGTCGCTAATCTGATTCGCGGCCATGGCTGCATAATCTATCCCTACGCGGACTGGGGCCGCGCGCACTTCCGCATCGCTAGCCTGCTCCGCGGCCATGGCTGCATAATCTATCCCTACGCGGACTGGAGCCGCTACGGCGCGCGAGAGACAGTCTGCCACTACATTCAGTTTACCCGCTACGTGCTGAATATCGGTAGTAAACTCTGAGATTGCAGCCAGCTGTCTTTGCTGCCGGCCTGACCATGGTTCTGAAACCTTGGCCATCGCGAAAGTCAGAGGCTTGTGGTCGACGAACGCGGTGAAACGGCGTCCCTCCAGCCAGAACTGGAAGTGGCGAATGGCCAAGTGGAGAGCTAACAACTCCCTATCGAATGCGCTGTATTTTCGCTCACTATCGCGCAAAGTCCTGCTGAAAAAAGCGAGCGGCTGCCAAGCTCCGGCTACATGCTGCTCCACGACCGCCCCTATGGCCACATCTGACGCGTCAGTAGTGAGCGCTATGCAGGCCGTTGGGTCTGGATGTGCTAACAACGCAGCGTTTGCCAGGGCTGTTTTGACCTCAGAGAATGCGCGCTCTCGCTCCGGAGACCATTCGATTTTATTTGTGGGTTTTTGTTTTTTTAGCGCGGCATACAATGGTTGCATGAGCTGCGCTGCGCGGGGGAGGAAGCGGTTATAAAAATTCACCATTCCCAAAAACTCCTGTAACGCTTTGACCGTTTGTGGCTGGGGAAAATTTGTTACTGCGTGCACTTTGTCAGGCAGAGGAACTGCTCCTTCTGGAGAGACGCGATGCCCCAAAAAATCAATCTGCGTCACCCCGAACTGACACTTCGCTGGGATGATTATTAACCCGTGCTCTCCCAACCTCCGGAAAACTGCCGTGAGGTGACTTTCGTGTTCGTCTTCGGACGCGCTGGCTACCAAGATGTCGTCCAGGTAGACGAACACGAAGGGGAGATCGCGCAACACCACGTCCATCATGCGTTGGAACATCTGCGCAGCACCTTTAAGCCCAAACGGCATGCGCAAAAACTCGAATAGGCCAAACGGAGTTATTACTGCTGTTTTGGGTATGTCCTCAGCGCGTACTGGGACTTGGTGGTACCCGCGGACCAAGTCTATCTTAGAAAAAACGCGCGCCCCTGCCAAATGAACAGAAAAATCTTGGATATGCGGGAGTGGGTAGCGGTCGTGCGCTGTAGCGTTGTTCAACCTGCGGAAATCTCCACAAGGTCGCCACGAGCCATCAGCTTTAGGGACCATGTGAAGCGGGGAAGCCCATGGGCTTTTCGAACGCCTGATGATGCCCAACTTTTCCAGGTTGGCGAACTCCTCGCACGCTATGGTCAGTTTAGCTGCATCCAAGTGCCGAGCTTTTGCAAAAACGGGCGGTCCGGTTGTAGTAATAAAATGTTCCACCCCGTGTTTAGCGACTGCTGCTGAAAATGTGGGAACCATGAGTGCTGGGAACTGAGTGAGTAGTGTGTGGAACTTACCGTTTGCCGTTGCGACGTTGGCTTATGCTGTGGGCGGGGTCACTCGGGCTGCACAGGGAATAGAATAAAAAGAGAGTGCATTAACCAGGCGCCTATTAGCAAGATCAACCAACAAACCATGTGAGCACAGAAAATCAGCCCCTAACATATTGAAGCTCACTGCAGCTATAACAAAAGTCCACTCAAATGTACGGCCGTGTAGGGACAGAAGCAGTCTTCTCACCGAAGGTCTTAATCCTTGAGCCATTCGCTGCTGATGCTCCGGGGCCCGCCAGCTGGTCAGCATAGGTAGGCATGATGAAACTCACTTGGGAGCCTGTGTCCACGAGGAATTGCTTCCCCGAACGCGCATCCGTCAAGTAGAGCAGCTTGTTCTCTTCCCCGAGGGCCGCGGCTGCTACCGACCCCCGGCTTTGGCGTTTCCCGAGCTCTTGAACTGGCACAGTGGTATACACTTGCGCGCCCTCTCTGCGAAGCGGCGATGGTAGAAACAGAGGTCATCTCCTCCACGATCCCTGGCCCTCGCCGCCGCCGTTGTCGGTGGGTCTGCTACCGCCGCCTCTGGCCCCCTGCCATCTCTGGCCGCCGCGCCGAGTTCTGTCGCTGCTGTGGTGGCCGCGCGCTGTCTGCTGGCGTTGAGAATCCGCTGTGCCTCCTGGGCCAGCGCGCGGAAGTCCCGCTGGGCCAACAACGGTGAACCGGCCAGGGTCGCTCTCGTGGCCGATGGTAGGGTTCTCAGGAAAATGTGGGTGAAAAGGAAGTCGTTGTCGTCTGAGCCCCTCAGCCTCAGCATGTCCTCCATCAGGTCGACGGGCGTGCTATCTCCCAAGTCGTTCAGAGCCAGGAGCCTCTCCACTCTCTCCTGGACTGAGGGAGTGAAACGCTGGATGAGCGCAGCCTTCAACCCGCCGTATTTGTTGTCGGCTGGTGGGCGCTCCAACAGGCTCTGCACATGTCGAGCCGTGCGGTTGTCGAGCTTGGCAATGACGTGGTAGAATTTCGTGTCATCTGCCGTTATCCCCCGGAGGGCGAACTGTGCTTCGACCAAGTGGAACCAGGAGCACGGGTTGTCTTGCCAGAAGTCTGGTAGCTTGACTGTGGCTGCGTTCGCCTGGCTGGCTCCTGACGAGTCCGGCTCGGGGGAATTTCCTCCGCTCATGATACGTCTTAGGGTCACCAGTGTAGAGAATGTGGAAGGACGAGGCTGAGTTTATTTCACAAGTCAGGTTTATTCACGTTCTCCAACATCATCCAAAAACAAAAAGAGAAAGAATCCCCCAACATCTGTCCCTTTTATACCAGGACATCAAAACACACAGTCACATGGCACTTAATCCCCAGTAACAATGTAACTTCCTCCCGATCTTAACACCCTCCACTTTCAGTCTCTGGCCGCTGGGCGAAATCCCCCAAGGCTGTCTCCTCGCATGCCAAAGACTAAACTTTCACATCCTCGTGTTATCTCCAAAGCGGCTCAGTCCTTTGTTCCGTCTCAGATGTGAAGCCTAAGGTGGTATACGTATGAATCATACAGTGATATACATATGTGCATATACTGTATGTGTCCCACAACAAAGCCATTTCTACAGCTTTGGGACTCCAGCAAACCACAGTGAGAGCCATTATCCACAAATGACGAAAACATGGAACAGTGGTGAACCTTCCCTGGAGTGACCGGCCAACCAAAATTACCCCAAGAGCGCAGCGATGACTCATCCAAAGCCCCTTTTCCACTAGTGTCAGTTCAGTATGGTATGGTTTGTCTGCTTTTCCATTAGGGACTGTAACGGTAACTGTCCCGATTTTTCAGACCCGCAGAAGAGTGGTTCCAACTGTACTGTTCCAACACCAAAATGTGACATAAAAACACTGCAGGCCACTGATTGGTCCGGGCGCAATGTCATGAGAGGGGCGTTTGAGGCTGAGTTTCCAGAACTGCGAGCCGCCATTTGCAAAGATTCATCCGTGAATCATCCAGCAAGCGATATAATATAAACAACAGTGATAGAATGGCTTCACAGAAATCAACACCGCAGCCCAGCAGTTTTCTGTGCAGTTTCGACTGATGAGAGAATCCAGAGGGAAGTAGACGGAGCCACTCGAACTGAATGTACGGCCGCGGAAGCACCCAACTTCAGCAGTTGAAGCCATGATATTAGGATATAGAGGACGGTGAGTGATGTGATATTATGCATCTTTTACATTATTTATCGCAGCAGTGGAAAGTTCACTTTGGACAGACAACAACGTTGTTGCTTGTGTTCAAACGATGAGCTAGCTAGTTAGCCGTTAATGCTAAGTCCGTCCTTGTATGTTGCCTTGGTGTTGACAATATCTGATGAAATAAGCTAGTTGTAATCCTGGTTAAAAAGGTGTTTTTTTTTTTTATATGTTGCACTTTTGTACTGTGCATGTACTTAAGTTGTGTGTATTTTCGTTGTAGAGTCCAACCAGGATCTGCTCTGACAATGGCTACGTTTGGCACAACACAGCAATGTGTTATGACTGGTAAGTTGCACATCTTGTTATTTATAATCAAATCTTTTGCTTTTTAAGTTAAAGTATAGGTAAAGTGCCAAATTTAAAGTAGCACAATTTCCACTTAATATAAAAGGGACTGAACTGAGATTTATTTGGTTGTGTTGTAGAGACTGGGTTAATCATCTCAGACTGGATGCAGAGGGTAAACAGAGGAGAACAATAGCTAGGGAGATCATGGTGAGATAGCAGGAAGAAGGAGTTGGGGGGAGAAAGGATGAATGTATTGTGATGTTAAATGTCATGCAAATGTGAGATGAGTGGTTGGTATAAAAGGAGAACCCATGGTGTATTGAGACATGCTTTTCCTGTGTATGACTGATGAGAGAGTGAATAAAGTCGTCTGCTTCATGAATCAGTCTCGTTATTTACACTCACCACACCGGTGACCCTTTGACGAATTATGGAACACGAGGCAAGAACCTCGGAGTCGGCCCGGACGGGAAGCCCCAGCGACGCGGCAAGCATCCCAGAGACGGCCCGGACAGGAACCCCCAGCAACGCGTGCGCTGTTTCGGTCAAACTACCGGACTTTTGGCTGCACAACCCGTGGTCTTGGTTCCACCACACCGAGGCTCAGTTTGCCCTCCGGGGAATAACGGCAGACGACACCAAGTATTACTATGTGGTCGCAGCGCTGGACGCTCGCACGTCTCAGCAAGTAGCGAGCCTGCTTCAACAGCCTCCAGCCCACGACAAATACGAGGCTCTCAAGGCTACGCTGACCCGACGCTACACGCTCTCTGACTGTGAGAGAGCAGAGAGGCTCCTGAGGCGCTCCGAGTTAGGAGATGGTTCGGCGGTCGAACTGATGGACAAGATGTTGGCGTTAATGGGCACGGTCGACGGGCATTTTCTGTTTGCCCACCTTTTCCTCCGGAACCTCCCAACAGAGGCGAGAGCGGTTCTTGCCAATTCGCCGTTGCTGGCCACGTGTGACTACCGTGCACTAGCCCAGGAGGCAGATCGGATCATCCTCACCACCAGAGCCCTCACAGTGAACGCGGTGGCGTCGGAACCCAGCGAGACAACCAGCGGAGGCGAGGAGCCACCGACGGTAGCGGCAGCGGGGGCCAGGGAGCGCCAGAGAGACATGCTCTGCTTCTACCACCGCCACTTCGGAGAGAACACACGCAGATGTGTGCCACCGTGCCAATTCAAGCGCTCGAGAAACGCCAAGGCCAGCAGTCGGTAGCAGCTGCAACCGCCGGCGAAGAGAACAAGCTGCTCTACGTGACGGACTCGCGCTCGGGGAGACGCTTCCTCGTAGACACTGGAGCCCAGAAGGGCATCATCCTGCCGTCCTACGCCGACCGGCTGGCAGGACCTAGCGGCCCCGGGCTGGTAGCAGTAAACGGCTCGGGCATTAAGACTTTTGGTGAGAGAACACTGACTTTATCCCTACACGGCCGTATGTACGAGTGGACTTTTGTCATAGCGGCACAGAGTTTTCCAATCCTGGGAGCTGATTTTCTGTGTGCACATGGGTTACTAGTTGATGTGGCTAGCAGGCGCCTGGTTAATGCAATGTCTTTTGATTCTCTCCCCTGTACAGCTCGAGGGGCCGGGCCAATAACGCAAGCCAACGTCACAGCTCCAGGCGGTAAGTTCCACACACTGCTCACTCAGTTCCCAGCACTCACGGTCCCGACGTTCCATCGTTAAACACGGGGTGGAACACTTTATCACCACCACCGGGCCGCCCATTTTAGCACGGCCTCGGCGCTTGGACGCAGCTAAACTGGCCATAGCGCGCGAGGAGTTTGCCAACCTGGAAAGGTTGGGCATCATCAGGCAATCGAACAGCCCATTGGCATCCCCGCTACACATGGTCCCTAAGGCCGAGGGATCGTGGCGACCGTGTGGTGATTTCCGCAGATTGAATAACGCCACAGCGCACGACCGCTACCTGATTCCCCATATTCAGGATTTTTCCGTTCACCTCGCCGGTCACGCATTTTTTCTAAAATAGACCTGGTCCGCGGTTACCACCAGGTCCCAGTGCGCGCGGAGGATGTACCCAAAACAGCAGTAATAACTCCGTTTGGCTTGTTTGAGTTTTTACACATGCCCTTCGGATTAAAAGGAGTGGCACAGACATTCCAACGCATGATAAATGTGGTGTTGCGTGATCTCCCATTTGTGTTCGTCTACCTCGATGATATCCTGGTGGCCAGTGCGTCCGAGGACGAACACGTAACGCACCTCACGACGGTTTTCCGGAGGTTGGAGGAGCACGGGTTAATAAACAACCCGGCGAAATGCCAGTTCGGCGTGATGGGGATTGATTTTTTGGGGGGCACCGCGTCTCAAAGGAGGGAGTGATACCCTTGGCCGACAAAGTGCTCGCCGTGGCGAATTTTCCCCGGCCTCAGACAGTCAGGGTGCTGCAAGAATTTTTGGGGATGGTTAACTTTTATAACCGGTTCCTCCCCCGCGCAGCTCAACTCATGCAGCCTTGTACGCCACGCTTAAGAGACGGAAATCTGCGGATAGAGTCGAATGGACTCCGGAGCGAGAGCAAGCGTTGCCTGAGGTTAAAACAGCCCTGGCAAACGCCGCACTGTTGGCGCACCCAGACCCGGCGGCCCGGATAGCGCTCATTACCGACGCCTCAGACATGGCCATAGGGGCCGTCGTGGAGCAACGTGTCGCTGGTTCTTGGCAGCCGCTCGCTTTTTTCAGCAGGGCTTTGTGCGACAGTGAGCGTAAATACAGCGCATTCGACAGAGAGTTGCTGGCTGTCCACCTGGCCATACGCCACTTCCAGTTCTGGCTGGAAGGGCGCAGCTTCACTGCGTTTGTGGACCACAAGCCGCTGACGTTCGTGATGGCCATGGTTTCGGAACCATGGTCGGCCTGGCAGCAGAGACAGCTGGCCGCGATCTCGGAGTTTACGACCGATATTCAGCATGTGTCGGGTAAACTGAATGTGGTGGCGGACTGCCTCTTGCGCGCAGTAGTGGCCCCGGTCTGCGTGGGGATAGATTATACAGCCATGGCCGCAGAGCAGATTAGCGATACGGACGTGTGCGCGCTCCAGTCTGGACCAACAGGGTTAAGGCTGGAGAGCAGAGTACTGCAAGACGGCAAGCCCTCCCTAATCTGCGACGTCTCCATGGGATGCACCCGCCTGGTGGTCCCAGTCGCGTGTCGCCACCGCGTGTTTGAGTCACTTCACGCTCTGGCGCACCCAGGAGTGCGCGCGTCAGAGAAATGGTAGGAGCGAAGTTCGTGTGGCCAGGCCTGCGCAAACAAGTGAAAGAGTGATCTGCAGCCTGCGTAGCGTGCCAACAAGCCAAAGTCCACAGACACACGAAGGCTCCTTTGGAGCCATTTCGTATACCGGCTAAGAGGTTCGACCATGTTCACGTGGATCTCGTGGGCCCCCTCCCGCCATCGCAGGGGTGCACGCACCTTCTGACAGTGGTGGACCGCACCACACGCTGGCCAGAAGCAGTCCCACTGGCGGCAACAACGTCCGCGGATGTGGCGCGCGCTTTTTTGATGACATGAGTGGCGCGTTTTGGAATCCCTTCGGACATCACGTCCGATGGGGGCCCTCAGTTTGTTTCCGACCTCTGGTCCGCGATGGCCCGCAGCCTGGGTGTTGCAATTCATTGCACAACCGCATACAACCCACAGGCCAATGGGTTTTGCGAGTGTTTTCATAGGTCACTGAAAGCAGCGCTCAGGGCTTCGCTGACGGATGCAAATTGGGTAGACCGGTTGCCGTGGGCTTTATTGGGGTTGCGTTCCGCACCAAAAGAGGATTTGGAGGCTTCCCCGGCAGAGCTTGTTTTTTCTCAGCCACTGCGGCTGCCCGGGGAATTTTTGCCAGATAATCCCGTGCCGGACAGCTGCCCGTCTCAGTGTTTGCAGCATAGTGCAGACACAGGCATACTGCCGGGCCCGGCCCACCACTGTTTTCCACGCGCTTTTGCGCCCAAAACTTTGAAGAACGTGGCGTTCGTGTTTGTCAGGCACGATGCCCACCGCCCCCCATTGTGCCCACCCTACGATGGCCCGTTCAGAGTGCTGGAAACAGGGGACAAACATTTTTTGTTAGACTTGGCGGGTCGTCGGGAGAAAATATGCATAGACAGACTTAAGCCCGCCTTTGTAGTAGCGGACGAGCAAGTGCTGTTGGCTCGGGCCCCTCGGCGTGGAAGACCCCCACTGAGAACTCCCCAGGTAAACGATTCATCAGAGCAGCCACACGGGCAAATCGAAGTTTCTTCCCCCCTCGTCATGGCCCACCCGCAGACAGACACACCCCCAGGAGCCCCCCGCCGGCACAGCAGCGCTGCGGAAGCGGTAAACCCCCGTTACAGCAGATATGGGAGGAAACTGAAGCCAAAAGGATGTGAGGACTGAAACTCTGTCTGAGATTCGGGGGGGGGGGGGGTAGAGACTGGGTTAATCATCTCAGACTGGATGCAGAGGATAAACAGAGGAGAACAAAAGCTAGGGAGATCATGTTGAGATAGCAGGAAGAAGGAGTTGGGGTGAGAAAGGATGAATGTATTGTGATGTTAAATGTCATGCAAATGTGAGATGAGCGGTTGGTATAAAAGGAGAACCCATGGTGTATTGAGACATGCTTTTCCTGTGTATGACTGATGAGAGAGTGAATAAAGTCGTCTGCTTCATGAATCAGTCTCGTTATTTACACTCTCCACAGTGTGAATATTAATTACAGAATAATTGAAAATGAATGGCACATCCAATAGTAGCCACTGTAAAATAAACCGCTTGTTTATTTATTTATTTATTTTTTTTATCAGATCACTTCTGTGATCTTTTATGAGTTATAGTCATAATATTGTATCTTGCACTTTGGGGAATGGGAGCTGTTCAGTCACCATTATAATTTAGTTTATACAGTATATGTAGTTTATAGTATTTCGTCTTAAAACTCATGCAGTAAAAGGACACATTCCAAGTATTTGAGATCCATTGTACTGCTTCCTTTTATATTTTAGCAATACAAGCACAAAACACCACCCACACTTGAAAACAGCCACAGCGGTGGCTAAACTTTTATTGATAACGTTATTTCTCAAATATGTTTTAAACTTGCTTTAATTAACCACCACCCATTTCTGTCTTTCATCTAGGCAAGAGGAAAACGATCCACCCCAAACCGGACCTTGAGTCACTATTTACAGACATGCAGGCTAAAGATCTGCTGAACTGGGTCCAGCTTGAGTGGCACATCCAGTTGCTTCTTAGTGAGGCAGCGTGGCCGGCGTGTGTGACTCATTCTAATTTTTTTTTTTTTTTTTTTTTTTAACAGTTTTAATTTTCCACATTCTAAATAATCTGGAATTTGCTTCTGATTGTAATAAACAATTTAGTGACTTACGGTATGTGTTTGCATCATGATTTTCTATTGTCAACAGTACAAACCGTTTATCAGTGACTTTGAAAATAATGGCTTATTTTTAAGAAAAAGTAACCAAAAACAATTATTTGCTGAAGACTGTATTGTTGGATGTGCCAGTGCAGAAGACACTGCACACTTTTGTGATAGTACCAGTATATGGAGGAATTCTGGGCCTATATTCTGGGCCTTGCTTCGTTTGCTTGGTGAGCCACAGCTGAGCCTGACATCCCTGTACACCAGACAAGTACAGAGGATGGCTACCTCCATTTTAAATGATGACTCCCACCCTTTGCACTGCCACTTTCAGCTTCTTCCCTCAAGACGGAGGTTTGCTGTCCCAAAAAGTAGAACCCAGCGCTACAAAAACAGCTTTGTCCCTGCTGCTGTCAAAGAGTTGAACAAGCTGTAAAAATATATTGCACATAATTTAGGTACCTATTTATTAACTCCATTTTATATTTACTTATTTTTGTAGGATGTCACTTGGGTTCTAAATATTTTTCTAAATATTTTATTGGGTTTTAGACCTTTGAGTTTTTAACCTCTTTGACTAGTTTTTAACTTTTAATATGACCCTTCTCTCTTACCTCTGGTTTTTCTCCCATCTCTGTCTTTTTATACCCTGATTGATGGAGCCTTGAGTATTATTATCATGTTTATAGTCAGCTTCATATGTGCCTGTGTTTGTGTCTATGTTGAATGTAATTTGTGGCTTGTAAATATGGATGTCACCAGACTGCAAAACAAATCTACCTATGGGTACAAATAAAGTAACCTGAACCTGAATTAGCATATGGATTTCCTAATAATGGGTTATGGTAGGGGTGTCAAATCATGTGCCATGGAGGGCCAAGACCCTGCAGACTTTATCTGTAACCAGTGTCTTCAACAGCAGATTCCACTGATTGCTGATCAGTGGAAAATACCTGCTGAAGAGACTGGGTAGAAGAGAAAACCTGTAGGGTCTTGGTACTCAATGGCACATGATTGGACACCCCTGAGTTAGGGTTTAATGGGATTTAACATTATAACACAAACTGTTTTATTTATTTATTTATTTTCAGAAGAAGAGCCAACTTTATTGTCATTCAGTCCATCCAGCTGTTGTGTGTGAGAATGTGTGTGTATGTGAAGCCGTGCCCACCCACAGGGTGACGTCAGGCAGCCACGGCCCACTCTGTAAATAAACCTCAAGTTCAGTAATAAAGTTGAGTTGTTGGCTGCATGTAGAAGACTCCTGTCTTTTTCGGATAGATTAAAAGTACAGATTAAAAGAAACAGAATAATATAACAAAGGGGGAAAGAAAATCCAACAAGGTCAAATTAGACAATAACTCCTCTGATTATACAGTTCAACATAAGTTATCCGAAATGGGTGATGGCTGAAGCCGCAGCTTATATTGCCCACCCATATTCCATCCAAGAATTCAAAAGAAAAACAAACAAGAGCGATTACAATTCAGAACAAAGCTAAGACAAAATGTGACAAAAAAAACAACTAAGCTACAACACAACGCAGACTGGATATGACAATCCTTATGTGATTTTACATGTCATCTTGTATATATGTTTGGAGTATTTCTTCCTTTAGTTTTTGTTTAAATTTTCCAAGCGTTGTACATGATTTTAATTCAGGTCCAAAATAGGGATGGGCATTCGGTGAAATTTTCTTCGTCGATCGTCGGGAGAATTAATGATTAATAATCGGTTAATCATTAACATTTTTATATTAAAAAACTAAACTAACGTGAACACATGCGCATTGCGCAAACGAGAGAGGCTTCAAGTTGCGAGCCAGACAATAACGGAAGACACATACAGGACACATAACGGAACATATATTTCTTTTACTTTTTTCTTTTCCTTTGTTTAAAAACAAGGATATCAAAATAAGAAAGCTACACAACAATTTGCCTTTACGTAGGCTATCCCATTATATCACGGCGTCAGAATTATAGGCCTGCTTTTTGTTAAAAAAAAAATGCGCTTGTTCAGTGTTTGGCAGTAAAACGTGAACTCATGTCGGTGACAACATAACGGAACGGCCGTTTTTTTTACCCTAAATAAAAATAATAAAACAACAATCTCGAAAAGCCTGTAACAAGGCAACAAGGCCTTTGTATATCCAATTATCAGGATAGCATCATGACGCCAGTATTATTACAGACGGCTACCCATTTTTGTTTAAAAAGATGAGCATATTCACATGCTCTGGCGTCAGACGTGACCGAATTCTGGTCACCGTCAGTCCTGCCGCTGAAAAAACCAGTTCGGATGGGACAGACGTGGCCGGGATGCACAAGTACCTATTAGCTAATTTCGCCAACCTTGGGAACCGAACTCCGTTATCTCTCCACCAGTCGGTTGGGGTACAACCCAGTGGTGGTGGAGTCTCTCGCAAAAAGTTCTGAAATTCCGCATCGATGTCAGTCTCGTGATGAGTGGCATAGTCATCTCCAAGAAGGAGTGCCATAGCTGAGATGTGGCGCTTTGAGTGCGCAGCAGCAGTGTTTGCGCGGTCAGACGTAACCTCGTCCCCATCCAGTGGAACAGCCTCTTCTTCACTGGTCCCCACTGCTGTGGCCAGGTGAACCAGTTTCGCATTGGCAACCACTCTCTGTGCTGGTGAAAGAAAGCCGAGATGCTTGTGGCGTGGGTCCAACATCGTAGCTATCATGCTGACGGATGACACAAACTCATCAGACCGGACCTGTATGGTGGAAAATGAAGTAAGAGTTAGGATACATATTGTTCTATACACAACAGAACAGTTAAGCAATTATAACTAATAGAAATTATATAGCCATTTAATTTGAAATCATATAGAATAAAATAAGGCTTCCAAAACAGTTAAACTTACATTCATTCGCTCCATGAGGGAGGACCGCACTTTTTCCTTGAATTCGACAAGTCTGGCCCCGTCTTCTTCACGGCGAATGAGGTGGATATTGACAAGCCCAAAGGTGACAGGATATATGTTTGAAATGGACACGTCTTCTTCGGCAGACATAACTGTGGTGGCACATTTAAGTGCTGACAGCACAGGCTGCGTGTCTTCCATCAACTGCCAATATTCATCCTTCAGTTCCAGCATCCTGGCATCTTGGAGTTTGGTTACGTTTCGATCCGATAGCACAGCAACAACAGCCCAACGCTGCTCCACAAGCCGATCGAACATCTCGCACACGGAGTTCTACCGTGTTTTGCATGACTGGATAAGCCGGTGAGTTGCAAGCCCCATCTGTTCTTGCTTCTTTAGCAGTGCTGTGGTTGCTGATGTGCTGTGATTAAAGTGGCTCACGAGCTTGCTGGCCGCTGATATTACCCGATGCAGGTACAGAGCAAACCCGTCATTGATTGCCAACTGTAAAGTGTGAGCAAAGCAAGTGCATGAAATCCAGCTTACTCTGGTGGCGTTGTTGGCAGCAACAATATTCGCTGCATTGTCATGGACACATGCAAGAACTTTGCCTTCAAGACCCCACTGCCCTACAGCTTCGTTTAGCTTTTCAGCGAGATGGTCAGCTGTATGTCGTCCTGGCAGGCTTTCGGTCAGCAGTACAGCCGAATTGACTTTCCACTCATCGCTGATATAGTGGCAGGTGATCGTGATATAACTCTCCGAGGTTAACGCAGACCAGCAGTCAGTGGTTATAGCCACTTTCTCCGCCATGGACAACTCTTTAACCAGCTCCTGTGCCCTCTGTTCGTAGTGTGTTTCTATCCGTCTTGTCACGGTGCGTCTTGACGCCATGGTGTATTCCGGTTCCAAAAATTTGATTAATTCCTGAAAACCTTTGCCCTCCACGGCACTGACAGGGAGCATGTCTGTTTCGACCATCTTCGCTATCAGTTCGGTGACCTTCTCTGCTCGTTGAGCACTGCAGCTCCTCCGTGCTAGCATCGAGTCCAGGCTAGCCTGGGTTCGAGATGATGAACCGCCGCCACCGTCTTTTACCAGGCTTGGATGAGTGGTGTTCAAATTATACATCATTTGTGTTGTCGATGAGGTATATTTGTATGCTGCATTGCAGTGATTGCAGTACACCTGGTCATTTTTTAAATTAAAGTGGTCCCACGCAACACTTCGCCACGACCTCTTCATGATTTGGCGATTGACCTACGGAAGCTCGCATGTATCAACTGAGGCACGCCAGGGTACGGCGATGGTGAAATGTTGCCCCCTGGTGCCCAAATTTTGCCAGTGGCACAGTTAAATGCATTGCATTGTTTGAGGACGGCCGTGCACTAGGCCTAATAACCTACATTCGGATTGTTTAAAAAAAAAATCGGTTTGTCGACGAAAATGAACTTCCTCTGTGAAATTCTTAATGATCAATTATCGATTAATCGATTAATTATGCCCATCCCTAGTCCAAAATCGTTCCATAATCTGACTCCTTGCACTGAAACACAGTGTCGCTTGGTGGTAGTTCTCACTGAAGGTTTTTGAAATATACATGTTCCTCTGAAATGATATTGTTTCTCCCTTATTTGGAACAGCTTTTGGATATTTGCGGGCAGTGATAGATTCTTCACTTTAAACATTATTACTGCAGTTTTAAAGTCAACCAGATCTTTCAACTTGAGAGCTTTTAATTTAAGAAAAAGTGGGTTTGTTGGTTCCCTGTAAGCAGCTTTGTTTATTATTCTAATAGCTCTCTTCTGAAGCATAAAGACTGGATATATGTTTGTTTTATATGTATTTCCCCATACTCCAGTACAATATGTCATGTATGGGAGTATTAATGAATGATACAAGGTATATAGTGTGGGTTGATTCAGCAAATATTTCACTCTGTGTAGTATTGCAATTGATTTGGATATTTTACCTTTAATATAATTAATATGTGACTTCCAACACAGTTTATTATCAATTATTACACCAAGAAATTTAGTTTCGGATACCCTTTCAATCTCTACACCATTTACACTGAGTTTAGATACTAAGTTGTTGCGATGGTTGTTAAAAACTATAAATTTTGTCTTACTTAAATTGAGCGTTAATTTGTTTGAATCAAACCACAGTTTAAGCTTTCCTAATTCCTTTCCAAGTGTATCCAAAAGTTGTTCCAAATTGCTTCCACTGCATAATAAATTAGTGTCATCGGCAAACAATATTAAATCCATTTTTTCTGAAACTTTACATATATCATTTATATACATATTGTAGCAAACTCAATATGAGCACCCTACTTGGCTTGCCAAGTGGGTTGACCCTATTGGCGACACAGGTAGAGTGCGGGACTCCGGAGCGGGAGGCGTGAGTTCAAACCTCCCGGTGGGACGTCGCCATGTCAAGCAGCACGTTACATTGGTGTCAGAAGTGGGATCTTCTGTCCAAAGCAGTAATGGGGCGCTGACATCGGGACAATGTCGAGAACCAGAGGGGAGTAGTGTAGCGAACTCAATATGAGCACCCTACTTGGCTTGCCAAGTGGGTTGACCCTATTGGCGACACAGGTAGAGTGCGGGACTCCGGAGCGGGAGGCGTGAGTTCAAACCTCCCGGTGGGACGTCGCCATGTCGAGCAGCACGTTACAATATTGAATAACAATGGCCCCAAAACTGAACCCTGTGGGACTCCACAAGTAACCTTCAGTAACTGTGAGTTTTTGTTACCACACATACATACTGATATCTATTCTTTAAGTAACTACATAACCAGGACAGTGCTACTCCCCTAATACCACAATTTGTAGTTTCTTTAATAATAAATTATGATCCACTGTATCAAATGCTTTTTTAAGATCCAGGAATACCCCAACTGAATACTCATTTTCAATGGCAGTTGATATTTTTTCTATAAATTCCATTAGAGCAAATGCAGTTGTCCTCTTGTGCCTGAACCAATATTGCTGCTCACACAATAAATTATTTTTCAGTATGAAGTTGTCAATTCTCTCACAGAATATTTTTTTCAAGTATCTTGGAAAATTGCGGCAACAGTGAAATTGGTCTATAGTTTGAAAGTTCCCCTCTGTCACCCGTCTTGTATATCGGAATTACTTTAGCTATTTTCATTGCATTGGAAAAAATACCTGTTCGGAGAGACAGGTTACAGATATATGTCAGTGGTTTCACTAAGCATTCAATAATAGTTTTGACTAAGAGCATGTCAATACCATCACAGTCCGTAGATGTTTTACTTTTAAAGGATTTAACAATTTCAATGACCTCTCTCTCGTCTGTGTTCTTTATGAAAATGGAGTCTTTTATAGCAGTGTTTTTGCTTATTGTATCACCTGTGGGTGCAGTAATGGGTATTTCTCGAGCCAAATTAGGACCAGTGTTAACAAAAAAGTAATTAAATTCATCTGCAGGTGAAGCTGCATTCACACTCTGAGTCGTTTTGTTATTTTTTGAAAAATTGGTTGGGTAGCTTGTATTTCTGTTTTTATTTCCAAGAATATTGTTAAGTATTGTCCATGTATTTTTAATATTGTCTCTGTTTTTCTCCAGTTCTTTACTGTAATAGTCTCTTTTACTACATCTTATTATATATGTAAACTTATTTTTGTATGTTTTATACTGCTGCTCTGCTTCTTTTGTCCTTTTCTTTAGAAAAGCTTTATATAATAAATTTTTCTTTTTACACGCCTTTTGTAATCCTTTGGTTAACCATGGCTTATTGGCAAATTTATGTTTAAGCTTTTCTTTACTAATGGACAATTTTTTTCATAAAGAGTGGTTACAATGTTCATAAATGTGTCATAGGCTTCATTTACATCTGATACATAGACTTTTGTCCAGTCTTGCTTCAGCAAGTCTTCTTTAAAAGAACTGATTGCATTTTGTGATTTGTATCTGAACGATTTTAAAAAATTTTCTGTATTGGCCACTGTGTGGCCATGGATAAGTGCAAAGGTTGGCAAATGGTCACTTTATGTAGAAGAGCTTGAAATGATGAGGCGATTTGATATATAAACCAAAGTTTATTTATCCGCTCTCCTAACAAGTCTCATTCTAGTGCAGAGGTAGCAGAAGGAAAAGAGACCGAATATCTCCGGCTCACTGACTTTATACTTGCACATAACAAAAGACATGCATAACAAAGGCTGACATCCCTCATTATCTTAATCCCCCCATTGTCTTGGTATTTCCTCTCCTCGCCCAGGGGGTAAGGGTAGCTCCTCCGGTCTCCACCGCAGTGTCTGGGAACGTCTTGTTCTTCACTTGGCGGTTGAGAGCCTTTGTCCTTTCAGAGGTGTGAAGTTGCTTTACATATGTAATTACCAAACATTTCCACATGCTTCAACATATGTAGGTTATGGAATATATGATTAATATAGCCCACAGCCCCCCCCCAAATGACTAAGAAAAGACAATAGAAAGGTTTACAGTCTAAGATAATTACTATGACATACTAAGTGTGACATCTCTTGCCACAGAAGAAACTTTCCAGCAGCCATGCCCCTAAGAGAGTTCAGTGGTAATCATAACAGCATAGTAAAATCATAAGTCAGTCCTAAACTGTTGCAGCACAATTAGTGAACAATTGTGGAGTAGTTTGCATCAGTCCCTGTGCTGTCTGGGTTTTAATCTTCTCCAAAAACTGCTGTGGGTTCGTTTAGGCGTCCTACTGGGACCTTCTTGTGAGGAATCTGCAGCGTGGGAAGGAGAGTGGTTAATTGTTCCCTGCAGGGGGGCTGAGTCTTTTCTCTTGGGGGGTCTACCCCGCCGAGGTGCTCTCACCAACTGTGCAGGCTCGTCTTTCAACAAGAAGGCAGGTTTAAGTCTGTCAATGCTGACTGTTTCTTTTCTATCCCCAAAATCAAGCACAAAGTGTTTATCACCATGTTCCAGCACTCTGAATGGCCCATCGTATGCTGGGCGGAAAGTTGGTTTTAAAGCTTCATGCCTAACAAAAACAAACTCAGCGTTTTTTAAAGCTTGAGGGACAAAAACCCGTGGAAAGGAGTGATGAGCTGGACCGGGGAGAGAGTCCGGTCCGTTGCTGCCTAAAAACCTTGGGACTGGAAGATGCCCTGGCTCTGGGTTCTCTGGTAAAAATTCACCTGGGAGCCTGAGAGGTTGTGCAAAAACTAATTCTGCCGGAGAGGCGTCTAGATCCTCTTTAGGCGCAGCACGCAACCCCAATAAAACCCAGGGAAGTTTATTTACCCAATTTGTATCCGTTAGTGAGGCTCTGAGGGCAGCCTTTAAAGACCTGTGAAAACGCTCGCATAACCCATTAGCCTGAGGGTGATAAGCGGTGGTGCGGTGAATTGTTGCCCCTAAGCTGCTGGACATGGCTGACCAAAGCTCTGAGACAAATTGAGGCCCCCTATCGGACGTGATGTCCGATGGGACGCCGAAACGTGCTACCCAGTTTGTCAAAAAGACGCGAGCGACTTCCTCCGCTGTGGTTGCCGCTAGAGGGACTGCCTCTGGCCAGCGCGTGGTGCGGTCTATCATTGTTAACAGGTGTGTGAAACCTTGGGAGGAAGGTAGTGGCCCCACGAGGTTGACATGAATGTGGTCGAACCTTCTAGCAGGGATTAGAAAAGGCTCCAGAGGGGCTTTTGTGTGTCTGTGTATTTTGGCGCGCTGACAAGAAATGCAAGTTTTTGCCCATTCTTTTACGTTTTTGCGCAGGCCTGGCCACACAAACTTTTCGGCGACCATTTTAACCGAGGCGCGCACACCTGGGTGCGCGAGGGAGTGAATTGCGTCGAAAATACGGCGGCGCCATGTAGCTGGTACTAACGGGCGAGGTCGGCCGGTTGAAACATCGCATATTGGGGGGTACGCCGTCGCGTAAACCCTTTTTCTCCAGCCTTAACCCTGTTGGTCCAGACAGGAGTGCGCGCACGTCCGCGTCACTGCTTTGTTCCTCTGCCATGGCTGCATAATCTATCCCTGCATGGATAGGTGCTGCGTATGTGTCTGCGTTAGTGAAGAGTTCTGCTGCTGAGGCAGTATAATCTGTCTCCTCGCGCTCTGGTGATGTCACAGCGCGAGAGAGGCAGTCTGCTACTACGTTAAGTTTGCCTGCCACGTGTTGAATGTCTGTGGTGAACTCTGAAATCGCAGCCAGCTGTCTTTGTTGCCTGCCTGACCATGGTTCTGAAATTTTAGCCATAGCAAAGGTGAGCGGTTTATGGTCTACAAAAGCCGTGAAACTCCGCCCTTCTAACCAGAACTGGAAGTGGCGGATGGATAAATGAAGCCCTAGCAGCTCCCTGTCAAAAGTGCTGTATTTACGCTCAGTTTGGTTTAGCGATTTGCTAAAGAATGCTAAAGGTTGCCAGATCCCGCTGACATGTTGTTCTACAACCGCCCCTATAGCCAGGTCCGAAGCGTCTGTGGTTAGCGCGATGCGGGCCGAGGGATCTGGGTGAACTAACAATGTGGCGTTAGCTAGAGCGCTCTTTACTTCCGCGAAGGCGTGTTCGCGCTCCGGGGTCCATTCGACCGCGTTGGAAGCTTTCTTTTTTTTGAGCGCGTCATATAGGGGCTGCATGAGCTGAGCTGCGTGGGGGAGGAAACGGTTGTAAAAATTAACCATTCCTAAAAATTCTTGTAGCGATTTGACCGTCTGTGGCCGTGGGAAACTTTTTATCGCGTGAACTTTGTCTGGAAGTGGAACTGCCCCCTTCGGAGAGACTTTGTGTCCTAAAAAATCAATTTGTGACATGCCGAATTTGCATTTGGCTGGATTGATTATTAGCCCGTGCTCTTCTAGTCTCTGAAAAACCGTAGTGAGGTGCTGCTTGTGTTCTTCCTCAGACGAGCTGGCTACCAGCATGTCGTCGAGGTAGACGAAGACAAAAGGAAGGTCGCGTAAGACCGCGTCCATCATTCGTTGAAAAGTTTGAGTAGCGCCTTTGAGGCCGAAAGGCATTCGCAGAAATTCAAAAAGGCCGAAAGGGGTTATTACAGCTGTTTTAGGAATGTCCTCCGCTCGGACTGGGACTTGATGATAACCGCGGACTAAGTCTATTTTTGAAAAAATGCGCGCACCCGCCAGATGTAGTGAAAAATCTTGAATGTGAGGAATTGGGTAGCGGTCATGCGCTGTAGCATTGTTTAATCTGCGGTAATCTCCGCACGGTCTCCAAGAACCGTCGGATTTCGGAACCATGTGAAGTGGTGAGGCCCAAGGGCTCTTCGAGCGTCTAACAATGCCCAATTTTTCAAGGGTCGTAAACTCGTCCCGTGCTATGTTGAGCTTGGCCGCGTCTAAGTGGCGAGTTTTGGCAAATACGGGTGGGCCCGTTGTGGGAATAAAGTGTTCAACCCCGTGTTTAGCCACAGTGGCTGAGAATTTGGGAATTGTGAGTGCTGGAAATTGGGTGAGGAGTTGCTCAAACTTACCTCCTGCCGTGGTGACGTTAGCCTGCACAGGTGGTGGAGAAACTCGAGCTGAGCATGGAATAGAAGCAAAGGACAGTGCATTAACCAAGCGCCTATTTGCTAGATCCACTAATAACCCATGTGCACACAAAAAATCTGTGCCTAACAAGTTAAACCTCACCGCCACTACAACAAATGTCCATCTGTAGTTGCGGCCGTGGATGTGGAGGTGCAGGCTCTATTCGCCGAAAGTGTCGATGTTAGAGCCGTTGGCTGCCACCGCTCCGTTGCCCCGGGTGCCCATGGTTCGATCTGCGTGGGAGGGCGTGACGAAACTCAGTTGAGCTCCTGTGTCGATGAGGAACTGCTTGCCGGTGTGTCCATCCGTCACATACAACAGCTTATTCTTCTCGCCGAGAACCGCTGCCGTTAATGGCTCTCGGCTTTGGCGTTTAAATTTGCAGGGGGGAACACATTTGTGAGCCTTCTCGGCGAAACGGTGGTGATAATAACAGACGTCGCTCCGTCTGTTACGTTTTGGCCGTGTCGCTGTCACCGCGGGCTGGATCTGCTCAGTGGGTTGTGGCTCTTCGTGGTTCTGGGCATCAGCGTTGAGGTCTGCGGATGCTGCTGTGGGTGTCTGCTCCTTGCAGGCGTTGACGAGCCGTTGAGCTTCATTGGCGAGCACGCGGAAGTCTTGCTGGGTGCTGCATCTCATGTTGGCGAGTGTCCCTCTCGTGTGGCGGCAGCGTGCTGAGGAATATGAATTGGAGGAGGAAGTTGTCATTGTCTTCTTCTTTAAGCTGCAGCAAATCCTCCATGAGGGCTTTAGGTTTGCACCCTCTGTGGCCGTAGACCGCCAGGATCTTCTCGGCTCTCTCTTCAGCTGAGGGGACGTAATTTGCCACGATGGTTGCTTTCAGCGTTTCATATTTGTCTTGGGCCGGCGGCCGCCGGATCATGCTCCGCACACACCTCGAAGTGGCGGCGTCGAGTTTGGAGACGATATGATAGAATTTGGTATCGTCAGCCGTGATGCCTGCCAGTGTAAACTGGGCTTCAGCTTGCTGAAACCACGAGGCGGGGTCTTCTTGCCAGAAGTCTGGCAGCTTGACAGCGACGGCATTCGTGTATACCATCACTGCTGTGTCCGCAGGGTGAGAGTGCCTTGTTTCGGCTCTCACAGCGGTGCTGGTGCTCGGTTGAGCCCCCTCAATCCCTTCTGCCGGGGGGGAAAGACGTCCATCTGTTCCCCTGTCTGCGTGGGCGCTGGCGTCTGCCTGGGTCGCCATGGATGAGTCGATTGCGGGGGAACGCCTCAGGTCCATACTCGCGTCAGGGGTCACCAGTGTAGAAGAGCTTGAAATGATGAGGCGATTTGATATATAAACCAAAGTTTATTTATCCGCTCTCCTAACAAGTCTCATTCTAGTGCAGAGGTAGCAGAAGGAAAAGAGACCGAATATCTCCGGCTCACTGACTTTATACTTGCACATAACAAAAGACATGCATAACAAAGGCTGACATCCCTCATTATCTTAATCCCCCCATTGTCTTGGTATTTCCTCTCCTCGCCCAGGGGGTGAGGGTAGCTCCTCCGGTCTCCACCGCAGTGTCTGGGAACGTCTTGTTCTTCACTTGGCGGTTGAGAGCCTTTGTCCTTTCAGAGGTGTGAATTTGCTTTACATATGTAATTACCAAACATTTCCACATGCTTCAACATATGTAGGTTATGTAATATATGATTAATATAGCCCACAACTTATATCATTTATCAGTAATCCACTTTCTATTTTCTTATCAATAATATTAACAAACAGGTTGTCCATAAGTGTAGCAGTGTGAACTGTGATTCTACTGGGATGTGTTATTGTGGGATATAGACTCTTGCTGTACATAGAATTCATGAACTCTGTAATTACATTTTGTTGATATGGATTTAGTAAATCAATATTGAAATCTCCACAAATTACTACCATTTTCCTACTCGTAATATTATTGTACAGCTCGACTAATTTATCTTTGAATGTCTCAATGCAAGTTCCCGGCGTTCTATATATACAACTTATAATTAGATTTTTTGTTTTACCTTGGTCAATCTCAACAGTAACACATTCCAAAATCCCTGGTAGTGCAAAGCACATTCCATTTACAAGTTTACACCTATACAGGTCATCAGTATACAGTGCAATTGCTTTATGGTTCATAATCCTGTTGGCAGACTTACACCAAACCAAAAGTGATTTCTCAAACTGCTGGATTGTTATTAGACAGCTCTTCCAATCTTTTAGTATTTAATTTGTGTCACTTGGTGGTAACCTTCACACATAAAACAAAAGAGACACGTCTGCAAAAAGTACAAAGGTTTATTGTCAGAATTCCCAGTGCTATACTACATGAGTACATGTATAGTTCACTGTTGATGCAGAGAATAAATATTTATACAGTATCTGCATGTAGTCAGCAATACTCAGTATGATATATATCCAGTTAGTCCATGTATTTCTCCATGTAACCTTGTGACTGCGTTATTTTAATTGCTTTTAATCCAAGATCCATTTGTTTTGGCTTAAAATGCATCATAATTGTTAAATATATCTTATTATACCTAACTCAGTACTGTTTACCTGTTGAAATATATATTTTATTTCTCATATACTACAGTATGGCACCTGGTGATCAAATTTGGCAGCTGATCATGTTTTGCCACGATACCACTGGCTGGAACAGGTAAATCCCATGACGTCTCAACAGTCTCTCCATGATTTTGACACAGATCAGAGCAATTTGTGGCACAGGAAGCTAAACATTTCTACAGACATTCTGCAGTTATGTAACCACTTCGTGTTCGTGAAGCTGGGGTGACATCACTGAGACACACACACATAATACATATTTTAGTACCTAATAGCAATAACTTGCCGACATTACAATGTAGTACAGCGGACTTAAAAGCTTAAAAGTCTTACGGCAGCCCAGCTAAATACGAAAGATGCCAGCTAAAGGTCCTCTGCAGTCTGTCCAGGTGTTTGGACGTAAAAAAACGGCCACAGCTGTTGTCCACTGCAAAAGGGGGAATGGCCTGATCAAGGTGAACGGCAGACCCCTGGAGATGGTGGAGCCTGCCACTCTCCAATACAAGCTGTTTGAGCCTGTGCTGTTGCTAGGCAAGGAGCGCTTTGCTGGCATTGACATCAGAGTCAGAGTGAAGGGTGGTGGACATGTTGCCCAGATCTATGCTATTCGCCAGGCCATCTCCAAATCCTTGGTCGCATACTATCAAAAGTATGTGGACGAGGCCTCCAAAAAGGAGATCAAGGACATCCTGATCCAGTACGACAGGACTCTTCTGGTTGCTGATCCACGTCGCTGCGAGTCCAAGAAGTTCGGTGGACCTGGAGCTCGTGCCCGCTACCAGAAGTCCTACCGTTATTCCATGTGTACATTTTTCATAATAAATCAGAAGTAGCATTAGCAATCATTAGCTTACCTTCATATGTGATGTAGTTTGTATCCTCATGTCTTCCGCTTTATACTGCTCTATATAGTTTCCTTAACGCTCCAGTACTTCTCCAGAGTGTGTCGTCTCACCGCCTTTTTCCTTCTGTTCTCCTTTTTTGGCTTTACTCTGGCAAAAAAAAAAAAAAGCCAGAGAACGCACTCACCTCATATGTTGTTTTGCCTGGGTCGCTCGTTTTACATAACATTACGCTTGTTTTACGTAACGGGAGGGTTGCGCCACCTCCCTGTAAGTATTCCCACCCACATCAAGTGGTACTCCATGTGCAGTGGAAACACAAGCGGGCCGAACTGTACCGTACTGAAACGGGCCAAAGTGACACTAGTGGAAAAGGGGCAGTATTTTACTGTTGGTATGATGCTCCTTTTCTGAAATGCTGTGTTACTTTTACGCCGGATGTAATGGGACACACACCTTCCAAAAAGTTCAACTTTTGTGTCGTCAATCCACAAAGTATTTTCCCCAAAGTCTTGGGGATCATCAAGATGTTTTCTGGCAAAACTGAGACGAGCCTTTATGTTCCTTTTGCTCAGCAGTGGTTTTCGTCTTGGAACTCTGCCATGCAGGCCATTTTTGCCCAGTCTCTTTGTTATGGTGGAGTCATGAACACAAACCTTAACTGAGGCAAGTGAGGCCTGCAGTTCCTTGGATGTTGTCGTGGGGTCTTTTATGACCTCTTGGATGAGTCGTCGCTGCGCTCTTCGGGTAATTTTGGTTGGCCGGTCACTCCTGAGAAGGTTCTTCTGGAGGCCAACATGCACTGTTTTCTCTGGGACCCAAAATTTATCACTACACCTTTGGCTTTGGGACACTACTTGGCCTATTTTCTCACTGCTGTTGAGTATGTTATGAGACAGTAAAACACAAGAGATTAATGTTAAAAAGTGAATTCCAATGTGCATTTTGGAAAAAATATGATGTCAAAAAAATATACTGTGCTCATGAAAAAAAATACTTTGATGCAGTTTATCTTGTGATGCAAGGGTTTGCTCTTACTGCTCCATTTGCTGCTCATTGCGTTTTGGGACAGATTGGCTAATCTGACCACAGGTGTTTTCCGATCGCCAAGAAGTGCCCTATAAAATAGACTGTATAGGATATTCACCCATTTTAAGATTCCAATTTGTAGGGAGCAAAAGGCATTCAGTTCAAAGGAAACTGAGCAGAGAGGAAGTGAACCTCTGAAGTTCATCACTTCACCAGAGGTCGACGGGAAGATTATCCACAAGGACCTCAAATATGAGAGAAACAAACTAACAGGATAAATTAATGTTGGTTATTTATATTGATATGATAATATACATATTTTGTATGTCACCTCTCTGGTGGGGAAGGAACCTGAGCTAGTGTACGAGGTTGAGAAATACCGGCTAGATATAGTTGGCCTCACCTCAACACACAGCTCTGGTTCCGGAACCAGTCTTCTGGAGAGGGGCTGGAGCTTGGCCTTTTCTGGAGTTTCCCCGGACGAGAGGCGATGAGCAGGGGTGGGTATTCTTGTATCCCCCCACCTTGCTGCCTCTATATTGGAGTTTTCCCCGGTGGATGAAAGGGTTGCTTCCCTGCGCCTTTGCTTTGGGAAACGGGTCCTGACCGTCATTTGTGCCTATGCACCAAATGATGTTTCAGAGTACCCACCCTTTTTGGAGTCTCTGACTGGGGTGCTGGAGGGTGCTCCTCTTGGAGACTCCATTGTCCTACTGGGGGACTTAAATGCGCACATGGGCAACGACAGTGAAAACTGGAAGGGGTGATTGGGAGGAACGGCCTGCCCGATCTGAACCCAAGTGGTGTTCAGTTATTGGACTTCTGTGCTAACCACAGTTTGTCCATAACGAATGCCATGTTCAAGCATAAGGGTGTCCATATGTGCACCTGGCACCAGGACACCCTAGGTCGCAGGTCGATGATCGATTTTGTTATCGTATCATCAGACCTGCGACCGTATGTCTTGGACACTCGGGTAAAGAGAGGTGCAGAGCTGTCAACTGATCACCACCTGGTGGTGAGTTGGATCCGATGGCAGGAGAGGATGTCATTCAGACTTGGTAGACCCAAACGTATAGTGAGGGTGTGCTGGGAACGTCTGGCTGAGGCCCCTGTCCGGGAGGTCTTCAACTCCCACCTCCGGAAGAACTTCAACATGGAGTCTGAATGGGCCATGTTCTCCACCTCTATTGTTGAAGCAACGGCCCAGAGCTGCGGCCGCAAAGTGATCGGTGCATCTCATGGTGGCAACCCCCGAACCAAGTGGTGGACACCAGTGGTGAGGGTGGCCATTAAGCTAAAGAAGGAGTCCTATCAGGCTTGGTTAGCTTGTGAGACTCCCAAAGCAGCTGAGGTGTACCGGCAGGCCAAGCGAAGTGCAGCTCAGGTGGTTGCTGAAGCAAAAACCCAGGTATGGGAGTTGTTCGGTGAGGCCATGGAACAAGACTTTTGCCTCGAAGAGATTCTGGCAAACTGTCCAGCGGCTCAGGAGGGGAAAGCAGCTCCCTGTCCACACTGTGTATGGTGCAGATGGGGTACTGTTGACTTCGACTGGGGATATCGTCGGGCGGTGGAAGGAATACTTTGAGGATCTCCTCAATCCCACTGATACGCCTTCCACAGAGGAAGCAGGGCTTGTGGACGAGGGGGATGACTCGCCTATCACAGGGGCTGAGGTCGCCAAGGTGGTTAAAAATCTCCTTGGTGGCCGGGCCCCGGGGGTGGACGAGATTCGCCCTGAGTACCTCAAGGCGCTAGATGTTGTAGGGCTGTCATGGTTGACACGCCTCTGCAACATTGCGTGGAGGTTGGGGGCAGTGCCTTTGGCATGGCAAACCGGGGTGGTGGTTTCTCTTTTCAAAAAAGGGGCCCGGAGGGTGTGCTCCAACTTTAGAGGGATCACACTCCTCACCCTCCCTGGGATGATCTATGCTAAGGTACTGGAGAGGAGAGTCCGGCCGTTGGTCGAACCTCGGATTCAGGAGGAGCAATGTGGTTTTCGTCCTGGCCGTGGCACATCGGACCAGCTCTTTACCCTCTCGAGAATTCTCGAGGGTTCGTGGGAGTTTGCCCAACCAGTTTACATGTGTTTTGTGGACTTAGAGAAGGCATTCGACCGCGTCCCTTGTGGATTTTTGTGGGGGGTGCTTCGGGAGTATGGGGTATCGGGCTTGCTGTTACGAGCTATTCGGTCTCTGTACGACCGTTGTGAGAGTTTGGTTCGTATTGACAACACTCAGTCGGACTCATTCCCAGTGAGAGTTGGACTCCCCCAGGGCTGCCCTTGGTCACCGATCCTGTTCATAATTTTTATGGACAGGATTTCTTGGCATAGCCAGGGAATGGAGGGGGTCATGCTTGGTGACCACAGGATTTCATCTCTGTTGTTTGCAGATGATGTTGTCCTGTTGGCTTCATCCAGCATTGACCTACAGTTTTTGCTGGGACAGTTTGCCGCTGAGTGTGAAGCGGCTGGGATGAGAATCAGCACCTCCAAGTCCGAGTCCATGGTACTCAGCCGGAAAAAGGTGGATTGTCCTCTCCAGGTTGGGGACAGGCTCCTGCCCCAAGTGCAGGGATGGCAATTTTCCGCCGATCCGCGGATTTCCGCCGATTTATTTTCAAATTGATCATTTCTGTGAATCGTCTAAATCCGTTGAGAAAATTTTAGGGGGGGTAAGGTACCTTATTGTCACCGATGTTACCGATTTTAGCTAAAATCAACACGATTACATCAGTGCTCGGCGCTTCCCCGGGTCAAGTCTCCCGCAATAACCCGGATGTTTTGTACTCAAGCTACCGCTGTATTGTAAACGGCCCTGCGATTGGATAGTTGCAAACGATTGGACCAATCAAATGGCTCGTTGTATGCTTTGTCAGAAATTCATGGCGGCGTGTTCGTGTTGGAATTCTGAGCTTTCGGTATCGTTTTCAGCGGAATTATGAGATTTTTATCAAAGGATCAGGAGTCATCAGTGCTAGAAATAGACAAAAGTGTCAAAAATAAGTTCCGATGGAATTGGCTTGAGAGAAAAGTGACGGTAAAGGTGAAAATTGGCTCAAAGTATATAAACACACTGTGTGTGTTTATATATTTACATATTTATTCCATCTAGCTACAATGATCCGCACTGGGTGTGTTTATATTTATATATCTATATATTTATTCCATCTAGCTACAATGCTCTGCACTGTGTGTTTATATATCTACATATTATTCCATCTAGCTACATTGCTCCGCACTGTGTGTGTTTATATATTTACATATTTATTCCACCTAGCTGCAATGCTCCGTACTGTGGGTGTTTATATATTTACATATTTATTCCATCTAGCTACAATGCTCCGCACTGTGTGTTTATATATTCATATATTTATTCCATCCAGCTACAATGCTCTGCACTGTGTGTCTGTGTATGTGTGTTTATATATATTTTATAGTAATATGTACATATGTATATTAGCTGCTCTTGCTTGCTTGTTTTTTTTCTTGCCTTCTGATTGTTGCTCTGAGTGTTGCTATCCCTGTGCTGTTGCAATCCTGGAATTTCCCCGTTGTGGGACTAATAAAGGCTTATCTTATCTTATCTTATCTTAAAGTTCGACAAGGTAACAAACACTCGGACAATTTCTGAAGAAACCAGACGTGGCTGGAAAAGCTTTTTGTGTGTATTGTAAAGACTTGATTAACTATGGATCGTGTGGATGTGTGGCGCTGTCAGACCACGCATCAAAAGTGAAGAAGCATGCCGACTACCTTGCCATTCGGCGGAGCAACTATTGTTTGGGATCAGCGTTTTCGAAACAATCTTCGACAGTGGATAAAGCAGTCAAAGATGTTACACACTGGGGGACTTTGGCTGAACCAAACAACGAGTCTGCTCCATTAACACCTTTTGCCGATAGACAGGTACATTCGGAGGTATGTACTATTTCTTTAATATTTTGGAATTTCATATACAAGGATGATATCATTTTTGCAACAGTTCCCCTAATATGATATGCATTTGAATTAGGCCTAGTAGCATGATAACATTATTGTTTATTTTGCCCTGTTTCAATTTTCTGTTAATTCTAAATTAAACGATGAAGCATGTTTTCCTTTTAGAATTTATAGCATGTTTTGATAGTGCATTAAATATGTTTAAATTGAAAGCAAAGTTCATGTTGTGTTAAAATGTTGAATTGCCCTTTGTGAATATTGAATTGCATGCTGTAATGAAAATGATTAACTGCATGTTTCAGGAACAAAACGTGAGTATTATTTCTGAAAGATATAATGCAATAGTATATTGATATTACTAATATTATGTACCCATGATGGTGTGCATGCTTTGCCTTTTTTGTCATTTGGCTTTTTTCATTTTGGCTTTTTTGTCATTTGGCTGCACGGTGGCGCAGTGGTTAGCACTGCGGCAGCACAGTTTACCCTTGGCCGGGGGATTGTGGGGATCGTGGGATCGTGGGTTCGATCCCAGCCCCCGACCAACAGTGATCTGTGTGGAGTTTGCATGTTCTCCCCGTGTTGCGTGGGTTTACTCCGGGATTTCTCCGGTTTCCTCCCACATGCCAAAAACATGCATGTTAGGTTAATTGGCTGTTCTAAATTGTCCCTAGATATCTGTTTCCTATAGGCCCTTAGAATAGAGGGTTAATATTAATGAAAGCGCTTTGAGTGGTCTTTGTGACTAGAAAAGCGCTATATAAGTGCAGGTTAGTTAGTTAGTTAGTTAGTTAGTCATTGGGACAATAAGGAATATAACTTGCTCATGTTATGTCTTCTACATTTATTGGTGTAAAGTCAAATTTAGTTATACAATGATTATTGTCTTGCTTCATAACCTTATGCAATCAAACTAACATTTACTAACAAAACATTATCTGTATTGTAGTATCACAAACTAATATTTAACTACCAATCATTTAATTCATTTAATGTAATTTTATTTTTACTGTCATCATGAGCATTTACATGTATGTTTGTTATGTAAAAAGAATTCCTAAAGGTAATTAGGCATTTGTAACTTTAATTTTTTGTTGTTGATTAATTTCGTAAGTTGATAAATCATTACTCCTACATTGGGTTTGTTACATTTTTCCTTTTGTCTTTTATAATATATCAGTAAATATGGTTTGAAATTCTGGAATGTCAAACTCAAAGTCTAATATTGAAATATTAATAAAATTGTAAATCAATTATGGGTCATGCATGCATGTATGTATTGTATGTATTATATGCTTTTAGTTCTTTTATGAGACCATTTTTCTTTGCAGGCACTAGTTCTTGGAGTTCTTGCGGAGCACAGCCTTCCCTTGACATTGGCTCCTGTTCTCATTCAAACTGCCAAGGAGCTGGCAAAAGACCCAAGGGCACTCAATCAGGTCAAACTGGAACGGAAGACTGCTTCCTACAAAATGACACATGGACTCGGAAAAACGTTCACAGATGAGACTAAGGAAAGAGACAGCTTGAAAGAGAAGGAGATGGCAGCAAGAAAAGCCCACCAGCAGGAGCTGAAGAGGAAAGCAGTTCAGAGACTGACACAGCTTGCTGCCAAAAGGAAGAAAGTTTCACGTTAGAAGTGACTTGGTGACCAGTGTAAATAGTGTAAATAGTGTAATAAACTCTTATAGAACTGTTAAATATGTTGGACTAAAGACAGTGAGACAACACTGAAGAAAAAGTAAGTTAACTTTTCATTAAATTTAATGATTTATCTAAGTCTAGTATTTAATTTTTTTTTATCATTTTTTTTCAGTCTAAATTACTTCTGTTTTACTGAAAACCTCTCAGCTTCAGGGGGGCTGTGCCCCCCTGCCCCCCCCATAAGTCAATCGACCAAATTAGATTTCAGCTGAAATCAGAATTTCCTGTTGCCATCCCTGCAAGTGGAGGAGTTTAAGTATCTTGGGGTCTTATTCACGAGTGAGGGGAGAATGGAATGAGAGATTGACAGACGGATCGGAGCAGCATCTGCAGTGATGCGGACGTTGCACCGGTCCGTTGTGGTGAAGAGGGAGCTGAGTTCTAAGGCAAAGCTGTCGATTTACCAGTCAATCTATGTTCCTACTCTCACCTGTGGTCACGAGCTTTGGGTAATGACCGAAAGAACGAGATTGCGGATACAAGCGGCTGAAATGAGCTTTCTTCGTAGGATTGCTGGACTCACCCTCAGAGATAGGGTGAGGAGCTCAGTCATCCGGGAGAGGCTCAGAGTAGAACTGCTGCTCCTGCACATTGAAAGGAGTCAGTTGAGGTGGTATGGGCATCTGATTAGGATGCCTCCTGGACGCCTCCCACTTGAGGTGTTTCGGGCACGTCCCACTGGGAGGAGACCCCGGGGCAGACCCAGGACTCGGTGGAGAGACTATGTCTCCCAGCTGGCCTGGGAACGCCTTGGTATCCTCTCTGAAGAGCTGGAGCAGGTGGCTGGGGAGAGGGAAGTCTGGGCTTCTCAGCTTGAACTGCTGCCTCTGCGACCCGGACCTCCGGAAAAGCAGTAGAAGATGGATGGATGGATTTTGTATAAGTAGTATAAATTGTTCACAGTAGTATCTGTATGTATCCATGGTTACTGTGGTTCTCTTAACTGATATTCACTGAGCATGGAGTAGAGAATACTGAAGTACACTGCCTCAGAACACAGCTTATCATTTGGACACTACTTTTTGAGATGTATTTTGGGATATTTTGAGTGCAATATATATGGGATAATTTATGATCACTAGATATGCAAGCACCCTTCATCTTCTTTTGGCTGGTCCCTTTAGGGGTCGCCACAGCAGATCATCTCCCTCTATCTCACCCTACCCCTTGCATCTTCCTCCGTAACACCAACCCTCTCCATGCCCTCCTTCACTACACCCATGAATCTTCTCTGTGGTCTTCCTCTTTTCCTCCTGCCTGGCAGCTCCATCTTCATCATCCTTTGTCCAATATATCCACCATCCCCTCTCTACACACGACCAAACCATCTTAGCCTTTTCTCTCTTACTTTATTTCCAAACTGAGCTGTACTCATTTCTAATCCTGTCCCTCCCAGTCACCTCCAAACACCCTTCATAGTGCCCAGTATAGTGAGTAGGGAGTTATTTCAGGCATAAACTAATCATAAGTACCATTAAAGCAAGCCAACTAAGCTTAGCACTGGCACTCCCAAAACAAAGTTTAAAAAACAAGATGTATAAAATGTCACTTAACTTTAACAATTAAAACCAGCTTTCTCCTGTTTGTAAAGGAATGAATAATGTGATTTGTCTGTCCTATTGTATAAACAGCTGGTTAGATGAGAGCCAGGAAATGTGAGCTTGAGCAAAGCCATTCAGTGCCCGTGGTCACGTATGCATGCAAGGATAGACACGCAGACACACACTATTAATAGTTAGGCTATCATTATGGCTGTTGTCATCATGCAGCTTAACCAAACAGAATAATACACTCATGTCAGGGACTGGAAGGGCAACAAGGAGTCAGTGGGGTGGAGGAATGTCAGTGATAACGTTGATATCTTTGACTCTAGGGTTTCTGACACATTAAATTCTCATTAACGCCCCAGCCCCTCGGCCAAAAGAAATCTCTTCTTTCCATTTAGACAGATACTGTGGTAAAAGTTCAGAGGAGGCCATAAACAATTAGTTTTCATAAACCTATATGGATGTTTGAGTTTTTCTTTTTACTTAATTTACTTGAAACTGAAAAAAAACCCCATTATAACTCCAGTGCTGTTTAAATCATCATACCAATGTCACAGAAGACTTTGGCATGTTGTATGATTTGAAACCACAGGTGTAAATACTAGAATAAACCAGTGAACTCTGGCTTAGTTATAGGTATTGTTGTCCAGGGGGAGAATGCATCTTTTCTCAGTTTCATATTTTTATTTGCTTGTATTTCTCTTGAGCACACATTGAACATGGGGAGTTTTTGTTCAAAGCAGCAACTTTACTATTAGTGGAAGACAATGGAAAAACACCAACATCTTTAGATATGTACTGTAATTCAAAGGCATCAGATATCATGGGCAGTTTTATTAGAGTTAAGCCTCACCGTTTAATATCTAATACATGCACCTTAGACCTACCATCAGTGAAATACACTAATTTCAAAGTGTAAGTTCTATTCCTTGCTTTAAAAAAATGACAGCAAACAAACTTGGAAGCCATTTTTAGCTTGCTGAATAAAAGTTCTACATTCAGTCACTGAATAGACAGTGTAATCCAAGTTTGTTTTTTTTTTCTTCTTGAATAGGAGTGATAATTCAACCATAGCTGAGACAGTCAGACTTCAGAGGACTATGAGAGCCTTGAGGTCAAGCCTCTTCAGTATTATAGTATACTGTGCCTGGTGTCACGTCTGCAAGCATGCACTATCACACAAAAACAATAATAGGCTATCATCAGGGCAATCATCCCTCAGACAAGTTAACCAAACATTGTTTTGGAATCACATCAGAAACTGGAAAGATAACAAACAGTCATTTGGGGTGGAAGAACGTCAGTGATAGTGTTGTCTTGATTCACCACGGAAAAACTTCAGGGCTCAGCTAGTAGAAATGATTTGGGGTTTTTTTTTTCAATCCCCAAGAAAAATCCTGTGACTTTTAAACATGCACACATCAGTGGTGCAGAAGAAAAGAGAACTTCGGTCAGTCATCTGTTTTCTGCAATATTCACAGGGAATGTACAAGAATATGTTGTTTTTATCTTATGGTTATATTGGTTTTTATTAAGTACAATATAGTACATAGGGAATGTATAATAAGCTATTTTATTATATATTTTTTAGTTTTGTGTTTAGGGAATGTACAATAATATGAGAACCTGTGTGTAAGAGTAACTTGGCCCACTCTTGATGCAATATGTTTCTTACCTTGTTTTCCCTTTACGGGTGCATCTCAGTAAATGAGAATATTATTGAAAAATTAATTTATTCTAGCAATTCCATTCAAAAAGTGAAATTCATACAGTGGAGATCAAAATTAGAGAACAATGTATTAATACTTGATTTAGTCTAACATACTGTATGTTATTCTTCATTGTTTAGAATTTGACAGAATATCAGCTGTGGCTATACCACTGCTGTACTGGCATGTTTTTAGATAGCCATGGCACTTCAACACAAACATTTATTTTGTTAAAAATAAAGCAGTGACCACTGTGTCAGAAGAGAAGACTTAAACAATGCTTTTTTTTTTTTTTTTTTTTTTAGGGCTATAGGATTCAAAAATTAATAGGAAGTGTTGAGGCCCTTGCTTTGAATGACTTCATCAGCACATCTGCGCCCACAGGACGTCAATTCCAGCTGCAGTGTTGACCCGATTCCCCATTGAGAGTGTTCACATAATCCTGTCCCCCAAACCAGAGCAGTGTGAGAAACTAGTGATGTCCATGTCCATCTAAAATGAATGAACATAAATAGACCATAAAAGTGTGATTCAGCATATTTATAGAAACCACACCAACGAGCAGCAAAGTCCTTGCAATATGAACTAAAGTGTTGTCATAATTACGTTGTCAAAACTAGAGAGGTATCCAGTTCGATCACTGCTGTGCTACATTAGCATTACTGTCAATGACACGATACAATATAGTTATTTAAAAAATGTTTACCGGAGATGTGCATTGTTATGTATGGATTAATACCTTATTCAAGGATGAGGCCAGATGAACCGATGAACTCAGCTTTATTTATAAGGTTGGACACACAACAGCCACCAGGCAGGGGCATCGGCCAAGAAGCCCTAAAATGGATGCACCCTGGTATTTATAGGGCAGTGCAGTGGCGGAAGAGGAGGTGGTCGTCACTACACCACACTTCACAATAAAATGACTCAAACCCAACATCACAATCCGCCCCCCTCCCCGTAGAAAGTCCAAAAACACACACACAATTAACACCCTCCCCAATTTAGGACCCGAATCACACACTAAGAAAATTAAAACTGAAATCACTAAATGGCCTACCACACTCACACTACGAAACCTACAATAGGGAGGACGGGTGGACTACCATCCTACCCTACACGGAGAGGTGGGTTGTTCTGTTCCTATATTAATCAAAACACCCAGGACAATAACTTTTTTTTTTCATGCACATACATATGAACATAGAACTATTTATTAAATGTACATTACTGTCCTTCCGGCAGAAAGGGGTAGAATCGGCTCGTGGGAGACCCAGGGCAGCCCCTTAGCAGACCCGCCCCTGGAAGCAGCATGCCCCCAGGGGTCGCAGCTGACATCATAGACGAAAGCGCCTCTTCTCATCGCCACCGACCACCTCTCTCATCCAGCCCCGCCACCAGAAGCCTCCTCCCGGACACGCTGCAGCTCATTTGCGTGCCTTCTCGAGCCGTCCGTCAGCTGGAAATAAGCTGCGCCCAGCTTAGCCACGATGCGTAGGCGTCCCTGGTGTTCCACTGGCTGTCGTTTGGCCCGTATCCGCCGTGGACGTTCCTCTCCTCGAGCCCGGACCAAGTCCATACCTCTTTGAGGGGCACTGCTTGGCCTAAAATAGTGCTGTTTGGCACACGGTCTCTCCGTGCCTGTCGGTCTGGCCCTGACCTCTTCTAACGCTGCTGCAGTGGTTGCCATCATAGCTGCAGATCATCCAGCCCTCTGCGGCCAAGCTCCGGAGGAATCTTGTTTGTTTTCTTTTGATGGTATGGTGGGTGTCTGGCGTCCACCACTTGAGGGGGGGCTCTGACATGGGATGGGTTGGACGTCTCCCCACCCCGTCCATGATTTGTGGCTGTATTTTCCCTAGTTGTTCTTTTCTTAATTTTCAGCTGCCAGGTTTTAGGAGCCTTTGGTCCTGGGCTCCCTGCCAGCCTACAGCCACGCCTCCCTCTCTCTGCCAGCATCCACCAGTTGACTGTCATTTTCATTTGTCCACTCCCCTGTTCTCATGCACACTCTTTCATACATGCACACACATACACATTCATTCTTACTCACATACTCTGACACTCACTCACGCACCGGCTGCCGCCGCACACCTGCATCCACTTGTCACTCATTAGTACATGGGGTATTTATGTGTGACAGTGTGAGCACTCAGTGTGGCTGTGTTAGTCAACCCTTGATGTCCAGGTGCTCCTCTTGTTGGTTTCTCCTATTTTTTGGACTACTCTGGTGTTGTTGTTTCCAGAGCCAGCTGCGCTCCGACGCCTTATGTAAGTCTTCCTTTTCCTTCTGGTTTACGTTTCTTGTTTTCCCCCAGCGGCCAGTTTACCCTGGGGCGTGACGTAAGCTTCCTCCTCTTGCCAACTGTGTTGATACACCTGTTCATCTGTACATTATTTCCGGACTGCCTATGTTGAACATTTTGTATTTTGATTTCTGTTTAATGAACACGTTCATTTCACCAGTGATTGGGCTCAAATCTTTTCCCCTGTTTGCTGCGCAAATGCTCACAAACATGACAGTTTTGAGTGTTAGTCCTTGGTGTATGCTCATGTACACAAGATGACATAGTGCAACAATACCACCACCAAATAAGTCATAAGCTGGTGAGATTACTGTTTTTATCAACACAGCTTTATATGACTGAGTTCTAATGGTACATGTCAACTGGATTGCACTGCATCCGCCCCACAACTGCGAGGTCAAGGGTTCCACAACCAGCTAGGTCATACCAAAGACCATAAAAAAATGGGACTTTCTGCCTTCTAGCTTGGTGCTCAGCATAATAGAATGGGGAAAGGAAAGTTAATGCACAGAGCTACCAGAGGACTGACCCCCCACTGTAACTTTCACTACTTACAGTAGCTGTGTGGCCTAAGGTCAGTGAAACTGAGATAGGTGCCGCCCTTACACCACATGGTGTCCCACATGCTGTGAAAGGACTTATGGACCGCTCTTGTTCAATGTAGAGTGATGTGCTTCTGCTTTACAATCTCCCCGGGACTTATATTTGTCCATACTTAGTGCTTTCTCATTAATAAATCAATTTTATCACTTTACTTATTGTACATATTGGAAACAGTGTACTGATAGATCTTTCTTTTTTGTTTACAAAGTTCGTGTTTCATATTTTGATCATTTTTGTAATCATACTGTGCTCTTTAGCTGTTAGCCCAGTTAGCTTAGCAAAGCACAGCCATCCTGTTGCTTATGTATCTCCCATTCCAAACAGGCTATTATTAGCTTAGTTAGCTTCCAGTAGTGTGTTATTGATTCTCTTATTAAACTTTGATTCACTCCTAACAACACTGCATTGACTCAAACCAATGCCTGTAGAAAGTTACCATTACCATGGCAACAGTAACCATGGTGATGCCTGCCTTTGATCTTTGACATGGTTACATGTGAACAACTCCTTTTATGGTCACTCATAAATACCTGTAGAAACCAAGTGTAAGCAAGTATTTCTGCATGCCTGTAGAAAGCAAGTGTAAGCAAGTATTTCTGCATGCCTGCCTTTGATCTTTGACATGGTACCCATGCATGCCTGTGGAAACCAAGTATAAGCAAGTATTTCTGCTGCATGCCTGCCTTTTATCTTTGGCATGGTTACCATGGCAACAATAACCATGGTGAAACCTGCCGTTGATCTTTGACGTCACTACTCACTTTGACATGGTTACCATGGCAACAGTAGCCATGGTGATGCCTGCCTTTGATCTTTGACGTCACTACTTGCTTTGGCATGGTTACCATGGCATCAGTAACCATGGGGAAACCTGCCTTTAATCTCTGACGTCACCACTCATTCAGTGATGCCTGCCTTTGATCTTTGACATGGTTACCATGGCAACACAAAGTCCTATGATCGTGACACACACAAAAAGACAGACAGACAAAAACAGGCAGAGATTTCTTGAATTAATAGATAAGAGAATCAATAACTCACTAGCAACTGGAAGCTAACTATCCATCCATCCATCTTCTACCGCTTTTCCGGAGGTCTGGGTCACGGAGGCAGCAGTTCAAGCAGAGAAGCCCAGACTTCCCTCTCCCCCACCACCTGCTGCAGCTCTTCAGAGAGGATACCAAGGCGTTCCCAGACCAACTGGGAGACATAGTCTCTCCACCGAGTCCTGGGTCTGCCCCGGGGTCTCCTCCCAGTGGGACGTGCCCAAAACACCTCAAGTGGGAGGCATCCTGGAGGCATCCTAATCAGATGCCCATACCACCTCAACTGACTCCTTTCAATGTGGAGGAGCAGCGGTTCTACTCTGAGCCTCTCCTGGATGACTGAGCTCCTCACCCTATCTCTGAGGGTGAGTCCAGCAATCCTACGGAGAAAGCTCATTTCAGCCGCTTGTATCCGCGATCTTGTTCTTTCGGTCATTACCCAAAGCTCGTGACCATAGGTGAGAGTAGGAACACAGATTGACTGGTAAATCAACAGTTTTGCCTTAGAACTCAGCTCCCTCTTCACCACAACAAACCGGTACAACGTCTGCATCACTGCAGATGCTGCGCCGATCTGTCTGTCAATCTCTCACTCCATTTTCCCCTCACTCGTGAATAAGACCCCAAGATACTTAAACTCCTCCACTTGGGGCAGGAGCCTGTCCCCAACCCAGAGAGGACAATCCACCTTTTTCCGGCTGAAGACCATGGACTCGGACTTGGAGGTGCTGATTCTCATCCCAGCCGCTTCACACTCAGCAGCAAACCGTCCCAGCAAGAACTGTAGGTCATTGCTGGATGAAGCCAACAGGACAACATCATCTGCAAACAACAGAGATGAGATCCTGTGGTCACCAAGCATGACGCCCTCCATTCCCTGGCTGCGCCTAGAAATCCTGTCCACAAAAATTATGAACAGGATTGGTGACAAAGGGCAGCCCTGGCGGAGTCCAACTCTCATTGGGAATGAATCCGACCGAGTGTTGGCAATATGAACCAAACTCTCACAACAGTCGTACAGAGACCGAATAGCTCGTAACAACAAGCCCGATACCCCATACTCCCGAAGCACCCCCCACAAAAAACCATGAGGGACGCGGTCGAATGCCTTCTCCAAGTCCACAAAACACATGTAAACTGGTTGGGCAAACTCCCACGAACCCTCGAGAATTCTCGAGAGGGTAAAGAGCTGGTCCGATGTGCCACGGTCAGGACGAAAACCACATTGCTCCTCCTGAATCCGAGGTTCGACCAACGGCCGGACTCTCCTCTCCAGTACCTTGGCATAGACCTTCCCAGGGAGGCTGAGGAGTGTGATCCCTCTAAAGTTGGAGCACACCCTCTGGTCCCCTTTTTTGAAGAGTGGAACCACCACCCCGGTTTGCCATGCCAAAGACACTGCCCCTGACCTCCACGCAATGTTGCAGAGGCGTGTCAACCATGACAGCCCTACAACATCCAGGGCCTTGAGGTACTCAGGGCGAATCTCGTCCACCCCCGGGGCCCGGCCACCAAGGAGATTTTTAACCACCTTGGCGACCTCAGCCCCTGTGATAGGCGAGTCATCCCCCTCGTCCACAAGCCCTGCTTCCTCTGTGGAAGGCGTATCAGTGGGATTGAGGAGATCCTCGAAGTATTCCCTCCACCGCCTGACGATATCCCCAGTCGAAGTCAACAGCGCCCCATCCGCACCATACACAGTGTGGACAGGGAGCTGCTTTCCCCTCCTGAGCCACTGGACAGTTTGCCAGAATCTTTTCGAGGCCGACCGAAAGTCTTGTTCCAAATGATAATAACTGCTAACAGTAGCACTAACAGCAAAACCAAAGGAATGCTGCACACACAAAATATATAAAAATAAGTCAGATAACAACTGTTTCAGTGTCTCTTCACAGGTTAAATCAGAGCTGATCACAGAGTCCACGCAGTGGTAATTGGAATGTGAAAGACATAACACATTAGCTGTGTTAAGCTAACTGTGCTGATTTTATTGACATAAGAGGACAAAAAAGATTCTTAAGCACCGCAACAACACTGTCTTTTTTAAAAATTCAGTTTATTTTAAACAGGAGGAGCAGGAAGGAGATGAATTTTTGGTAGTGTGGAGAAAAAAGATAAACGGTAAATATTTTTGGCAATATATTGTGACGTCGGCGAAGTTCACACTAAGAAGAGGAGCAGATGGTTGCGACACAACAGGCTTTATTAAAACACACCACTGAGCATAGACAGGAGGGGAGGTCATCCTCCCAGACCTCCGTTTCAATCATGGTTACACACACATGATACAGTACATCTTGCCCTAATCCTGCCTATAAACACTGCTAGGTCATTATAACGCAGTTATAATGACACAGCAGTATAATAACTCAGTAATCACATTCAATACACACACAAAGTAACGTTCTCTGCTGGCAAAGCATGCTGGAGAAATCCCTGCCCCCCCCCCCCTTAACACAGCCCCAACATTACACTGCCCCCCCCCCCCCGGACTGGTTTCTGTTCCCAGAAAAATCAAAGTCCAACTCAGAAGTCCAATACGAACCCATACAGGTGTCGGGGAGGCCTTCGCTGCCGACGACTAGCACGTACAGGCCCGCTAGTGTCCATCTGAGTCTTGGTCGGAGTATCTCGTCGGGATGAAAGCTCCGGCTCGACCACCAGCGGGGCGGATGGCTGATATGGGGCGAGACGGTCACGGTGGAGCACCACGACCCGGTCCCTTTTCTTTAGCCTCACCCTGTACACCACATCCGACAGTCTCTGCAGGACCACGCATGGTCCCGACCAATGGCTCGCCAACTTCGGTGATTGTCCTCTTTTTCTCTCAGGGCAGAAAACCCAGACTCTATCTCCCGGTGCAAAGTCCCTCCCCTGGCAGCGGGAGTCATACACTTGCTTCTGCCGACCCCCCGCCGCTGCCAGGGCCTCCCGAGCTAGTTCATGCACTGTGTGGAGACATTCCTTTAAACAAAACAAATAATCCAACCCGGGCTTTCCCGCCACCTCCGGCTTGGGGGAGGGGGGCGAATACCAAATCCACCGGTGTGCGCAGCTCGCGTCCAAACATGAGCGCTGCAAGGGTGCACCGGGTAGATTCCTGAGCTGCCGTCCGGTATGCCCACAGAACAAAAGGCAGATGCAGGTCCCAGTCTCGCTGTTGCTGGCCCACTAGGATAGCGAGCTGGGTGGTGAGGGTCCGGTTGAATCGTTCGACCAGGCCATCGCTCTGTGGATGCAGCAGGGTGGTCCGGGTCTTCCGGATGCCCAGCCGCTTGCAGACCTCTCTGAAGACCTCCGCCTCGAAGTTCCAACCCTGATCGCTGTGCAGCTCCTCCGGTGCACCAAACCAACAGAACATTTCGTCCACCAGCTTTGATGCTGTCATAGTGGTGCTCTGGTCCGGGACCGCGTACGCCTCTGGCCACTTAGTGAAATAATCCATTGCAACCAGCACGTAGCGGTTCCCTCGGTCCGTGGTCGGGAAAGGGCCCAGGATGTCCACTCCCACCCACTCCATCGGTGCTCCCACACGGTACTACTGCAGGGGAGCGTGGGATCGCTGAGTTGGCCCTTTCTGAGCTGTGCAGGTGTCGCAGCGGTGGACGTGGAGCTCCAAGTCCTGATGACACCCGGGCCAGTCGAACTGGGCTCGAAGACGCTGCAGAGTCTTTGTCACCCAGAAGTGGCCCGCTCCTACTGCCCCATGAACCAGCTGGAGTACATTGGCCCGGAGTCGACGAGGAACCAGCAGCTGCCAGACGTGCCGCTGCCCAGCTGGAGTCTGCCACTGTCGATACACCACGCCCTCGTGGCAGCGGAGGTTGGCCCACTGGGAGTGTAGGGCCTTAGTCTCTGGGTCCAGTGCAGACACAACCTCCCAGGTGGGCCGCTGTCCTGTGTCCAGCCACTGCCGAACCCGAGAAATGACCGGGTCTCTCTGCTTGCTGTGCAGCTGCTGCGTGCCAAGGACCTCTGTGACGTCATCGCTGGGGGAGGCTGCCTGATCATCCGAGGAGGGGCTGCGCGTCGCTGCGTTATTCCTGCTCGCAGCGGTCCGGAGAGCAGCAGCCCGTGGGACGGCTTGGTCTCGATCCTCAGCCCGCTGGCAGTGACAACACTTCTCTGTCATACAGGGGCACCGAGACAGCGCGTCAGCGTTGGCATGGAGGCGGCCTGCCCAGTGCACAATCTGAAAATTATAATCTTGCAGTGCCTCCAGCCATCTTGCCAACTGTCCATCCGGCTCTTTAAAGTTCAGTAACCAGGACAGGGAAGCGTGATCCGTCCTGAGCTGGAACCTCCCCCCGTACACATACGGGTGGAAATGACGCAGCCCTTGAATGACAGCCAACAGCTCTCTGCGAGTCACACAGTAATTCCTCTCGGCTCTGCTGAGAGTGCGGCTGAAAAAAGCGACTGCCTGCTCCCCATGTTCTCCCTCCTGGGATAGCACCGCCCCGATGCCCTGGTTGCTGGCGTGCGTGTTCACGATGAAAGGGCGGTTCGGGTCAGGATACTGCAGGATGGGGGCTCTGATGAGCGCTGCGCGAAGCTGGGAAAAAGCAGCAGCACAATTCTCACTCCACTGAAACGTGCGTCCTTTCTGCGTCAGCTGATGCAGCGGGCTGGCGATGGTGGCGAAGTCTTTCACAAACCTCCTATAATAGGAGGCCAGTCCGAGAAAGCTCCTCAGTTCTCCCACATTCCGCGGCACTGGCCAGTCTCTCACCACCGCCACTTTTTCTGGGTCGGTGGCGACTCCCGCTGCGCTGACGACGTGGCCCAGGAAGGTGGTCTCCCGCCGGAATAGGTGGCATTTCTTCGGGTGTAACCGTAGCCCAGCCTGTCGGATGGTGTCCAGTACATCCCGGAGATTGGACAGGGCGCTGTCAAAATCAGTTGCATGCACCAGTAGGTCGTCCAGGTAAACAACGCAGCGACTCCGGGGCACATGAGCCAGCACTCGCTCCATCAAGCGCTCAAAGGTGGCCGGTGCATTGCATAGTCCAAACGGCATCACTTTAAACTGGTACAGTCCCTGTCCGATGGAGAAGGCTGGTTTTTTGGCGGACCTCAGGTGACAGCTCTACCTGCCAATAGCCGCTGCGTAGATCCAGTGAGCTGAACCAGCTGGAGCCGGCGATGTGGTCCAGCGCGTCATTGATGCGGGGCAGGGGGTAGGAGTCCTTACAGGTGACGGCATTCAGGCATCGGTAATCCACACAGAACCGCCACGACCCGTCCTTCTTCTTGACCAGCACCACTGGCGCCACCCAGGGGCTGCTGGAGGGCTCAATAACATCTGCCTCCAGCATTTCTCGCACTTCTGTTCTGCTGCTGCCCACCTTGAAAAGGGCAGCCAGCGTGGGCGGAGTTGAATCGGCCTGGTCTCACCAGTGTCGATCTCATGCTGCACCAAGCCAGTCCGGTTGCATTTCTCATCCTTCACGGCGAAGACACCCATATAACAGTCCAACAGTTCTCACAGCTGGCGTCTCTGTCCCGGCTCCAGCCCACTGCAGCTCCGCTGGAATAATTCCTCGACCGTCTGCTGCGTCTCTGCTGACACGTTGACCCCTCCCCTTGCTGTCCTCGTGTGTGCTCGTGCTCTCTCTGCCAGCGCTGGTGGCGTCGTTGTGTCCAGTCCTCGTGGTGGCCTGCCTGGTCCGGTCTGTTCTGGCGGTCCCTCGATCGCACAGGCCTCCGTGTTCCTTCTCTGGGTTCTGCTGTGGAGCGTGATGGTCCGGTTTCCCAGCTGGAGGGATGGTCCGGCAGTGTCGATCTTGGCGTTCCATACTGGGAGCAGGTGTAGTCCAATAATACAGGGGTCTTGGATGTCAGCCAGCCAGAACGGGTGTTTTATGTTCTGACCGGCCACCCCCACCACGAGAACTCTTCGCCCCCCCAATCTGGCGCGCTCACCAGTAGCTGTGGTGACGCAGCGCTCAGTGGCTTCCCACCCCTGTGGGGCCGTCTCGTTCGTGCCCGGCAGCACACTGGGTCGGACCAAGGAGATTGTAGAGCCGGTGTCAATCAGGGCTCGGATTGACATCTTCTCCAGGCTGCACTATAGATACATCCCTGGCGAGTGTCCAATTCAGCCCACGCGCGGTGATAGCTCATCAGTTTGTTGTGGGGTGGGTGCAGGGCAGTACCATGCGATGTGTCCTGGCTCCCCGCAGCGGGAGCACCCTTCCACGCGCCGCAGCGGCCATCTTCTCCGTGGACGCGCTGCCGTGGTCTGCCATAACTCCTCCTCCTCCCCCTCGCTCTCAGCCATGACCTGGAAGGTTCTTTGTCTTGGCGTTGACGCTTCGACTGTACGATTCATCAGCGGCTCCACCCGCTCCGCTTCTGCCACCGCAGTCTCCCAGTCGCTCATGGCATTGATCTGGACGTGGCTCTGGAGCTGGGCCGGGCGGAGACCTTGGATGAAGTTCCGGAGGGCGAGCTTCTCTACCACCTCCGGTGCGAAGTCCAGGTAGCTGCGCCGTGTTAGCAGCCGTATGTCCGCCGTGTAGGCTCCTAGGCTTTCCTGGCTGCTTCGACGGCGGTTGGTCAGCTGTTCCTGGGCGTGCTCGGCGTCGGCCGTTCTCCCAAATCGTCTCCGGAGCGCTCCTTGTAGCGCTGGCCAGCTGCAGCGCTCCTCGGGCCGGAGATCAGAGATCGTGCAGAGAGCCCTCCCTTCCAAGGCCAGCGCGACCTGCACAGCGGTTTCCTCTGGTGACCAGTCGTTCAGCGCGGCGGCCAGCTCGACCTGAACCAGGTAGTCATCCAACAAAGTCTCGCCGTTGAAGCGGGGAATCTTGGCCCGCTGCCGGATGGATGGGACGGTCGCCTCCCGGTCGATCGCCACTCCTGATCGCCGTGGAATCGGCAGCCCGTCCTGCCCTGAAAAGGGTGGGAAGCGGGGCTGGTTTGCTCTGCTCAGCCCTCTCTGCCTTGAAAAAGGCAGATGGCGGGGTATGCTGGTCCCGTCGGGTCCGCTGTTCCATTCATCCCGGCGAGCCACTCCGGGAGTCGGTATCTCAGCTCTGTTGTCCGTTCCCAGCTGAGCGATGAATCGCTCCAGCTGCTGGATCTCCGCTCGGATCCTGGCTTCCATCTGCTCCATATCCCACTCCTGACACCAGTGTGACGTAGGCGAAGTTCACACTAAGAAGAGGAGCAGATGGTTGCGACACAACAGGCTTTATTAAAACACATCACTGAGCACAGACAGGAGGGGAGGTCATCCTCCCAGACCTCCGTTTCAATCATGGTTACACACACATGATACATCTTGCCCTAATCCTGCCTATAAACACTGCTGGGTCATTATAACGCAGTTATATAACGTTATACGCAGTATAATAACTCAGTAATCACATTAAATACACACACAAAGTAACGTTCTCTGCTGGCAAAGCATGCTGGGGAAATCCCTGCCTCCCCCCCTTAACACAGCCCCAACGTTACAATATTTTGATGGCATGATTCATATATTTGCTTATTTGTAAATGGAGTTAGTGTTGCCAGGTTTCACGAGAGAAACAAGCGACCAGCTCTATGGAAACAAGCCCAACAGGCAACCTACCACATCGTAAAAGAGAAGCTGCTTGATAACATACATTGAGATATAGATTTATTTTTGTTTGCAATGAATTGACTGTAAACTCAGTCAGCAGTGAATAATGGAATTTGTTAAACTCTAATTAAAGGAAGATAAGATAAGCCTTTATTAGTCCCACAATGGGGAAATTCCAGGATTGCAACAGCACAGGGACAGCAACACTCAGAGCAATAATTAAGAAGATACGGAAGATATAAATAAGAGCAGTGGATATACATACATACACATAAATATATATACAAAGTGCGGAGCATTATAGCAAGATGGAATAAACAGCATAACCGTCTACTTAGTTATCCTACATAGTATGAATATGTACCCATACATATTGTCACCCTCCGTAGCGACCGATAATGTCCTAGTTGTATATACTGGAGGGGACCATTGTGTAAGTCTATTGCGTCTTTTGCATTCAATACTATTAGATCGTCACGTTTTTTTGCTATCTCTGCGAGCAGCCCTGCTTAGGTTATACAGTCTGACAGCCGTAGGTAGGAAGGACCTGCGAAACCTCTCGGTTGCGCACCTAGGATGATGTAGTCTGCTGCTAAATGAGCTCCTCAGTGCGTTCAGTATGTCCTGCATAGGGTGGGACTCGGACTCCAGCAGAGATGACAGTTTAGCCACCATCCTTCTCTCTCCTATCTCCTCCACTGGGTCAGGGCGCTGCCCCAGGACAGAGCTAGCTTTCTTGATCAGTTTGTTCAGTCTCTTCCTATCAGCTGCTGTTATGCCACTGCCCCAGCAGACCACTCCAAAAGTGATGGCTGATGCCACCACCCTGTCATAGAATGTCTTCAGCAGCGCCCCTTGTACACCAAAAGACCTGAGTCTCCTCAGTAGGAACAGCCTGTGCTGTCCCTTCTTGTAGAGTGCGTCGGTATTGTGTGACCAGTCTAGTTTATTGTTCAAATGAACACCCAGGTACTTGTAGGATGTCACCATCTTGATGTCTGTTCCCTGTATGTTTACTGGTGCTGTGAGGGGTTGTCCTTGCCTGCGGCAGTCCACCACCAGCTCCTTAGTTTTTCTCGCGTTGATCTGGAGGCAGTTCCGATGGCACCAGTCCACGAAGTCCTGGATAAGTCCTCTGTACTCAGCTTCATCTCCGTTGGAGATGAGGCTGACGATCGCAGAGTCGTCAGAAAACTTCTGTAGATGGCAGTGTGTTGTGTTGTGTGAGAAGTCCGCAGTATAAAGGGTGAACAGGAAGGGAGCCAAAACCGTTCCCTGGGGGGCCCCCGTGCTACCGATGATCATGTCGGACACAATCCCGGGTTCTCACAAACTGTGGCCGGTTAGTGAGGTAGTCCAGGATCCATGATGACAGGTGCTGGTCCACCCCTGCGCACAGCAGCTTTTCCTTCAGGATCATCGGTTGGATGGTGTTGAAAGCACTGGAGAAGTCAAAGAACATGATCCTTGCTGCATTCCCGGGCTTCTCCAGGTGGGACAGAGAACGGTGAAGGAGGAAGATCACTGCATCCTCCACCCCAATGCCATGCTGGTAAGCGAACTGGAGTGGATCCATCGCTGGTCCCACCAGGGGTCGGAGGTGAGCAAGGAGCAGTCTCTCCAGGGTCTTCATCATGTGGGACCTCAGGGCCACTGGTCTGTAGCTGTTCAGGTCTTTGGGGCGGGAGGTCTTTGGTACAGGTACCACACAAGATGTTTTCCACAACTGTGGTACCCTCCCCAGCTTCAGGCTCAGGTTGAAGATGAGCTCCACAATCCCACACAGCTGATCTGCACAGGACTTGAGGAGCTTTGCGCTGATGCCGTCCAGTCCCGACGCCTTCCTCGCCTTGATCTTCCTCAGCTCCGTTCTCACCTGGGTCTTAGTGAGGGTCATGTTGGGGGGCTGTGTGTTGGGAGTGGGGGGGGTGTTGGTGGAGTGGGGTGTGGGCAGCAGGACTTGATGTCTTTAGAGGCAACAGTGGTTGTTGTGCAGTCGGGGGGGAGGGCGGTTGGTCAAACCTATTAAAAAACAGGTTCAGATTGTGCGCCCACTCCCTGCCCCCGTGGCCTGGGAGGAGGTATTCTGGAGCCCAGAGATGGTTTTAAGGTTTCTCCAGACCCCACCGATGTCGTTCTGTTGCAGCTTGTCCTCCATCTTCTTCCTGAAGCTGTCCTTGCCTTCTCTGATCTTCCTCCTCAGCTCCCTCTGTACGGACTTCAGCATCTCCCTGTTCCCCGACCTGAAGATCCTCTTCTTCTCTCTCAGAAGTGTTTTTATCTCAGGGTTGATCCAGGGTTTGTTGTTCGAGCAACACCGTATGGTCTTGGTGGGTACGGTGTTGTCCACACAGAAGCTGATGTAGTCCGTGATGGTGTGAGTGAGGCCATCGATGTCCTCACCATGTGGATCGCAGAGCTGCTCCCAGGCAGTGGTTTCAAAGCAGTCTTTTAGAGCGTCGATTGCCTCCTCAGACCATAACTTCACTGTGCGCATGACCGGAGGTTGTCTGTGTACTAGGGGTATGTACACCGGCCGGAGATGAACCAAGTTGTGATCCGATCTCCCGAGTGGGGGGAGTTGTGATGAGGTGTACGCCTCCTTAGTGTTTGCGTAGGATAAGTCCAATGTTTTATTGTCTTTAGTGTGGCATGTGACATACTGGGTGAACGTGGGTAGAATGGGAGACAGTGAAATATGGCTGAAATCGCCTGAGATGAGGAGAAGAGCATCTGGGTGTTCTGTCTGCAGCCTGCCAGTTACTGAGTGGATGACGTCACGCACTGTCCCAGCGTTCGCCATCGGATTTGCATAAATAACAATGCAGATCACGTGTGAGTATTCCCTTGGGAGATAGGTAGGCCACATGCTAACAGCTAGCAACTCAATGTCTTTGCTACAGTGCTGTTCCTTAACCGTGATATGTCCCGGTCTGCACCAGTTGTTATTGACCTCGCCAGCCCACGTGACAAACGCGTAATGCATTCTGGGCGGGGTAGGAACAGCGATCGTAAACGGACTGCAATCACACAGCGCCTCGGCATTTCTTGTGAATGAACGGGAGAAAAAAAAAAAATCACAAAATGGACCGTGAAGGAAAATTTAAAGGGACCATACTCTGCCAAATTGAATGGGACTGCAAAGGTACGCTATTTGGCGAAGCTTGAAGGGGTTAATGGACTAGATCCGTATCAGCATATCACATGGAGTTCGGATGTAAACATTCTGCCAAACTTCAACCATGCCTTCATTTATAATTATATGACTGTAAGCATAACTCCACACACACATGAAGTTTTTAGTAACTTTAGGTCTTTGAAGCAAGCAGAAGTGCAGTTCACAGACGGATGGGTACATGACTTGTAGATGTACAAGGTAGACTTGAAGACAGTTGTGCTCACAAAGGTGTTTTTTTTTAATTTCTTGGCTTGATTACAAGTATTTATTTACTAAATAAAATAAGTGCATGCCATAAATTGTCCTGCACCTGTTGTGAAAAAGGCTGTGTGGAAATAAAATCCCATATAAGCACTGCAACAACAACATCCTGCAGGCCTGTGCAGACAATGATTTTTACCTGAAACTCTCTGATGGGAGACTAGAACGCAAGCAGTCACAAGTACTACAAGCAGGTACAAATGCAAATTTTTGTGACAGGCTCACATTTCTGTGACTTTGTTGTGTGGACCACAAAAAGTTGTGTTGTTGTACGCGTCACACCAGATTCTGACCTGTGGGAGCAAACACTTTTACCAGTGGCCCAGAACTTTTTTTATAAAGTTTTCCTACCTGAGCTTGTTACCCGTCACTTTACTGACTCTGACCCCACAACACAAAAGAGGAAAGCTGCAGCTGATAAACCCATCCAGAAGCCCAAAAGACGACGTCTAACTGCATTACAGCCAGGTCCCACACACAATCCCAGAAGACAGGCACAGAACACAGCAGAAGTGTGGTGGACTTGCAGGCAGCCAGAAGAGCTGGGTGACATGGTTGCCTGTGATAACCAAAACTGTGAAATTCAGTGGTTCCATTTAGGATGTGTGGGACTCTGAAGCACCAACCCCACAGCAGCCGTGGTTTTGCAATGTGCACATTAGAGTAGTGCTGTAACATGAGACAGTTATGCGCTATAACATGGTAGAACAATGATACATGTCGATCATGCATGTCAATTTATATTCTTGTATTGTGTCATGGTTATGGTTACAGTTTTGCATCTTTGAAATAAAGAGCTGGAGTTTGTAAGCCATCGTGTACTTTATTACAAAAATTGTTACAAAGCAAGCAAGTGTACTTATATAGCACATTTCATACACAAGGGCAACTCAGTGTGATTTACATATATAAAAAGAGGAAAGAAAGCAAAATGTTTGAGCAATAAGAAAAATTGAAGAGGTGCTGCTTTAACTGCTTCAATATTATTGACACAGTTAAAGACATGATGACAAAATGGCTAAACCACACCAAAAACATGTCATGGCCTACATTCTAAAACTAAAAAGTTCAAAGCAGTCAATAAAAACTATGACCTTATTGCCAAACATTTCAATGTACTGATGTGGCATGCTAGCCTGCAAACTATGTCTCTTTGGGCAGGACACCAAAGGGCTGAGATGTGCATGGAGCACATTTATGGTGTCGCAGAACAGGATGGATGCGGTTTGTCTGCTTATGTCAAAAAGGTGTGCGATATGTTCAAGAGGCAAATTAATCTGCAAACGCATCATAGTTAAAAGGAGAATTTGAAATTGGGAAATTTTTCTGTCTTTGGTAGGCTGGGAAAAAATTGCATCAGCAGAGCCATTAAACTGAAAGATGGAAGCCCAGTGTAGTATTTCACCTTTGAGTCATTTATCTTTGAGGAAATTCTCATCCAGGGTCTTTCTGGAAAGCTCTCCCTTTAACTTTGTTCTCCTCTTGCAAGAGTAAAATTTCTTTAAGCCTAAGGTGACACATGCTGCAGTTCTGTAGCTCTTGTGCATTTTCCTCTGGAGCATCATCACTTAATCTTATCCTACACTTTATTACATGTATAGTTTATTTCTCTTATCTTATCATGTTTAATGTTGCAGCATTGTACCGAGACAAATTCCTAGTTTGTGTACTACATGAACAATGGCAATAAACCTGATTCTGATTCTGATTCTGATCAGCCTGACAGATCTGTGCTGCTTCATCAGATGTCATCTCCTCCACCTCAGCCAGAGGTGTGGTGTCATCTGCTGCTGATCAGGACAATAAACAACTGTAGTTAATATATTTTGTAATCAAAAGGAATCCCAAGACACATTTTAGAAAGAAAAACATAGGTAAAATTTAAAAAAAAAAAAAAAAAGACTACCTGAAGGAGCTACATTATCCATCTCAGTCACAGGGCCAGTGATGTTGGGGGTCTGTGCTGGGGGGTCTCATGCATGCCCTGCTGATTCTTTTTGTCATAATCTTGTCCGTCTGCATAAGCGGTTAAACCTGTCAGGAGTGGCAGCTGGAAGCTCTGCACGCCCAAGGTTTAGAGAAGGTGCCCAGTCAGGATCACGGTCTAGCATTTCATAAGCTGGTCTGCTGTTAAAGCAAAGGAAACGGTAAGAAAATACTTTGGTGTAGAACAAATTAAACCCGCTCACACAGGTGTGTGTGTGTGGTAACTTTTTCTAGCTAGTAGGATATCGGAGTCTTTCTTTAGCTTAGCTCTGCTTAGCTTAGCACTGCTGACGTAGGGTAAAAGCTATGACCAGGCAAGTCTTAACCACAACACAAGCAAGTTTTAACAACAGACATACACCATAAATCATAACGTACCTTTATGAAAATGCTTTGAGCACACCAACATCCATACATTCAGGTGCGTGTTTGAAAGTTATGTCGGGTCTTCTGACTGCTGCAATCCAGGCCAGGTGTCGCCTCTTAGTTACATCCGAAACATGGGCTGTGCTGTTCTTCTTCCATGCTGGAAAACGAAAAAAGCCTATTCCGTGGTTTATCTTTTCTCCACGGCGGTTGTGAGAACCACTATTACAGTTTAAAACACAGCAAGACTTCGCCATGTCTGCTTTGTGACGATGTCTCCAGCTTTTACGTGATCTCAGCGAACGGTTCCTACCCTACCCAGCATGCACTTGGTGAATTCTATGGACACTACGTAACAATGGCGGAATCAATTGACGTACATCATCACCCCACCGCCCCTTGCCTTCCCACTGTCTGGTGTTCGGTCTGCCCGTATTGCGTGGAAACCCTCCAGTTCAATGTTAGCATCTGCTGCTAGTCCTGTTAGCCACATCTCTGTGAATAGCATAAGACTACACTCCCGGTATATGCTATCGTAGCGGGAGATAGCCGCTAGTTCATCTGTTTTTCCAAGTATCGATCGTACATTCCCCATAATGACAGATGGGAGGGCGGGTCTGTACCTTATATTCCTTGCCCGCCGTCTTACACCAGCACGACACCCATGTTGTTTTCGTCTTAATTCTCCCGGTATGTCGAGTTTTTGCGTTAGCATCATGGGCCGGTTAAGTGCTAACAGCTGGTCCCTGTTATACTGCCTCCTGCCAGAAACAATGGCTCCGTCCGCTGACTCAGGAGACATTTGGGCGATCTACGTGTTCAGATGGAATAAAGGTGACGCTGGATCATAAAGATTGGCAAGAGAGCCAGATAGTAATAGAAATAGGCAGAAATTGATCCGCTGTTGCAAAAGGCAGCCTACTCGTGTGGTGCCGGAAGTTGAAAAAAAAAAATAGATACATATGCATTCTGCATAAGCAACAGCAAATTTATAGTAAACACAGTCAACATAAAAACTTTGAATAAATTAAAATTTTTAAACTCAAATCAAAAGAAAAGATGTGCATTCTGCATAAGTAACAGCATTAAACACGATTACAGTTTAGTGATGTGGGATGATGGGAGTTGTTGTCCGCTAGTCCTTTAAACAAAAACTAAATATTACTTGACAACCGACATCTTTAATTACATGGAAAATTATCTTTTAAATTGACAAACATACTGTATGTGTAACTCGTGGCAAGATAATTTTCCTCTTGCCATTCATTTCAATTGAGAAATTTTTTTCAGTTTAAGGTCCCATATGCACTGATCTGTATAAAAAAAACCTGGATCTCTCACGCCCCATTAGGGAGTACAGAATCAGAATCAGAATGAGATTTATTGCCATTGTTCATGTAGTACACAAACTAGGAATTTATCTCGGTGCAATGCTGCAACATTAAACATTAAACATTTTTAAAATAAAAAACTATGCATGCAATAAAATGTAAAATATGAATGAGTAATACTAATCTATGCAATTATTAAATATATTAACAAGTAGCAGATATTGTGGAGTTCCACATAGTGCAGACGGTAGTGCAAAAGAAAACAGTGATAATTGTCATGAGACCGGTTGAGCTGCTGTACGTAGTGCACGAGAGTCTAATAAGTCACTTAGTGTTCAGCAGTCTGATGGCAGAGGGGAAGAAGCTGTTCATGTAGCGGGAGGTTTTAGTCTGAATGGACCGAAGTCTTCTACCTGAGGGGAGGGGGGCAAACAGTGCATGTCCAGGGTGTGATGGGTCGGCTATGATCCGACCTGCACGCCTACGGGTCCTGGAGGTGTACAGGTCCTGGAGGGATGGGAGCTTGCAGCCGAGTCACCTTCTCAGCAGCGCGCACAACGCGCTGCAGTCTTAGTCTGTCCCTGGCAGTGGCTCCTGCGTACCACACGGTGATGGAGGTGGTGAGGATGGACTCGATGATGGCTGTGTAGAACTGCACCAACATCTTGGTGGGTAGCTTGAGCTTCCTCAGCTGCCGCAGGAAGAACATCCTCTGCTGGGCCTTTTTGATGAGGGAGCTGATGGTCGGCTCCCACTTGAGGTCCCGGGTGATGGTGGTGCCCAGGAAGCGGAAGGAATCCGTAGTGGTGACGGGAGAGTCTGTGAGGGTAAGGGGGGGCAGAGGGGCTGTGACTTTTCTGAAGTCCACAATCATCTCCACTGTCTTCAGAGCGTTCAGATGCAGGTTGTTGTGGCTGCACCAGGACGCCAGCTGGGCCACCTCTCTCCTGTAGGCGGACTCGTCGCCGTTGGAGATGAGCCCGATGAGGGTGGTGTCGTCCGCAAACTTGATCAGCTTGACAGACTGGTGGCTGGGGGTGCAGGAGTTGGTGTACAGGGAGAAGAGCAGGGGGGAAAGTACACAGCCCTGGGGTGATCCGGTGCTGATGCTAACAGAGTCTGAGACAGTCTTTCCCAGCAGCACATGCTGCCTCCGGTCCGTCAGGAAGTCGGTGATCCACCTGCAGAGGGAGTCAGGCACGTTGAGCAGGGACAGCTTGTCCTGGAGCAGAGCGGGGCGGATGGTATTGAATGCAGAGCTGAAGTCCACAAACAGGATCCTGGCGTAGGTTCCCAGGGAGTCCAGGTGCTGCAGGATGGAGTGGAGTGCCAGGTTGACTGCGTCGTCCACAGACCTGTTGGCTCTGTAGGCAAACTGCAGCGGGTCCAGGAGGGGAGTGGTGATGGTCTTGAGGTGGGGCAGGACCAGGCGCTCAAAGGACTTCATGACTACAGAGGTAAGCGCTACAGGTCTGTAGTCGTTAAGTCCGGTGATCCGTGGCTTCTTGGGGACAGGGACGATGGTGGAGGTTTTGAGGCAGGTCGGCACGTGGCATAACTTCAGGGAGGTGTTAAAAATGTCTGTGAAGACAGGAGTCAGCTCTTTCGCACGGTGTACAGAGCTGAGTGGAGTTAGGTGGGTGGGCCACTGATCTCTATAGAAAAACTGGATGGTTCACTGGCCACCAGAGCCCCTTTTACTTCAATAAGTTCCCCCCAAAATTAACAGATTTTGAACTTCTTGGTATGGAGACACAGCTTATAATCTTGTGCAACCGAGCTAGAAGAACTGTCACACAGACAGCAAAGCAAGCCCAAATAAGCAACTACACGTTAAAAAACAAGCCCAAAAACCCGCAAACCACGACTGACGAGATTTGCAAGCGACTTTAGAAAAAAAACAAGACCAAAGTTGCTTATAATAAGCAGACTTGGCAACTATGAATGGCGTTATTGTTTTAAGACAGCATCTTATTTAGGTCACGTTTTACAGTGTTCTGAAGTCACTTTCTGATCTGGTCTGTTACTTTATTGGGTCCTCCTGGGGGTTGGTTTTGCAGCATTTCTCCATCTGCAGTTGCTTTCAGTATTTGCAAAGCGTTTCTGAATTTGCAGTTGCTTTGACCATTTGCTGCGCATTTCTGTATTTGCAGTTCTTTTCTGCATTTGCAGTGCATTTCAGCTGCAGTGATGCCATGTTGAAGGTTTAAACCAGCGGCTGTTGATGTCAAATAATGATGGATTCAATTAACTGCATCTACTATTTTTTGACTGAAATTAGTGTGTTAGAAACACTTTTCACTGGTTTGCCTTATAAAGTTGTCTGGAAGCTTCAGTGCATCAACCAGGTGCAGCCTGTGTGTTCTCAGCAGCAGGATGAATAAGAGTCTTTCCCCCGGGACAGAGCTCATTGACTATTGGTTTTCCATAATGTCAATTATTTTCTGCCACTCTGCCTGGTTACACCTATCCCCACACTGTAACACACCCCAGAAGTGTCTAAAAATGGAGCAGGGGACACGTACCATAACTTTTGGTGAATTTGGTGAAAAGAATTCTAACTTATGTCATCAAAGTACAACACAATATAATACAATGCAGTATATACTCTTACATTTTGGCAAAGTTTTTCTGAAATGAAACTCTTAAAACTTGAGTTTAACCAGCTGGACTGGGAAAGGTTTGTCAAGTGAGATTTGAGTTCCATGTTGTGAGACAGACAGATGGTGAACAAGAACGGACCTTAAATTTTGAACAGTAGACCATCTGTAGTTTACAGGAAGTTGAGGAGGTTACAAGGCCCCAAAGGTCCCCTCGTGTGAGGGAATCTGCCAAGTCACGTCCACACGATTCAGGTTACCAAGAAGACAAAGATAGTTTGAAAGCTACTAGATGCATAAGAGTTGACTCTGATGGTGACTGGGTGAAAAAACTAGTCCCATGATTCTTTTGACTGGTTTACAGGTATGTGCATTTGTTTTGGTTTGTGTGCAAGAATACATGCAGAGAAACACATACCTCTTAACCTCATTTCCAGCCACAGAATTCTTCTAATGCATTGCACTAGTGGTGGGTAGAAGCCAAAAACTGTTCCAAATACTAAGTTACCTTAAGAAATTAATACTCAAGAGTTGTCACCAAAAAAACAATAAGACAGTATCTGCTTTTAAAAAAAAAGTTACTTGGGACATAACAACTTTACACTCGCCTGCTTTTCTCTTAAATTTTGTTTTTCTCATAAAATAGTGACCACTTTCTTGTACATTTATTTCTGTCTCCATAAAACTTTTTGTTCTTCAAGTTTGCAAATTTTGTGTGACTTTTCCCACATAAATATGCCACTTCCAACACAGGTTACAACTTCTTCAATTTGGTACGGTACTCATTCCCCGAGGCTAAAAAATTTGCATGTGTTGGTGGCCCGACTCCCCGAGCCATACAAGGTAGTGAAGCAAAGGACACAGCATCCACTAAATGTCTGTTAGCAGCATTGACAAGGAGACCATAAGAACAAAGAAAATCAGCACCTAAGATAGGAACCAAACATGCAGCTACCACAAAGGCTCACTTGTAATTGCGTCCATGCAAACATACAGTAACTGACCTTTCACCAAAAGTCCTGATGGGGGATCCGTTTGCAGCCATTAGCGACGGGATGCAACCTTCCGCCAGCCTAGTCGCACTGACTGGCAAAATGAGGCTTTTCTGGGAACCAGAGTCCACCAAAAACCGTCTGCCAGAACATGTGTCCTCAATGAAAAGCAGCATCTCCCTTCTCCCGTTCAGGTGTAGCCACACGCTGCACCTGAGCTTGTCTCGCTGGGCTCCACCGCTGCCGGCGACCCTGACCGTTTTTCCTCTCTGTCCAATTCCTCTTCCAGGGTCACCGGAGAGAGTCCTTCACCACTGGACGAGTCTGAGGATCCAGGCTGACCGTTGGAGGCCACCGGGGGTCTTGCTTTCCCCACTGAGGGGGTCATCATGGGTGCTCAGCTCCAGCCCAGGGTGTCTGTGATTGATCGCCTCCTGGCTCGGGTGCTCATGCGGGTTGGCTGACCCACAGTTAAGGCGGCATTGGGGTCAGCAGTGGCCCAGCCGGGTCCCACTGAGGGTGCAGCAGTGGCCCAGCTGGGTTCCACTGTGGGTGAAACCATGGCCCGGTCGGGGTCCTCCGTGGGTGCAACTCTGTCGCGGGCTGGGACCGCCGAGGGCGCAGCCATGGCCCAGCCCGGGTCCACCGTGTGTGCGGCCGAGCTCCAGTCCCAAGCTGGGACCACTGAGGTTGCTGCTGGCCAATCTGAGGACACCAAGGTCTCCTCTTCCCTTCCAGAGGCCTTCTGGGTGTTCCTTCCTCTTCTACTGGGCACCGTCATGGCCCATCTTTCTCTGTCACCAGAAACCACAGGGGTTCCCCTTCCCCTGTCCGGCCACCCACCTCTTAGCCTTCCGGTGGGTAGGCCACCGCCTCATCTACCCCTTTGGTCCTGGTGGCTCAACTAACAGGCCGGTCGCACAAAGGACTGGGTTTTCATGTCGGGTGGCCCATTCACCCTGGCAGGCCGCCTGACACTGTTGTGCGCCACCCACTGGGCCCAGGACTCTGACTGGCCCCCTGAACTTTGGGACTCTTGGGTCTTGGGGCGGGGGGGGGGGGGCTTAGCCTTTGGTTTGGAGTTCGAGTGATATTGTTTTCCCGTGTTGTGCTGTACTATTAGTTTTATTCGTTAATGCCCTCCTGACCTGTTTCCCCCCACCTCCCACCCTGGTTTTTGTAATAAGTTTTCTAGGTGGGGGGGGCAGGTTTTTTCTTTTTGTTTGTTTTCTTTTGATGGTATGGTGGGTGTCTGGCATCCACCACTGGGGGGGGGGGGGGGCTCTGACATGGGCTGGGTTGGACATCTCCAACCCCGTCCATGATTTGTGGCTGTATTTTCCCTGGTTGTTCTTTTCTTAATTTTCAGCTGCCAGGTTTTAGGAGCCTTTGGTCCTGGGCTCCCTGCCAGCCTACAGCCACGCCTCCCTCTCTCTGCCAGCATCCACCAGTTGACTGTCATTTTCATTTGTCCACTCCCCTGTTCTCATGCACACTCTTTCATACATGCACACACATACACATTCATTTTTACTCACATACTCTGACACTCACTCACACACCGGCTGTCGCCACACACCTGCATCCACTTGTCACTCATTAGTACATGGGGTATTTATGTGTGACGGTGTGAGCACTCAGTGTGGCGGCGTTAGTCAACCCTTGATGTCCAGGCGCTCCTCTTGTTGGTTTCTCCAATTTTTTTGACTACTCTGGTGTTGTTGTTTCCAGAGCCAGCTGTGCTCTGACGCCTTATGTAAGTCTTCCTTTTCCCTCTGGTTTACGTTTCTTGTTTTCCCCCAGCGGCCAGTTTACCCTGGGGCGTGACGTAAGCTTCCTCCTCTTGCCAACTGAGTTAATACACCTGTTCATCTGTACACTATTTCCGGACTGCCTATGTTGAACATTTTGTATTTTGATTTCTGTTTAATAAACACGTTCACTTCACCAGCGATTGGGCTCAAATCTTTTCCCCTGTTTTGCACAAATGCGCATGAACATGACAGTTTTGAGTGTTAACCTTGGTGTATGCTCATGTACACAAGATGACATAATGCAACAATACCACCACCAAATAAGTCATAAGCTGGTGAGATTACTGTTTTTATCAACAGTTTTATATGACTGAGTTTTAATTCTACATGTCAACTGGATTGCACTGCATCCGCCCCACAACTGCGAGGTTGTGGGTTCCACAACTAGCCGAGTCATACGAAAGACCATATAAAAATGGTACTTTCTGCCTTCTAGCTTGGTGCTCAGCATAATAGAATGGGGAAAGGAAAGTTAATGCACAGAGCTACCAGAGGACTGACCCCTCCACTGTAACTTTCACTACTTAAAGTAGCTGTGTGGCCTAGGGTCACTGAAACGGAGATAGGTGCTGCCCCATACACCACATGGTGTCCCACATGCTGTGGAAGGACTTATGGACCGCTCTTGTTCAGTGTAGAGTGATGTGCTTCTGCTTTACAATCTCCCCAGGACTTATATTTGTCCATACTTAGTGCTTTCTGGTCAATAAATCAATTTTATCACTTTTCTTCTTGTACATATTGGAAACAGTGTACTGATAGATCTTTCTTTTTTGTTTACAAAATTCATTTTTCATATTTTGATCATTTTTGTAATCATACTGTACTGTTTAGCTGTTAGCCCAGTTAGCTTAGCAAAGCACAGCTATCCTGTTGTTTATGTATCTCCCATTCCAAACAGGCTATTATTAGCTTAGTTAGCTTCCAGTTGCTAGTGTGTTATTGGTTCTCTTATTAAACTTTGATTCACTCCTAACAACACTGCACTGACTCAGACAAACTCGGGGAATAAGTTGCTAATTGTTGGTATGGCAAAGACTCTGATTTTACTTAACTAGTGCATACCCATGCATGCCCGTAGAAACCAAGTATAAGCAAGTATTTCTGCATGCCCGTAGAATGCAGGTGTAAGCAAGCATTTTTGCATGCCCATAAAAAGTTACTATTACCGTGGCAACAGTAACCATGGTGATGCCTGCCTTTGATCTTTGACATGGTTACATGCGAACAACTCCTTTTATGGTCACTCATACAGTGGGGCAAAAAAGTATTTAGTCAGCTACCAATTGTACAAGTTCTCCCACTTAAAAGATGAGAGAGGTCTCCAATTTTCATCATAGGTATATCTCAACTATGAGAGACAAAATGAGAAAAAAAAATCCAGACAATAACATTGTCTGATTTTTAAAGAATTTATTTGCAAATTATGGTGGAAAATAAGTATTTGGTCAATAACAAAAGTTCATCTCAATGCTTTGTCATATACCCTTTGTTGGCAATAACAGAGGTCAAACGTTTTCTGTAAGTCTTCACAAGGTTTTCACACACTGTTGCTGGTATTTTGGCCCATTCCTCCATGCAGACCTCCTCTAGAGCAGTGATGTTTTGGAGCTGTCGCTGGGCAACACGGAGTTTCAACTCCCTCCAAAGATTTTCTGTGGGGTTGAGATCTGGAGACTGGCTAGGCCACTCCAGGACCTTGAAATGCTTCTTACGAAACTACTCCTTCGTTGCCCGGGCGGTGTGTTTGGGATCATTGTCATGCTGAAAGACCCAGCCACATTTTAATCTTCAATGCCTTTGCTGATTGGAGGAGGTTTTCACAAAATCTCACGATACATGGCCCCATTCATTCTTTCCTTTACAAGAATCAGTCATCCTGGTCCCTTTGCAGAAAAACAGCCCCAAAGCATGATGTCTCCACCCCCATGCTTCACAGTAGGTATGGTGTTCTTTGGATGCAACTCAGCATTCTTTCTCCTCCAAACACAACAAGTTGAGTTTTTACCAAAAAGTTCTATTTTGGTTTCATCTGACCATATGACATTCTCCCAATCCTCTTCTGGATCATCCAAATGCTTTCTAGCAAACTTCAGACTGGCCTGGACATGTACTGGCTTAAGCAGGGGGACATGTCTGGCACTGCAGGATTTGAGTCCCTGGCGGCGTAGTGTGTTACTGATGGTAGCCTTTGTTACTTTGGTTCCAGCTCTCTGCAGGTCATTCACTAGGTCCCACCGTGTGGTTCTGGGATTTTTGCTCACCGTTCTCGTGATCATTTTGACCCCATGGGGTGAGATCTTGCGTGGAGCCCCAGATCGAGGGAGATTATCAGTGGTCTTGTATGTTTTCCATTTTCTAATAATTGCTCCCACAGTTGATTTCTTCACACCAAGCTGCTTACCTATTGCAGATTCAGTCTTCCCAGCCTGGTGCAGGTCTATAATTTTGTTTCTGGTGTCCTTTGACAGCTCTTTGGTCTTGGCCATAGTGGAATTTGGAGTCTGACTGTTTGAGGTTGTGGACAGGTGTCTTTTATACTGATAACGAGTTCAAACAGGTGCCATTAATACAAGTAACGACTGGAGGACAGAGGAGCCTCTTAAAGAAGAAGTTACAGGTCTGTGAGAGCCAGAAATCTTGCTTGTTTGTAGGTGACCAAATACTTATTTTACCCAGGAATTTACCAATTAATTCATTAAAAAATCCTTCAATGTGATTTTCTGGATTTTTTTTTTCTCATTTTGTCTCTCATAGTTGAGGTATACCTATGATGAAAATTGGAGACCTCTCTCATCTTTAAAGTTGGAGAACTTGCACAATTGGTGGCTGACTAAATACTTTTTTGCCCCACTGTCCATACCCGTGCATGCCAGTAGAAACCAAGTATAAGCAAGTATTTCTGCATGCCTGTAGAACGCAAGTATAAGCAAGCATTTCTGCATGCCTTCCTTTGATCTTTGACATGGTACCCATGCATGCCCGGAGAAACCAAGTATTAGCAAGTATTTCTGCTGCATGCCTGCCTTTGATCTTTGGCATGGTTACCATGGCAACAGTAACCATGGTGAAACCTGCCTTTAATCTTTGATGTCACCACTTGTTCAGTGATGCCTGCCTTTGATCTTTGACATGGTTACCATGGCAACACAAAGTCCTATGATCGTGACACACACACAAAGACAGACAGACACACACAGACAGAGATTTCTTGAATTAATAGATAGATGAGAATCAATAACTCACTAGCAACTGGAAGCTAACTAGGCTAATGATAATAACTGCTAACAGTAGCACTAACAGCAAAAACAAAGGAATGCTGCACACACAAAATATATAACAATAAGTCAGATAACAACTGTTTTAGTGTCTCTTCACAGGTTAAATCAGAGCTGATCAGAGTCCATGCAGTGGTAATTGAATGTGAAAAACATAACACATTAGCTGTGCTAACTTTATTGACATTGTGGAGAGTGCAAATAAAGGAACCAGATCTGCACGACAGACGACTTTATTTCTCTCTCTCACTGCATTCATATACAGAAAAAGACTCTCTCAATACACCAGGGTCTCTCCTTTTATACCACTTCCTTCCTTCCCCCTGTTGCCTGAAATCTTGCATCACAATACATTTACACATTACAATACGTACTGTCCTCCATTTAATCCCCCACGCTCTACCGGGAGAGGGAATATTCCTCTCCCCTCTGCTTCCAGTCTGAAATGATTATCCCAGCGTGGGTTCCCCACAGCCTCCCCCCCCCAAAGTCTCAGACTGAACTTCAACCCTCACGTCCTTTTGGCTTCAGTCTCCTCCCATATCTGCTGTAACGAGGGTTCCTCGACTCCGCGGTGCTGCTGTGCCGGTTGGGGGCTCTTGGGGGTGTGTCTGTCTGTGGGTGGGCAATGGCGGGGGGGGGGGTATTCTACTTGCCTGTGTGGCTGCTCTGCTGAATCTTCTACCTGGGGAGTTCTCAGTGGGGGTCTTCCACGCTGAGGGGCCCGAGCCAACATCACTTGCTCGTCCGCCACCACAAAGGCGGGCTTAAGTCTGTCTATACATATTTTCTCCCGACGACCCCCCCAAATCTAACAAAAAATGTTTGTCCCTTGGTTCCAGCACTCTGAACGGGCCATTGTAGGGTGGGCGCAATGGGGGGTGGTGGGCATCGTGCCTGACAAACACGAACGCTGCATTCTTCAAAGTTTTTGGCACAAAAGCGCGTAGAAAACAGTGGTGGGCCGTGCCAGGTAGCGTGCCTGTATCTGCGCTATGCTGCGGACGCTGAGACAGACAGTTGTCCGGCGTGGGATTATCTGGTAAAAATACCCCGGGGAGCCGCAGTGGCTGAGAAAAACAAGCTCTGCCAGGGAAGCCTCCAAATCCTCTTTTGGTGTGGAACGCAACCCTAACAGAACCCACGGCAACCGGTCTACCCAATTTGCATCCGTAAGCGAAGCCCTGAGCGCTGCTTTCAGCAACCTATGGAAACGCTCGCATAACCCATTGGCCTGTGGGTTGTATGCAGTTGTGCGATGAATTGCTAAACATAGGCTACGGGCCATCGCGGACCAGAGGTCGGAAACAAACTGCGGGCCCCTATCAGACGTGATGTCTGACGGGATGCCAAAACGTGCCACCCGTGTTGTCAAAAAGGCACGCGCCACGTCTGCGGACGTGGTTGCCGCTAGCGGGACTGCTTCTGGCCAGCATGTGGTGCGGTCCACCACTGTCAGAAGGTGCGTGAACCCCTGCGATGGCGGGAGGGGGCCCACGAGGTCCACGTGAACACAGTCGAACCTCTTAGCCGGTATACGAAACGGCTCCAAAGGGGCCTTCGTGTGTCTGTGCACTTTGGCTCATTGGCACGCTACGCAGGCTGCAGCCCACTCTTTCACTTGTTTGCGCAGGCCTGGCCATACGAACTTCGCTCCCACCATTTTGACTGACGCGCGCACTCCTGGGTGTGCCAGAGCGTGAACTGACTCAAACACTCGGCGGCACCAAGCAACTGGGACCACCGGGCGCGGGTGTCCTGTGGAGACGTCACAGATTGGAGGGGGGGGCGGCTGCCGTCTTGCAGTACTCTGCTCTCCAGCCTTAACCCTGTTGGTCCAGACTGGGGCGCGCACACGTCCGCATCACCAAACTGCTCTGCAGCCATGGCTGTATAATCTATCCCTACGCAGACTGGGGCCACTACTGCACGCGAGAGACAGTCCGCCACCACATTCAGTTTACCTGACACACGGCCAACTGTCTCTGCTGCCAGCCCGACCATGGTTCCGAAACCTTGGCCATCACGTAAGTTAGCGGCTTGTGGTCCATGAACGCAGTGAAGCTGCGCCCTTCCAGCCAGAACTGGAAGTGGCGTATGGCCAGGTGGAGAGCCAGCAACTCTCTGTCGAACGCGCTGTATTTACGCTCACTGTCGCGCAAAGCCCTGCTGAAAAAAGCGAGCGGCTGCCAAGAACCGGCGACGCGTTGCTCCACGACGGCCCCTATGGCCACGTCCGAGGCATCGGTAGTGAGCGCTGTCCGGGCCGCCGGGTCCGGGTGCGCCAACAGTGCGGCGTTTGCCAGGGCTGTTTTAACCTCAGAGAATGCCTGCTCCCACTCCGGAGTCCATTCGACTCTGTCCGCCAGCTTCCATTTCTTGAGCACGGCGTACAATGACTGCATGAGCTGAGCTGCGCGGGGGAGGAACTGGTTATAAAAGTTAGCCATCCCCCAAAACTCTTGCAGCGCCCTGACCATCTGAGACCGGGGAAAATTCGCCACGGCATGTACCTTGTCCGGCAAGGGTATCACTCCCTCCGGTGAGATGCGGTGTCCCAAAAAGTCAATCCTTGTCACACCGAACTGGCATTTCGCCGGGTTGATTATTAACCCATGCTCTTCCAACCTCCGGAAAACCGTCCTGAGGTGGGTTATGTGTTCGTCCTCAGACGCGCTGGCCACCAGGATATCATCCAGGTAGACAAACACAAACGGAAGATCACGCAACACCGCATCCATCATGCGTTGGAATGTCTGTGCCGTGCGCCTTTTAATCCGAAGGGCATGCGTAAAAACTCAAACAAGCCAAACAGAGTTATTACCGCTGTTTTGGGTATGTCTTCCGCGCGCACCGGGACCTGGTGGTAACCGTGGACCAGGTCTATTTTAGAAAAAATGTGTGCCCCAGTGAGGTGAACGGAAAAATCCTGAATATGGGGAATCGGGTAGCGGTCATGCGCTGTGGTGTTATTCAAACTGCGGAAATCTCCGCACGGTCGTCACGATCCCTCGGCCTTAGGAACCATATGTAGCGGGGATGCCCATGGGCTGTTGGAGCGCCTAATGATGCCCAATCTTTCCAAGTTGGCAAACTCCTCGTGCGCTATGGCCAGTTTAGCTGCGTCCAGGCGCCGAGGTCATGCGAAAATGGGCAGCCCAGTGGTGGTGATAAAGTGTTCCACCCCGTGTTTAGGGATGGCCGCCGAAAACATCGGGACCGTGAGTGCTGGGAACTGAGTGAGCAGTGTGTGGAACTTACCGCCTGGAGCTGTGACGTTGGCTAGTGTCGTTGGCCCGGCCCCTTGAGCTGTACAGGGGAGAGAATCAAAAGACATTGCATTAACCAGGCGTCTGTTAGCAACATCGACTAGCAACCCATGTGCGGACAGAAAATCAGTTCCCAAGATCAGGAAACTGCATGCCGCTATGACGAATGTCCACTCGTACATACGGCCGTGTAGGGATACAGTCAGTGTCCTCTCACCAAAAGTCCTATTGTCCGAGCCGTTTGCGGCTATCAGCTCGGGGCTGCTAGCTCCCGCTAGCCGGTCGGCATAGGACGGCAGAATGAGGCTCTTTTGGGAGCCGGTGTCTACGAGGAACTGTCTCCCCGAGCGCGAGTCCGTCACGTAGAGCACCTTGTTTTCTTCATCGGCGGTCGCGGCTGCTACTGACTGCCGGCCTTGGCGTTTCCCGAACGCATGAATTGGCACGGTGGCACACATCTGCGTGCGTTCTCTCCAAAGCGTAGAAGCAGAGCGTGTCTCTCTGGTGCGCTGCCGCTACCGTCGCCGGCTCCTCGCCTCCGCTGGTCGTCTCGCTGGGTTCCGACGCCGTTGCGTTCACTGTGAGGGCTCTGGTGGTGAGGATGATCCGATCTGCCTCCTGGGCTAGCGCACGGTAGTCGCGTGCGGCCAGCAACGGTGAAATGGCCAGGACCGCTCTTGCCTCTGTTGGGAGGTTCCAGAGGAAAAGGTGGGCAAACAGAAAATGTTCGTCGTCCGTGCCCATCAACGCCAACATATTCTCCATCAGTTCAACCGCCGACCCATCTCCTAACTCGGAGCGCCTCAGGAGTCTCTCTGCTCTTTCACAGTCCGAGAGTGTGTAGCGCCAGGTCAGCGCGGCCTTGAGAGCCCCGTATTTATCGTGGGCTGTAGGCTGTTGAAGCAGGCTTGCTACTTGCTGAGACGTGCGAGCGTCCAGCACTGCGGCCACATAGTAATATCTGGTGTCATCTGCCGTTATTCCCCGGAGGGTGAACTGAGCCTCGGTGTGGTGGAACCAAGACCGCGGGTCGTGCAGCTAAAAGTCCGGTAGTTTGACCGAAACAGCGCACGCGTTGCTGGGTCTTCCTGTCCGGGCCGTCTCTGGGATGCTTGCCGCATTACTGGGACTTCCCGTCCGGGCCGACTCCAGGGTTCTTGCCTCGTGTTCCATAATTCGTCAAGGGTCACCAGTGTGGAGAGTGCAAATAAAGGAACCAGATCTGCACAACAGACGACTTTATTTCTCTCTCTCACTGCATTCATACACAGAAAAAGACTCTCTCAATACACCAGGGTCTCTCCTTTTATATCACTCCCTTCCTTCCCCCTGTTGCCTGAAATCTTGCATCACAGTACATTTACACATTACAATACATACTGTCCTCCATTTAATCCCCCACGCTCTACCGGCAGAGGGAATATTCCCCTCCCCTCCGCTTCCAGTCTGAGATGATTATCCCAGCGTGGGTTCCCTACAACATAAGAGAACAAATAAGATTCTTAAGCACCGCAACCACACTGTCTTGTTTTAAAATTCAGTTTATTTCAAACAGGAGGAGCAGGAAGGAGATGAATTTTTGGTGGTGTGGAGAAAAAAGATAAACGGTAAATATTTTTGGCAATATATTCTGATGGCATGATTCATATATCCTCTTTATTTGTAAATGGAGTCAGTGTTGCCAGGTTTCATGAGAGAAACAAGCGACCAGCTCTATGGAAACGAGCCCAAAACAAGCCCAACAGGCAACCTACCACATTGTAAAAGAGAGGCTGCTTGATAACATATATTGAGATATAGATTTATTTTTGTTTGCAATAAACTGACTGTAAACACAGTCAGCAGTGAATAATAGAATTTTTTTTTAACTCTAATTAAAGGAAAATACATATGCATTCTGCATTAGCAACAACAAATTTATAGTAAACACAGTCAACATAAAAACTCTGAATAAATTAAATGTTTAAATTCTAATCAAAAGAAAAGACATGCATTCTGCATAAGTAACAGCATTAAACACGACTACAATTTAGTAATGTGGGATGATGGGAGTTGTTGTCCACTAGCCCTTTAAACAAAAACTAAATATTACGTGACAGCTGACAACTTAATTATGTGGAAAATTATCTTTTAAATTGACAAACATCATATATGTAACTTGTGGCAAAATTTGATTGGGATCAAAAAATAATTTTCCTCTTGCCATTCATTTCAGTTGAGAAATTTTTTCAATTTAAGGTCCCATATGCACTGATCTGTATTTAAAAAAACCTGGATATCTCACGGCCCATTAGCTAGTACAGAGCTGAGTGGAGTTAGGCGGGTGGGCCACTGATCTCTATAGAAAAACTGGATGGTTTATTAGCCACCAGAGCCCCTTTTACTTCAATAAGTTCCCCCCAAAATTAACAGATTTTGAGCTTCTTGGTATGGAGACACAGCTTATAATCTTGTACAACCGAGCTCGGAGAACTGTCACACAGACAGCAAAGCAAGCCCAAATAAGCAACTACACGTTAAAAAACAAGCCCAAAAACCCGCAAACCACGACTGACGAGATTTGCAAGCGACTTTAGAAAAAAAACAAGACCAAAGTTGCTTATAATAAGCAGACTTGGCAACTATGAATGGCGTTATTGTTTTAAGACAGCATCTTATTTAGGTCACGTTTTACAGTGTTCTGAAGTCACTTTCTGATCTGGTCTGTTACTTTATTGGGTCCTCCTGGGGGTTCGTTTTGCAGCATTTCTCTATTTGCAGTTGCTTTCAGTATTTGCAAAGCGTTTCTGAATTTGCAGTTGCTTTGACCATTTGCTGCGCATTTCTGTATTTGCAGTTCTTTTCTGCATTTGCAGTGCATTTCAGCTGCAGTGATGTCATGTTGAAGATTTAAACCAGCAGCTGTTGATGTCAAATAATGATGGATTCAGTTAACTGCATCTACTATTTTTTTGACTGAAATTAGTGTGTTAGAAACACTTTTCACTGGTTTGCCTTATAAAGTTGTCTAGAAGCTTCAGTGCATCAACCAGGTGCAGCCTGTGTGTTCTCAGCAGCAGGATGAATAAGAGTCTTTCCCCCGGGACAGAGCTCATTGACTATTGGTTTTCCATAATGTCAATTATTTTCTGCCACTCTGCCTGGTTACACCTATCCCCACACTGTAACACACCCCAGAAGTGTCTAAAAATGGAGCAGGGGACACGTACCATAACTTTTGGTGAATTTGGTGAAAAGAATTCTAACTTATGTCATCAAAGTACAACACAATATAATACAATGCAGTATATACTGTTACATTTTGGCAAAGTTTTTCTGAAATGAAGCTCTTAACACTTGAGTTTAACCAGCTGGACTGGGAAAGATTTGTCAAGTGAGATTTGAGTTCCATGTTGTGAGACAGACAGATGGTGAACAAGAACGGACCTTAAATTTTGAACAGTAGACCATCTGTAGTTTACAGGAAGTTGAGGAGGTTACAAGGCCCCAAAGGTCCCCTCGTGTGAGGGAATCTGCCAAGTCACGTCCACACGATTCAGGTTACCAAGAAGACAAAGCGTCTGAAAGCTAATAGATGCATAAGAGTTGACTCTGATGGTGATTGAATGAAAAAACTAGTCCCATGATTCTTTTGACTGGTTTACAGTTATGTGCATTTGTTTTGGTTTGCGTGCAAGAATACATGCAGAGAAACACATACCTCTTTGCCTCATTTCCAGTCACGGAATTCTTCTAATGCATTGCACTAGTGGTGGGTAGAAGCTAAAAACTGTTCCAAATACTAAGTTACCTTAAGAAATTAATACTCAAGAGTTGTCACCAAAAAGACAATAAGACAGTATCTGCTTTTTTTTTAAAAAAAGCTACTTGGGACATAACTTTACACTCGCCTGCTTTTCTCTTAAAGTTTTTTTTCTCATAAATTAGTGACCACTTTCTTGTACATTTATTTCTGTCCCCATAAAACTTTTTGTTCTTCAAGTCTGCAAATTTTGTGTGACTTTTCCCACATAAATATGCCACTTCCAACACAGGTTACAACTTCTTCAATTTGCACCTTTTTTCTTGTACATTTGGAACCTCTTATTCATGAATACCCAAAGTTTTTATTTCCTTTTAAATTTACAACTTACAGTGGGGCAAAAAAGCATTTAGTCAGCCACCAATTGTGCAAGTTCTCCCACTTAAAAGATGAGAGAGGTCTCCAATTTTCATCATAGGTAATAGAAAAAAAAAATCCAGAAAATCACATTGTCTGATTTTTAAAGAATTTATTTGCAAATTATGGTGGAAAATAAGTATTTGGTCAATAACAAAAGTTCATCTCAATACTTTGTTATATACCCTTTGTTGGCAATGACAGAGGTCAAACATTTTCTGTAAGTCTTCACAAGGTTTTCACACACTGTTGCTGGTATTTTGGCCCATTCCTCCATGCAGATCTCCTCTAGAGCAGTGATGTTTTGGGGCTATCGCTGGGCAACACAGACTTTCAACTCCCTCCAAAGATTTTCTATGGGGTTGAGATCTGGAGACTGGCTAGACCACTCCAGGACCTTGAAATGCTTCTTACGAAGCCACTCCTTCGTTGCCCGGGCGGTGTGTTTGGGATCATTGTCATGCTGAAAGACCCAGCCACGTTTCATCTTCAATGCCCTTGCTGGTGGAAGGAGGTTTTCACTCAAAATCTCACGATATATGACCCCATTCATTCTTTCCTTTACACGGATCAGTCGTCCTGGTCCCTTTGCAGAAAAACAGCCCCAAAGCATGATGTTTCCACCCCCATGCTTCACAGTAGGTATGGTGTTCTTTGGATGCAACTTAGCATTCTTTCTCCTCCAAACACGACAAGTTGAGTTTTTACAATAAAGTTCTATTTTGGTTTCATCTGACCATATGACATTCTCCCAGTCCTCTTCTGGATCATCCAAATGCTCTCTAGCAAACTTCAGACGGGCCTGGACATGTACTGGCTTAAGCAGGGGGACACGTCTGGCACTGCAGGATTTGAGTCCCTGGCGGTGTAGTGTGTTACTGATGGTAGCCTTTGTTACTTTGGTCCCAGCTCTCTGCAGGTCATTCACTAGGTCCCCCCGTGTGGTTCTGGGATTTTTGCTCACCGTTCTCGTGATCATTTTGACCCCACGGGGTGAGATGTTGCGTGGAGCCCCAGACCGAGGGAGATTATCAGTGGTCTTGTATGTCTTCCATTTTCTAATAATTGCTCCCACAGTTGATTTCTTCACACCAAGCTGCTAACTTATCGCAGATTCAGTCTTCCCAGCCTGGTGCAGGTCTACAATTTTGTTTCTGGTGTCCTTTGACAGCTCTTTGGTCTTGGCCATAGTGGAGTTTGGAGTCTGACTGTTTGAGGTTGTGGACAGGTGTGTTTTATACTGATAACGAGTTCAAACAGGTGCCATTAATACAGGTAACGAGTGGAGGACAGAGGAGCCTCTTAAAGAAGAAGTTACAGGTCTGTGAGAGCCAGAAATCTTGCTTGTTTGTAGGTGACCAAATACTTATTTTACCCAGGAATTTACCAATTAATTCATTAAAAATCCTTTAATGTGATTTTCTGGATTTTTTTTTTCTCATTTTGTCTCTCATAGTTGAGGTATACCTATGATGAAAATTGGAGACCTCTCTCATCTTTTAAGTGGGAGAACTTGCACAATTGGTGGCTAACTAAATACTTTTTTCCCCCACTGTATATAATCCTGTCAATTTGTTCGGTTTTCCTTTAAAATTTGACTATTCCCATACATCGATTCTTTCCTCAGATTATTGGCAATTTTCAATTCAGTTCAACTTTATTTACAGTATATAGTGCCAATTCACAACAGTCATCTTTTTAACTGTAGGGCAAAGACTCCATGATTGCAGAAAGACCCCAACGATCAGGTGATCTCTGTTAGCAGGCACTTACCAACAGTAGAGAGGAAAAACAGGAGGAAACTTTCAGAAGAACCAGGCTGAGGGAAAAGCAGCCATCTGCTTTGACTGGGTGGAGGGTGAGGGGATTAAGGAGAGAAGAAGAAGAAGAAGAGACATGTAGAGAACAAACAACATGACAGGGACACAAACTAAGGGAGAGAGCAGACAAATGTTTATGAACAGCAAAATTCTTACAACACATATAGAGAGTGAAGAAATAAGTGAAAGCTCAGTGCATCATGGGAGGTCCCTCAGCTGTCTAGGCCTGTAGAAGTATAATTAAGGAAAGGTTTAGGGTCACCTGATGCAACCCTTACTATAAGCTTTGTCAAAAAGGAAATCTTTAACCCTATTCTTAAAAACAGAGCTCAAGTCTGTCTCCCAAATCCTGATAACTGAAAGCTCTGCCTCCCATTGTACTTTTGGAGATTCTGTTGGATGTGTGTGTACAGACATGGACAAAATTGTTGGTACCCCTCTGTTAATGAAAGAAAAACCCACAATAGTCACAGAAATAACTTGAATCTGACAAAAGTGGTAATAAATAAAAAATTCTATGAAAATTAGCCATTGAAAATCAGACAATGCTTTTGAATTGTGGTTCAACAGAATTATTTTAAAAAACAAACTCATGAAACAGGCCTGGACAAAAATGATGGTACCCTTAACTTAATATTTTGTTGCACAACCTTTTGAGGCAATCACTGCAATCAAACCATTTCTGTAACTGTCAATGAGACTTCTGCACCTCTCAGCAGGTATTTTGGCCCACTCCTCATGAGCAAACTGCTCCAGTTGTCTCAGGTTTGAAGGGTGCCTTCTCCAGACGGCATGTTTCAGCTCCTTCCACAGATGTTCAATAGGATTTAGATCAGGGCTCATAAAAGGCCACTTTAGAATAGTCCAATGTTTCGCTCTTAGCCATTCACGGGTGTTTTTAGTTGTGTTTTGGGTCATTATCCTGTTGCAAGACCCATGACCTGCGACTGAGACCAAGCTGTCTGACACTGGGCAGCACATTTCTCCCTAGAATACCTTGATAGTCTTGAGATTTCATTGTACCCTGCACAGATTCAAGACACCCTGTGCCAGATGCAGCAAAGCAGTCCCAGAACATAACAGAACCTCCTCCATGTTTCACAGTCGGGACAGTGTTCTTTTCTTGGTATGCTTCATTTTTACCTCCGCCAAAGGGGGAGGTTATGTGATCATCGACATTGGTTTGTCTGTTTGTTTGTCTGTTTGTCTGTTTGTTTGTCTGTTTGTTTGTCTGTTTGTCTGTTTGTTAGCAAGATAACTCAAAAAGTTATCGACGGATTTTCATGAAATTTTCACAGATTGTCAGAAATGGGATATCTTACAGATCATTACATTTTGGTGGTGATCCGGATCACCGTCCACAAGAAAACCGCCATTACGCAAAATGCCTTTTTCGTCAATAACTACTGAACCACTAATCCTGTCATTGTGAATCCAATTGCTTGTCATATGTTTTCATGGTCAAGGAATGTGAAAACGTACACACAAACACTGTATGGGGGGAACTGTGGCCGCCATTACAGAAAATGCCATTTTCGTGAATAACTACTGAACCACTGCTTGTCATATGTTTTCATGATCAAGGAATCTGAAGACTGTATGGGGGGAACTGTGGCGCTTGGCGGAGGTCTGCGCTGTCCGAGTGCTTTTCTAGTTGTGTCTGTGAACACAGAGCTGATGTGCCTTGCCAAAAAGTTCCAGTTTTGTTTTGTCTGTCCATAGGACATTCTCCCAGAAGCTTTGTGGCTTGTCAACATGCAGTTTGGCAAATTCCAGTCTGGCTTTTTTATGATTTGTTTTCAACAGTGGTGTCCTCCTTGGTCGTCTCCCATGAAGTGCACTTTGGCTCAAACAACGACGGATGGTGCGATCTGACACTGATGTACTTTGACCTTGGAGTTCACCATGAATGTGTTTAGAGGTTGTTCTGGGCTCTTTTGTTACCATTCGTATTATCCGTCTCATCCTGCGGCCACGTCCAGGGAGGTTGGCTACAGTCCCGTGGATCTTAAATTTCTGAATAATATGTGCAACTGTAGTCACAGGAACATCAAGCTGCTTGGAGATGGTCTTATAGCCTTTACCTTTAACATGCTTATCTATAATTTCCTTTCTAATCTCCTGAGACAACTCTCTCCTTTGCTTCCTCTGGTCCATGTTTAGTGTGGTACACACCATGTCACCAAACAGCACAGTGACTACTTGTCACCCTTTAAATAGGCCGACTGACTGATTACAAGTTTGTAGACACCTGTGATGTTAATTAGAGGACACATCTTGGTTGAACATGTCCCTATGGTCACATTATTTTTAGTCTTTTCTAGGGGTACCATCATTTTTATCCAGGCCTGTTTCATGAGTTTGTTTTTTAAAATAATTCTGTTGAACGACAATTCAAAAGCATTGTCTGATTTTCATTGGTTCATTTTCACAGAATTTTTATTTATTACCACTTTTGTCAGATTCAAGTTATTTCTGTGACCATTGTGGGTTTTTCTTTCATTAACATAACGGTACCAACAATTTTGTCCACGTCTGTATGTGTATGTGTGGCAGTGCCCGCCCCTATAGGGTGGCGTGAGGTTGGCACAACCCCTTTGTATATAAACCCTTGTTCTATGTAATAAAGGGAGTTCCATGGTGCATGTAGTCTCGTCTCCGCCTCCCTTATTTCTAGATCTAACATTTGATGACGAGGATTGGAATTTGATGACGAGGAATTGGAGTTTTTTTAAAAAAAAGAATGAGTAACGCATGCGGAGACTCGTACACTCGCTCCAAGAGCAGGCTTAAGTTTTTCATCCTTAAACAGCAGACGGGCGAGTCCCATAAGTCATTTTTGTCGAGGCTTCGAAAACTAGCTAGGAAGTGTGTGCTTGGAGAGTATGAGGATTGCATGGTGATAGATAGGTTGGGCCATGGCACCAATGATGGGTGGCTAAAGCTGTGGCTGGCAACGGTGGAGGAACCGCCATCGATGGAGGAAGTATTGGAGGTGTTGGAACACTGGGAGGATGGAGCCATATGTGAGGTGCCAGCTAAAGCTAGCGTTGGGCTGACCACATGCAATTTCCCGCCAAGAGCGGAGGTTTGTATGCTATGTGAGTGGTGGCAGCAGCCATTTGTGGAGGCTACACAACAGGAGGGCGAGACCATGCGGGCTGAAGACCCCGGGCAAGAGCAACAACCGCAGGATGCGGAGACAACCCAGCGGGACACCTGTACCAAGGGTGCCGACAGCAGTGAAGTGGTGTCCGTGTCGGGGGGCATGGCCAATGAGAGTGGTGCTGAGAACCCAGAGGGAGAACAGCCACAAACTGACTGTGGAACCAAAGGGTGTGGTGCTGAGAGCCCAGAGGGAGAGCAGCCGCACCCAAGTATGGTAATAACGCAGTGGTGCATCCTGGAGGAGGGTACCGAGAACGGAAACAAGATGCCCAAGTCGGAGGATAGCGCCGACAGGAGTGTCACTGAGGGCCCTGAGGGACAGCAGCTGTACGTTGATGACACAGCAAAGCACCGATACTGGAGCGCCCGCCCCGTGCTCTCCAGGAGAGAGCTGCCAAGGGGAGGGGCCAGGACAGGTCGTGGAAATGTTCCTGGTCGCTGAAGACAGCGGGCCAGCTGTGGAGTCCAGTCTGGTGTGGGACCACGGTGCTGACGGTTCAGACGCCGCAATGTGCGAAGACAGCAGAGAGGAGGAACAGCAGGAACCAACCCCACTGTTGAAAGATGAGCAGCGGGAGACCGAGACCATCAATACAGAGGCAATGGACGACTCTGGGAATGAGCAGCAGCAGCCGTGCGCCATGGAGGTCTGGCAGTGCCTCAGTGCCTGAGCTCCATGCGCCTAGGACGAGGACGCTGGACAGTATGGCGAGATGCCTGAGACAGCGGATGATGCTGCCGAACAGACTTCGTTTCTCTCTGAGGTGCGGCCACTGGGGTGGAGTGTCTTGAGCCATGACGGCGGTGCGTGAGGCAGTCAAGAGCAGCTCGTCGGGCATGGAGAAACGGCGCACCGAATGGCACAGTGAGTCGAGAGGGAAGAAGCTCCTTAGGGCTATTAAAGACATTTTTGCCAAGAAGAGGGACTTTGATTCTGGGGGCAGACGACGGCCGGGTGTGCAGACGCCATGGGGCTGTCCTGGGCCTCCAATTAAAGACATCTTTGCTAGGGAGGGGGGCATCAACCCTGGAGGGAGGAAACTGTTATGGGCACATACGTATGCCGTCGGGGTGCCAGGCCCTCAGTGGCTAATTAAAAGGTGGTGGTTGCCCAGGGACATTGGGGTTACCTGAGTATATTTTATTTGTGTAAATATCTGTACATATTTGTTAAGGTGTGTTTTATGTATATATACTGTATATATATATATATATATTGTAGGAGTCAAGAATTGAGGAGACTGGATGATTTTTCCAGTATCTGCTTTAATCCTCATTCATCCTACGTCCTCTCTCGATCGGAGTGAAAAGAGACAGGACGCAGTCACACACATACATTTATACACTCATCTCTAACAATACATCACACAAAAGTCTCAATACTCAGCTACATCCTTTCATCTGTAATAGAACACCCAGAGTCCTTCTGTTCTCCTTTCTGACCCCCAAAGGTCAGGCCGGGTAATCTTCTCCTCTCTCCTGAGTCCCCAGGGGGTGCAGACACATCTTCCTCTTGAGGTGTGAAGTCAATACACATGGCTAGCTCAAAGTCTCTCTTGGCTGAATTCAGCCAGCCACATGTGAGTCACATAGGTTATAACTATGCGCTCCACATCACTCCCCCCTTCCACGCGAAAGACTGGGCACCCACATACAGTCATACAACAGTCATACAGCACGTCACCCCCCCAACAGAATCTCACAGCAACCTAAACAACCTGACCAAAAAAAACCACATCATTCCGCATGCAGCTTAGGTTTCAATCTTCTCCCGAATCTGCTGTATGCAGGTCTCCTGCTCTGTGTTGGGCCGTCCTGCTGTGCATCTGTGGAGTGAGGGGGAGAAGGGTTATTTGCCCCCCCGTGGGGGGTCCCGGGGCCGCCCCTTCGGAGGCCTGCCGCGTCGTGGCGCGCCCGCCGGCCGTACAGACTCGTTATGCAACACAAAAGCAGGCTTTAATCTATCGATACTGATCGTCTCCCTCCTGCCCCCCAAATCTAGCACAAAATATTTCTCCCTGGTTTCCAGCACTCGAAATGGACCGTCGTAAGGTGGGCGGAGGCTATGCCACTGCGCATCGTGCCTGACAAAAACAAACTCTGCGTCTCGTAAAGCCTGGGGTACGAACACACGCGGGAAAGAGTGATGAGCGGGGCCCGGGAGCATTTCTGCTCCCGTGTTACTCAGAGACCCCCGGATCGGGGGGGGCCCTGGTGCCGTGTGGTCGGGTAAAAACTCGCCTGGCAGCCTGAGCGGTTGCGCGAAGACCAATTCTGCTGGTGAGGAATCTAGATCCTCTTTGGGTGCCGAACGCAACCCCAATAAAACCCATGGTAGTTTGTTTACCCAATCTGTGTCCGTCAGTGACGCTCTGAGGGCTGCCTTCAAAGACCTGTGAAAACGCTCGCATAAACCGTTGGCCTGGGGATGGTAAGTGGTCGTGCGATGTACCGCCACTCCTAAGCCGCTGGCCACTGCTGACCACAGTTCCAACGCAAATTGAGGTCCCCTATCAGACGTAATATCTGACGGGACCCCGAACCGCGCTACCCAGGCTGTTAAAAAAGCGCGTGCCACCTCTGTCGCTGTGGTCAATGTTAACGGGACCACTTCCGGCCAACGAGTGGTTCGGTCTACCATTGTCAAGAGATGCGTGAACCCTTGTGAAGTGGGCAGGGGGCCCACGAGGTCCACGTGCACATGATCGAACCTTTTAGCTGGAATGTGGAACGGTTCTAAGGGCGCCTTAGTGTGCCTGTGAATTTTAGCCCGCTGGCAAGCCATGCAGGGTTTAGCCCACTCCTTCACGTGCTTGCGCAGGCTCGGCCAAACAAACTTCTTCGCCACCATTTTCACCGAAGCGCGCACCCCTGGGTGCGCTAGGGAGTGCACGGCGTCAAAAACGCGACAGCGCCACGCGGCTGGCACCACCGGGCGCGGTCGCCCTGTGGATACATCGCAGATCAGTGGGGGGAAACCGGTTTGTAGATTTCTGCGTTCCAGACTTAACCCTGTTGGTCCGGACAGGAGCGCGCGCACGTCCACGTCCTCGCTCTGCTCCTCCGCCATGGCTGCATAATCTATTCCCACGTGGACCGGAGCCGCGCGCGTGTCCGCGCTGTTACCGCGCTCTGGGTAAGCGGCCGTGCAATCCGTTTCCGCGTGGACGGGTGCTGTTACTGCGCATGACAGACAGTCTGCCACCACATTGATTTTACCGGCTACGTGCTGAATATCGGTGGTAAATTCAGAAATTGCGGCCAGCTGTCTCTGTTGCCGCCCTGACCACGGTTCTGAAGTTTTGGACATTGCAAAAGTGAGCGGTTTGTGGTCGACAAACGCGGTGAAACGCCGCCCCTCCAGCCAGAACTGGAAATGGCGAATAGCCAAGTGGAGCGCCAGCAGCTCCCTGTCAAACGCGCTGTATTTTCGCTCAGCCTCGCGTAGGGATCTGCTGAAGAATGCGAGTGGTTGCCAAACCCCGGCAACCTGCTGTTCTACTACGGTCCCTATGGCCACATCTGACGCGTCTGTGGTTAGCGCTATGCGGGCTGCCGGGTCTGGGTGGGCCAACAGTGCCGCGTTTGCCAGTGCTCGTTTAACCTCTGTGAATGCGTGCTCCCGCTCCTGGGACCATTCAATCACATGGGAGGGCTTCTGCTTTTTGAGCGCGGTGTACAAGGGCTGCATAAGTTGCGCTGCGTGGGGTATGAAACGGTTATAAAAATTTACCATCCCCAAAAATTCTTGCAACGCTTTTACCGTTCGAGGCTGGGGAAAATCTGCCACTGCGCGTACTTTGGCCGGCAGAGGAACTGCTCCCTCCGAGGAAACGCGGTGCCCTAAAAAATCGACTTGTGCCACGCCAAAATGGCACTTGGCCGGGTTGATTATCAACCCATGCTCTCCTAACCTCTGAAAAACTGTCGTGAGGTGTTTTGCGTGCTCCTCCTCGGAGGTGCTGGCTACCAAAATGTCGTCTAAATAGACAAAAATGAAAGAAAGGTCGCGCAACACTGCATCCATCATCCGTTGGAAGGTTTGTGCGGCGCCTTTAAGGCCAAACGGCATTCGTAAAAACTCAAAAAGCCCAAACGGGGTTATTACGGCTGTTTTGGGGATGTCCTCTGGTCGGACCGGGACTTGGTGATAACTGCGGACCAGGTCTATTTTAGAAAAAATGCGCGCCTTCGCCAAGTGCACCGAAAAGTCCTGGATATGCGGAATCGGGTACCGGTCCTGCGCTGTGGCATTGTTCAACCTGCGGTAATCGCCACAAGGTCTCCATGAGCCGTCAGCTTTAGGTACCATGTGGAGGGGGGAAGCCCAGGCGCTCTTCGAGCGGCGAATTATGCCCAACCTTTCCAGGTTGGCGAACTCCTCGCGCGCAATGGAGAGTTTAGCCGCATCCAAGCGCCGAGCCTTCGCAAAAATGGGTGGGCCACTCGTGGTAATAAAGTGCTCCACCCCGTGCTTCGCCACCTTAGCTGAAAAAGTAGGAACTGTGAGTGCTGGGAACTGGTGTAGAAGGCTGTGAAACTTACCACCTGCTGTGGCGACGTTGGTCTGAACTGGCGGCAGGCACACCCGAACTGCACAAGGGATAGAACAGAAAGAGAGTGCATTTACTAGTCGTTTGTTGGCCAGATCAACTAACAAACCATGTGAACACAGAAAATCAGCACCTAACATATTGAAGCTCACTGTTGCCACGATGAAATTCCACTCATAGGTGCGGCCATGGAAGGACAGAGACAAGGTTCTCTCTCCGTACGTCTTGATGCTGGAGCCGTTGGCCGCTGTTGCTCCGTCTCCGCGGGGTCCAGTGACCCGATCAGCATAGGTGGCAGTGATGAAGCTCCTCTGGGCTCCGGTGTCCACTAGGAATTGCCGCCCGGAGCCCGCGTCTGTCAGATAAAGCAGCTTGTTCCGTTCGCCGAGAGTGGAAGCTGCTAACGGCTCCCGGCCCGGTCGTTTCCCTGCTTTTTGAACTTGCAGGGCGGGATGCATTTGTGTGCCTTCCCAGCGAAACGTCGATGGTAAAAACAGAGGCCGTCATCTCCCCTGCCACGGAATCTCGCCGCTGCTGTCGCTGCTGAGGTGGTCACTGCTGTCTCTGGCTCCACACTGCCCCCGGCCACCGCGCCGAGGTCTGCCGCTGCCACGGAAGCCTCTTGTTCCTCGCAGGCGTTGAGGAGCCGCTCCGCCTCTTGGGCCAGGTCGTGGAAGTCCTGCTGGGTCACACATCTCCTGCTGGACAGGGAACCTCTCGTGTGCGCTGGGAGGGTTCTCAGGAAAATATGTTTGAAAAGGAACGTGTCGTTGTCCGTCCCGATCATTTGTAGCATGTCCTCCATGAGGACAGTCGGCCTGCGTCCACCTCTGTTGCGCAGGTCCAGTAGCTGCCTGGCTCTTGCCTCAGACGACGGCACAAAGCTCCTGATGAGGGTGGCTTTCAGCGCGTCGTATTTGCCGACAGCGGGTGGTTGCTGCACCAGGCTCCGCACACACCGAGCTGTGCGGCTGTCGAGCGTCGCGATGACATTATGGAATTTAATGTCATCCGCTGAAACTCCCCCGAGCAGGAACCGCGACTCCACATGCTGGAACCACGAGTGCGGGTCGCTTTGCCAGAACTCGGGGAGCTTAATTAGTCTTGTGCCCCTGCTGGCATTCCCCGGTGAATCCGGGTCTGAGCGGCTGTCTCCCAGCTCTTCCATATCGATCACGAGGCTGTCCTCCAGCCTCGGCGTGCTCAGATTCATGCGTAGGTCACCAATTGTAGGAGTCAAGAATTGAGGAGACTGGATGATTTTTCCAGTATCTGCTTTAATCCTCATTCATCCTACGTCCTCTCTCGATCGGAGTGAAAAGAGACAGGACGCAGTCACACACATACATTTATACACTCATCTCTAACAATACATCACACAAAAGTCTCAATACTCAGCTACATCCTTTCATCTGTAATAGAACACCCAGAGTCCTTCTGTTCTCCTTTCTGACCCCCAAAGGTCAGGCCGGGTAATCTTCTCCTCTCTCCTGAGTCCCCAGGGGGTGCAGACACGTCTTCCTCTTGAGGTGTGAAGTCAATACACATGGCTAGCTCAAAGTCTCTCTTGGCTGAATTCAGCCAGCCACATGTGAGTCACATAGGTTATAACTATGCGCTCCACAATATATATATATATATATATACACTACCGTTCAAAATTTTGGGGTCACTTAGAAATTTCCTTATTTTTGAAAGAAAAGCACTTTTTTTCAATAAAGATAACTTTAAACTAATCAGAAATACACTCTATACATTGCTAATGTGGTAAATGACTATTCTAGCTGCAAATGTCTGGTTTTTGGTGCAATATCTAGATAGGTGTATAGAGGCCCATTTCCAGCAACTATCACTCCTGTGTTCTAATGGTACAATGTGTTTGCTCATTGCGTCAGAAGGCTAATGGATGATTAGAAAACCCTTGTGCAATCATGTTAGGTCTGCAATGCTGTAATTGCTGCAAATGGAGGATTCTTTGACGAAAGCAAAGTTTGAAGGAAAAAATTATTATTTCAAATACAAATCATTATTTCTAACCTTGTCAATGTCTTGACTATATTTTCTATTCATTTTACAACTCGTGGTGGTAAATAAGTGTGACTTTTCATGGAAAACACAAAATAATTGTCTGTGTGGCCCCAAACTTTTGAACGGTAGTGTATATACACACACTGTGGGGAACCCATGCTGTTCAGTAGTTTTCCTCTCAGACAGAGAGCATGGAGATCAAAGGGCTGGGGATTAAGGGGAATTGTCTTGAGGGAGTGAATGGTGAATGCAGAACCTCAGGTAGCAGGGAGGTGTGAGTTTTGGGATATTAAAGAGAGAGTCTCTGCTTCACGAGTTTAATGTTCTTATTCTGGAAGATGTGAGAGTGAAATAAAGTTCGTCTGCTCGGAAAGTTCGGTCTGGCTATTTCATCTCCACACTGGTGACCCTTGACGCAGAATGGAACACGAGGTGAACAGCCCGGAGACGACCCGGACGGGAAACCCCAGCAATGCGTGCGCCATTTCGGTCAAACTACCGGACTTTTGGCTGCATGACCCGAAGTCTTGGTTCCTCCACACCGAGGCCCAGTTCGCGCTCCGGGGAATAACGGCAGATGACACTAGGTATTACTATGTGGTCGCAGTGCTGGACACTCGCACGACTCAGCAAGTAGCAAGCCTGCTCCAACAGCCCCCAGCCCACGACAAATACGGGGCTCTCAAGGCCGCGCTAACCCGGTGCTACACGCTCTCAGACTGCAAAAGAGCGGAGAGGCTCCCGATGCGCTCTGAGTTGGGAGACGGGTCGGCGGTCGAATGGATGGAGAAGATGTTGGTGTTGATGGGCACGGATGATGGACATTTTCTATTTGCCCACCTTTTCCTCCGGAACCTCCCAACGGCGGCCAGAGCGGTCCTTGCCAACTCGCCGTTGCTGGCAGCGCGTGACTACTGTGCGCTAGCCCAGGAGGCAGATCGAATCATCCTCACCACCAGAGCCCTCACAGTGAACGCAGCGGCGTCGGAACCCAGCGAGACGGCCCAGCGGAAGCGAGGAGCCAGCGATGGTAACTTCAGCGGGGACCAGGAAGTGCCAGAGAGACACGCTCTGCTCCTACCACCGCCGTTTTGGAGAGGATGTACGCCAATGCGTGCCACCGTGCCAATTCAAGCGTTCGGGAAACGCCAGGACCGGCAGTCGATAGCAGCTGCGACTGCCTGTGAAGAAAGCAAGCTGCTCTATGTGACAGACTCACGCTCGGGGAGACGATTCCTTGTGGACTCCGGCTCCCAAAAGAGCATCATCCTGCCATCCTACGCTGACTGGCTAGCGGGAACTAGCGGCGCCGAGCTGACGGCCGCAAACGGCTCAGACATTAAGACTTTTGGTGAGAGGACACTGACTGTATCCTTGCACAGCCGTACGTACCAGTGGACATTCGTCATAGCCGCATGCAGTTTCCCAATCTTAGGCACTGATTTTTTGTGTGCACACGGACTACTAATCAATGTTACTAACAGACGCCTGATTAATGCAATGTCTTTTGATTCTCTCCCCTGTACAGCTCGAGGAGCCGGGCCACAGCTCCAGGTGGTAAATTCCACACACTGCTCACCCAGTTCCCAGCACTCACGGTCCTGACGTTTTCGGCGGCCATCACTAAACACGGGGTGGAGCACTTTATTACCACCACCGGGCCGCCCATTTTTGCACGACCTCGGCGCCTGGACACTGCTAAACTGGCCATAGCGCGCGAGGAGTTTGCCAACTTGGAAAGTCTGGGCATCATCAGACGATCAAACAGCCCATGGGCATCCCCACTACATATGGTCCCTAAGGCTGAGGGATCGTGGCAACTTTGCGGAGATTTCCGCAGATTAAACAATGCCACAGCGCACGACCGCTACCCGATCCCCCATATTCAGAATTTTTCTGTTCACCTCGCCGGGGCACATATTTTTTCTAAGATAGACCTGGTCCGTGGTTACCACCAGGTCCCAGTGTGCGTGGAGGACATACCTAAAACGGCAGTAATAACCCCGTTTGGTCTGTTCGAGTTTTTACACATGCCTTTCGGGATAAAAGGTGCGGCACAGACATTCCAACGCATGATGGATGCGGTGTTGCGCGATCTGCCGTTTGTGTTCGTCTACCTGGATGACATCCTGGTGGCCAGCGCGTCCGAGGACGAACATGTAGCCCATCTCAGGATGGTTTTCCGGAGGTTGGAGGAGCACGGGTTAATAATCAACCCGGCGAAATGCTAGTTCGGTGTGACAGGGATCGAATTTTTGGGACACCGCATCTCACCGGAGGGAGTGATACCCTTGCTGGACAAGGTGCGTGCAGTGGCAAATTTTCCCCCGCCTCAGATGGTCAGGGCGCTGCAGGAGTTTTTGGGGATGGTGAACTTCTACAATCATTTCCTCCCCCGCGCAGCCCAGCTCATGCAGCCGTTGTACGCTGCGCTTAAGAAACGGAAGCCAGCGGACAGAGTTGACTGGACTCCGGAGTGGGAGCAAGCGTTTTCCGAGGTTAAAACAGCTCTGGCAAACGCTGCACTGTTGGCGCACCCAGACCCAGCAGCTCAGATTGCGCTCACTACAGACGCATCAGACGTGGCCATAGGGGCCGTCGTGGAGCAGTGTGTCACCGGTTCTTGGCAGCCGCTCGCCTTTTTTAGCAGGTGTTTGCGCGACAATGAGCGTAAATACAGCGCGTTCGACAGGGAGTTGCTGGCTCTCTACCTGGCCATATGCCACTTCCAGTTCTGGCTGGAAGGGCACGCCTTCACTGCGTTCATGGACCACAAGCCGCTAACGTATGTGATGGCCAAGGTTTCGGAACCATGGTCGAGCCGGCAGCAGAGACAGCTGGCTGCGATCTTGGAGTTTACGACCGACATTCGTCATGTGGCCGGTAAACTCAACATGGTGGCTAACTGTCTCTCGTGCGCCGTAGTGGCCCCAGTCTACGTGGGGATAGATTACATGACCATGGCCGCAGAGCAGATCGGCGATGCCGACGTTTGCACGCTCCATTCTGGACCAACAGGCTTAAGGCTGGACAGCAGACTCATGCAAGATGGGGGGGGGGCCCTAATCTGTGACGTCTCCACGGGCCGCCCCCGCCCGGTGGAACCACGCGCTTGGCGATGCCACGTTTTTGAGTCGGTTCACTCCCTGGTGCACCCAGGCGTATGCACATCAGTCAAAATGGTGGCAGCAAAGTTTGTCTGGCTGAGCCTGCGCAAACAGGTGAAAGAGTGGGCTGCAGCCTGTGTAGCGTGCCAACGAGCCAAAGTGCACAGGCACACAAAGGCCCCCCCTTGAGCCGTTCCATATCCCAGCTAAGAGGTTCGACCACGTTCACGTGGACCTCGTCGGCCCCCTCCCACCATTGCAGGGGTTCACGCACCTCCTGACAGTGGTGGACCGCACCATGCAATGGCCCGAAGCAGTCCCACTAGCTTCCACCGCGTCCGCAGATGTGGCACGCGCCTTTTTAACAAAATGGGTGGCACGTTTTGACACCCCTTCAGACATCACGTCCGATCGGGGCCCGCAGTTTGTTTCCGACCTCTGGTCCACTATGGCCCGGAGCCTGGGCGTCTCAATTCATCGCACGACCGCGTACAACCCACAGGCCAATGGGTTATGCGAGCATTTCCATAGGTCACTGAAAGCAGCGCTCAGGGCTTCGCTTATGGATGCATATTGGGTGGACCGGTTGCCGTGGGTTCTATTAGGGTTGCATTCCACACCAAATGAGGATTTAGCGGCTTCCCCAGCAGAACTGGTTTTTACGCAGCCCCTGCGGCTCCCCGGGGAGTTTTTACCAGATAACCCCGGGCCGAACACCCATCCGTCCCCGCGTTCGCAGCATAGCGCAGACGCACGGATGCTCCCTGTCCCGGCCCACCACTGTTTTCCCCACGCGTTTGTGCCAAAAACCTTGAAGGACACGGCGTTTGTGTTCGTCAGGCACGATGCCCACCAGACCCCACTGCGCCCACCCTACGATGGCCCGTTCAGAGTGCTGGAAACCGGTGACAAACATTTTGTGTTAGACCTGGGGGTGCGCCGGGAGAGAATCTGTATAGACAGGCTTAAGCCCGCCTTTGTTGTGGCAGACAAGCAGCTGGAGTTGGCTTGAGCTCCTCGATGAGGAAGACCCCCACTGAGAGCTCCCCAGGTAGATGATTCATCACAGCAGTCACACGAGCATGCTGAATGTTTGTCCCCCCCCCCATTGTCCCCCCACAGACAGACTCACCCCCAGGAACCCCCCACCAGCACAGCGGAGCTGAAGACCCCCCATTACAGCAGCTATGGGCGGAGACTGAAGCACAGGAGAGTTAACACCCAGTCTGAGACTCTGGGGGGGGGGGGGCGGTGTGGGGGACCCATGCTGTAGAGTTCAGTAGTTTTCCTCTCAGACTGTGAGAGCATGGAGATCAAAGGTCTGGGGGGTAAGGGGAATTGTCTTGGGGGAGTGAATGGTGAATGCAGGACCTCAGGTAGCAGGGAGGTGTGAGTTTTGGGATATTAAAGAGAGAGTCCCTGCTTCACGAGTTTAATGTTATCATTCTGGAAGATGTGAGTGTGAAATAAAGTTTGTCTGCTCGGAAAGTTCAGTCTGGTTATTTCATCTCCACACACACACACATATGAATGAATGAATGAATGAATGAATAAATCTTTATTTCAGATAGATTAAAAGTAAAGATTAAAAAAAGAAACAGAATAATATAAAGGGGGAAAGAAAATCCAACAAGGTCAAATTAGACAATAACTCCTCTGATTATACAGTTCAACATAAGTTATCCGAAATGGGTGATGGCTGAAGCCACAGCTTATATTGCCCACCCATATTTCATCCAAGAATTCAAAAGAAAAACGAAACAAGAGCGATTACAATTCAGAACAAAGCTAAGACAAAATGTGACAAAAAAAACTAAGCAACAACACAACACAGACTGGATATGACAATCCTTATGTGATTTTACATGTCATCTTGTATATATGTTTGGAGTATTTCTTCCTTTAGTTTTTGTTTAAATTGTCCAAGCGTTGTACATGATTTTAATTCAGGTCCAAAAGCGTTCCATAATCTGACTCCTTGCACTGAAACAGTGTTGCTTGGTGGTAGCTCTCACTGAAGGTTTTTGAAATATACATGTTCCTCTGAAATGATATTATTTCTCCCTTATTTGGAACAACTTTTAGATATTTGCGGGCAGTGATAGATTCTTCACTTTAAACATTATTACTGCAGTTTTAAAGTCAACCAGATCTTTCAACTTGAGAGCTTTTAATTTAAGAAAAAGTGGGTTTGTTGGTTCCCTGTAAGCAGCTTTGTTTATTATTCTAATAGCTCTCTTCTGAAGCACAAAGACTGGATATATGCTTGTTTTATATGTATTTCCCCATACTTCAGTACAATATGTCATGTATGGGAGTATTAATGAATGATACAAAGTATATAGTGTGGGTTGATTCAGCAAATATTTCACTCTGTGTAGTATTGCAATTGATTTAGATATTTTATCTTTAATATAATTAATATGTGACTTCCAACACAGTTTATTATCAATTATTACTCCAAAAAATTTAGTTTCGGATACCCTTTCAATCTCTACACCATTTACACTGAATTTAGATATTAAGTTGTTGTGATGGTTGTTAAAAACTATAAATTTTGTCTTACTTAAATTGAGCGTTAATTTGTTTGAATCAAACCACGGTTTAAGCTTTCCTAATTCCTTTCCGAGTGTATCCAAAAGTTGTTCCAAGTTGCTTCCACTGCATAATAAATTAGTGTCATTGGCAAACAATATTAAATCCATTTTTTCCGAAATTTTACATACCGGTATATCATTTATATACATATTGAATAACAATGGCCCCAAAACTGAACCCTGTGGGACTCCACAAGTAACCTTCAGTAACTGTGAGTTTTTGTTACCAACACATACATACTGATATCTATTCTTTAAGTAACTACATAACCAGGACAGTGCTACCCCCCTAATACCACAATTTTGTAGTTTCTTTAATAATAAATTATGATCCACTGTATCAAATGCTTTTTTAAGATCCAGGAATACCCCAACTGAATACTCTTTATTTTCAATGGCAGTTGATATTTTTTCTATAAATTCCATTAGAGCAAATGCAGTTGTCCTCTTGTGTCTGAACCCATATTGCTGCTCACACAATAAATTATTCTTCAGTATGAAGTTGTCAATTCTCTCACAGAATATTTTTTTCAAGTATCTTGGAAAATTGCGGCAATAGTGAAATTGGTGTATAGTTTGAGAATTCCCCTCTGTCACCCGTCTTGTATATCAGAATTACTTTAGCTATTTTCATTGCATTGGGAAATATACCTGTTCGGAGAGACAGGTTACAGATATACATCAGTGGTTTCACTAAGCATTCAATAATAGTTTTGACTAAGAGCATGTCAATACCATCACTGTCCGTAGATGTTTTACTTTTAAACGATTTAACAATTTCAATGACCTCTCTCTCGTCTGTGTTCTTTATGAAAATGGAGTCTTTTATAGCAGTGTTTTTGCTTACTGTATCACCTGTAGGTGCAGTAATGGGTGTTTCTCAAGCCAAATTAGGACCAACGTTAACAAAAAAGTTATTAAATTCATCTGCAGGTGAAACTGCATTCACACTGAGTCGTTTTATTATTTTTTGAAAAATTGGTTGGGTAGCTTGTATTTCTGTTTTTATTTCCAAGAATATTGTTAAGTATTGTCCATGTATTTTTAATATTGTCTCTGTTTTTCTCCAGTTCTTTACTGTAATAGTCTCTTTTACTATATCTTATTATATATGTTAACTTATTTTTGTATGTTTTATACTGCTGCTCTGCTTTTTTTGTCCTTTTCTTTAGGAAAGCTTTATATAATAAATTTTTCTTTTTACACGCCTTTTGTAATCCTTTGGTTAACCATGGCTTATCGACAAATTTATGTTTAAGCTTTTTCTTTACTAATGGACATTTTTTTTTCATAAAGAGTGGTTACAATGTTCATAAATGTGTCATAGGCTTCATTTACATCTGATACATAGACTTCTGTCCAGTCTTGCTTCAGCAAGTCTTCTTTAAAAGAACTGATTGCATTTTGTGATTTGTATCTGAATGATTTTAAATTTTTTTCTGTATTGGCCCCCATGTGGCCATGGATAAGTGCAAAGGTTGGCAAATGGTCACTTATGTAGAAGAGCTTGCAATAACGAGGCGGTGTGACTTATAAACCAAAGTTTATTATCAGCTTCGCTCCTCTAACAAGTCTCATCTAGTGCAGCAGCAGAAGAAGTAAGAGAGCGAACACATTCGGCTCTGTGTACTTATACTCACACACAACAAAAGACATGCATATCAAAGCTGACATCCCCCATTAACTTAATCCCCTCCTTTGTCTCCGTACCCCTCCACCTGGCCCTGGGAGGTCAGGGCGACCTATCTGGTCTCCACCGCAGTGCCTCGGATGCTCTTTGATCTTCACTGGCGGTTGAGACCCTTTGTCCTGTTCTGAGGTGTGAAGTCGCTTTACATATGTAGTCACCAAACATTCTCACATGCTTATACATATGTAGGTTATGGGATATATGATTAATATAGACCACAACTTATATCATTTATCAATAATCCACTTTCTATTTTCTTATCAATAATATTAACAAACAGGTTGTCAATAAGTGTAGCAGTGTGAACTGTGATTCTACTGGGATGTGTTATTGTGGGATATAGACTCATACTGTACATAGAATTCATGAACTCTGTAATTACATTTTGTTGATATGGATTTAGTAAATCAATATTGAAATCTCCACCAATTACTATCATTTTCTTACTAGTAATATTATTGTACAGCTCGACTAATTTATCTCTGAATGTCTCAATGCAAGTTCCCGGCATTCTATATATACAACTTATAATTGGATTTTTTGTTTTATCTTGGTCAATCTCAACAGTAACACATTCCATAATCCCTGGTAGTGCAAAGGACATTCCATTTACAAGCTTACACCTATACAGGTCATCAATGTACAGTGCAACACCACCATCCTTTTTTTGAGATCTGTTAATATGAAACATCTGATATCCCTCTATTGCCATCAGGGGAGCCTGCTCTTCATTAAGCCAAGTTTCAGAGACTGCGATAGCTGTAAATTTTCTGTCTAGCTGTTTTAAATAGTCCTGAATCTGTGGAAAGTTTTTGTTAAGACTTCTGCTGTTGAAGTGTATTATTGATAGTTTACCATCTAGTTGCACTTGACTTGTGAATTGCTTTTCAGTGTAATATTCACAATGATTATGAATATTATTGAAAAAGTGGTTTTCAGGATCAATATCATTCTCCATCTCTTGTAGTTTATGTTCAGCATAATGGCATATTTTCAGAGTTTGAATTTCCTCACTCTGTGTCAAATGACTTCCTCCAGCTGGGGATAATTGATGTCTACTCAAGTCAGTCATAAGTTTTTTTGTTTGTTTTGTTTAGTTTTTTTTTTAAAGTACATTGACATGGTATGTCAAAAGAACTATTCTTGCCGTGTGTGTGGATATGGATTATCATAGTCTTATGGGGTACCCCCCCACAGCAGCCACGGACAAACACAGCGCTCGACTAGAGCAATTAACAGGACAGTGAGATGTGTGTGTTGAGATCAATAGGCAGCCTTCCTGTGCTTAGTTCAGGCACCAGCATCCTGTGGATATGTATGACGCAAATGCAAACATTCATGCTTCCTGCTCGCATTGTGGTACAAATGTCACATGTCTGAATGCATTTCCTTTGATGATAAAATGCCTTTGATGTATTGTCCGTTGCTGGGTATTTAAGTGGCTGAATTCATATGTTCACTCTCTGTTCTTCTTCTGACTACTGCTCATGAGAGCCTGAGAGCGATCCCCAGCATGCTTATACAGCAGCTGGGGTGAGCTCCGTGATGGCGGTGATTTGATCAATAAACTTCATTAAAACTCCAGTCGCCGTGCCTTATTATAACATCGCTACACTGGTGACCCCGACGTGATCTGAACACACAACCTTCTGGTCTGGACAACCACGCTGGCGACCCGACGCTGAAAAGAACACGCTGCCAGCAAACGCAGCACCCGGCAGTGATTCTCCGACGACAAGCGAACGCGGCAGCCCGACTGATCTGCCCTTCCTTTCTGCTTTAGGGAGACTTTGACGCTCTTCGGAGACCACCCACGACCGGGAAAGCTGAGGAAATTGCATGGTGAGGTCTGCACGCCTAGATCGGCACATCCACGCTGGACCGGCCGCTCTCACGGCTCCTGACACACGATTCTGTGTCTCCACACGAGAGCGCACACACCTTGCCCTCTCTCCACGACGGTGGCCCATGGCCGACGGAGAACGCGTGGACCTGAACGCACCATGACCCGGCACGAGCAACGACCAACAGCCCGAACAGGGGAGACAATCGGCGCCGACTGCGCAGATCTCCATCAAGCCCCCTGACCCTGATTCGCCTCGCGACAGCGGACCGGCCATGCACAGAAGCCTCGCATCAGAACAGCGCAGCTGGAAGGCACGTGGCCGCAGCGCGTGCCACGCACCAGAGACAAGCTGGCTCTACAGACGTATACATCATCCCCCGCTGCTGCACACGGCTCTTCAGGACTGCTCACACACCTGAAGCACACACGCAGCCCGCACACAGGATTTGGTGTAAGTCTCAGCCACGGCGCATGACGGGAATCCAGCCGTCAGCTGTCCCCGAGGGCTTTAGGGCCGCGAACGCACCTAAAGCCTAAACGCCAAGTCCCTCACATAGCTTCAGCTCCTGTTTTTTTTCATTGCCCGACTGAATCGCGAGAGGAATCAGAGACTAACTTTTCTTCCCACAGCCATGGACATCCCCCGCCACTTGCTACCCCCACCCTCCTCCCTTCCCCGGCACAGACTTTCCCCGCAGCTCGCCACCAAAGTGGGACTACCGAGGTCTCAGCTCCCCGCTAAGCCCTCTGGGGGGGGAGTGTATGGGGTACCCCCCCACAGCAGCCACGGACAAACACAGCGCTCGACTAGAGCAATTAACAGGACAGTGAGATGTGTGTGTTGAGATCAATAGGCAGCCTTCCTGTGCTTAGTTCAGGCACCAGCATCCTGTGGATATGTATGACGCAAATGCAAACATTCATGCTTCCTGCTCGCATTGTGGTACAAATGTCACATGTCTGAATGCATTTCCTTTGATGATAAAATGCCTTTGATGTATTGTCCGTTGCTGGGTATTTAAGTGGCTGAATTCATATGTTCACTCTCTGTTCTTCTTCTGACTACTGCTCATGAGAGCCTGAGAGCGATCCCCAGCATGCTTATACAGCAGCTGGGGTGAGCTCCGTGATGGCGGTGATTTGATCAATAAACTTCATTAAAACTCCAGTCGCCGTGCCTTATTATAACATCGCTACAGTCTCTTAATTTTCTTAATCAGTGTTCATCTATATTTATTTAAGTCAGTAAGATCTCTGATTATTATACTCTTTGCTTCCTCAGGTGTTCCATTTAGTTTGATCCAGACTCTACAATTTCTTGTCCATGTTGCCTGTATCTTATTTTGTTTTTTCAGCATCCGTGCTTGCCGTGCTGTTTCAGCATTAGCTTTTGTTAGATGTTCATTTAGGTAAACTTCTGTTCCCCGTAGCTTTCTGGCCTGCCTCAGTGTGTCATTCTTTACCCTTCTGTTCACAAAGTGCATCACATTTGATTTCTTTGTTTTATTATCCTTTCTGGGTAAAGCATGACAGGCTGAAATTGCATTTGCTTCAACCTTTATACTTCTACTATCAAGGAACTGAAGCACCTGGTTTTCCAGGGAGACCGATTCACTCAGGGGAGCCTCCTCACCTCTCATTCCTGCTGTAGCATGAGCATATGATTGATATTCAATGTCTAGTCCACATATAATTAGATCATCCATACGAGAACATTGTTCAAGATCCTCGACGCGTCGCTCCTAGTCTTCACTTTTTTTGTCTTTTTCCTTAATTGTTAATTTTAATTCTCGGACTTCTTCCATTAGCCCTAATAGTTTAGCCTGCTGACTAGCCACTTTGGTCAGTTCTTCTGACATGAAGTTCAGAGATTTTTTGATCTCTCCCATTTCCTCCTTCTTTGGTGGCATTTTTACTGACCTGTTGATAGTAAAACAATCTCTGCTGGTGTCGCCAGTAACCGATCCGACCGACCGGCCTCGAATCCAGCTGGGCCTCAGCTAGCCCCCTCCGCTGCTAGTCCCGCTGCAATTGAGCTCCTGTCCAGCCGGGGTACCGGCAGCTCTTCCACCGAGTCCCGCCGCCCACCGCCGCTGTAGTTGAGCTCCGATCCTGCTCCTGTCCAGCTGGGGTCCCGGTAGTTCCTCTGCTGAGCCCCACCACCTACCGCCGTCTTCCTCAGTAGTTCCTCCGCCGAGCCCCACCGCTCTAACTGGGCTCCGATTCCAGCTCTTATCCGGCTGGGGTGCCGGTGGTTCTCCACTGGTCCCCGTCTCCTACCACCGCTGTACTTGAACTCTGATCCGGCTCCCGTCCAACTGTTGCCTTGGTTAGTTCCTCCGGCGAGCCCCAATCACCGGGGACAGAGTCGCTTCTTTGTGTCGGTGTTAGGTGCTATATACTGTATATATATATATATATATATATATATACTGTATATATATATATATATATATATATATATATATAGTTTGCTGATGTGCATGTGAGAGAGTGACTGTGATTAATATGGGATTATTTTATAAGTTTTATAAGAGACAAAGTCCATGCTGAATTATTTTGTGTGAATGTGATAGGTTTGCTTTATTATACTATGTTAATTCCCTTGTTCTTAGCGTGTGATTCAGGTTTTAAATTTGGGTGGTTTTAATGGTGTATGTGTTTCCCATTTTTCTAAGGGGGGAGGGAATGTTGGATGTGTGTGTATGCATATGTGTGGCAGTGCCCGCCCCCGAGGGTGGCGTGAGGTTGGCACAACCCCTTTGTATATAAACCCTTGTTCTGTGTAATAAAGGGAGTTCCATGTAGTCTCGCCTCCGACTCCCTTATTTCTAGATCTAACAGATTCCAGGTATTACAAGTAATCCTGCATTTCGGGAGCGTAGTGCTCTGTTGGGATGATAAGGTTCTATAAGATCTTTGAAATAACAAGGGGCCTGATCATTTAGAACTTTGTGAGAAAAGGGATTTTAAATTTAATTCTAGATTCTATAGGAAGTAATGAAGAGAGGCCAAAACAGGAGAGATATGATCTCTCTTTCTAGTACCTGTTAAAATGCTGGCTACAGCATATTAAACCAACTGAAGGCTCTTTAGAGATATTTTAGGACAGCCTGATAATAAAGAAATGTAATAATCTAATTAAGAGTTAATAAAAGCATGGAGTAGTTTCTCAGCATCTGTCATAAATCGCCCTTTAGGGCAGGCAGAGATACCAAAACGCTGGAGCTGTGAGTTGCTGATATTTAATAACACAAAAATACAAAGTACACAAAACACTTAAACTTACATAGAGGTAAGGTAATGGGAGGAACTACGCGGGGCTCACGAGTCATGACTGGGGAGAAACAGGAGAACAGCCAGACCTAGGGTGAGGTGTCCAAACATGCCGAGAGGAAAAAAAACAAAGAGCCGGATGGAGCTCATCCGCGGGGAGGAGGAATGACAGGGGATTCCTGTCAAACAGAGTTACACACACTCAGGGAAACAGTTGACCGCTGCAATGAGTAAATTGTTGCAGTCGTCTTAAATAGGCACAGGGAAAATGAACAAATTGTTACAGCTGTAGGTTACAGGAGCGAGGGAAGTTGACCTAATTATTGTCAGCTGTGACCGCCCGTAAACTTGAGCCAAACCAGGAGGTAACACAGGGCGCTGTCAAAGTACAGCTGACAATAAATAAGGAGAACTACAGAATAAGACACAGACCAGAAATGCAATTGATATAACAAAAGGGAAGGTGAGGGCTCAAGACTAACAAGTATGAAAGCATGAGCACGGTGGAACATCGTGCTCAGCATCATGACAGCATCACTCTGAAACAACAGGCCATATTACAACAATCTAGTACAGTGTATTGTCGAAGGCAGGGGTCATCAACTAAAACTGCAAGAGGTTTGATAAGTGGGTCCTCCTCCCCCGCTGAGGTCCAAACTAGGGGTGAGGATCTTTAGACACCTCATGATTCAATTTTGATTCAGGGCTCTGATTCGATTCTGAAACGATTCTTGATGCATCACAACTTTTTTTTTCTTTTTGTTTTCAGGATTATTCCCTCCCACTGTGTGGAACTTGGCATTTTCAAAGCAAAATACCGGGGAGGACTGAAAAGTTCATGGGCTTTAAAGTTCATAGTGGTCAAATTTGATCAAATATGGCTTGTTTTTCAACATAGTCTCCCCTTCGGTCCACAGACTTTTTCCCCCTTTTTTTTTTTAGTCCACACTTCTTCCATTGATGTTGCAGCACTTGGATCCCTGCAGTTGAAAAATAAACCACATTTGGTCAAATTTGACCGCTATGAACTTTTCAGCCAATAAACTTTTCAGCCCCCCCCCCTCGTATTTGCAATGACTAATGAATTTACTTCCAACATCTTTTAGTAAAACAAATGGAAGAGAAATCTGGTATATGGACAAATTTATCTGAAATTGTGCTTTTAAGAACTGCCATCATTTCATTGACATTCTTTCAAAAGACCACAGCTGTCTCCAGGCAGGCCAGTATCATTTAACTTGCTTTCATGCATTATTTTAAGCTCATGTTTTAGCTGCTTTTAGCTCTGTATTAATTTTTTAACAAAAAAAAAATTTAAATGAATTCTTTGCTCAATTTCAGACAAAACATGGAATTTAAAATTTTATAATACAGGGGAACACTAAATGTGTTTGTTCATGCCAAATAAATAGGTATAAAATTCTAAAATCTTAAACTAAATTCATAAAAATGTTTTACAGGAGTACACAAACTAAATTGCACAGCATTAAAAAAAAAAGATTGATATCTAAAAAAATTCACAAAAAGTCCACCTTTATACTACATTTTAAGTATAGAAAAATTGTTTCAAACTGTAGTTCTCAAAAAATAAAATGGACAAAAAATATAATTCCAAACTACAGAATTCCTCTGACAGTTTTTTTTAAAAATTTCAACAGCAAAGAGTTCTGGATGATAATAAAGAGAACGTTCCTTCCAGTTCTCCTCCGGCTTGTGGTTATTTTTTAGGACATAACAATTGGCGACGAGGATAATAATGGCGGTGTGCGTTGGGCACATGCCTGTTTTTCTGGAACACCCAGGTTTACCGACCGTGTCATGGCCTCAATAGAAAGAGAGTTTCGAGGCATTTGTGACAGCAGCAGGCCTGGGCTCGGCCAGTGAGGAAAGGCTGAAGAGTGTTTTACTCCATCACCTCGGCACCGAGGGTCAGAGGATCGCTCTTGGTCGGTCCCAGGATGTTTCGCTGGAGGAATGCATGGGGGTGTTGGACGAGGCATTCGGCGACCCCTCCACAGTCTCGGAGAGCTGGTGGAAATTTTACGAGACATGGCAACAGGAGGGTGAGTCGCTAAGCTCATTTTTATTGGAACTTCTTAGCCTAGCATGTAAAGGTGTGGGAACCCACTCAGTATGTCAGTATGGTTCCACTCAGACGGAAGGACAAGGGGAATCGTCATGGGGGGTTTATGTGTTGATGCGGGGGTTGGTGTGTTGATGCAAACAGTGACAAAGTGAATGGGAATTGCAAAGGCTTTCATGTTAATGCAGCACCACAGAAGGCTGATCGAGCTGTATGATATAAAAGGAGCAGTGCCTGTGACCTGTGATTGTTTTGATGCTTGTGCTTCTGGAGAATGTGAGAGAGAGACAGATGAATAAAGCCTGTTCTATTCTTGACCTATCTGCCTCATTATTTCTGTCTCCACACTGGTGACCCTTGACGCACAATGGAACTCGAGGCGAACACCCCGGAGACGACCCGGACGGGAGGTGCCAGCAACGTGTGCGCCGTTTCAGTCAAACTCCCAGACTTTTGGCTACACGACCCGAAGTCTTGGTTCCTCCACACCGAGGCCCAGTTCGCGCGCTGGGGAGTAACGGCAGATGACACCAGATACTACTATGTGGTTGCAGCACTGGACGCATGCACAACTCAGCAGGTGGCGAACCTGCTCCAACGGCCCCCAGCCCACGACAAATATGAGGCTCTCAAAACCGTGCTGACCCGGCGCTATACACTCTCAGACTGCGAGAGAGCGGAAAGGCTCCTGAGTTACCGGAGTGGTGGCTCAGTTGGTAGAGCATCTGCCCCACACCCGGAAGGCAGGGGTTCAAATCCCGGCCGGGTCATGCCGAAGACCATATAAAAGTGGAACTTCCTGCCGTCCAGCTTGGTCCTCAGCAATAATGGAATGGAGGAGGGAAATCTGTGGTGGTGCCTTGCATGGCAGCAGCCCTCTGATTCTGCACTTGGGGTGTGTGTGATTGACACTGTAGATAGGTAAAGCACAATCTCGTTCTACTGTACATGATTGGTTATACGGTTGAATGACAATAAGGGTGATTTAGTTGGGAGACGAGTCGGCGGTCGAGTTAATGGAGAAGATGTTGGCGCTGATGGGCACAGATGACGGGCATTTCCTCTTTGCCCACCTTTTCCTCCGGAACCTCCCAATAGCGGCCAGGGCAGTCCTTGCCAATTCGCCGCTGCTGCCTGCAAGAGGCAGATCGGATTATCCTCACCACCAGAGCCCTCGCAGTGAACGCAGCGGTGTCGGAACCCAGCGAGACGGCCAGTGGGGGCGAGGAGCCAACGACGGTGGCTGCAGCGGAGGACAAGAAGCACCGGAGAGACACACTCTGCTTCTACCACCGCCGTTTTAGAGAGGACGCACGCTGATGCGTGCCACCGTGCTGATTCAAGCACTCGGGAAACGCCAGGGCCGGCAGTCGGTAGCAGCTGCGACGGCCAGTGAAGCGAGCAAGCTGCTCTATGTGACAGACTCATGCTCGGGGAGACGGTTCCTCGTGGACTCCGGCTCCCAAAAGAGTCTCATCCTGCCGTCCTACGCAGACCGGCTGGCAGGAACAAGCGGCCCTGAGCTGACGGCCGCAAACGGCTCAGACATTAAGACTTGGTAAGAGGACACTGACTGTATCCTTGCACAGCTGTACATACCAATGGACATTCGTCATAGGGGCATGCAGCTTCCCCATTTTGGGTGCTGATTTTTTGTGTGCACACGGTCTACTAGTCGATGTGGCTAACAGACACCTGATTAACGCAATGTCTTTTGATTCTCTCCCCTGTAAAGGTAGAGGAGCAGGGCTCACAATGCTAGCCAACGTCACAGCTCCAGGGGGTAAGTTCCATACACTACTCACCCAGTTCCCAGCACTCACAGTCCCGACTTTTTTGGCGACCGTCACTAAACACGGAGTGGCGCACTTCATTACCACCACGGGGCCGCCCGTTTCCACACGACCTCGGCGCCTGGACGCAGCTAAACTGGCCATAGCGCACGAGGAGTTTGCCAACTTGGAAAAGCTGGGCATCATCAGGTGTTCAAATAGCCCATGGGCATCCCCGCTACATATGGTTCCTAAAGCCGAGGGATCGTGGCGACCGTGCAGAGATTTCCACAGATTGAGCAACGCCACATCGCACGACCACTACCCGATCCCCCATATTCAGGATTTTTCCGTTCACTTCACTGGGGCACGCATTTTTTCCAAGATAGACCTTGTCTGCGGTTACCACCAGGTCCCGGTGCATGCTGAGGACATACCTAAGATGGCAGTAATAACCCCATTTGGTCCTTTTGAGTTTTTATGCATGCCTTTCGGGTTAAAAGGCACGGCGCCGACATTCCAACGCATGATGGATGTGTTGTTGCGCGATGTGCCGTTTGTGTTCGTCTACCTGGATGACATCCTGGTGGCCAGCGCGTCCGAGGACGAACACGTAGCCCACCTCAGGACAGTTTTCCAGAGGTTGGAGGAGCACGGATTAATAGTCAACCCGACGAAGTGCCAGTTCGGGGTGACGGGAATCAATTTTTTGGGCCACCGCATCTCACCGGAGGGTGCGATACCTTTACCGGACAAAGTGCACGCAGTGGCGGATTTTCCCTGGCCTCAGACGGTCAGGGCGCTGCAGGAGTTTTTGGGAATGGTAAACTTTTACAACCGTTTCCTCCCCCGCGCAGCCCAGCTCATGCAGCCGTTGTACGCTGCGCTTAAGAAACAGAAACCGGCAGACAGAGTTGACTGGACTCCTGAGTGAGAGCAGGTGTTTTCTGAGGTTAAAACAGCCCTGGCGAACGCCGCACTGCTGGCACACCTGGACCCAGCGGCTCGGATAGCACTCACTACCGATGTGTCGGACGTGGCCATAGGGGCCATCGTGGAGCAGTGCGTCACAGGTTCTTGGCAGGTGCTTGCTTCTTTTAGCAGGTCTTTGCGCAACAGTGAGCGTAAATACATCGTGTTCAACAGGGAGTTACTGGCTCTCCACCTGGCCATACGCCACTTCCAGTTCTGACTGGAAGGGTGCACCTTCACTGCGTTTGTGGACCACAAGCCACTAACGTACGCTATGGCCAAGGTTTCGGAACCATGGTCGGGCTGGCAGCAGATACAGCTGGCCGCGATCTTGGAGTTTACGACCGACATTCAGCATGTTGCCGGTAAAGTCAACATGGTGGTGGACTGCCTCTCTCGCGCATTAGTGGCCCCAGTCTACGTGGGGATAGATTACACGACCAAGGCCGCTGAGCAGATCGGCGATGCGGACGTTTGCGTGCTCCAGTCTGGACCAACAGGGTTAAGGCTGGAGAGCAGAGTACTGCAAGACTGCCCCCCCCCAATCTGTGACGTCTCCACTGGCCGCCCGCGCCCAGTGGTCCCACGCGCTTGGCGCCGCTGCGTTTTTGAGTTGGTTCACTCCCTGGCGCACCCAGGAGTGCGCGCGTCAGTCAAAATGGTTGGAGCAAAATTTGTCTGGCCGAGCCTGCGCAAACAGGTGAAAGAGAGGGCTACAGCCTGCGTAGCGTGCCAGCGAGCCAAAGTGCACAGGCACACAAAGGCCCCCTTGGAGCCGTTCCATATCCCGGGTAAGAGGTTCGACCACATTCACGTGGACCTCGTCGGCCCCCTCCCGCCATCGCAGGGGTTCATGCACCTCCTGACAGTGGTGGACCGCACCACAAGCTGGCTCGAAGCAATCCCACTAGCTTCCACCGCTTCCGCAGACGTTGCATGCGCTTTTTTTGATGACATGGATGGCACGTTTCGGCACCCCTTCAGATATCACGTCCGATCGGGGCCCGCAGTTTGTTTCCGACCTCTGGTCCACCATGGCCTGGAGCCTGGGCGTCACACTTCATCGCACGACCGCGTACAACCCCCAGGCCAATGGGTTATGCGAGCGTTTCCTAGGTTGCTTAAAGCAGTGCTCAGGGCTTCGCTCATGGATGCAAATTGGGTGGACCGGTTGCCGTGGGTTCTATTAGGGTTGCGTTCAGCACCGAAGGAGGATTTGACAGCCTCCCCAGCAAAGCTGTTTTTTTCCCAGCTGCTGCGGCTCCCAGGAAAATTTCTGCCAGACAGCCCCGCGCCGAACACTGATCCATCCCCGCTTTCACTGCACAGCGCAGTGGCAGGGATGGTACCCAGTCCAGTCCACCACTGTTTTCCACGCGTTTTTGTGCCAAAGGCCTTGAAGGATGCGGCGTTCGTATTTGTCAGGCACGTTGCCCACTGGACCCCCTTGCGCCCGCCCTCCGATGGCCCGTTCAGAGTGCTGGAACCCAGGGAGAAACATTTTTTGTTAGACTTGGGGGGACGCAGGGAAACAGTCTGTGTAGACAGGCTTAAGCCCACTTTCGTTTTAGCAGACGAGCAGGTGGTGTTGGCCCGAGTTCCTCAGCGCGGACAACCCCCACTGAGAACTCCCCAGGTAAATGACTCATCAGATCAGTCACAATGGCATGCTAAAGATGTTTCCCCCCCTCCCAATGTTCCCCCACAGATGGACGCACCCCCAAGAGCCCCCCACCGGCACAGCAGCGCCTCGGAGCCGCAGATCCCTGTTACAGCCGCCATGGACGTAGGCTGAAGCCCAAAGGACGTGAGGGTTAAGGCTCAGTCTGAGTTTCTGGGGGGGGGGGGAACCCACTCAGTATGTCAGTATGTTTCCACGCAGACGGAAGGACAAGGGGAATCATCATGGGGGGTGTGTGTGTTGATGCGGGGGTTGGTGTGTTGATGTGAACAGTGACAAAGAGAATGGGAATTGCAAAGGCTTTCATGTTAATGCAGCACCACAGAAGGCTGATTGAGTTGTATGATATAAAAGGAGAGGTGCCTGTGACCTGTGATTCTTTTGATGCTTGTGATTCTGGAGAATGTGAGAGAGAGAGAGGAATAAAGCCTATTCTACTCTGGACCTATCTGCCTGATTATTTCTCTCTCCACAAAGGTAACATTGGGCCACATGAATATGGACTGTTTAAGGACAAGTTAGTGCATGGCACCAGATGCTCGCAGTTAACAGCTAAGTTGCTGTTGGCCGCGGAGCCGACGTCATGGGGAGAAGTGCTGGAGTTGGCGAGGAGAGAAGACTCAGTGGCCCAGTTGGAGCAGAGGGCTAAGGATAGCCAAGGGTCGCCCAAGCGCAATTTCCCGCCAGATGCGGAAGTTGGTGTACTGACGGGGCAGCGTAGTGGAGGCAGGAGAAAGAGAAAAAGGAAGAAGAAGAAGAGGTGAGCAGCCTTGCGGGTGGGAAGACCCGGAGGTCCCGCTCAAATTCACGCTGCAAGGATGGGGAAAGGCCCGCTGAAGTGGTACGTCCTCCAACTGGACGGAGTTGACGAGTCGCTTTTGGTAGACTCAGGGGCCGGGAGGTCAATCCTGAGCCTCCCAACCCTGCTGCGTCTGTTCCCCGCGAAACACATTAAGGGTGGAGCAGTGAGACTTTTTGGCTACGGCCACGTGGAGATTGAAATGGCAGGCACAGCGGACTTTGAGGTGACCTGCGGGTCAAAGAGGGTCCCTAGCCTTACGTTTCAAGTGGCACGTCAGGGGACCAACCTGCTGGGGGTGGACCTGTTGGGACAGTTAGGATTTTCCATAACGGACCTTGAGGGCTCACAGGTGCTGTCCGTGGGTGCGGACTGGCGCCTCCGCTGGCCAAAGCTATTTGTGGTTTTAGGCCACATTGACGCATTTTATCACCGGTCTTTAGTGAATGAGAGCGTCACACCAAAGATTCAACCATTGAGGCATCTCCCACTGGCGCTGTGGGCGGAGGTGTTGGCAGAGCTGAATCGGCTGTTGGAGTCGGGTGTCATCGAGAAGGCCGAAGCTTCCCCGTGGATTTCCAACCTTGTGATGGCGAAGAAGCGGGGGGGGGGGGCATTAGGCCTTGCATTGACCTTAGAGGGGTGAATAAGGCTGTTGTCCCGCATAAGTACCCACTGCCTACTATGGAGGAACTGACGGCGATGTTCAGTGGGGCAAAAGTTTTTTCAAAGTTGGACCTACGGCAGGGCTACCTGTAGGTGCCGCTACACCCGGACAGAAGAAACCTGACCGCCTTTGTGACGCACATAGAGGTGTTCCGGTACACAAGGACGCCTTTCGGCCTGAGCTCGGCACCGAGCTGCTTCCAGAAGGTGGTGGCTGCCATATTAGCCAGCCTGAAGGGGGTAGTCTTGTACCTTGACGACATCGTGGTGCACAGGGCGTCGAGCGAAGATCACATCGGGAGGCTGGAGAGGGTCCCGGAGAGACTGCAGGAACACGGTGTTACTCTGAACAGCGACAAGTGTGTCCTGGCGGCGGAGGCGGTTGACTTTGTGGGTTTCCAGCTGTCTGGAGATGGACTGAAGCCTTTAGTTTCGAACGTGGAGGTGGTGCTTTGCCTTGCGGACCCCTCCTCACCAGCGGAGATCTCATCATTCCTGGAAATGTTTTTTTTTATGGACAAATCATTCTGAGGTACTCTGAAACAATTGAGCCACTCAGAGCGCTGCTGAAACAGGATGCATCTTGGGTTTGGACTCCTGCCTGCTCGGTGGGTGTGGTGAAGCTGAAACGGCAGCTCACCTTGCCTCCAGTCTTGGCCCATTTTGACCCGAACTGTACTACGATCATGACCTGTGATGCTTCTGGTTCCGCCCTGGGGGCAGCAGTATCTCAGGTGCAGGATGGTACAGAGCGTCCGGTCGCTTTCGCGTCAAGGTCTCTGTCGGGGGCTGAGAGGAAGTACGCTGTCGGCGAGAGGGAGGCGCTGGCCTGTGTGTGGGCCTGTGAGAGGTGGCATATGTACCTCTATGGCTGGCGCTTCACATTGAGGATGGACCATCGAGCATTGACGACCCTGCTGGAGACTTCGGGGTCGGGCCACAGGCTGCTGCGTATCCACAGGTGGTCCGAAAGGCTCAGGGCTTATAACTTTGAGACTAAGTACACTCCGGACAAGGACAACGTCGTAGCGGACCTTCTGTCTAGGGCCCCGACATGTGTGTTGGTACTGGATGTGGAAACCGTGGACCCAGTCGAGACAGAACTGGTCCACACCCTGCATGGGACTCTCCGGGACATTGTGTCTCCTGAGGAACTTCGGGAGGTTTTGGAGAATGACCAAGTGATGAAGTGACTGCGTACGGCGATCAGAGAGGGCTAGCCAGTGGGAGCACCAGGGGTCCTGGCTCCATTTCATCGGTTCAGAGATGAGCTCAGCTGCTGATCCCGGAGGCGCTGAGAAGATGTGTGCTGGACATGCTGCATGAAGGCCACCTTGGGGTGGTTAAAGTCAAATAGCGGGGTAGGGATTCAGTTTGGTGGCCAGGGATTGACAACAACATTGAAACGATGGTCAGAAACTGTGTCCCGAGCCTGGAGAGTGGAAAGACTGGTAGGCCACCACCACCCCCTCTCCGGCCGATCGCTTACCCGGAGGGGCCCTGGGAACACATTGACCTGGATATTTGCGGTGAACTGCATGTGGGCCCCCCGGGCAGCAGGTTCCTGGTGGTGGTGTACGACTTGTTCTCCAAATGGCCGGAAGTGCTTCCGACGGGCTTGGTGATGACGGAGGTCATTACGGGGTTCCTGTCGTTGCTTTGCTAGATGGGGGATCCTGACTTCAGTGACGACGGACAATGGCCCACAGTTTATTTCGGAGGCTTTTGAGAGTTTCCTGTGGGCAAGAGGGATTAAGCATATCTGAACGGCGGTGTACCACCCACAGACTAACGGGGATGAGGAAAGAATTAATAGGACTTTAAAGAATGGGTTGAGAGTCCATCTGGCTGATGGGTTTTCTTTCATCGACGCTCTGCACATCACCATACTCCATTATACGGCATCGGTGCACGCCATGACGGTGCACCCCGGCGGCGCTGATACTAGGAAGGGAGTTGCCACTTCCAGTGAGACGACTGGGGCTGGCTTGAAGGGAATGCAATGAGGATTCGGGGGGCGCTGAGGCCCAGGGTCTCAGACCGGCAACCGCGGATGAAGGACTTCTTCAACAGGAGGCATCATGTGAAAGGACATGGCCTGAACGTAGCGGATAGGGTGTGGGTCAGACACCCTGTACACGCCCACAAGCTTCAGCCACTGTGGATAAGGCTGCACACGATTGTGAGGCGAAGGGGTCTGGACACTCTCAAACTGGATGATGGGTCCAGGTGGCACGCGAGTTGGCTGCAGAAGTCCCCACCGGAGGTGGCGAGTGACCCCGCATTGGACGTTTTGAATGACTCCTTGGACTGGGGAGGTCAGTCGGGTGCTGGCTTTCAGATGGAGCCATCGGTGCTAGTGGTGGGGCAGCCCCGCGAGGGTCACCCGGTTAGGGAACACCGACGACCAAAGTACTTGGACAATTTTGTTACCGGGAGGATTAGGAAAAGATAGAAATGGGGTGTTTGATTTGTTTTGGGTGGTGTTTCAAGGTGTATATAGTTGTCTTCTGTTTTGCATGTTTGTTGTGGTTCTAGATTTTTCCAAGGGGGGGGGGGATATAACATAGGGAATTGTACCTTGGGGGTTTCCGTAGCCTGGTCTGGGCGGGGCGGTGTGATGTCAGGCGGGCTACGGCTGGACATATAAATATAAGAGTTCTGGTTGATAATAAAGACAATGTTCCTTCCAGCTCTCCTCCAGCTTGTGGTTATTTTTTTAGGACATAACACCCAGCACAGACACTCCCGGCAGAATCAGAGGGAGAAGCGCCCCGGTAAATACACTCAATTTTCACAACAGCGCTTCACTTTGTGGGTACAGACCTGAAATGAAACGTATCTGTCCGGGGTGGATATCCTAGCTGTTGGCCGTGTGTGTGTGTGTGTGTGTGTGTGTGTGTGTGTGTGTGTGTGTGTGTGTGTGTGTGTGTGTGTGTGTGTGTGTGTGTGTGTGTGTGTGTGTGTGTGAGACGCTTGCAGTGAACTGTAATTTTGCAACCTGACACATACTTTCTGGAGCGGTTGGACCCACAGAGTCTCTGGAGAGAGTGGGGTCTATGGGACAGCGGAGGGGGAAGTCTGTGGAGAGCGCCCAAGGGCTCACACCATAATCTGTCCGGGTGGCCACCGATATAGCAGTTCAGTTATGCTTTTTTGTTCCACCAAAACAGTCTCCTTTTCCCCAAATTGTATCAAAAGGCTTGGGGGTCCGGATCTGGACCGGAGTCTGCCAGTTGGTGACCCCTGGTCTAAGGTGTACATTTCCATTTTGTTTTCATTTATTTATTTACGCATTTAGATCCTCATTAGCTTCCACAACGTGGTTGGTAGTCTCCCTGAAGTCCACACAAAATGTCATGACTGATAGAATAATTCAGCCCACGTGCGAGATGCAGCAACAAAAGAGAAACAATAATATACATTTGAGTTTACTTTATTAAATAGCAAAGCCCTCGCACAGCTACTGAAACAGTCACTCACCAGAGGAAGGAGCCTGTGGAGAGAAGACGAGAGCAGTGAGAGGAGGAATGGAGTAAGGGGGGGAAGTGGGCTAGCCAAATTACCACTTACGTGGGCTCCAAGGGAGCACTGGCAGAACTCCAGCAGGGAATAAACGAACCAGCAGGGTGGTGGAATGAGATGGTGGAGCCTTTTTAAGGCTGGGTGAAGACAGACTGCTGCAGCAGATAAAAAACGGACCCGCAGGAAGAACCGTCACAGACCCAGCAGCACGGAGACCACCCACAAGTGCAACCTGTGTGACAGCGACTGCCATTCGCGCATCGGCATGTTCGGCCACAGGCGGTGCTTATTTTGTTTTTGTTCCAGCAGAGTAGACGTTATGATTTTCTTCCATGGTCATCATAGACCGACGAAGGCCGACGACGAAGGCTGAGTGACACACACGCCTTCGCCAGTCTTTTTTTAATTACTACTGTTATTTGTTTTGAAAAATCTTTCGCCAAAAACCGCAATCATGGAAGTGCAAAACTGCAATAATGGAATTATGTTTTGATCGGGTCGCGAGACCAGAACCACGAGTGGACCAGCGTCGTGTTCGTCTGACAATGAGGAAGAGAAGTTCGCCAGGACACTGCTGTGAAGAGGTAAGGTGTTATAAGCTAAATTATTCTTTATCCCTGAAAATTGTAACCAAAAATGACTTTTGACCGATCGGTAAATTACAACTGTGCGGCGCACGAAGTCTGAAGTTTGTGTGCCGCGGTACACGGGTTGTGCGCCGCGTCCAGACCGTGAACGCCCCCCCCCCCACTATTCTTCGGTAGCGAGGGGGGGGAAGCCGCGGTGACTGCGCTGCTGTCGCCATATCGCCACATGAGTCTATTCTGTCATGTAGTGATGGCCGATGTCCGTCGTCTGTAGCGAGGGGGGGGGGACAACCCCCCCCCCACACACACACAGACACAGCCCTGAGTGTCACCTTTCATTAGAGCCCAAAATGAAGCTTCTACATTGAATCATTCAAAAGTTACAGACGTTTTTCCAAACTGTGCCATTTGGCACAATTTGGCACAGTTCCAAAACGCCTGGGAACTACCTGAGGAAAAAGCTGTGTAATATATTCATTTTTTGTGGTATTGTTACAAAATTTGGACCTCAGCTGGATAACACTTGGTTCTACATTTCTGTTGCATTTTCCAGCCCGGATCTGAAGCTGTGAGTTATTTGCAAGCATTTGTATCCAAAAAAAACACCCAGGCCAAATTTATTTTCTTCAAGTTCAGTATGTTTAGATGACTGTAACTCAGTGGCCGGAGCACTTAGAGAGATTATGACTGTTTTGCCAAAAAATTCAAAAGTGTTTTCTTTTAAATGAGACCAACCCCATGAAGATGCTGCAAAGGGTTGAAGAACAGCTTTCGATTTACTTTGGGCACGTTATTTTTTGGCGTTTTTAGGGAAATTGACCGGAGTGCAAGGGGTTAATGCACAGGGGCACATGATCTAAGTGTGTCTAACTGTGTTCATGATAGCGTGTTTATATCAGAGGGAAAATGGGCTTTGCACTGGCCAAAGGGTGTATGTGCGAGTGAAGAGAAAATGTACGTGATAGTAATGCTGCTTGGCATTAAGCCATACATTAATTACAGTCAATGCCCAGTGAGTTATAAATATTATTTATACAAATATGAGCAGAGCCCCTTTTAGCAAAGTAAATGTGTTTGGCACAACAAGGTAAGCGGATATCTATTCTGTTTGCCAAGTCGCTGGACAGGTGAAAGAAAGAAAGAACGAAAGAAAGAAAGATGCACACACACTCCCTGCTCATTCATTCATTCATTCCCATAAACAATACATTTTAAATCTATAGGCAATGCTCCTGTAAGTTTGTAATTAAACTGAAAATGAAGATGGAATTAAAAAACAATTCAATGTCTCATCTTACAATCAACATGATGGGCAAGAACACTTTGATTAGATTCCAACTGTCACAACTCTGGCCATTAAAATACAGAAAACCACAGTGCACGCCATGAGTGTTTTCTCATGTGTCCCTGACAGTAGGAGCATGCCCATGATTATCAACCATACTGTGGAGTGTGTAAATGAAGAGGCATATTCATTTCAGACGATTTATTACACACTCACATCTCACAAGCAAGGAACAGACTGACTCGTCACATCAAGCATTCCTCTCTCTATATCAAGTCACACTTCACAAGGTTCAAGGCACTTCCTCATCACAGCATGACATCTACACTACACTTCATTCAACCCCCTCTCACCCACTTGGGCATTGTTCTCCCATGTGTATTCATTGTCTCTGTCTAAGGTGTGAAATAACCTGAGGCCCACACCGCCCCCCCAGCATCTTAGATAGAACAATAGAACATCAGTCCACATGCTGTTTCGGCTTCAGTCTCCTCCCATATCTGCTGTAACTGGGGTTTACTGCCTCCGTGGCGCTGCTGTGCCAGTGGGAGGCTGCTGGGAGTGTGTCCGACTGCGGGTGAGCCGTGGAGGGGGGGGGGGGGTTTCACTCTGTCCGTGTGGCTGCTCTGATGAATCGTTCCCCTGGGGAGGTCTCCGTGGGGGTCTTCCACGCCGAGGGGCCTTCGCCAACTGCACTTGCTCCTCCGCCACTACAAAGGCTGGTTTGAGTCTGTCTATGCCAATTCTCTCCTGTCTACCCCCCAAGTCTAGCACAAAATGCTTATCCCGTTTCCAACACTCTGAACGGTCCATCATAGGGTGGGCGCAATGGAGGGCGGTGGGCGTTGTGTCTGACGAACACGAACTCCGCGTTCTTCAAAGTTTTAGGCATGAAGGCACGTGGAAAACTGTGGTGGGCAGGGCCCGGCAGCATGCCTGTGTTTGCGCTACGCTGCAAAAGCTGAGACGGGGAGTTGCCCGGCGCGGGATTGTCCGGTAAAAATTCCCCTGGCAGCCGTAGGGGCTGCGCAAAAATGAGCTCTGCCAGGGAAGCTTCCAAATCCTCTTTTGGCGTGGAGTGCAACCCCAATAAAACCCACGGCAGCCTGTCTACCCAATTTGCATCCGTCAGTGAAGCCCTGAGTGCTGCTTTCAGTGATCTATGAAAACGCTTGCATAAACCATTGGCCTGTGGGTTGTACGCGGTTGTGCGATGAATTGCAGCACCCAGGCTGCGGGCCATCGCGGACCAGAGGTCGGAAACAAATTGCGGGCCCCTGTCGGACGTAATGTCCGAGGGGACTCCAAAACGCGCCACCCATGTTGTTAAAAAAAGTGCGTGCTACGTCCGCGGACGTGGTTGCTGCCAGCGGGACTGCTTCTGGCCAGCGCGTGGTGCGGTCCACCACTGTCAGGAGGTGCATGCACCCCTGTGATGGCAGGAGGGGGCCCACGAGGTCCACGTGAACGTGGTCGAACCTCTTAGCCGGTACTGGAAACGGCTCCAAGGGAGCCTTCGTGTGCCTGTGTACCTTGGCTCGTTGACACGCCACGCAGGCTGCAGCCCACTCTTTTACTTGTTTGCGTAGGCTTGGCCACACGAACTTCTCTCCCACCATTTTGACAGACACGCGCACTCCTGGGTGCGCCAGAGTGTGAACTGACTCAAACACACGGCGGCGCCACGCGACCGGGACTGCCGGACGCGGGCGTCCCATAGAGACGTCGCAGATTGGGGGGGGGCCGCCATCTTGCAGCACCCTGCTCTCCAGTCTTAACCCTGTTGGTCCAGACTGGAGCGCGCGCACGTCTGCATCGCTAATCTGCTCCGCGGCCATGGCTGCGTAATCTGTCCCCACGTAGACTGGGGCCACCACGGCGCGTGAGAGGCAGTCCGCCACCGCATTCACTTTACCTGACACATGCTGAATATCGGTAGTAAACTCTGAGATCACGGCCAGCTGTCTCTGCTGCTGGCCCGACCACAGTTCTGAAACCTTGGCCATCGCGAACGTTAGTGGCTTGTGGTTTACGAACGCGGTGAAGTTGCGCCCTTCCAGCCAGAACTGGAAGTGGCGTACGGCCAGATGGAGAGCCAGCAACTCTCTGTCAAACGCGCTGTATTTACGTTCGCTGTCGCGCAAAGTTCTGCTGAAAAATGCGAGCGGCTGCCAAGCCCCGGCGACGCGCTGTTCCACAACCGCCCCTATGGCCATGTCTGAAGCGTCGGTGGTGAGCGCTATCCGGGCCGTCGGGTCCGGATGTGCTAGCAGTGCGGCGTTTGCCAGGGCTGCTTTAACTTCCGAGAACGCCCGCTCTCGTGCCGGCGTCCATTCGACCCCATTCGCAGGTTTCTGTCTCTTGAGCGCGGTGTACAATGGTTGCATGAGCCGTGCTGCGCGGGGAAGGAAACGGTTATAAAAATTCACCATCCCCAAAAATTCCTGCAGCGCCCTGACCATCTGAGGCCGGGGAAAATCTGCCACGGCACGCACTTTGTCGGGCAACGGGATCGCTCCTTCCGGAGAGACGCGGTGCCCCAAAAAATCAATCTCTGTCACGCCGAACTGGCATTTCGCCGGGTTGATTATCAGCCCATGCTCCTCCAACCTCCGGAAAACTGTCCTGAGGTGGGTTTCGTGTTCGTCTTCGGACGTACTGGCTACCAGGATATCATCCAGGTAGACGAACACGAACGGGAGATCGCGCAGCACTGCATCCATCATGCGCTGGAACATCTGTGCTGCGCCTTTTAACCCGAATGGCATGCGCAGGAACTCGAATAAACCGAACGGAGTTATTACCGCTGTTCTGGGTATGTCCTCCGTGCGCACTGGGACCTGGTGGTAACTGCGGACCAGGTCTATTTTAGAAAAAACGTGCTCTCCGGCGAGGTGAACGGAAAAATCCTGTATGTGGGGAATTGGGTAGCGGTCGTGTGCTGTGGCGTTGTTCAACCTGCAGAAATCACCGCACGGTCGCCACGCTCCCTCAGCCTTAGGGACCATGTGTAGCGGGGATGCCCATGGGCTGTTTGATCGCCTGATGATGCCCAACCTTTCCAGGTTGGCGAACTCCTCGTGCGCTATGGCCAGTTTAGCTGCATCCAAGCGCTGAGGTCTTGCAAAAATGGGCGGCCCGGTGGTGGTGATAAAGTGCTCCACCTCATGTTTAGCGATGGCCGCCGAAAACGTCGGGACCGTGAGTGCTGGGAACTGAGTGAGCAGTGCGTGGAACTTACCGCCTGGAGTTGTGACGCTGGCTTGTGCTGTTGGCCGGGTCTCTTGAGCTATACAGGGGAGAGATTCAAAGGACAGTGCATTAACCAGGCGCCTGTTAGCAACATCCACAAGTAAACCATGTGCACACAGAAAATCAGCGCCCAGGAGCAGGCAACACAGTGCTGCTATGATAAAAGTCCACTCATATGAGTGGCCATGTAGAGATAAGGTCAGTGTTCTCTCACCGAACGTCTTAATCTCCGAGCCGTTTACTGCCACCATTCCGGGGCCGCTAAGTCCTGCCAGCTGGTCAGCGTAGGACGGCAGGATGACGCTCTTCTGGGCTCCGGTGTCGACGAGGAAGCGTCTCCCCGAGCACGAGTCCGTCACGTAGAGCAGCTTGTTCTCTTCACCGGCGGTCGCAGCTGCTACCGACTGCCGGCCTTGGCATTTCCCAAGTGCTTGAAGTGGCACTGTGGTGCGCATCTGCGCGCGTTCCCTCCGAAGCGGCGGTGGTAGAAGCAGAGTGTGTCTTTCTGGCGCTCCTTGGCCCCCGTTGCCGCTACCGTCGGTGGCTCCTCGCCTCCCCTGGTCGTCTCGCTGGGCTCCGCTGCCGCCGCGTTGACTGTTATCGCCCTGGTAGTGAGGATGATCCGGTCTGCCTCCTGGGCTAGCGCACGGTAGTCGCACACGGTAGTCTCACGCGGCCAGCAACGACGAATTGGCCAGAACCGCTCTTGCTTCTGTTGGCAGGTTCCGGAGGAAAAGGTGGCCAAACAGAAGGTGCCCATTGCCCGTGCCCATCAACGCCAGCATCTTCTCCATCAGGTCTACGGCCGACCCATCTCCTAACTCGGTCTGCGCCAGGAGCCTCTCCGCTCTCTCACATTCCGAGAGCGTGTATTGCCGGATGAGCGCAGCCTTGAGCGCCTCATATTTGCTGCTGGCTGGTGGCTGATCGAGCAGGCTCGCTGCCTGCTGGGCTGTGCGGGAGTCCAGCGCTGCTACCACATAGTAGAACTTGGTGTTGTCTGCTGTTACCCCCCGGAGGGCGAACTGGGCCTCGGTGTGGTGGAACCAAGAGCGCGGGTTGTGCTGCCAGAAATCCGGTAGCTTGACTGAAACTACACACGTGTTGCTGGGGGTTCCAGTCCTGGCTGTCTGCGGGTTGGCTTCTGTGTCGCTGGGGATTCCCGACCAGGCCGGCTCCGGGGTTCTTGCCTCGTGTTCCATAATACGTCTTGGGTCACCAGTGTGGAGTGTGTAAATGAAGAGGCATATTCATTTCAGACGATTTATTACACACTCACATCTCACAAGCAAGGAACAGACTGACTCGTCACATCAAGCATTCCTCTCTCTATATGAAGTCACACTTCACAAGGTTCAAGGCACTTCCTCATCACAGCATGACATCTACACTACACTTCATTCAACCCCCTCTCACCCACTTGGGCATTGTTCTCCCATGTGTATTCATTGTCTCTGTCTAAGGTGTGAAATAACCTGAGGCCCACAATACCACTGAAATAGCATTAAGAACACACTACTGACAACAGACTTGCCTTTGCTGACCACAAACACACTGAAAAATAAATAAAATGCATCAAAATACCAATGAGCAGAGATTGTGTCGGTGCCACCTTGCAGCACCCAAAATCGGCCTGATATTGGCAATGTGATATAAAAACAGTCTTGGAAATAAGTTTGATATACAAATTAAAAGACAGATCCTGATAAAAAATTATTCCAAGGTTCCTTGCAGAACTGTTAGGTGATAGAATAATACGATCTAAACTAAGTGCCTCATTTGGAATAGTATTTCTAAGGGTTTGGGGGCGAATTAGAATGACAGAGTTTTCTTTCAAATTTACTTTCCTGTCAGTTTGTAGATGTGTGTTCGATTGGCCATGCCATTAACTGCATGGTCTGCACGGTGGTGCAGTGGTTTAGCACTGTGGCAGCACAGTTTTACCCTCGGCCGGGGGACCGCGGGGATCATGAGATCGTGGGTTCGATCCCAGCCCCCGACCAACAGTGAGCTGTGTGGAGTTTGCATGTTCTCCCCGTGTTGCGTGGGTTTACTCCAGGATTTCTCCGGTTTCCTCCCGCATACCAAAACATGTAGGTTTAGGGCGCTCGCGCACGCAGCGACCAGCAGCCGGTGGCTTGTCACCAGACTGCAAACCAAGTCTACCTACGGGTACAAATAAGTAACAAAAAAAAAAAAAAAAAAATGGTCATATGCTCATAGACATCCCATTTTGCGGCCAGTGCCCTAGGGCTGATGGTTTCTATCCCTTTCCCCATTCTATAATTGCCGAGCACCAAATAGAAGGTGAAAAATACCATTTTTATATGGTCTTTGTTTTCACCAGGCTAGGGCGTGAACTCACAACCTCCCGGTATGTTTGCAGATGTAATAAATGTGACTTTCAGGTTCAGGTTCAGGTTACTTTATTTGTACCCGTAGGTAGATTTGTTTTGCAGTTGGTGACATCCATATTTACAAGCCACTAATTACATTCAACATAGACACAAACACAGGCACACATCTTACAAAATAGGTAAATATAAAATATGTACAATATAATTTTTATAGCTTGTTCAACTCTTTGACAGCAGCAGGGACAAAGCTGTTTTTGTAGCGCTGGGTTCTACTTTTTGGGACAGCAAACCTCCGTCTGGAGGGAAGAAGCTGAAAGTTGCAGTGCAAAGGGTGGGAGTCATCATTTAAAATCGAGTCGGCCATCCTCTGTACTTGTCTGGTGTACAGGGATGTCAGGCTCAGCTGTGACTCACCAAGCAAACGACTGGACCATCTGACTACCTGATCCAAGGATTTCCTCTGTTTCATTTTTATCTGACCAAACCATGACATTAAAGAAAAGGATAAAACAGACTCAATAAAAGCCCGATAGAACATAGTCATTATGGTTCGGTCAATTTGGAAGCGTGCAAGTTTCCTCAAACAATGCAAATTTTGCTGACCCTTTTTGCACACCCTTTCACAGTTCACCTCAAAGTTCAATCCACTATCAATAATTGTCCCAAGATATTTGTACGATTGTACACATTCGGTGGTCTGGCCTTTTAGTATGGTGACTTTGTGCCTGGGAGTTTTCCTCCTAAAGTCAATAATCATATCTTTCGTTTTTGTTGTATTCAGCTGCAGGTAGGAATCCTCACACCAGTGAACAAAGTCATCAACTACTGGGCCGTGGCCACTCTCACCATCCTGGAGGAGACTGACAATGACTGAGTCATCAGCATACTTTATAATGTGTCTGTTGTCATGTCTGCTCCGACACATGTTTGTGTACAGGATGAAGAGTAGTGGTGACAACACACACCCCTGAGGAGAGCCAGTAGAAGAGCACTTTAGGTCAGACAATGTGCCATTGACCCTTACTCTCTGCGTCCTGTTGGTTAAGAAATCCAGAATCCAACCCACCAGATTATTGCTTAAATCAAATTGTTGCAGGAGCCTTTCAACTAAAATATGAGGTTGGATTGTATTAAAGGCAGAAGAAAAGTCCACAAATAAAAGCCTGGCGTGTGTCCCATTAAAATCCAGATGTTTAAAAAGCATGTCAAACAGAGTGACAGTGGCATCCTCCACTCCTCTGTGAGGCCTATAGGCAAACTGCAGAGGATCCAATGCATGTTCAGTCTGCCTTAGGACCTCACGTCTGACCAGTTTTTCAAAAATTTTCATTAAAATTGAAGTCAAAGCAACTGGTCTAAAGTCGTTTACCGTTTTAGGACAGCTGGATTTTGGAACGGGAACAACCACGGCATCTTTCCAGATCTTAGGCACATGTTGTGTCTGTAAGGACTTATTGAAAATATAATGAAATATAGGACTCAGTTCATGTGCACAGGACTTTACCAGGCGTCCACATATATTATCAGGGCCCTGACTTTTGTTCACTTTTACAGCGCGGAACTCCCTTTTAACATCCTGCATCTCAATATTAAAGTGCTGATTGTCTTTGAGTTTCTGTTTCAAATCTTGGATTTCTGTGCTAAAATCAAAGGAGTCAAAACGACCATAAAAACAATTAAGAGCATTAGCCAGCTCTGTGTCTGAACTAAAACCATCTAAAAACACACAATTACTGCGCTCTGTGCTCTGAAGGCCTGCAATAGTTTTCATACTGGCCCAGGCCGAACCAAGTTTATTTGCTGCCATCTTGCTTTCCAACTCTGATTTATAATTCTGTTTTGCTCTTAAAATTTCGGCCTTCAGCTCCTTGGTGGCAACCTGTAGCGCAGAAACAGACCCTTGTTTAAAGGCAAGAGCTTTCCTCTGTAAGCAGGATTTAACTGATTTAGTAACCCATGGTTTGTTGTTGGGATATATTTTGACACGTTTACGTGGAACAAACTTATTTTGACAGTGAGCCATGTATGAGCATGTGAGCTCAGCCAGAGAGTCCAAATCATCCCCGCAGGCCATTATGAACATCTTCCAGTCTGTACAGTCAAAGCATTCCTGGAGGCTGTGCTCTGAATCTTCTGTCCACACATCAGTGTCTCTGGTCTCCACTTTGCCTCTTCTGAGAGCAGTTTTATATGTGGGCAGCAAATGAACACAGTTGTGATCTGATGATCCTAAAGGAGGAAGGGGGAGTGATTTATAGGCCCTCTCTATGGATCCATAGCACAGGTCCAATGTCTTTTTTCGCCTGGTTGGGCAGGAGACATACTGATGAAAGTTTTTAAGTGTCTTCTTTAAAGAAACATGGTTAAAATCCCCAAGAATGAAGTTTGGCGCCTCTGGAGAAATTGACTGCAGCCGCTGCACCACATCAGAGATGGTGCTGGAGGCGGAGTCAGCGTCTGCCCTCGGATGAATGTACACAGTTGTGATGAAAAGTTGGGGAAACTCTCGAGGCAAATAAAAGGGGCGTAGTGACACAGACAGCAGCTCCACATGGGGTGTACAGATGCGCTCTCTGACCGTGACAGATGTGCAGTACTGCTTATTAATGTATAAACATACTCCGCCCCCCTGACGCTTCCCAGTTACCTCTTCCTGCCGATCCGAGCGCAGCGGAGCTCCAAAGCCGTCAATCCACAGGTCTGCATCTCGATCATGCGCAGTAAGCCAAGATTCAGTGAAAGCCATGACGCAGCAGTTCTTAAAATCCTTCTGGTAACGTACATTGCCTTGAATTTCCTCCACCTTGTTTCTCACAGACTGTGCATTCCCAAAAATGATCGAAGGAAGAGGAATGTTACCAAACTGACGTCTCCTAAGGCGCAATTTCACACCTCCACGTCTTCCACGCTTCCTCCTGCCGCTTCTTTTTTCACCGCTGTGACCGTCTCTCAAAATAAAGTCCGGCAGATGAAATTTGGGCGCAATCAGAGACTCTGCACCAGCTGTGTTAAAGCGCAGCAACACGTCCCTGGAATATTGTATTCTGCCCGCTATTCTGCTCGTCATGGAGCCGAACGCGTTTACCTCAGAGACAAAGAGCCAGAACACAGAAAGCAGCAGTGCGAGATATGAGAGGAAATCCATGTTGCAGATACTAGGGAGCTGTTCGCCATATATTCCACAAACGCTCCAGAGCAGAAACGACAGAGGATTTTCTAAAAACGTAAAAAAGTACAAAAAACACACACACGCACACATGCACTATATCACCAAGCTGCTGGTCGCTGCGTGCGCATGCGCCCAAGTAGCGCATGCGCTACTTGGGCGCATGCGCATGTGTTTGTCTGGTATCAGGATCAGTTTAACCTCCGAAGCCGTACAGGGTTCTTCCCTGCCTCTTCAGGGCGTACACCACGTCCATGGCGGTGACAGTCTTCCTCTTGGCGTGCTCGGTGTAGGTGATGGCGTCCCGGATCACGTTCTCCAGGAACACCTTCAGCACACCGCGGGTCTCCTCGTAGATCATGCAGGTTTGCATGCAGGTTTGCAACTTTACTCATAAATTCACAAAAAAAACCCTTTGTAGAGGATGTGCTCAAGGATGAGACTGAGTTTATTTCTCAGGTTCAGCTTTATTGTCAGAACACATGCTCTATCAACCTCTCAGCAAGAAAAGAGGCTGATCAATGTAACATCACACTTTTATACTCCTGGAGCATTGAAACCTAAGTCACATGGTGCTTTAGCAAACATACAGTCACATGGTACTTAATCCCAGTCACAATGCAACTCTTTGATCTGTCACCATTGTCTCTCATTCTTCAATGATCCGGAAATCCTTCTGGGGCATCTTCTCTGAGACAAAAGGCCAAATCTCACACCTCCTCGTTATCTCCTGCAGATCTCTGCCAATCCAGACCTTCTTTGTCCCGCGAGACGTGAAGCACCCAATACACATACAGCAATACATTTGTGGAAAATATGAACCCAACATATGTGCCACATAACCCCCCCCCCCCCAAACGTCTACTAAGGGACAAAACATCATCAGCGATGTATGACAGAAAACATAACCACATATCAAAAATCAATCCACCAATTGCCTAGGTCTTAATCTCCTGCCATATCTGCTGTAAGCCAGCATTGTTCCTTCAGCAGCGTCTTCCTGCACCTGTGGATCAGAACTGTTAGCACATCCCTGTGGGGGGTCCGCAGAATGCCTTCTCGGCGGCCTGCCACGGCGGGGGGCCCTCTCCAACTGCACGTGTTCATCAGCCAGAACAAAAGCAGGTTTGAGTCTGTTTATGCAAATCAACTCTTCCCTGCTTCCTAAATCTAGCAAAAAATGCTTCTCCCCTGTTTCCAACACTCTGAAAGGCCCGTCATAAGGCGGCCGCAAACCTGGGCGTTGTGCATCATGTCTAACAAAAACAAACTCCGCATTTTTCAAAGCCTTCGGCACAAAAACGCGTGGAAAAGTGTGATGAACTGGGCCAGGAAGGGTGTTTGATCCTGTGCCTCTCTGCAACAGTTGATCGGGGGGGCAATTTGGCGCGGGATTGTCGGGAAGGAATTCCCCTGGCAAACGGAGGGGTTGTGCAAAAACTAATTCAGCTGGGGAGGCCTGCAAATCCTCCTTAGGTGCAGAACGCAACCCCAATAAAACCCATGGAAGTTTATCCACCCAATTTGTATCCGTAAGAGACGTTCTGAGGGCTGCTTTCAATGACCTATGAAAGCGTTCGCACAAACCGTTAGCCTGAGGGTTATACGCGGTAGTGCGGTGAATCTTCACCCCTAGTCTGTGGGCCATCGATGACCAGAGTTCAGAAACAAATTGGGGACCCCTGTCGGACGTTATGTCCGACGGAACTCCAAAATGCGTAACCCAAGCTGTTAAAAACGCGCATGCAACTTCTTCTGCTGTAGTTGACGCCAGAGGAACCACTTCTGGCCAACGCGTGGTGCGGTCTACCATCGTCAAAAGGTGTGTGCACCCCTGCGACAACGGAAGAGGACCCACCAAGTCCACATGCACATGATCAAAACGCTTAGCCGGAATGTGAAAAGGCTCCAAAGGAGCTCTAGTGTGCTTGTGTATTTTGGCTCGCTGACACGCTACACAGGCTGCTGCCCATTCCTTGACCTGTTTACGCAACCCCGGCCAAACAAATTTCTCCCCCACCATTTTAATCGATGCGCGTACCCCCGGGTGGGCCAGAGAATGGATTGAGTCAAAAACGCGGCGGCGCCACGCAGCTGGAACCATGGGGCGGCCTCGCCCCGTGGAGACGTTGCAGATTAGGGGGAGCATACCTGTTTGCTGCACCCTGTGCTCCAGCCTTAACCCTGTTGGTCCAGACTGGAGCGCGCGCACATCCACGTCGCTAACCTGCTCCGCGGCCATGGCTGCATAATCTAAACCTACGCGGACCGGGGCTGCGTGCGCTTCCGCACCACAACCCTGGCCCGAGGCCACGGCTGCCGAGCCTGCCCCCACGGGGCCTGGCGCTGCTACTGCATGCGAAAGACAGTCTGCCACTACATTATGTTTGCCCACGACATGCTGAATATCGGTGGTGAACTCCGATATCGCGGCCAGCTGTCTTTGCTGCCGGCCCGACCAAGGCTCTGAAATCTTGGCCATCGCAAACGTTAGCGGCTTGTGGTCCACAAACGTGGTGAAACAGCGCCCCTCCAGCCAGAACTGGAAATGGCGGATGGCCAAATGCAGGGCCAAAAGCTCCCTGTCGAACGCGCTGTATTTTCGCTCGTTATCGCGCAAGATTTTGCTGAAAAACGCGAGCGGCTGACAGCTCCCTGCTACAAACTGCTCAACAACCGCCCCCACCGCTAAATCGGAAGCGTCCGTGGTGAGCGCCATGCGGGCCGTTGGCACCGGGTGTGCTAACAAAACCGCGTTTGCCAGGGCTGATTTGACTTGGGAGAATGCGCGCTCCCGTTCCGGAGACCTTTCGATTTTACTTGTGGGTTTTTGTTTTTTGAGTGCCGCGTACAATGGTTGCATGAGCTGCGCTGCGCTAGGGAGGAAACGGTTATAAAAATTAACCATTCCCCAAAATTCCTGCAATGCTTTGACCGTCTGAGGTTGGGGAAAGTTTGTTATTGCGCGAACTTTATCGGGCAGAGGGATCGCTCCTTCTGGCGAAACGCAATGCCCCAAAAAATCAATTTGTGCCACCCCAAACTGACACTTCGCTGGATTAATTATTAACCCGTGCTCTGCCAGCCTCCGAAAAACCGCTGTGAGGTGGCTCTCATGTTCGTCTTCAGACGTGCTGGCTACCAAAATGTCATCTAAGTAGACGAACATGAAAGGGAGGTCGCGTAAAACTGCATCCATCATGCACTGGAAAGTCTGCGCGGCACCTTTGAGTCCAAACGGCATGCGCAAAAACTCGAAAAGCCTGAAAGGAGTTATTACCGCTGTTTTGGGTATGTCCTGAGCGCGTACTGGGACTTGATGGTAGCCGCGCACCAAATCTATTTTAGAAAAAATGCGCACCCCTGCTAAATGAACCGAAAAATCCTGGATGTGCGGAATCGGGTAGCGGTCGTGTGCTGAAGTGTTATTCAACCTGCGGAAATCACCGCAAGGCCGCCACGAGCCATCAGCCTTTGGGACCATGTGTAGCGGTGAAGCCCAGGGGCTGTTGGAGCGTCTAATGATGCCCAGCTTTTCCAGGTTGGCGAATTCCTCGCGCGCTATGGCCAGTTTAGCTGAATCCAAGCACCGAGCTTTTGCAAAAACGGGGGGGCCGGAGGTGGTGATAAAATGTTCCACCCCATGTTTAGCCACTGACGCCGAAAACGTTGGGACTGTGAGTGCTGGGAACTGAGAGAGTAGTGCTTGGAACTTACCACCCACAGCTGTGACGTTGGCCTGTGCAGTAGGCGGGACCACCCGGGCTGTGCAGGAAATAGAGTGGAAAGACAGTGCATTAACTAGACGTCTATTAGCAAGATCAACCAATAAACCATTTGAGCACAAAAAATCAGCACCTAACATGTTATAACTGACTGCCGCTATGACGAAAGTCCACTCGAATGCCCGGCCGTGAAAAGACAGGGGGAGGGTCTTCTCCCCGAAGGTCTTGATCAGGGGTGTCCAACCATGTGCCATGGAGAGCCAAGACCCTGCAGGTTTTACCTCCAACCAGTGTCTTCAACAGCAGATTTCAGTGAACTTCTTCCCACTGATTGCTGATAAGTGAAAACACCTGCTGAAGAGACTGGGTAGAAGAGAAAACCTGCAGGGTCTTGGCTCTCCATGGCACATGGTTGGACACCCCTGGTCTTGATCATCGAGCTGTTCGCTGCCAACACCAGGGGTCCGCTGGAAGGCGCCAGCCGGTCAGCGTAGGAAGGTGTGATGAAACTCAGCTGGGAGCCTGTGTCCACGAGGAACTCCCTCCCTGATCGCGCGTCCATCAGGTAGAGCAGCTTGTTCTTCGCGCCGAGAGCCGCAGCTGCTACCGGCTCCCAGTCCTGGCGTTTCCCGAGCGCTTGAACTGGCATGGTGGAATGCACTTGCGTGCCCTCTCAGCGAAACGTCAATGGTAAAAGCAGAGGGCGTCGTCCGCTCCGTGTCTCCTGGCCTCCGCCGCTGCTGACGTCAGCGAATCTGGTGCTGCAGCCTCAGGCCCCCTACCGTCTCCGGGCGTTGCGCTCAGCTCTGCTGCTGCCGTCGTGGCCATGTGTCGCCTATGGGCGTCGACGAGTCGCTGCGCCTCCTGGCCCAGCTTGTGGTAAGCAGCTGTGAACTGGCCAGGGTAACTCTCACCGCTGACGGTAGCGTCCTGAGGAAAAGATGGGCGAAGATAAAGCCATCATCTTCGTCGTCTCTCACACTCAGCATCTTCGCCATCAGGTCTGCGGGCCTGTCTGCGTCTCCATCAGTCAGCACCAGGAGCTTCTCTGCTCGCTCTCCCAGCGAGGGGGTGAAAGCACGGATGAAAGCGGCTTTCAGTGCGCCATACTTGTCGTCTGGTGGGTGGTTAGTCAGGTTCTCCACCCGCTGGGCTGTGAGGCTGTCCAGCTTTGCGACTACATGGTAGAATTTCGTACCATCAGCCGAAATTCCCCGAAGATGGAACTGTGCCTCGACAGTGTTGAACCAGGAGCGCGGGCTATGTTGCCAGAAATCAGGCAGCTGGACTGCGGTAGCTGCATAAGCCCGGCTGGCTCCTGAAGAGTCTGGTGCGGGAAGGTCGTCACCGGCCATAATTTGTCATAGGGTCACCTGTGTAGAGGATGTGCTCAAGGATGAGACTGAGTTTATTTCTCAGGTTCAGCTTTATTGTCAGAACACATGCTCTATCAACCTCTCAGCAAGAAAAGAGGCTGATCAATGTAACATCACACTTTTATACTCCTGGAGCATCGAAATCTAAGTCACATGGTGCTTTAGCAAACATACAGTCACATGGTACTTAATCCCAGTCACAATGCAACTCTTTGATCTGTCACCATTGTCTCTCATTCTTCAATGATCCAGAAATCCTTCTGGGGCATCTTCTCTGAGACAAAAGGCCAAATCTCACACCTCCTCGTTATTTCCTGCAGATCTCTGCCGATCCAGACCTTCTTTGTCCCGCGAGACGTGAAGCACCCAATACACATACAGCAATACATTTGTGGAAAATATGAACCCAACATATGTGCCACACCTTGCATTTTTATTCTTGCCAATTTGTAATGTTGCCCTCTCCAATGTGTTCACCTGAGAAAATTTCCTAACCAATTTTTATCTCCTAATCAGCATTTCACAACATTCACTTATTGAGTTATCAGAGCAGTGGTACTTGACTATATTTGCTCATTAATTTACTAAATAATAAGTGTCCAAAAATAAAACTGCTCTGAGGTGTTACTTTGGTACATGTAGCTCATTGCTGCCACCTCTGCTTTGCAACACACCCATTTACAAGAATGAATGGACAGGACAGTTTTATTTGTGACATGAAGCAGACTTGACAAATCAGTTATCAATCAACAGAAAAATCAAATCCTGAACTCAAAGCGATATCAAGTTTTCATCAACAACTATCACAAAGGCTTCACTGCAGAATTCATGAGCTTCAGTTATTCTGTAATCCTTTGATTTATTTTCATTTATTAGATTAAAAGATTAGGTGATTCCCCCAACCCCTCCCCCGTGCTTCCTGTGAGCTTGATCTTCAGCCTTTGAATCCCAGGATATTGTACTGGGCCTCCATATCGCCGATCACGATGTTGAAGATAACCTTCAGAGACTGCTGCCCAGCTGCATCCAGCCCAGCCTTCTCAGCCATGATCTTGATGACGACATCAGCGATGAGCTGAAAGAAAATACATTAAAAATAAATAAATAAGGTTCTCAATTTAAATAAGGTCAGGGTTATAGTTTGACAATAAGGACCAACACCACCCTCACATGGAAGTTTTTGATGGGGATTTTATGCTTGTTAGCATGGCTGTTTGCCAGAGGTTTGAGGATGGTTTCGTGGCTGCCTTTGGCCTTCAGGAATTCACCAAGTTTCTTCAGCACAACAGCTCCATGGGCAGCAACTTCAGCATTCCCAGCCAGGCTGCCCTGGGGGATGTTGGCAAACCTGGGAAAAAATGCCTGGGTTTCTGGGTGCTCCTTGAACAGACTAGAGAAAATGACAGTAGATTGTTAAGATAAGTTCTGCTGAAATTGCAACTTTTAAAATGATTTTTTGCAGGAATTTTAGCCTAACGAAATCAGACGATAAAAATTGTGAACTGGTACAATAAAACATCGTCAGTGGCCACTTTATTAGGCAAACCCATCAATCTTATTCAGCAGCAGCAGTGTTGCCTCTTTTCAATTTGACATCATTAGAAATATAATGAGAAATTATGGATCAATACAGTCATGTAAAAAAAATAGGACACCCCATTAAATATTCAGTTCTTTATTAAGAAATGTTCACATATTTCTGTCTAACCTTGGTTTTGTTTTAATTTGCATTTTTTAACATTTATTTTAGCCATTGTGAGTGGGAATGAATGTGGGGGTGTCCTAATTTATTCCTCACTATTTGTTTAGAATTACATTTTACAGAAAATTTGTAAAAAGTCTTTAATTCATTTTTAATTGTTTAGTTGTATTACATGAATCTCCTAGTATTTTTAATATTGCTATTATATATTCATATGTCCAAATATGTAAAAAAAAAAAAAAACACAGGCGACTGTAGATATGTTTAGGCTTTTATAGACTAAACACAATATAAGAAGCCTTTGATCTAAAGGAGGAAAACAAATGTTCCAATCACATCAAGAAAGCACTTGTTTTGGCAATAATGCAATGAGCAACAGCTGAAAAAAGCTGAATAAGAAGGCTGTAAAAGACAACTGAAATTAAAGTAATCCCTTTAAAAAAAATTGATTACAAGGAAAACAGTTTTAATCAGACAAACTGCACTGGATGTGCTGAGGCATTTTGAAAACCTGGTTTATCTGTTCTATAGGAAAAAGCCTCTCTTATCTGACTGGCGTCACTAACCGGGTCAGAACCAAACCACCATAGGTGTTGAAATCTGCTTCAACTGGACCCCAGCATTTCAAAACACTATCAAAGTCAGCCATGATCCAAACAAAGTGAACCTATAAAAAGAGAAAACTAATTTAATACAGGACAGTAAACAAAAATACTGCTGATGGCCAGCAGCCAATAATTCAAGGGTACTACTAAACAATTTATTTAAAATTAAAGGAATGCAAAGTTTTATAAAGCCATCACATGACTATACACCCAATAGTTTTTATAAAAAGCAAGTGGCACTTTAAAAAATCTTCCATTGTTTTCCATGATAAAAAATAATTACAGGATATTGACTGTGCACTCTAAAAACTTAACTGACATGTTTTTCCAAGTATTTTAAACTCAACTTTATTAAAACAGTTCCCATTTTTGCTGTGTTTGTCTAATCAGAATTGATTCAGTAACATTCTTTTGTACAGTTCAACAAAGATTAAAAAAACAATATTAAAAAAAAAACACCTTACCTGCAAGCTGGTAGATTGCTCTGCCTGGTTATACCAAACACCTCTTGGCCTGATTTACCCCCACAGAGCTGACCTTTTATAGGCCCTCCCTCTGTCCTGCCACTGTTTTTTTATGCAGCTCACTGGTCTTCTTGTCTTTCTGCACGTCTCCTAAAATGTTCTCAATCACCATTCACTTGATGTGAATGTCAGTCTCTGGAGGTATCTTTTGTTAAAATGTTACAAAAGTGCCCCTTGTGCTGGAGTCTGCAGGTGCCCTACTTAATCTAATCACCCAAGAAGATCATACCTATGAGAAAAGAAATGCAAAAAGGATCAGAAAACCTGCTCCTACGTGTTTGTGTCTGCCTGTGTTGATCAGTAATGATAAGGTGAGAATTCTTTAACTATTCTTGTCATTATTCATACCTCCCAACAAAGGGTTGTCTTTGCCCCGATCTATTTTTTATACTGGCATTGCAGTGTCAGTGAACCTTTATACTCAAGGCTTCATGGCAATTTTTGAGGTGTCTGTGTTATTTGATCCAGCATGACATCATTTTACAGTGGCACACTGCATTCACCTATTGTACAATGGTTTTTTGGATGTACAGCCGTGGACAAAATTGTTGGTACCCCTCTGTTAATGAAAGAAAACCCCACAATGGTCACAGAAATAACTTGAATCTGACAAAAGTGGTAATAAATAAAAATTCTATGAAAATTAACCAATGAAAATCAGACAATGTTTTTGAATTGTGGTTCAACAGAATTATTTTAAAAAACAAACTCATGAAACAGGCCTGGACAAAAATGATAGTACCCTTAACTTAATATTTTGTTGCACAACCTTTTGAGACAATCACTGCAATCAAACAATTTCTGTAACTGTCAATGAGACTTCTGCACCTTTCAGCAGGTATTTTGGCCCACTCCTCATGAGCAAACTGCTCCAGTTGTCTCACGTTTGAAGGGTGCCTTCTCCAGACGGCATGTTTCAGCTCCTTCCACAGATGTTCGATAGGATTTAGATCAGGGCTCATAGAAGGCCACTTTAGAATAGTCCAATGTTTTGTTCTTAGCCATTCTTGGGTGTTTTTAGCTGTGTGTTTTGGGTCATTATCCAATTGCAAGACCTATGACCTGCGACTGAGACCAAGCTGTCTGACATTGGGCAGCACATTTCTCTCTAGAATACCTTGATAGTCTTGAGATTTCATTGTATCCTGCACAGATTCAAGACTCCCTGTGTCAGATGCAGCAAAGCAGCCCCAGAACATAACAGAACCTCCTCCATGTTTCACAATAGGGACAGTGTTCTTTTCTTTGTATGCTTCATTTTTGCGTCTGTGAACAAAGAGCTGATATGCCTTGCCAAAAAGTTGCAGTTTTGTCTCGTCTGTCCATAGGACATTCTCCCAGAAGCTTTGTGACTTGTCAACATGCAGTTTGGCAAATTCCAGTCTGGCTTTTTTATGATTTGTTTTCAACAGTGGTGTCCTCCTTGGTCATCTCCCATGAAGTCCACTTTGGCTCAAACAACGACGGATGGTGCGATCTGACACTGATGTACCTTGACCTTGGAGTTCACCATGAATGTGTTTAGAGGTTGTTCTGGGCTCTTTTGTTACCATTCGTATTATCCGTCTCCTCCTGCGGCCACGTCCAGGGAGGTTGGCTTCAGTCCTGTGGATCTTAAATTTCTGAATAATATGTGCAACTGTAGTCACAGGAACATCAAGCTGCTTGGAGATGGTCTTATAGCCTTTACCTTTAACATGCTTGTCTAGAATATTCTTTCTAATCTCCTGAGACAACTCTCTCCTTTGCTTCCTCTGGTCCATGTTTAGTGTGGTACACACCATGTCAACAAACAGCACAGTGACTACTTGTCACCATTTAAATAGGCCGACTGACTGATTACAAGCTTGTAGACACCTGTGATGTTAATTAGAGGACACATCTTGGTTGAGCATGTCCCTATGGTCACATTATTTTCAATCTTTTCTAAGGGTACCATCATTTTTGTCCAGGCCTGTTTCATGAGTTTGTTTTTTAAAATAATTCTGTTGAACCACAATTCAAAAGCACTGTCTGATTTTCATTGGTTAATTTTCATAGAATTTTTATTTATTACCACTTTTGTCAGATTCAAGTTATTTCTGTGACCATTGTGGGTTTTTCTTTCATTAACAGAGGGGTACCAACAATTTTGTCCACGTCTGTAAAGGGTGACAAATAGTCACTGTGCTGTTTGGTGACATGGTGTGTACCACACTAAACATGGACCAGAGGAAGCAAAGGAGAGAGTTGTCTCAGGAGATTAGAAAGAAAATTATAGACAAGCATGTTAAAGGTAAAGGCTATAAGACCATCTCCAAGCAGCTTGATGTTCTTGTGACTACAGTTGCACACATTATTCAGAAATTTAAGACCCATGAGACTGTAGCCAACCTCCCTGGATGTGGCCGCAGGAGGAAACTTGATGAAAAATGGAAGAGACGGATAATATGAATGGTAACAAAAGAGCCCAGAACAACCTCTAAACACATTCATGGTGAACTCCAAGGTCAAGGTACATCAGTGTCAGATTGCACCTTCCGTCGTTGTCTGAGCCACAGTGGACTTCATGGGAGACGACCAAGGAGGACACCACTGTTGAAAACAAATCATAAAAAAGCCAGACTGGATTTTGTCAAATTGCATGTTGACAAGCCACAAAGCTTCTGGGAGAATGTCCTATGGACAGACGAGACAAAACTGGAACTTTTTGGCAAGGCACATCAGCTCTATGTTCACAGACACAAAAATGAAGCATACCAAGAAAAGAACACTGTCCCTACTGTGAAACATGGAGGAGGTTCTGTTATGTTCTGGGGCTGCTTTGCTGCATCTGGCACAGGGTGTCTTGAATCTGTGCAGGGTACAATGAAATCTCAAGACTATCAAGGTATTCTAGAGAGAAATGTGTGGCCCAGTGTTAGACAGCTTGGTCTCAGTCGCAGGTCATGGGTCTTGCAACAGGATAATGACCCAAAACAGACAGCTAAAACACCCAGGATGGCTAAGAGCAAAACATTGGACTATTCTAAAGTGGCCTTCTATGAGCCCTGATCTAAATCCTATTGAACATCTGTGGAAGGAGCTGAAACATGCCATCTGGAGAAGGCACCCTTCAAACCTGAGACAACTGGAGCAGTTTGCTCATGAGGAGTGGGCCAGAACACCTGCTGAGAGGTGCAGAAGTATCATTGACAGTTACAGAAATCGTTTGATTGCAGTGATTGCCTCAAAAGGTTGTGCAACAAAATATTAAGTTAAGGTTACCATCATTTTTGTCCAGGCCTGTTTCATTAGTTTGTTTTTTAGAATAATTCTGTTGAACCACAATTCAAAAGCATTGTCTGATTTTCACTGGTTAATTTTCGTAGAATTTTTATTTATTACCACTTTTGTCAGATTTAAGTTATTTCTGTGACCATTGTGGGTTTTTCTTTCATTAACAGAGGGGTACCAACAATTTTGTCCACGTCTGTACATTGTTAAAGAATGAAGATGTGATATAAATAGTGACTTTCCATCAGACAGCTGAGATTGTGAGCCACTGAAGTTAAAACACATTTTCTTGCTACCTGGATAAAGATTATTCAAAAATGGATTTTGATCTCCAAAATGAATTTGAGGGACTGGATCATGTCTCTGTCACAGCAGACAACTGGACTGTGGATAATGGACATTTTCTTTAGATCACTGTACACTAGATTATATCCATAATATAAAGGTAAGATAAACATGGACAGTTTTATGCAGTGTTGCCAACTCACTCTTTTTTCCCCTCTCTCACTTCACAAACCCTATTTCTCACTCCAAAATGAGGAAATTACTTGCAATTTTGTGTTGATTTTATTCAAATTTTCCCCACAATAAGAGCTCTCAAGGCAGGATAAAGCAGACTGAACATGTTCTAAAACAGAACTGAAACAGTCTGTTTTCAGCCTGACATTAATAAACCATTAATGTAATGTAAAAAATGTAATGTAAAAAATGTAATCCATTAATTAAATTATCTTGCTGTGTTCAAGATGATTTAAGTATGCATTTAAAAGTAATGTGAAAGTTACTTTTCCAAGTATCTAGTTACTTTAATCATGCAGTAATTGGTGAAGTAACTGTTACTTTTGAAAAAAGTAACTAGTAACTGTAATTAGTTACTATTTTTTAGTAACTTGCCCAACACTAGTGGTAACATTGACATGGCCAGGCAGAGTGAAGGGAGAGCATCCTATTTAAAGGGCCTTTCTAATTAGCAGCAGGTGGTGTCCAAGGCTGTGAGGAATGAGTCTAATCAGGGGTGAGAGCGAGGCAGGGATGCAGAGCACACAGGAACCATTACAGTTCCCCCTCTCAACGGATGCCTTCTGGCATAACCCTGGGCTTGTCAGGATGGTGTTCATAGAAGGTCCTGATGAAAGCGTCATTGATAGAAAAGTTTCATATTTGTAATCTGCTTTGTCTCAGAGTCTGTGTCAAAGTGCTAAAGATGCTGATGCAGCTGTACTTTATCACTTTGTTTTAGTTCACATGTACTGTTCTGGTGTGACTGGTGTTGAGAAAGTATGACGGTTCCTGAGAAAGAGACAATCTGTACACCAAGTTTTGACCAGATGTACTGAACCAACCCCGCCCTTCCGAGGGCGTGGAGGGTGAAACTGGGCATCCTGGTAGAACTAAAAACAATATCTGTCACAGGTCTGTGGTGGACCACTCCCAGTTACACGGGGTGAGACTGGACATCCTGGCAGATTAGCACATCTGTTGCAAGGTCTGTGGTGGACTTTTGCCAGTTGGTGCATCATGACATGCACTACACAAAGAGCAGAGATAAACAAACCTATCATCTGGTCAGTCACTACAACACATACTGGATTCAGTTTGTCTTGGCCTGTCCTTGCCACTGATAATACCTCTATCTGCCAAGAATGTGCTGCTAGTCCAGCAAAAGCTAGTGGTACTCAAATACTTTGAAAGCAGTTTCATAAAGTGGTCAGTCAGAAAGCAACTCATACCAGCTTGGACGTCGCCCAGGTTAACAAGGTCAGGAGTTCCTGGCAGCGGAAGGCGAAGGACAGAGCTGTGTGGAGGAATCTGAGCAGATCAAACAGTCATTGTCGCCCCCGACAGACTGCTATGATGATGACTGAACCAATCACCATGGACATTTTCTCCTCCACCTCTCGAATAACGGAGCACTTAAAGGACTGAGCAATGTGTGTTTGAGTCAGAATGATGCGCGAATAGGCTCTGAGACTGTTTTTGTATTGTTCTCCACTGGCCAGTGTAATTAAATTTGCTGAAACTTTGATCCTGCCTAATTCTTGACTGAAGGTTAAGAAGGATTTTTCTAACATACTTGGCACCCGAAGCACAGGGACTCCAGATATCTCTCCTCCTGATCCAGCGTTTTGGGACCAAGAGAGGGAGTGTCCCCACCGGCTCCAAAGGGTCGGCTTTGTGGAAGTGAGGCACGGTTCGGAGATGCTGGGAGCAGAACTGGAGAGTGAGGGAGCTGACCTACAGGCGGACTGAAGTGAGTAAATTTAATTATTAATGATTTAAAAATGTTTTGTCCCATTTAGAGTCTGCGGTTGGTCTGAAAATATGTGTAAAAGAGTTGAGAATTAAAAGTTAAGTGTTAGTTACCGTAGGTCCAGGTCCGGTTCGGTAAAGCTTGACTGTGTCCCGGTTAGAGTCCGTCAAAAGAAGTGCATTTCTACTGCGTAAGTGGACACAAATAGCATGCAGGGGGATATCGCGGCAGGATACCCAGAAAAAATACAGCAGCAGGTAACCACGGAGTGATATAAACAGCTGAGAGAGAGAGAGAGAGCAAAAAAATATAAAAGACAAAAAATAGAGAAGATAAAGGTTATAATAACAAATAACCTTAAAGTAGAAAGAGGGAGACAGAGAGACAAAAATATAAAAGACAAAAAAAAAGAGAATAAAGATTATAACGAGAGATAACCTTAAAATAAAGAGAAATAGCGCTAATATAATAAGGATCAACTTTAACATGATAATAACAACCAAAATACCTTAAGGTATAACTCAAAATAAGTTTAAAATAAAATAAAATAACCTCTATAAATAAAAAAATATGATAAAATAACCTCTAACTCGTCGGCCTCCGTCGGTCTATGATGACCATGGAAGAGAATCCTAAACGTCTACTCTGCTGGAACAGCACCGCCTGTGGCTGAACAGGCTGATGCGCGAATGGCAGTCCCTGTCACACAGGTCGCACTTGTGGGTGGTCTCCGTGCTGCTGGGTCTGTGGCGGTTCTTCCTGCGGGTCCTTTTTTCATCTGCTGCAGCAGTTAGTCTCTCTTCACCCGCCTTGAGCTGTCTGGTCAGGGTGCGTCTCCATTTGGAGTGGTCCGTTGCAAGGTCCTCCCAGCGCTCTGTGTTGATCTCCAGGGCCTTCATGTCTCTCTTGCAGACGTCTCTAAGACGTCTGCAAGAGAGACATGAAGGGGCATGAAGAGACATGATTTTAATAAAATAAAATCAATACCTGTACATTAAATAAATAACCACAGTTTGTTTGTCTGGTCGTTCGCGTGTTTGTGTGTGTTTTTAATTCTTCTGGTTTTTCCAGCGTCGTTGGTTATTCTTTCAATATCTGTCTCGTTGTTGCACTTTGTAGTGTGTCCATTTCCGCCATTTTTTTTCCCATAGTCCTTCTTGCATTCTTTGTCGATATGTTAGTTTTTCCATCATACGTATGTCCTCAATAATGTCAGTCCATTGCTCTTGGTCAGGAAGAACTTCTGATCGCCATTTTTTTGTGATTGTTTTTTTACATGCAATCAACAAGATTTTAACTAGATATCTGTCCTCCGCCTGTATAACATTGTCTCTTTTAAGATCACATAGGTACATCAGGTTACAATTCATTGGTATATTATATCCTAATATCCTCTGTATTGTCACATGTATAGATTTCCAGAATGATGAGATTTTGCAGCATTTCCAAAACATATGCGAGTGGTCTGCATTTTGAGCCCCACATCCCCTCCAGCATAAAGATTGGGTATTTGTATACTTTCCTTGAATCTGTGGTGTAATGAAAAAGCGAATCAGGTTTTTCCATCCAAATTCCCTCCATGTTCTTGAATTTGTTGATGTGTGTTGTGTTTTCCATATTTCCTGCCAGCTTTCTTCTGTTATGTTTAAATTGAGCTCTTTCTCCCATTTCTCCTTTATATAGTTACTTGAATGATTGTTTGCCATAAGTTTCTGATATAGCTTTGAAATAATTCTTGTTTTATTTCCTGTATATGAGCTTAAAATGAATTGTATAATCTCGCTCACATCTGTTTGGAGGTTATGCCTAATCTTCTTCATATAATAGTCTCTCATCTGCAGATATCTGAAGAATTCCGATCTTTCTAGTTTAAATTTTCTCCTGGTGTTTACAAAGCTCCCGAGATCTTTTTTTCCGATATTGCCCCATGCTGTGATTCCCTTGTTCACCAGATTTTTGTATCCCCTATCTTGTTTTGCCGGTTCAAACTGACTGTCAAATGCTACCCATTTCAATAGTTTTATGTCTTCCTTTATATTATACTTTTGTACTATTTTATACCACAGTTCTAAAGTAAATTTAGTGATTGGGTCTATTTGTTTGATTTGCTTATATGCATCTTTATCTCCTATTATGCTTTGTACTGGGAGTCCCTCAATTTCCTTTTCCATTTCTTTCCATTTTGCCTCATATCCCTCGTCGCACCAACATATGATATATCTTATTTGTGCTGAGTAGTAATATTCCTTTAGACTCGGTAGGCCCATGCCTCCTTTCTCTTTTGGTAATTGGAGAGTTTTATATTTCACTCTTGGTTTTTTACCTCCCCAAACAAATCTCGATATCATCCTGTCCCACTTTGAGAATTGGGCATCTGGAATCTCTGTTGGTAGAGCCTGGAAGAGGTAAAGTAATCTAGGTTGTATGCTGATTTTGACTGTCTCAATTTTTGAATTCAGATCCATATTTAAGATTGACCATCTATCAATATCTTTTTTTATTTCTTGTTCCAACCTATCATAGTTTGCTTTATAGATTTTGCTTAGATCTTTAGGTATGTTCACTCCAAGGTATTTTATTTCTTTTTGTTTCCAGTTTAGTTTGATCTTATCAGTTATCTGGTTTAGAGGGTTATAGTGGAATGTCAGTATTTGTGTTTTTGTTATGTTTATCTTGTATCCTGATAATTTTCCAAAATTTTCTATCAAGTTCATCATTTCCATTATTGATTCATCTGGTTGTTCAAGGTAAACTATAATATCGTCTGCAAATAGCCCAATCTTGTGTTCTGCCCCCTTTATTGTTACACCTTTTAATTTCTTATTTTGTCGTATCGCTTGAGCCAGTGGCTCTATGAACAGAGCAAACAAGGTGGGCGATAAGCAGCATCCCTGCCTAGTTGATCTTTGTATATTTACTTTGTCTGTTAAGCTACCGTTTATCTTGATTCTTGCCACAGGTTCTTGATACAGCGTCCTTATGCATTGTACTGATTTTTCGTTAAATCCAAAGCGTTCCAGCACACTATATAGGAATTTCCAGTTAACCCTGTCAAATGCTTTTTCTGCGTCTAAACTCATTATTACTGCGCTTTTCTTTTCTTTATGTATTTGATTAATTATATGTATTGTTCTCCTGATATTGTCATGTGTTTGGCGTCCCTCTATGAAACCAGTTTGATCATCTTCTATCAATTCCGTCAAGAATGTCTTTATTCGTTTACATATAATTGTTGTATATATTTTATAATCTACATTTAATAAAGAGATTGGTCTATAGTTTCCGCATTGTTCTTTATCTTTCCCTGGTTTTAAAATAACTGAAATGATTGCTTCGTTCCATGATGGAGGTATTTTGTTGTTGTTCAGCGTCCAATTAAATGACTTTAGGAGTTGTGGCGTGAGTTCTTCTATAAACAGTTTATAAAACTCAGATGGGTATCCATCACTACCTGGTGATTTACCGTTTTTAAGTGACTTAATCACATCTCTAATCTCTTGTGTTGTTATTTCTGCTGTTAGCTTTCCATTTTGTTGATTTCCTATTGATGGCAAGTCCAATGTGTATAGAAATTTTTTAATATCTTTAGTATTTGTTTCTTCAGGTTGCGAGTATAGTTCTTGGTAGAAATTATGGAATATTTCTTCGATGTTTTCTGGGTTAACTGTGGTTTTATTTGTGGTGGGGTCTTTAATCTTATATACATTATTCATTGTTTGTTGTTTTCTTAACTGTTTTGCCAGCAGTTTTGTGGCTTTTGGTCCCGTTTCATAATATTTTTGCTTTAGATATCTATTTTTCCTTTCAATTTCATCCATTTGTGTTTCTTTTATCTTTATTTTTTCTTCTTTAATTTCTTGATATATTTTTGGGTCATTTGTGCTTTGATGTTTATGTTCTAATTCCCTCAGTCTCTCACATCTTTGTTCATATGCTTCCAGTTTAGTCTTATTTGCTTTTCCTGTTTCAACAATTAATTTACCTCTTAACACGGCTTTTAGTGCATCCCATAGTATTGTTGGGTCTACTTCTTCATTGTCATTCTCTTGGATATATTCATTTATGTTTACTTTTATTCTTTCTTTCATTTTATCATCATTTAACAGTCCTACATTAAGTTTCCATGTTGTTTGTCGTTTTCTATTGTTTAAATTTATTTCCATGTATATAGGATTATGATCTGATATTTCTGCCCCTCCAATCCAACAATTTCTCACCCTGTGTCTGTCACCTTCATTCATAAGGAAGTAATCTATTCTAGAGTGCACTTTATGGACTGCTGAATAATGTGTATAGTCTTTTTCGAGTGGGTGCAGGTCCCTCCAAATGTCTACCATACCCATTTCTGCCAGTGAGGTTCTTATGAATTTTGTTACATGTTTTTTTGTCTTCTTAACACTTGTTGTGTCAACTTCATGATCCATGACAGCATTTAAGTCTCCTCCACAAATCAGGACTCCTTCACTGCGTGTTGCTATGAGATCAAACAGATGTTGAAAAAAACCCTTGTCACTTTCTGGTGGGGCATAGATGTTCACTAACGTGATCTGCATTCCATCTATGCTACCCTTTATTATTACATACCTGCCTTCTTTATCCTGGATTTCCTGTTCACATTCAAATTGTATTTTATTTGAGATTAGTATCATGACCCCCCTTTTAGTTCCTCCCTTAAATGAACTGTAGTAGGAGTTCTTATAGCCAAATCTCTTTAGTTTCACATGTTCTGTCTTGCTCAAATGTGTCTCTTGCATAAATATAATTTCGGCTTTTTCTTTCTTGAATTTTCTTATTATTCTTTCCCTTTTAACAGGTGAGTTCAGACCATTCACGTTTAGTGTTATTATCTTAAGATTTTTACCCATAATCATGTTTTTCCATTTTTTTAACCTGTGCTCCTAGCCCCTTTAACAACAAAAATAACACATATTTATATAAAAACACATTAAAAAATCTCGACCTCCGTACTTTGGGCCTTTCTTCTGCCCACTGGTCCCTGTTGGTGGGTGGAGGGATTGTCCTCACCGAGTGTAGGGCCCTCCCTAGACCTGTATTTACTATCCAAGAAATAGTCATTAGTCTAGAAATGTCCAACAAATATCACTTAAACCTCTCCTAGCCGTCTGTTTCTCTTTTACCTTGTCTTCTTGGCCTTCATTTCTTCTGTGTCTTTCTTAATCTTTGTTATAATCTAGGCTTTCAGTTGAAAGCCTTGTAGTCTTTCCTGGGCCCGCTGCGCCACGTCTCCCCCCGTCTTTTGCCGTTCACTCGCCTCCACTCCGGCTGTCGTGATGCGTTCAGGGCCTCCGCTGCTCCTACCGTTTCCTCCGGCACGTACACCTCAAGGCCCCGCTCCATCATGTCCTGCGCTGCCTCTCTGGCTGTGTTGTAGGTTCTTACGCCGTTCTCCCAATGAATCCTCATCTTCGTTAGCGGCGTTTGGAATCTAATTTTTTTTTCTTTCAGCGTTTTTTTAATGTTGGCATATTTCTTCCGCTGCTGCACAATTTCTGCCGGGTAGTCATGATCAAAGAATATCTGCTTGTCGCCGATTCGTATCTTTTTTTTCCACGCTCGTGTCAGGATTCTTTCCTTTACATCATATTTCAGAAAGTTTACCACAACTGACCTGGGTGTAGAGCGTGGGTTCGGGTTCTGTGCCGAGGCTCTGTGCGCTCGTTGAATCTGCAGATCCGCTTCGCTGGGCAGTTCCAGCTCTTTTTTTAAGAACTGATCCATGAATTTCGTCATCGAGTTGCCTTCAATGCCCTCCGGGATCCCGAAGATGCGTATATTGCCCCGTCTGGACCTGCTCTCCAAGTCGGTTACTTTCTCCTGCATCCTCTGCATTTGTGCCGTCAGGGTCTGCAGCTGTTCACTTGCCTCGCTATTCCAATCTTCCAGCTCTGATATTCGGGCCTGCGCTTCTGTCATACACGCCCGCTGGGAGCGCAGCTCCTCCATGTTTTCTGCTAGCTTGCGCTCCATTTCTCTTCGGAGGCCCATAATTTCCTCCTTAATCTCTTTTTTCAGCTCCTCCTTAAGAGCCGCTAAATCCTGTTGTAGCTGCCGTTTGAAGTCTCTCAACTCTTTACCCAAACTGGCGATGCCAGTGTTCATGGTATCGAGTGTGTCCTCCATTTTCTCTGCTGCGGTCACCTCGTTTTTTTGAGCCCCGTGTTCAGCGGTTTCTCCTGCGTTGTTGAAGAGGAATTCTTTAATTTTACTCTGCTTTTGTCCTTGTGCCCGGCTCCTTCGTGTTTTCATCCCTTAGTTTATTGATCCGCTTATGTCGAGTTGGCCATTTACCGATGATTTTTAATCCGGCTAGGGAGAGCTCTCTGTTTAAGCGTTATGCCTCTCCGCCATCTTCCCGGAAGTCAGAATCTTGTGTGTGTTTTTAATGCTTTTATGGTTTATGTTGGTGAAAAATGGGTAATTGTTGTAGCAGAGGGACAGACCGCAAGAATGTGGAAGTCAGGCAACATGGGAGAAGCTGAGGTTATTTTTCTTGTTGTGCAGCGCAAGAGGATGAGAATGAGATTTTTGTGTTGTCAGGTGATGGTAAATTTATGCATAGGAATGACAAGAATAGTACACAGTTTTTGGCAAGGTGGAGAAAAAAGTTTGGGTTTACAGGCAAACTTAAAGTGGCTGACTGCCAAGCTCTTGTTGATAACATAAAACAGGGAGCAGATGGCAGCAGACGAAAGCAAGAGAAATATGGTCTGGTGGAGGCAGAGACATGGCTTGAGGCAGCGAGGAAATGACAGGCTGACTTAGAACTTGTGATGGTAAAAAACAAAATTCAAGACTCTCAGCATTCTGACAATGATAAGAAAAGAGACTTGTCTAACATGTGTCCTATCTCCTCCAATCTCCATGCGGACGAGTGTGATGACGTGGCACTGGGCCACGCTCCTCCCCCTATTCCTCCTCCATTTGTGCCAATCCCTGCTGCTTCCCCATGGATATATCCTTACCTCACTAAGATGGCAGCGGCCACGTCCTCCACCGAAGAGCCTCCTCCTCCAACTCCTAAACCCACCAACGTCAGACCCAAGGTCAAGAGCAACAAGGACTTGGGTACCAGGGAGCAGCCACACAGAGGTGCCAAAGAGACAAGTAAATATGCACATCCTTATCCACATCCATCCATCCATCCATCCATCTTCTACCGCTTTTCCGGAGGTCCGGGTCGCGGAGGCAGCAGTTCAAGCAGAGAAGCCCAGACTTCCCTCTCCCCCGCCACCTGCTCCAGCTCTTCAGAGAGGATACCAAGGCTTTCCCAGACCAGCTGGGAGACATAGTCTCTCCACCGAGTCCTGGGTCTGCCCCGGGGTCTCCTCCCAGTGGGACGTGCCTGAAACACCTCAAGTGGGAGGCGTCCAGGAGGAATCCTAATCAGACGCCCATACCACCTCAGCTGACTCCTTTCAATGTGGAGGAGCAGTGATTCTACTCTGAGCCTCTCCCGGATGACTGAGCTCCTCACCCTATCTCTGAGGGTGAGTCCAGCAATCCTACGGAGAAAGCTCATTTCAGCCGCTTGTATCCGCGATCTCGTTCTTTCGGTCATTACCCAAAGCTCATGACCATAGGTGAGAGTAGGAACGTAGAATGACTGGCAAATCGACAGCTTTGCCTTAGAACTAAGCTCCCTCTTCACCACAACAGACCGGTACAACATCCGCATCACTGCAGATGCTGCTCCAATCCGTCTGTCGATCTCTCGCTCCATTTTCCCCTCACTCGTGATCAAGACCCCAAGATACTTAGAGTCCTCCACTTGGGGCAGGAGCCTGTCCCCAACCCAGAGAGGACGATCCACCTTTTTCCGGCTGAGGACCATGGACTCGGACTTGGAGGTGCTGATTCTCATCCCAGCCGCTTCACACTCAGCGGCAAATCGTCCCAGTAAGAGCTGTAGGTCATTGCTGGATGAAGCCAACAGGACAACATCATCTGCAAACAACAGAGATGAGATCCTGTGGTCACCAAGCATGACACCCTCCATTCCCTGGCTGCACCTAGAAATCCTGTCCATAAAAATTATGAACAGGATCGGTGACAAAGGGCAGCCCTGGTGGAGTCCAACTCTCACTGGGAATGAATCTGACCGAATGTTGGCAATACAAACCAAACTCTCACAACGGTCATACAGAGACCGAATAGCTCGTAACAACAAGCCCGATACCCCATACTCCCGAAGCATCCCCCACAAAAATCCCCGAGGGACGTGGTCAAATGCCTTCTCCAAGTCCACAAAACACATGTAAACTGGTTGGGCAAACTCCCACGAACCCTCAAGGATTCTCGAGAGGGTAAAGAGCTGGTCCGATGTACCACGGCCAGGACGAAAACCACATTGCTCCTCCTGAATCCGAGGTTCGACCAACGGCCGGACTGTCCTCTCCAGTACCTTGGCATAGACCTTCCCAGGGAGGCTGAGGAGTGTGATCCCTCTAAAGTTGGAGCACACCCTCCGGGCCTCTTTTTTGAAGAGAGGAACCACCACCCCGGTTTGCCATGCCAAAGACACTGCCCCCGACCTCCACGCAATGTTGCAGAGGCGTGTCAACCATGACAGCCCAACAACATCCAGGGCCTTGAGGTACTCAGGGCAAATCTCATCCACCCTCGGGGCCCGGCCACCAAGGAGGTTTTTAACCACCTTGGCGACCTCAGCCCCTGTGATAGGCGAGTCATCCCCCTCGTCCCCAAACCCTGCTTCCTCCATGGAAGGCGTATCAGTGGGATTGAGGAGATCCTCGAAGTATTCCTTCCACCGCCCGACGATATCCCCAGTCGAAGTCAACAGTGTCCCATCCGCGCCATACACAGTGTGGACGGGGAGCTGCTTTCCCCTCCTGAGCCGCCGGACAGTTTGCCAGAATCTCTTCGAGGCCGACCGAAAGTCTTGTTCCATGGCCTCACCGAACTCCTCCCATACCCGGGTTTTTGCTTCAGCAACCACCCGAGCTGCACTCCATTTGGCCTGCCGATACACCTCGGCTGCTTCGGGAGTCCCACAAGCCATCCAAGCTTGATAGGACTCCTTCTTCAGCTTAATGGCCCCCCTCACCACTGGTGTCCACCACTTGGTTCGGGGGTTGCCACCACGAGATGCACCGACCACCTTGCGGCCGCAGCTCTGGGCTGCCGCTTCAACAACAGAGGTGGAGAACATGGCCCATTCAGACTCCATGTCTCCAGACTCCCTCAGAATGTGGTTGAAGTTCTTCCGGAGGTGGGAGTTGAAGACCTCCCGAACAGGGGCCTCAGCCGGATGCTCCCAGCACACCCTCACTATACGTTTGGGTCTACCAGGTCTGAATGGCTTCCTCCCCTGCCATCGGATCCAACTCACCACCAGGTGGTGATCAGTTGACAGCTCTGCACCTCTCTTTACTCGGGTGTCCAAGACATACGGTCGCAGGTCTGATGACACGAAAACAAAATCGATCATCGACCTGCGACCTAGGGTGTCCTGGTGCCAGGTGCACATATGGACACCCTTATGCTTGAACATGGTGTTTGTTATGGACAGACTGTGGTTAGCACAGAAGTCCAATAACTGAACACCACTCGGGTTCAGATCGGGCAGGCCGTTCCTCCCAATCACCCCCCTCCAGGTTTCATTGTCGTTGCCCACGTGCGCATTGAAGTCCCCCAGTAGGACAATGGAGTCTCCAGGAGGAGCACCCTCCAGCACCCCAGTCACAGACTCCAAAAAGGGTGGGTACTCTGAAACATCATTTGGTGCATAGGCACAAATGATGGTCAGGACCCGTTTCCCAACCCGAAGGCGCAGGGAAGCAACCCTTTCGTCCACCGGGGAAAACTCCAATATAGAGGCAGCAAGGTGGGGGGATACAAGAATACCCACCCCTGCTCGTCGCCTCTCGCCCGGGGCAACTCCAGAAAAGGCCAAGCTCCAGCCCCTCTCCAGGAGACTGGTTCCGGAACCGGAGCTGTGTGTTGAGGTGAGGCCGACTATATCTAGCCAGTATCTCTCAACCTCATGCACCAGCTCAGGCTCCTTCCCCACCAGAGAGGTGACATTCCACGTACCAAAAGCCAGTTTAGAAAGCTTGGGATCAGTCCGCCAAGGTCTCCGCCTTTGGCCGCCACCTAATCCACATAGCACCGGACCCTCATGATCCCTCCTGCAGGTGGTGAGCCCACTGGAGGGCGGACCCATGTAACTCCTTCGGGCTGAGCCTGGTCGGGTCCCATGGGTGGAAACCCGGCCACCAGACGCTAGCCTTCGAGCCCCTCCCCCAGGCCTGGCTCCAGGGTGGGGCCCCGGCAACCCCATACCAGGTGGGGTACACTGAATCCTTGATATACAATTTATCATGAGAGTCTGTTGGATCGTTCTTAGTCTGGCCCTTCACCCAGGACCAGTTTGTCTTGGGTGACCCTATCAGAGGCAAATTGCCCCGGACAACATAGCTCCTGGGATCACTGGGGCACGCAAACCCCCCCACCACGATAAGGTGACAATCCATGAGGGGGATCCTTATCCACAGTTTTCCTTATCCACAGTTTCCAAAAATTTGACCCATTAACGCCTGAAAATTATGAAATATATGCTGTCACTGAACAATATCCTATGATTGAACTTTCAAATCCAGCTTATGTAGGGCCACCTGGACATGATGAAGAGCACCCAGAGGCCCCGCAGTTTCAACCCACAATTTTAGTTTACAGACCATGGACTGATGCCGATTTCTCTGAAGCAGTGAAAGAAATCCCACATCCAAAAGATAAACCCACACAGTTTTTTGAAGGGATGGCAAATCTCCTTGACAGCTTTAAATTAAATGGTCATGAGACAGAACGTGCTTATAGAAAAGTTTTAAAAGTTGATCGGTGTACTGTGTCAGGTAATTGGAGCTCAAAAGACGCTACAGGTCATATTTTGCCTCCAAAAAATGCAGAGTTACAACAACAGATGAGAGAATTGAATGACCGCATTGGAAATAAATGGCGAGTGAAGCATGATTGGACATGAATTCAAAATACAACTCAAAATAAAGGTGAAGGTGTGGAAGCTTACAGGACCAGGTTGCAAGAAATTTTTGATAGCCATTCTGGTTTAACTAAGCCTGCTAATGACACAGGTGTAGAATCTTATTGGCAGCATCTGAAAAGTGTTTTCTTGCAAAACATGCACCCACATCTGACTAAATACATCCACAAATATCTGGTTACATACCACTCTTGTGCATTTGGTGATGTGTTCATCGTCGTCGGCTCCAGCTCGTGTCCGAGCATTGGTTTCGTCTTAGTTTTCAGGACGTTGCCATCTGTGATCGATGTTGATGGAGGATGTGGCTCTGAAGGCCCAGCCTATGATAGAACTGTCGTGGGCAGAAGTCACATTTTATTGTGGGTGGGGGACGTGGTTGGTTTTGCTTTTCTTGTCTTCGTTTGTGTTTATCATCATCCTGTTGTTTTCTGAGCCTCTCAAATGAGTCTGTGCCTTCCCAAGTTCTTCTTCTCCAGGCTGCTCTGTTGGTGGCAAGTTGTTCCCAAGATCTTTTGTGATCTTTTGTGATGGCTTGCTTCAGGGAACATTTTAGCTGGCCCTTGTAGTGCAGTTTTGGCCCACCATGTGGTCTTTTTCCTGTCTCAAGCTCCCCCTGAAGCATGATTCATGGTAGTCTGGTGGGGGTCCATCCGTACGACATGTCCTGTCCATCGAAGGCGGTGCTGCAAGATGGTAACTTCCACACTAGGCAGCAGAGCACGCTTGAGAATCTCATTGTTTGAAAGTCGATCCTCCTAATGAATGCCAAGTATTTGTCTGAGCTTTCTCTGTTGGAAGTTCTCAAGGCGCTTGATATTGCGACAATACAAGGTCCAGGCTTCACAGGCGTAAAGAAGGGTGGAAAGAACAATGACCCGAAAAACCATGATTTTGGTGCGGATAGTTATCGCATGATTATTGAAGACTCGATGACAAAGGCGTCCATATGCTGAGTGTGCAGCTTTTATGCGGTTTTCGATGTCCTTTGCACAAGTTGGTATTTTTGAGAGGATGCTACCAAGGTAAGAGAAATGCTCCACTTCATCGACAGGATTTCTGTTAATCTTAAGGTTTGGTCCTTGAGGAAGTTTGACCATGTGCTGGTTGGTTGAGGATTTTGGTTTTGTCAGTGTTAACTTCTATTCCAAAATGCTCATAAGAGTCATTATAAATGGTAGCTATCCTCTGGAGGTCATCAACAGTCTGAGCTGGTGTGGCATTATCATCTGCAAACTGCAATTCATGGACACTGATGACCGAGGTTTTGGATTTCGCGCAAAAGCGAGCAAGATTAAAAAGCCCCCCATCCAAGCGGTATCACAGATTGATACCAGGGGTTGTTGGTGGTATTTCATTTAGCATTGCAGCCATATACAATGAAAAGCAGGTTGGAGCAAGGACACATCCTTGCTTGAGACCACCAATGATGGGAAAAGGGTCTGAGAGGTTGTCGTACGGTGCCCACCGTATGACGAACCGTTCAGGGTGTTGGAACCTGAGGCAAAGCATTTTGTGTTAGACTTGGGGGGGGGGGGGCGTAGGGAGACCGTCTACATTGACAGGCTGAAGCCCACTTTTGTGTTGGCAGACGAGCAGGTGGTGTTGGCCCAAGCTCCCCGGCGCAGACACCCGTGGTTGGGGGGTCCACAAGTTGGTGTTCCCTCGGTAGGTACCAGCGCTTGCAAAGCTAATGTGTTTCCCCCCTCCCTTTTTCCATCCACAGACTGACGTGCCCTTCTGTACACCTCGCCAGCAGAGCATTTTGACTGGATCGGTGACCCCCCACTACAGCCGCTATGGGTGCCGGCTCAAGCCCAAAGGATGGGGGGGACTAGTGCCCTTTCTGTATGTTTGGGGGGGGGGTGTTGTGTGGTGGTACGGGTGGGGGATTCTCCACCCAGAGACAGCAGCTGGGGGAAAGAGGGAACAGTGTGCTGAAGGAGGAAGTGTCACCGGGGGGTCTTAGACAGGACAGTAAGGACTAGTCGCCCCACGGCAAGAGGAGGCAGTGCCAGAACTGCTGGTGGAGGAGAGGGTGTAAGAATGCGGTACTGGTGTTATGTTATGTTAATGTGCCACGCATGTCTTTGTTCCACACATTGATTATGGTCGGGATTCCTGGGTGTCAATGTATGGAATTAAACATGATTAAAAGAGGATGCACAGAGACCCAGCATATTTTACTGTACTGAATGTTGGAGAAGGAATAAAGTTCGTGTGTTGTTCAGCTTGTTGCCTCGCCTGCTTCCTTTCTCCACAATATCACTTCCCACAACTATGGAGGGATGAGAAGATGACCTTAAAAAGTGGCCTCGTAGACAGTAGCTCCGTTAGTAAGCGCCGCTGCTAAGATGCTAAAGCTGTAAACAAATAAAAGCTCTGAGATATATCAATGTCTCCACAGCAATACAATGGGATGCATTTTGTTAAAAGATGTTGGACATAATCAGATTTACCTCAGAGCTGACGTAGAATCTAGTCAGAGCCACAAAGAACCACAACACTGTACTTGGGTGTTTTAATGTCAGGGTAAAACACAGCTACAGCTGTTCATTTTACCCCAAAATTAAAATGCTCATGCTGCTGTCATTTCCTGAATACTTGTTATTTAACTTAACACATACAGACCTTTTCTGACAATTGTTCAAAATTTTATTTATCTATATTTTGTGATAATTTAAAAATTAATGCCTGCTGAAGCTGCTAGTCCATATTGTTCCAAGGCAGTGCAACGAATGCAACCCCCCCAACCCCCCCCCCCCCCCCCACAAAAAAAACTATTTGATATTGTAGCGAACTCAATATGAGCACCCTACTTGGCTTGCCAAGTGGGTTGACCCTATTGGCGACACAGGTAGGGTGCGGAACTCCGGAGCGGGAGACGTGAGTTCGAATCTCCCGGTGGGACGTCGCCATGTCGAGCAGCACGTTACACTGGTGTCAGAAGTGGGATCTCCTGTCCAAAGCAGTAATGGGGCGCTGACATCGGGACGATGTCGAGAACCAGAGGGGAGTAGTGTAGCGAACTCAATATGAGCACCCTACTTGGCTTGCCAAGTGGGTTGACCCTATTGGCGACACAGGTAGGGTGCGGGACTCCGGAGCGGGAGGCATGAGTTCGAATCTCCCGGTGGGACGTCGCCATGTCGAGCAGCACGTTACATTGGTGTCAGAAGTGGGATCTCCTGTCCAAAGCAGTAATGGGGCGCTGACATCGGGACGATGTCGAGAACCAGAGGGGAGTAGTGTAGCGAACTCAATATGAGCACCCTACTTGGCTTGCCAAGTGGGTTGACCCTACTGGCGACACAGGTAGGGTGCGGGACTCCGGAGCAGGAGGCGTGAGTTCAAATCTCCCGGTGGGACATCGCCATGTCGAGCAGCACGTTACAATATCTTTAAATCGTTAAGCCTTAGGAAGCAAATTGTTACTATTTTTTATTTATTATTTTACTTCATGCAGCCTTCATTCTGGTGACATATATGATGCATAAACATCAGATCTGTGACATCCATACAAGTGAAAACATACCTGCTGTGCTCTTGTGTCTGTCCTGTGTCTGTACCACTGATCACACCAACAGTCCTTTTTCGTTTTCAGTGCATCATCTATGCATTGCCGGTGAGAAGCCTCCATTTATACAGTCTCAATTTATACAGCAACAAGTACCAGAACTATGCCCAAGCATTCAAAAAATACAAAAACCTCAAGTGCTGAAATTAGCTGCCACTTGAGTGCAAAACATGTATGTGGACTATACACTAAAATGAGTTTGAAAAACTTTTAAAAACGTTATTTTAAATGCCCCTGCTACTCCACTCTTGCTGACTGATTTAACACGACTTAAGTCGAAACCAAAAGTTCCGGCCATAATCGTTCCTACAGCGGCACCCCCAGGAATAAGGTGGATACATTCCCGTGTAAACATTCATTCATCTTCTTCCGCTTAATCCTTTTTCGGGTCGCGGGGGGCTGGAGCCTATCCCAGCATCTTTGGGCGAGAGGCAGGGTACATCCTGGACAGATCGCCAGTCCATCGCAGGGCCAACACAGAGAGACAGACAGCCATTCACTCTCACAGTCATTCCTAAGGACAATTTAGAATCCCCAGTTTTGATGCCAATTAACCAAACTTGCATGTGTAAACATTCCTTTTATATTAAAAGAAGGAAATAGGGAGTTATTTTAAAATTCAGTTTTGTGTTGATATGCACTGATTTCTAATTGTTTATTGGTTCCACAAACTCGGTGCTGATCCTAAAACGAACTCTGTTCATGTTTAGTTGGGTTTAGCAACCTCCCAAGCCCTTCGGCTTCTTCTTCTTCTTCTTCTTCTCTCGGTTACTGGCGGATAGCAAACAACTGAAAGGTGCATACCGCCACCTACTGTACAAGAGTGTGTAACATTATGTCATCTGAGCTCGACTCCTATCACCTCCCAGGCCCCGAAATCACGCGATCATGACTGCTTGCGATGTTATTGGGTAGAAAGATGTGGGAGGAGGAGCTTTGCTGTTTACAGTCTCGACTGTAACCAGCAAAGTTGGTTGCAGCCTTTCATCACTCTGGGTTAAAGCGATGTACTGCCTGATCGCTGATTGGTCGAGACTGTAGCCCCGCCTCCTCCTCTACATCTTTCTACCCAATAACATCGCAAAGTCATGATCGCGTGACTTCGGGACCCGGAAGATATGTCTTGTTTTGTGCGTTAAAAATAATTTCTGATATCGGTTGTTAAGCGGAGATATTCTCCAGGATGATGCACGCTTTGAAGGGCGTCAGACACATGACTTCCTCAATGAAACAAGCAGGTAACTGGCATGAAAGTTTATTAATCTATTTAAATACTGTTAATACTCTGATGTGTTAAGTGTTACTTCTTTTTTGGCCATCTCATTGCTGTGATTGTTTAGGTTTTAGGTTAATGGCACAAATACGTATTTTTACTTCCTTTCATCCCTTCGACCACCTTGAGCAACACTCCCCTGTCTGATTAACCTGCCATGCATTTGATGTTGTGGATTCTTCGTTATGCTGAGCAGATAAATACCAATCCAAATGTTTAGGTTTATCACTCTTTAAGTTAAGACTTCTTCCAGCTGATCCCTTTAGGGGTCGTTACAGGGGTGCAGCTACCTCTCTTCTAAGTTATGAAAAGCAAAGCTGGGGCAATCCAAACACAGATCTTGAATGATCTAAGGCAGGGCTATTCAATTACAAAATCAGTTGAGCCACAATTTGAAATCAAGACGTGTAACTGGGCCACACATGTTCAGCGATCTGTTGAATATGACAAATTTCAAACCAACACAGATCAGTATGACAAAAAATATGCACTTTTTATTCATTGTCTTGGTTTTAAATGTGCACTTGGTGCATGACAAAGGCACATCAAAAGTGCATAAAAACACAATACAGTGCTGGGGTTGAACAGAACTTGAAGCTGTAGAAATATTTTTTTTTCTCTTGAACAACAATTAAATAGAATGGGGGGGGGATAAAATTCTGTAAATAACCATTTTGCTCACATCTTACTCAGGCATTTCTCAGAGTGCATAAAAACTCAATGTGCACATTTAGTAGCATTAACATTTGTTTCCCTTTTGAAATAAAATATACTACATCCTGGTCATAACTGACCTTGGCACATCAGAGTGCATTTAGCTGAATAAAAAATAAACTGTCAAACACTTCAGTGCACAAACCCCCCAAGAAAAGATCAATAACATTAACAAACATTGCACATCCACTATTGTGGTTTGTTTTGTTTCAAATCACCACGTGTGAGTAGGAACCTCTTTTTGTAACTGCACATTCCATTACACACATATCAGTCAATCAAGAATGTCTAGTTGAGTTAATGGTACAAAGGGCACCCATTTAATAAGTTGAGTAATGACTTCAGTCTTGAAGGTTAGAGGTTTTTCTCCAAAATTTATAATAATTTTCTTAGTTTTCTACTTTTCTCTGTAAATTTATCTAAATTTGAAACCATTTTCCTCAAATTTGTAATTTCCTTGTAAAATTGACTTTTCTTGTACATTTGAGACTTTATTATAAATTTGTGGATTATGTTATGGCTAATTTTTGTCTATTTTTTTAAATTAAATTACTATTTTTTATGTATATAAATTTGAAACAGAGTGTGGTAAAATTTTGACTTTTTTCCTTATACAATTTACACTTTTGACCATAATTTTGCAGAGCCAGAACAGAACAATAATTTAACTCTGATTTCAAAGAAAAAATATTAATAAAATTGTATTTAATGAAATAAATTAACTTAAATTACCATCATCATCATCATCATAGCAGTCTGTCAGGGCGACAATGACTGTTTCATTTAGGTCAGATCAGATTCCTCCATGCAGCTCTGTCTTTCGCCCTCCACTGCCAGGAACTCCTGACCTTGTTAACCCGGGTGACGTCCGAGCCGGTATAAGTAAAGATGCAGTTATATCTGTTATAATATTTATATATATTTATAGTTTTTTTAGAACTCTCCTCACCACCCAGACAGCAGGAAAAACCTTCCTTATTTTGAAATCCAAATGTTGGCACTTTTAGTTTGTCTGAAGGCTGCTGCCAGATTAAAGTCATTGACTTCGTGAATTTCGGTCATCTTAACTTGCCAGGTACATAATAATGAACATACATTAGTTAATATTGTAGTAGCTGGTGAAGTAAATCCTCAGCAATTCATCAGTCACTCTTGCCTTTCCCTGCATATGAATACTAATCACACCTGTTTGCTATGCGACTCTTCATTATTGTTCCTATGACCAGCGGGTTAAAACCACCATAAATGCCTCCACTGCTTTCATACCTCTTCTGCTTTTTTTCTGTGTTTAAAGTACTTTAATAAGCCCATGCTTCCCTCAGACAGTGACGCTAGCAAGACACTCTGCCTGCCAACTGCAACGGTCAGGCGGGCGGGGAGCTTCTGAACTCCACGCGGATGACGGTCACGCGCGCTGTCCATGTGCGTGCTTGCGGACTGTCATTCCTTCATATTTATTTCTTAAATTTATATTTCCTTGGTGTGGCCTGGGCCACTCGGAGGTTGGTACTGGGCCGCATCTGGCTCATGGGCCGCTATTTGAATAGGCTTGATCTAAGGTGTCAGCTAAGGTGTTATCTCTTACAGAGATCTGATGGATGCTCTTTGTTCCACAGGGACCAAAACAGATTAATTAATATTCAGCAAAACCTCTGTTTAATTCCATTTCATTAGAGGTATATAGTATGTTCTACCATACAGTCATATGAAAAAATTTGGACACCCCTTTAAATATTCAGTTCTTTATTAAAAATGTTCACATATCTATCTCTAACCTTGTTTTTGTTTTTATTTGCATTTTTTTAACATTTATTTTAGCGATTTTAAGTGGGAATGAGTGTGGGGGTGTCCTAAAAAAGATCGGGGTTGTCCTAATTTATTCCTCACTATTTGTTGAGAATTACATTTTACAGAAAATTTGAAAAAAGTCTTTAATTCATTTTTAATTGTTTAGTTGTATTACATGAATCTCCCAGTATTTTTAACATTGATGTTCAATATACTTATGTCCAAATATGTAAAAAAAAAAACAAAACAGGCTTATACAGGGTGTCCTATTTTTTTCACATGACTGTAGATGCTGTGACATACTGTAGGCCCGTTTTGATTATAGGATGTCCATTTTTTGCACTGTCACAGCTGGGCTCTGGTCTCCTTGTGACCCTAAATTTAATGTGTAAATAAATCAGAAAAATCTGCAACATGACCAGAGCTGTGCATAATATGAAGCTCCTGTTTTACAATGTACAAAAGGGGAAAAACACACTCATCACAAATACTTTGACCAAAGTAAAGTTCCCATTTTGATTTAGTTAATTTATTTGGCCAACAGTTCAAAATCTTCTAATATTTTTGCAATACAGAGAACAGAAGACAATTGTTGGGAGAAACTCAGTCATTACTGAACCAGTGTGTGTTGTGTCCAGTTTCCGAGCTCTCTGTGCCAGTCCCATGGGGGAAGATCAGTGGCAAAGCCTGGGGTCCTGAAAACGGCCATCCTGTGTTGTGCCTGCATGGCTGGTCTGATAACTGTGGGACATTTAACACCCTCATTCCCCTTCTTCCCAAAGGTAAGGTTTGAAAAACACATTTTAAAGGTCCCATTAACTGTTAAACTGTGTTTTTTTGTGGGTTTTAATATGATAAGACATCAGCGGGTCACATGTTTGCTATTAAAATATTAAAATGCTCACTTCACAAAGAAATGCTCACAGCCTTTAGTTAGTAAAACTCTTAAAGAAATGAGTGGATTGCACTTTCTGGGTTTTGCAGTGTCACAAACCACCAAGAACTGCCTTCAGTTCTGTGGTTGGCAAACCAAACCAAGTAGAGGTCTCTGTGCCTTGTTCAAAAATATCTTTACCCAATCAGATTAGGGGAAGGGTATCCAATTATGTGCCATGGAGACCAAGGCCCTGACCTCATTACCAGTGGCATATTCTCCCAAAAGCCAAGGGAAGCCATGCTTCCTCTGTTTTATGCCTTTGGCTGTCAGATTTATTAAAGGGGTCATTGACTGAAAAATGGTGTGTCTGTAGGTTTTAACTGTCTGAAATGAGTCTACTGGTCACCTAATTATCCAGAATTATTCAAAACAGTCAATTCTCTTAAAAATAAAAACAAAAAAACACAGCCTTTATCTCATTTTTCTCTCCCAGTAATGTTTTTGACTCTTTTGTGGAAATCGTTAATGTCACATTTAGAAAAAAATCAACCCATGCCATCCTTGAGACCAGCCCACTGCTCTATTATTGGCCTGCCTAGCTGTCCGTCATGTAGATTGAAGTGGTGGCTAAAGGTAGCCTATTAGCCCCTGAGCTAACACTGGTACCAGGACACTGGCTGTAAGCGCAGCTTATATTGTTATTTTCTTCAGATCTTTGTCACCCTAATAGCCATCCCTGTTACCTCCTGGTTCACTCCAGCCCAGCTCCGAGTGGTTTCATCGTGATTCTGCGGTGGATTGCCCGCCACGACACTCTGGTTGCATTTATGGCCCAGGACCAGGGCTACTGGCCGGTGTTATGCCAAGAACCCCCACCGGATTGGTGAGGGAGTTATCGGCATAACACCGGTACGTGTTCCACTGTGGAATCACGACGAAACCACTGAGAGATGGGCTGCAGTGACGCGAGGTACACCGCCGAACCAGGTGATAACAGGGATAGCTATTAGGGTGACTAAGATCTGAAGAAAATAATATAAGCCATGCTTACAGCCAGTGTCCTGGTACCAGTGTTAGCTCAGGGGCTAATAGGCTACAGTACCTTTAGCAACAAGCTGGTACAAGTGATTGGCCGTGGAATCACGACGAAACCTCCGGCTCCCTGCAATCAAAATTTCCCTGGACCAGATGCTGCTGGCTCTTACGTCCAACAATCGGACCGTCCTCCGTGGATCCACTCTGCTCTCGTGGGCAGGGTAGTCACTCCAGCTTTCAGATGGCTGTGAGAGCAGAGTGGAGTCCCACAGAGCCACACTGCCCGTTGAGATCCCTTGGCTCAGTAATTCGTCTCGGGTTGCAGCGATCATCTAGCGTGTGGTGCTAGCGATTTTGTGGAATCATGGCAAAATTTATTGGGAGATAGACTGGACTGACGCAAGATACACCATCGACTGTGGATCAGTGAACCAGAGTGCTGCTCAACCGAACTGGGAAGCTAAAAGCTAGTCAGCTATAATGGCTAACTGATGTAAGAGGGAGAGCGGAGTTGAAACGGTGAAGGGTGGTTCTTAAAGTGACAGGCCTTAAATTGGAGCGTTTAAAGAAAGCCAGGAAAAATAAAAAAACAAATTTGCTTCAATAATTAAAAAGATTACAGAAAATATGAACAAAATATGTCAAACATTTCATTAAGACATACTGTATGTGAGCTATTAAAATGTGGAAAAAGTGCAGTTAATGACATCTTTAAATATATATATGTGACTCGTGCTGGCAAAATGAGTCACTTTGAGGAAATTATCAAAACTGAGGTAATGTTTTTTCCATATTCTGTATTGAAAGACCTTCAAAATGATATTTAATTTGTAGGAAGTGCGCAAAAACGGACCCGGAAAAAGCCAATTTGTTTATATTTTGGCTAAGTTTAAAACTCGTTTTCGATCGGTCAGGAATTACGTCTTCCACCAAAATATATGTATTTTTAGAAAGTACGATGTCTGAGCTTTACAATGATACCAGGTACCCACGGGGGTTTTCCCGGGACTTGCTGCTAACAAACGAAGAAAGTCATGATTTGTGACTTCTCCTGCCTGTAGCTCATAATGACACGGTGCGCAGTCCGACTCATTTTGCTAGCACGGGTCACATATATAGACAGATGTGCAGTCGTATCTATCTATCTGGCCCTATATATATCAATAAAAAGGGCACCCAGATTGTGAAGAGCAATGAACTAGAAAAATACTATGTTTTTTAAAATGTCTACTGTCAAAGAATTGCGGGAGACATCGATTCAACCCCATTTCTTATGATCTTAGAATGGGGAAACAGCGCCCCTCTGGTGTAAATATGTGGTCAGATGCAGTACTACACTCCTACTGAGAGAGGACACCAGATCAAAGATGCCTCCTCTTGACCAGAAAACTTAACCAGTCAGATGAGGCTACAGTTGTACCGCAATAGACAGCCTATGGCTACAGTCACACTGCAGGTCTTGATGCTCAATTCTGATTTTTTGCCGAGATCCGATTTTTTTGTGTGGGGGTTCACATTATTATTTAAATGCAACCCCCATCAGACTCCAGTGTGAACGATCTACAGCTATGAAGTGATCCACATGTGCAGAAGAAAACGTAACGTCAGACACAGTGTTGTGTTTGGGGGACAGAACTTCTTCACCCTGATGCAGCGCAGCAAAATAAAATGTTAAAATCATAAATATGAGACTAGCTCCCTTCCTCTACACACCAGATGATGCTGTGATCAGCTCTGCTTTAACAGAAATGATCGATTAAACAACTCTCTTTAAAATGAGACCCCGTGTCTCAATGAGATTACCTATATAAATAAGGTTAATAATAAATAATCATTGCGATTACAATAGGGCTCTCGCCCACTGATGTTGTCAGTGGCTCTTGTCCTAATAAACTACACGGCTTGTACCAGCGGCGTAACACTGGTCCTGCTGCAGGAAGGAGGAGCCATCAGACTCCCCTCTCCTGTGTGTCCCCCTATCTGGCCATTCTGCTGTACAGTCATGTCCATGTTAACTTTACATTTTAGATATTACAGCAGCCAGGACTCACGGTGTGCCTTTTACAGGGAAAAAGGAATTTGCAGCATCCAGTAAATGTGCCGTTAGTGCGCTTGTTTGTCTGGTGGTTTCAGCCCCGAACCTCCCCCTTCCCCTCGAAATTTTGAAGTTATTGTGCAGTCGGTGCTGACAAAATTACAATCCAGTGATAAAGGGAAGAAGATTGATTAAAAGGAGAGCACAAATCAGCTGTGTCTGCCATGCTTGCTGCATCCTCCACCACAGAATCGTAGCGTCTGTCTCACTTCAATGAGGAAAAGTCGGATGACATGTGACATGACAGTTCCGACTGAGGTCACTTTGGAAATTATCAGATACGTATCCAAATTAGTACCACATATGAAAATGGCTTGGGTCTGGTGTGAAAAAAATCGGATATGTGCCGTTCAGACGGTCGTCAAAAAAAATCAGATATGGGTCACATTTGTGCAAAAAAAAAATGGAATTGAGCATTAAAACCTGCAGTGTGACTGTAGCCTGAGACAGACACTACAATTCTGCGGTGGAGGATGCCGCAGGCATGGCAGACAGCTGATTTTTCTGCTCTCATTTTTTTAATCAGTCTTCTTCCCTTTATCACTGGATCATAATTTTGTCGGCTCCCACGGCACAACAACTTCAAAATTGCGGGTGTGGGGGGGGAGTTCAGGGCTGAAACTGTCAGACATTACAGGCGCACAGTAACTGCACATTTTTTAAAACAGTAATGGCACATTTACTGGACACTGCAAATTCCTTTTTCCCTGTAAACAGCACAGTCCTGGCCGCTGTAATATGCAAATGACTGTGGAGCAGAATGGCCAGATAGGGGCATACGAAAACACAGCCCAGGAGAGGGGAGTCTCTGGCGGCTCCTGTGCAGCACCAGTGTTACACCGCTGGTACGATCCATGCTGTTTATTAGGGCGAAAGCCCTATTGTAATTGCTAGGATTATTTATTATTAACCTTATTTATGCAGGTAATCCCACTGAGACACGGGGTCTCATTTTCAAGACAGCTGTTTAATCGATCAGTTCTGTTGAAGCACAGCTGATCACAGCGGTCATCTGGCCTGTACAGGAATGAAGCTGGTCTCATTTATTTTGTGCATAATGATTTCTGAATGTGTTTAACATTTATTTTGCTGCACTGCATCAAGGTGATGAAGTTCTACCCCCCCCCCCCCACCACCACCACCACCACAATCGTTCTGGGCTCATATTTACTTCCGCAAACACAACGGTGTGTCATACATTGTTTTCTTCTGCGCATGTGGGTCACTTCATAGCTGGAGACAGTTCATACTCCAGTCTGATGGAGGTCGCATTTAAATTATAATGTGAACGCCCACACAAAAAAAAATCAGATCTCAGCAAAAAAATCGAAATTGAGCATTAAGACCTGCAGTGTGACCGTAGCCTAAGTCATGCCCCCTACTTCCGTATATGGGACCTTAAATCGGAAAAAATCTCCACTGAAGTGTGAAGGGCAAGAGAGAAATTATCTTTGAATCCTGATCAAATTTTACCACGAGTTACGCATGTGATGTTCTTCAGTTTAAAAGATAATTTTCCACGTAACCCACGTTGTGGGTTGTTGCATAATAAAAGAGTATTATTTAGTTTATTTTTAAGCCACTTAATGGACTATATCCCCTTGTGTCTTACTATACACGTCACCAAACACAATTATGGTGGTTCTCCTCACCTCCTGTTTTCTGACTGATGAACAGCACAAATGTAATGTATTGTTGGGCAGCTTGGTGGTGCAGTGGTTAGCACTGTGGCAGCACTGCAAGAAGGTCACGGGATCGATTCCACCCCTGACCATCATGGGTTTGAGTCCACCATCAGTGACCCTTCTGCGTGGAGTTTGCATGTTTTCCCCGTGTCTGCGTGGGTTTACTCAGAGTACTCCGGTTTCCTCCCACAGGCCAAAGACATGCAGGTTTGGTTAATTGGCATCAAAACTGGGGATTCTAAATTGTCCTTAGGTATGACTGTGAGAGTGAATGGTTGTCTGTCTCTCTGTGTTGGCCCTGCGATGGATTGGCAGTCTGTCCAGGGTGTACCCTGCCTCTCACCCAAAAGACTCTGGGATAGGGTCCACCCCCCCCCCCAAAAAAAAAAGGATTAAACAGTAGAAGATGGATGGATGGATGTATTGTATTTTGAGAGCTGGAGCTAATCCTCGGGACTGTTGGTTACTTCCACCTGGGCACCCTTCGAAAACAATGACGCAAGTTGCGTGAGTCTATGTTTGTAGTTTTTCAATTTATGTATTTTCACAACCTTTTACTTAAACAGTTAGATGACAATCTACACCATTATTTATGTGGAAAATTACATTTTAAATTGACAAACATCATATGTGTAACTCGTAGCAAAATGTGATCGGGATCAAAGGATAATTTCTCTCTTGTCATTCATCTCAATGGAGATTTTTTCCAGTTTAAGGTCCCATACGCACTCTCTATTAGAGTGTGATTAGCAAACTGTGGTGCCAAGAGACACCAGTTTCATGTGGTATCCTCTAGAGCAGGGATGTCAAATCATTTCATTCTGGGCTAAGACTCTGCAGGTTTTACCTCCACCCAGTGTCTTCCACAAGTGATTTAACTAAATTTCTTCCCACTGATTGCTGATTAGCAAAAACACCTGCTGGGTGGAAGTAAAATGTGCAGGGTCTTGTCCTGGAATGGATTGAGTTTGACATCCCTGCTCTAGAGCCATCAGTTTCCTCAAGTTTGTATCAGACCAATCAAATCATAGGATGTCAGCAGCATCATTGCTGATTGGACATCCTGTTAGCAACATTAGCAAGTGCTAAGCATAGTTATGAATTGGGAGTTTTGGAGTTTTTACTCCAAAATATTTTTATCAGACTATGAATAATGTGGTTACTGAACACTTCCCCAGACGGGAGACTGTCCTTCCTCTTCAACATGGTGAGTGCAATGTTCAAGGGCATCGCCGTAAATTACAATATTATGAAAAAGTTATTATTTTTACAGTAGCCTATAATAATAATAATAATAATACTATAACTTTTTTAAATTCAGTATTCATTACAGGTACAGTGAAATATTTTTAAACCTTTTTTATTTAATTTTGATATGGTTAAAATTTTTTAAATTTAATTACAGTCCATGATATCCTAATTTACTGAGATGCACATGTAACTTTTTGGCCTCACTGCTAACTGAACTAATGTAGTTATGCTGACTTATATACTGTAGGCTATTTGTTGCATGTGTTATTCAGACTGTTTTATTATTTGCTATGGTGGTGCAAACTGTATCCCTGTGTCTGTGTAGCTTCACCAGGTGCTGAATTGTGTTGAAGTGTTTTTGGTCATTTTTAATATTTTATCCAGTTTAAAGTCAGTGTAATAAAACACAGATATTTTTACAGATACTTACTGTATGACCTTAGAGCATTGAGAGAGGCATAAGCTACATTCCGATCCACAGTATACTTCAACTGTATTCTCTACCCCCTGCCCTGTTCTCAGGGAATATCAGTTAACTGCCCTTCACAAAATTTCTCCATTTGAAACACTGTAACCATCGGTTCCCTCCTCTGTGCGTTACCATGGTAACCATGGACACATACTGATACTATGGTGGATAATTTATATTTCTTAAATAAAATATTAATAAAAATATATTTTTATTACTAACAGTTGATATAAACAATAACCAACATCAGTTTAGCTTGTTAATAACGTTAGCAACAGTAGTTTGTTTTACTCGTATTTAAGGCGCAATGGTTTATGGGTAATCTTCCTGTCAACGTCTGGTGAAGTGATGTATTGTTGTTCACTTCTTCCCTGCTCAGTTCTCAGTTCCCTTTGAACTGAAGACCGTTTGCTCCCTTTGGTTTGGAATCTCACTTAATATGGCGGAATACCCTGTGCAGTCCACTTCGGAGTACAATGTTGGGCGATCGGAACGCAACTATAGACAAAAGCAATGCTTTTAGAACCCCCTCAAAAAAACCTTCATTTTACTCGGCTTCCTCAAAAAAAATTACCCACACCACTACTCTTAACCATATGATTTCATTGAATTTCTTCCCACTGATTGCTGATCATTGAAAACACCTGTTTTAGTGGTTGGCTGGAAAGAAAACCTGAGATTTGGCCCTCCATAGCAGATGATTGGACAGCCTTTGATTATGGCAGGGGAGGGCAATCGTGTGCTACGGAGGACCATTCCACTTCAGATTTTCTGTTCCACCCAGTATTTTCAGCAGGTGTTTGCTCTGATCAGCTTTAAGGATTGCTAATAACTGAAAACACCTGCTGAAGACACTGGGTGGAGCAGAAAACCTGCAGTGGAATGGCCCTCACTGCCCACCCCTGGATTAGAGGTTCATTCAAGGGTGTCCAATCATGTGCCATGGAGGGCCAAGACCCTGCAGGTTTTCTCTTCTACCCAGTCTCTTCAGCAGGTGTTTTCACTTAACAGCAATTAGTGGGAAGACATTCAGTGCAATTTGCTGTTGAAGACACTGGTTGGAGGTAAAGCCTGCAGGGTCTTGGCCCTTTCATGGGATATGATTGATCACCCCTGGGTTAGAGCCTGAGCAGGATGGAAACCATTTCAGACAGAGCTTTACAAAGCATTTTTTAAGAGCTTTAAAACGGCACAGAAATTGATTTTGCTCTTTAAAATATATCTACAGTATATAGTCATGTAGGACACCCTGTATAAGCCTGTGTTTTTTAACATATTTGGACATATGGATATTTAATATCAATGTTAAAAAACTGGGAGATTCACGTAATACAACTAAATAATTAAAAATTAATTAAATACTTTTTTCTAATTTTCTGTAAAATGGAATTCTAAACAAATAATGAGGAATAAATTTGGACACTCCCCATCTTTTTTAGGACACCCCCACATTCATTCCCACTTACAATGGCTAAAATAAATTTTAAAAAATGCAAATAAAAACAAAAACAAGGTTAGACAGATATGTGAGCACTTCTTAATAAAGAACTGAATATTTAAAGGGGTGTCCAAATTTTTTCACGACTGTATTATCAGGAGGACAAATCTTGAAAATAATCTCTGGAAAATACACAATATGGGACCTTTAAAGGTCTGATGACACGTTTTTGACTTCCTGTAATTTTTCAACACATAATACAATATGACAAAATAGGTTGGTCTGCGCAGTTCTAAGTCAAACCGGCTTTTTTTCACGCGAATATCCGACGTTTTCATGAGCGCCACATCACCAATTAGGTCAGTGGCTGGAAAACCCCCCCGGCCATATTGTAACGTCATCGACAGAACACAGCGCTTGGCTGCCCATTGTACACACAGGATGGAAGCGGTTGAAAACATCAACGATGGTTCCAGCACATGTAGTCTGGAATTGGTTTGTGTTGTCCAATCTTCAGACGATTATAGTTCAGAAGAATTGGATGATATTGAAGAATCGGGGGGGGGGGGGGCATCAGACCTTATAGGTTTGAGCCGTGCCAAGCGGGCATCGTGCCAAGCCAGTCACACTCAGAGAGTGACGGCTGGAGAGGCACACATGACAGCCGCAGCAGCAGTGACAAACACACGGCGGGGGAACACCAGTGTTACAGATATTGCAACAAATTATTTGTTCATAAATATAATTTATTTAAACCCGATTTTTCAATAAAATCATAGCAGTGTATTCTCTGTGGCTCAGGCATCGGGTTTATTATTCTATACTGCTCAGAAAAATAAAAGGAACACTTTGAAAACACATCAGATTTTAATGGGAAAAAATAAGCTGGATATCGAAATTGTGGCAGGCTAGTCCAGCTTACTCAGATTAAAGGAACACTTTTTAATCTGAGTAAGCTGGACTAGCCTGCCACAATTTCGATATCCAGCTTATTTTTTCCCATTAAAATCTGATGTGTTTTCAAAGTGTTCCCTTTATTTTTTTGAGCACTATATTTTGAGTTCTTGTTGTTTTTGTTTTGTACATGTGTTTTATGTGCATTTTGACCCACTTTCAGGTGGGTACTGTCCAAGAGTCGCCAGTCCGAACACATGTGCCCTTTTCTCTCTTTGACAGTCAGCTGTGCATGGTTTGTGTGCATCATCTGCTGTGTTGTCAGCCAGTCAGTGTTGCCAGCACTATCATGACGTGTTAGCCACTCCACACAGCCGTGGTTCTGTTGCGTCCCTTGAAGCGATGTCGGCCCTGGGGCGCAACCGTGGTTAACACGTCTCCTCTCCATGTACGCTGGGTGATGTCAGCCCCGAACGCGAACTGTGGGTGTTTGTGTTTATATTTGTTGGTCTTCACCTTTTTGGGAACTGTTGTCATCATTCTTATGTTCAGTACATGTGCTGTGGTGAATTCTGCACCTAAATCCATTCATCATGACCCTCCGTGCGCTCTTACACAGGGCAGGGAAAGGGAGGATGAAATAACGAGGATTTGCGGGCAGGGTTCATCACAGCACATTTAATACAGAAAGACAGACAGTTCCCTGAAAGATGAAGACGTACAAGAAACACAGACACACTTACTGATGGCATTTGGGGGCAGACATCGCCCAGTGAACGAATGAGAGGGGACGTGTTAGCCACAGGTGCGCCCCAGAGGCGACATCGCTTCAAGGACGCACGAGAGCCACAGCGAACATGGAGTGACTAGTGTGTCGTGAGAGTGCTGAAAATACTGGCAGACTAACAGCACAGATGACAATACTATGGACCAGCAGCGCATGACTGGCAAACGGCCGCGAAGTACACGCACTGCTGGTGATGGTGTGATGAAAAGCACCTGGGTCAGGACCGGGAAACATGATCAGCAGGAGTTTGAATCAGCTGGTGATAATGATAGAGGGGACATGCCCGGACCGGCGAGATGTCAGCATGAGATCACAGAAAGTAAGTCAAAGCTGGGCATAAATCCATTAATCCTTCCCCTCCTTGTGCGCTCCTCCTGCATAAAAGCGCACGAGGAAACTTAATAACAGTTGGAGCTGAAGCGTGTGATGTGGTCTTTCACGGTTTGATGTTTACCTAAGCATGCGACACAAGGCGAAGGCATAGCTGTAAAATTAAAACAAGAAACCAGAGAAACTGTGAGCTACAAAGCTGCTGTCATTCCAGTCAACAACACTGGAGTCTGTTCTCCCGCTTATGTCATGGGGGTGCCGCCCTTAATTTGGTGGGCGGCACCACAGTCCAGTCAGCGGCTGCTGTTTTTTGATGATAACTAGTTTATGCAGGCGCGGTTGTAAATGTTATATTGATCATTGACAATGACTTTTGGGTTTACACAACATCCTAAAAAATGTCAAAATCGTGTCATCAGCCCTTTAAATGTAATCCTGCTCTAGGCATCCAAGATTGATCTCTTTCCACAGCACTCCTTCACTGTAAATAAATCATACTCATTTTCTATCATCTGCTAAGTTAACTCAACTGTCATTTACACCCGTATTCTTGTCAGTACCATTTTATAAGTGAGAAGAAATGGAATGGGACAGTAAACAGTGGGTGGGAATGGGTTTTTATAAGATTCAGACCTATAAATGGTTAAAACCTATAAGAGCAACAACTGAAGATAAAGATCAAATATTCAGGGGCGAAACAAAAGGGAAATTCAAGTCAGATGACATGATTGAGCAGGAAATTACTTGTAGGGACACAAGGCTACACATGAAGTGACTTGTTAAGTAGTCTCAGGATGTAAAAAGGTCACAGATAATAGGATAATAAGTTTCTTCAGGATTGTTCCTTACTTGGGTGTCTGGAAATCCTTAGTCTTAAACAGCCTTAGTTTATCCAAAATTACGGTCTTAATTATCCTTAAAAGTGACAATTAGTCCTTTAATCTGTATGTTAAAGATCTTAAAAGTACCACAGATACGATAAACATGATACCTACGGTATGTTTTCTTGTGATTATGGGGGAAATCCTCATAAATTTTGTGAATTAGTAGTTACTCTTTTTGTGTTTTAACATAACAGTAAAATGAACAGAATGAACAGCAATTATTTGTCAAAAATTTGTAATTTTTTCTCACTAATTTGCAGCTTTTTTTCTCGTAAATTTACGCCTTTTTTTCTTATCAATTTTAGGACTTTTTCTTCGTGAATTTGTGACTGTATTTCCCATTTGCTGTGAGTTTTGTTTGTGTTGGTAGGGAATAGTTTCAGGTATTTTACTTTATTAACTCTATTATTACCCAAAATAATTTCAGTTCCAGTAAAAAATTAAAACGACTAATTGTAATGTATATAGGGTTTACCATATGGAAAAAATTCAAATGGCTTAAATTTGAACAAGTGGCATTGAAAAAGGTCTTAAAACGTCTTAAATTTAACTTCCTTACAGTTGCAGAAACTCTATTTTAGCGTGTAATCTTGCAGGTGATGGAACAGCTGCATTCTATTCTAAAGGACTGTAATTAACGATGTGAGTGCACCTGCTCTTTACCAACGTTTTACAATCATAGCTGGCTGATTAGGAGTTTAGGTGGAGCTTCTTCCCCTCTTCAGCTGATTGATGTTTACTTACTGTAAATATAGATAATGGCTTGATTAAAGAAATGCTGTGTGTCTCTGTCTCTGTCTCACTACTTCTTCATTTCATGTCCTCGGACTCAGAGTGCCGATATGTGGCGGTGGACCTGCCTGGTCACGGTCGCTCATCACATCGTCTTCCCGGAATTTTGTACAAGTTTATTTCATATGTGATGGATGTACGCAGAGTGATTGACGGTGTGTGACTTCAAGCATGTGCAGGAAACATCACTGACAAACACAATAAAGCTGATTATTTTATTCTTGATTATACACCACTTCACATATTTCAAGGAGATTTTTCACAAGCCATATTGCTAAAGCTGTTGTGTTTCTTTATGACTGCTGAATAACAGCTGTGATATACTTTTTTTTTTTTTTGGCTAAAAACAAGTCTCGATGTTTTGTGATGATGACACTGAACCTGGTTGATGATGTGTGAAATTACTCCCACAGCGATGCAGTGGACCAAATTTTCCATCATAGGCCACAGCATGGGTGAGTGCCAAAATAAAGAATTGGAGCTTTGACATATTTGTGGTATGTGTTTATTAATGGTCCACATTTTATTTCAGGTGGTAATATCGGTGGGATGGTGAGCAATACATTGCATTATGATTAATCTATTACACTATGTAATATAATTGTTATTGTATGATATTGTGTGTTATTTCATAAATGCTTATGGTGTAAAAATGTATAAAAAGCCATTATCCACTTTAAACTTGGCTTTTGTAACCTGATCAATGAGATTTTAAAATTATTGTGTAAGAATGGCACATTTGCACATTTTAATTTGCATATAATAATAATAATAATAATAAATCAGTCTTATATAGCGCTTTTCTAAATACTCAAAGACGCTTTACAAAGCAGCATAGGGACAAACATACAGAGAACAGGTAAACAGACAAGGTAGGTACACATAGGTAGAAGAGGCAGTCAGTTTTCGTAGGTAGATTTGAAGAGATGGGTTTTGAGTTGACTTTTGAAGGAAGCAAGTGTGTTGGCAGACCGGATGTGAAGGGGCAAGGAATTCCAGAGGGTTATTGCATATGATCGCAATAAAACAACTAAAGAATAAAAGTTGACATATATTTATACTAAGGATTTCAAGTTTTACCACTGCAGTGGAAGCAAAGTTTGATGACCTTTTTGGGCATTTTACTTTAGGATAAACAATTGGGAAATAACAGTCTGCCCAAGAACAAGAAAATTTTCTTACACAATGTCACTGAGGCTCCGAGGTTTGATTGAGGTGAAATCATCATTTATTGTTTTTCACAGTTCAGTGCTGTGTTTCCAGAGATGGTGAATGCCCTCATTCTGCTGGATTCATATGGATTTATACCCACCGACGTGGTATGTTTTTTTTTTTTTTTTTTTTTTTTTAAATTTCCACATTTGTCTATATTGTGAAATTGTTTAACAATGTGCTGCTTCTGAATATTTAACCATCTGACTGCACACCATATGAAACAACAAATTAGGGTTGTTGCGGTAGAGGACTTTCCCCTGCGGTGACGGTGGATAGCTCAACACCGCAATATACGGTATTATTGCAAATATTTTTAGGACCCTGTGGTCTCATAATTTAAACAGGGTTCACAACTTATGTGGCAAACAATGGAAGCTGTGAGAAACTCCCTGCAGTTTTGCTTTCAACTTTATGTGCATGTGTGACAATTGTGCGGAGCTCCGGTCTTTCTACAGGCATGAACTGCTGATTCTGTAAAAAAAAACAAACAAACGATCATTTCCATAAAGCAGTGGGGGTAACTCCAGTATTTCAACTATTGGGAGGATGGACTGAAGACTGCAGCGCCATTCAGCTTACTTAAACAGGACAGCCTCTGTACAGGACCCTGCGTGGCTCTTATCTCAGTGATTTTTGGATTTTTGCCGCTGTCCGAAAAATCACGTTCAAACAAGCAATGCACTACACAGTAGTTCTTTCACTCTCTGACCTCAATTGTCAGGATCATAAACACTCTGCTCAGAAGGAAATAACATGCTTTGTGCCCTGTCAGTGCTCAGTGTCACAGCTGTATTTAGCAAGGAGTCCAAACGCTTACGCCACTAACTGCCTGCTGGAGCCCATCTGGAGAGAGCGTGCCCCACACGGTGCTGCTGCCAGCACCCGGTGCTGTGAAAGCTTCCACAGTACCAGGTGCAAACATGCTGTTGGCAATAAAAATACACTTAACATTTAACAATTTGTTTAATAATCAATAGGGGAACATAAATGAACAAGATATAGCCACACACACAAAAAAGTGAACACCGCGGTTGTTGCGGTTGCTCGTTATCCTCCGCGGTAAGCTTGTCCACTACATAATTGCGGTTATTGTGACGGCCCTACAACAAATGAAAGAATACAAAAATTTGTGTGTTAAAAGCAAGTGAAAAGTAAAATGGCAACAAAAAAAATGCTTCCTTTCACCCAAAGTAAAAATACAATATGAGATGTTTAATGAGCTGATTGTCCTTAGTGACATGTGTCAGATTAGGCAGGTAGGCCAGATTGTATGGTACAGTGGGGCAAAAAAGTATTTAGTCAGCCACCAATTGTGCAAGTTCTCCCACTTAAAAAATGAGAGAGGTCTCTAGTTTTCATCATAGGTATACCTCAACTATGAGAGACAAAATGAGAAAAAAAAAATCCAGAAAATCACATTGAAGGATTTTTAATGAATTAATTGGTAAATTCCTCGGTAAAATAAGTATTTGGTCAATAACAAAAGTTCATCTAAATACTTTGTTATATACTCTTTGTTGGCAATGACAGAGATCAAACGTTTTCTGTAAGTCTTCACAAGGTTTTCACACACTGTTGCTGGTATTTTGGCCCATTCCTCCATGCAGATCTCCTCTAGAGCAGTGATGTTTTGGGGCTGTCGCTGGGCAACACGGACTTTCAACTCCCTCCAAAGATTTTCGATGGGGTTGAGATCTGGAGACTGGCTAGGCCACTCCAGGACCTTGAAATGCTTCTTACAAAGCCACTCCTTCGTTGACCAGGTGGTGTGTTTGGGATCATTGTCATGCTGAAAGACCCAGCCACGTTTCATCTTCAATGCCCTTGCTGATGGAAGGAGGTTTCACTCAAAATCTCACGATACATGGCCCCATTCATTCTTTCCTTTACACGGATCAGTCGTCCTGGTTCCTTTGCAGAAATACAGCCCCAAAGCATGATGTTTCCACTCCCATGCTTCACAGTAGGTATGGTGTTCTTTCTCTTCCAAACACGACAAGTTGAGTTTTTACAATAAAGTTCTATTTTGGTTTCATCTGACCATATGACATTCTCCCAATCCTCTTCTGGATCGTCCAAATGCTCTCTAGCAAACTTCAGACGGGCCTGGACATGTACTGGCTTAAGCAGGGGGACACGTCTGGCACTGCAGGATTTGAGTCCCTGGCGGCGTAGTGTGTTACTGATGTAGCCTTTGCTACTTTGGTCCCAGCTCTCTGCAGGTCATTCACTAGGTCCCCCCGTGTGGTTCTGGGATTTTTGCTCACTGTTCTCGTGATCATTTTGACCCCACGGGGTGAGATCTTGTGTGGAGCCCCACATTGAGGGAGATTATCAGTGGTCTTGTATGTCTTCCATTTTCTAATAATTGCTCCCACAGTTGATTTCTTCACACCAAGCTGCTTACCTATTGCAGATTCAGTCTTCCCAGCCTGGTGCAGGTCTACAATTTTGTTTCTGGTGTCCTTTGACAGCTCTTTGGTCTTGGCCATAGTGGAGTTTGGAGTCTGTCTGTTTGAGGTTGTGGACAGGTGTCTTTTATACTGATAACGAGTTCAAACAGGTGCCATTAATACAGGTAACGAGTGGAGGACAGAGGAGCCTCTTAAAGAAGAAGTTACAGGTCTGTGAGAGGCAGAAATCTTGCTTGTTTGTAGGTGGCCAAATACTTATTTTACTGAGGAATTTACCAATTAATTCATTAAAAATCCTTCAATGTGATTTTCTGGATTTTTTTTTCCTCATTTTGTCTCTCATAGTTGAGGTATACCTATGTTGAAAATTGGAGACCTCTCTCATCTTTTAAATGGGAGAACTTGCACAATTGGTGGCTGACTAAATACTTTTTTTCCCCCACTAAGTGGTTTTATCATCTATTAAAGGGGTAGAATTTAAATGTTTCACATCATCAAACAAATTTTAATATTAGACAAAGATAACCCAAATAAAAACAAAATGCAGTTTTTAAAAATGCACTCCAGCGGCTCTAAAACTACTTCTGTTTTGCCCAGAATAGTATATTGTGGCTTTTTATACACAAAAAACTTTCATTGCCTTCGAATGGCTTGGAAAGAGCTTTTACATCTTCCACCTATTTAAGTATGTGCAGATCTATGAATATTCTAATTACCTCCACCCATACTCCCGCCCACCAGTAGCTGGATGAAGATGAGGACTCTGAGAAGGTGATCCAACTTGAGGAAGTAAGGTTTCCTTATGTGAACCTGCGGAAGGATCATCGGTGGAATGGAGAGTTGCTGGAGGGCTCCACGCCAGTGTCTGGTTACCCACTCATCGCAGATCGACTCGCTGGGAGCTGGTGAGCAGTTTGCCTCGGTCCGGTGCACCCACCAGCCGGCTTGCCTCCTTCGGCGCGCTCTCCCTGACTCACTCCGAAGGCCGGGGAGACCTCGCTTCGAGCTGCTCTGAGGCGAAGAGCTCGCCGGCCCTCAGCGAGGCAATCCGTGGTGAGTGGGTAACCAGAGACCACTCCTTCGAGGGAAGAGGGAGGAGCCGAGGAGCGCTCGCTTGCCCTCCCCAGTCTCCTTCAGAGCAAGCCGGCAGCAGGGCGCACCAGCAGCTGCTTCCAGCAAGGGGAGCCCTCCAACCGGGCAGTGACTCTCTGCTCCACCGAGAATGATACTTCCACAGGTTCACCTACGATGATACTCGCCCGGCTGTTGCACCACGCACACCAGGGCCGTCTCCCTCGGCATGCAGGCTGCAAACCCGTGTCCTCTCCAGTATTTTAGCAGGGACACTGAGGTTTTTCCAAATAAAAATAATCATTGCTGTCGGATTTTTATGTCTGTGGGTAACACATGTAATTTAAAAGAAGAGGATTTCTTGCTGGGCAGCGCGGTGGCGGAGTGGTTAGCACTGTGGCAGCACAGCAACTCACCCTTGGCCAGGGGATCCTGGGTTCATTCCCAGCCCCCGACCAACAGTGATCTGTGTGGAGTTTGCATGTTCTCCCCGTGTCTGCGTGGGTTTACTCCGGGATTTCTCCGGTTTCCTCCCACATGCCAAAAACATGCAGGTTAGGTTAATTGGCAACAACTGGGGATTCTAAATTGTCCTTAGGTATGACTGTGAGAGTGAATGGTTGTCTGTCTCTCTGTATTGGCCCTGTGATGGACTGGCGATCTGTCCAGGGTGTAGCCTGCCTCTCACCCAAAGATGCTGGGATAGGCTCCAGCCCCCCCGCGACCCGAAAGAATTAAGCGGAAGAAGATGGATGGATGGATTTCTTGCTCACACAGCTAAAAACTGAACACACATAATCTGCCATCTTCCCCAACTTGTAAAAGCTCCTGCTACTCCTGGCCTGTTTTTTTTTTTTTTTTTAGTCCTCTGCTCCACTCTCTTCCCTGAGGTCTGTAGCCATGCCCAGTGCTTAGCCTGATTAGTTAATGTTATAACCAGTCAGGTTAAGCAGGAATGCTTACATAGCTAGAAGCACTCTGTCCAAAGTCGCCCCTCTGGGGGGGCGGCGCTTAAGTGAAACTTTACAGCAAAAAAAAACATATGGGACATTTCAGTGATTTTGCTCTTGATATGTCTTGTAAGCCACAAAAAGCACATTACAGACATGTTAACTACAGAAAAAATTTGATTTTTGCCAGAGTGTCACTTTAAATGATGATTTCATTTACTAAGGGATAAAGCTATCGAAACCTACCTGGCCCTATGTGAAAAAGTAATTGTCCCTTAAACCTAACTGGAAAAGCACTCGGAGAGCGCAGACCTCCGCCAAGCGCCACAGTTCCCCCCATACAGTGTTTATGTGTACGTTTTCAGATTCCTTGACCATGAAAACATATGACTAGCAATTGGATTCACAATGATAGGATCAGTGGTTCAGTAGTTATTGACGAAAATGGCATTTTCCGTTATGGCGGTTTTCTTCTGGAAGGTGATCCGGATCACCACCAAAATGTAATCATCTGTAGGATACCCCATTTCTGACAATCTGTGAAAATTTCATGAAAATCCGTCCATAACTTTTTGAGTTGTCTTGCTAACAAACAAACAGACAGACAAACAGACAAACCAACGCCGATGAGCACATAACCTCCTTGGCGGAGGTAATAACTGGTTGTGCAACCCTTGGTGATAACAACTGCAATCAAGTGTTTGCGATAATTGGTAATAAGTCTTTTACATCACTGTTGAGGAATTTTGGCCCACTCTTCTTTGTAGAATTGTTTTAATTCAGCTACACTGGAGGGCTTGAGCTTGAGGTCACTAATGGCTGGACATTCTCCTTTAGGATTTTTTTGGCAGAGAGCAGAATTCATTGTTCCATCAATGACAACAAGTCGTCCAGGTCCTGAAGCAGCAAAGCAGCCCTAGACCATCACACTACCACCACCATGTTTGACTGTTGGTATGATGTTTATTAAATGCTGTGTTAGTTTTAAGCCAGATGTAACTGCAAGCACGTCTTTCAAAAAGTTCAACTTTTGTCTCGTCAGTCCACACAATATTTTCCCCAAAGTCTTGGGGATCATCAAGATGTTTTTTGGCAAATGTGAGACGAACCTTTGTGTTCTTTTTGGTCAGCAGTGGTTTTTGCCTAGGAACTCTCCCATGGATGCCATTTTAGCCATTTTCTCTTTCTCATTGTTGAATTATGGACCAGTGTCCAAACTGAGGCCTGCAGTTCTTTAGATGTTGTTCTGGGCTTTTGTTTTTCATCTGTTCTTGAATTTCTTTAGATCACAACATGATGTGTTGCTTTTTGAGATCGTTTAGTCTACTTCACTCTGTCAGACAGGTTCTATTTTAGTGATTTCTTGATTCAACAGGTCTGGCAGTAATCAGGCCTGGGTGTGGCAAGTGATATTGAACTCAGCAAAAATGTGGTTAATCAGGATCAGGTAGGTTTGGATAGCTAGTATCCCTTAATAAATGAAATCATAATTTAAAAATATTCATTCTGTATTTACCCAGGTTATCTTTGTCTAATATAAACATATATTTGATGATGTGAAACATTTAAGTCTGATACATGCACAAAAAAAAAAAAATCAGGAAGGGAAGAAAATACTTTTTCCACAGTACTGTTAAAAAAAAAAACTGTATATACCAGCATTTTCTAGTGTATTGGAGCATTTCCAATACTGGTTTTGGAATTGGAACAAATAATTTAAGCAAAGTCTAAACAAGAGCATGATACCTATTAGCCAGTGAGATTTTTTTCTATACATAGACACTTAGATTTGATTTGATCTCTTGCAAGTCTGAAACATCAACTTGAATATGTTTCTCAAAGCAGGGATGCTCAGCTTTAGCAGCATACAGTTTTAAGTTTTAAAACAGCCCCTCCTCAGACAGAAGCACCTTTACAGCGACCTCCAGCTAATTAAAGTTTGATTGATACCAAAATGCTTCATAACTTCATGAGGCGATCTTATGATAAAATGGAAAAAATATGCAGTCTGTTTGACATTTAAGAAATGCTTTTAGCTACCAGTGTAATTGAGTCTGCTTCAGTTTTGCCCTTTGGTTTTTGCTAAGGGTTTATATATTATAATTATTACATTTTCCCTCCACATAGTATTTCACAACACTGCACAGTGGTTTTTAAATGTCCTTATCATAATTTAAAATGGTTATCCTGCAGAAAGAAACACCAGACGTGATCAGAAAAGGTATGAATCAAATGCTCGAGTATGAAAAGAAGGAAGAGGACAAGAAGAGAGTGTACACCTTTGACAAGGCGGTAGAGCGGTATTAAAACTTTCAGTCTCATTTGATTTTAAGGGACTACTGAACATCCACTCATTCAGAAACTCTGGTTTTACAACCCTCAGGTTGCTGGCTGCAAACCAGACTCTGACAGAACAGTCTGCAAAAATCCTTCTGGAGCGTGGTCTTGTTCAGGTTGAAGGGGGTATGTTATCTTCCTTTTCACTGCTTTTTTTGGCAGTTGACATTGGCATCAACACCTTCCTTAAGCTGAGTTCACACTATAACATTTGGACTGACTTTTACATACGTTTTGAAAAATCAGAGAAATTATTCCAAACATTGGTGAAATTACATTCATGAACAGGTTTTTTTTAATCCAGTGCACACCAGCTTTTACAAACCTTTGCTAGCATTTGCCAGCATTGCATTCAGCGTTGGCAAACTTTTGCCAACTTAGGCTCGTGTATGTGTTGCTGTCGCCAGCTTAGGTTAATGTAAGCAAACGAATACTCAGCGCAGGTCAGCTGACATCAGCATCAGGCGACGTTCATATAAAGATCAGTGTTTGTGGAGGCTTCCTGCCATTCTGGAGCTGCTTTTTTGGGTGGATTCACACTTCAGAGGACCCAAAGGAGCCACATGGGTCTGTCCTCCAGTGGGGTCACCACCTGCAGGAGGGATCATGGGGATCATGGGAATCATGTGAACCTGGGGGCAGCCTGGGCTACTCTGTTAGCACTGCTGTCCCCACAACCCAGACCCCCAGATAAGCAGTAGACGATGAATGAATGAATGAACGAACGAATGAATGAATGAATGAACGAGTAAAACTAGGGTCACCAAACTTTGTACACAGGTTCACCCTGTGACCCTGTACTATGACTATGGTTTTGGGATTGCAGAATCAAAGGTCAAGGTCAAAATGCCATATAAACTACTGTATGTCTCAACAAAGAAAGCTAGGGTCTCCAAACTTGCTACACAGGTTCACCTTGGGATCCTGATCTACATCTATGGGTTGTATATTCATGGATGATGGGCTTATCATAATTTGTCTCTGCCCCAATAATTATATGGAAAAGTTGAAAACTGATCTCCTTCAGTGACATACTGGGATCTTCGGGAAGGGGGGGTGCAGAGGCATGGGATATTGCATTTGCCTCAGAGTGCTCTTGTAAAAGTAGACTGCCAGTACGCATCTCACCAGGTGAACTCTTTGCATAAATCAGGCAGAACCAGAACACATGCAGCCATAACAAGGATTTAACGACTGTCATATAAGGGGTGTGAGAACTGTTTTTTGTCAAATAACTTCCTAAAATGGAAAAGAAGGTGCAGGATACACCTGTGAGGAGTGATACATATTTCTCATCACACACACTGTGCTACACTCTTGGAACGCCTGTTGTCCAGTCAAATTGCTCAGCCGGTGCTATTATGTATTTTTTTAAAGGCTCAATTAATTTACTAAAGTGTAATTACTTTCTAATTAATGAACAAAATAACTAATGTTTACCAATCATTGTTTATGTTGTACTTGCATGTACTTTTGATGTCCACAACTTCAAATAGTGGTGTTTAGTTAAAGCTGCTTCCATCACCTTTAAACTCTTTGAACAGACTGACATGCCAGTTCCAAAGTTGCCCTAGGTGTGAATGGAAGGGACTGGCACTGCACTGTTTATTTATTTTATTTATTTGTTTATTTGTCAGGGACAGTGCAATAAACACAGACAAAAAAAAAATCTGATGTGTTGCACAGAGAGTGTATAGCATTAAGCTAATTTGCAACTCTTGTCCCTGGATGGGCTTTAGAGAAAAGAAACAGATAAAAAGAGAAAAAGATGAGGAAAAAACAAAATGAAAACAGTATAAACAATATCCACATACATCAATGCAAACAAAATTATAATATAAAAACCTGATTCACATTTGCCTGTTACAGTAAAATGCCTGTTACACATTTGCCTTCCCTTCTTCATTCACACCCTGCAGACAATCATTTCATACATGGGTACATTCTTGTTTATTTTTCAGCCAGTTTTTAACCTTTGTAGTAAATGTTTTAAAATCCGTTATTATTTTGATTTCATTTGGCTACCTCAATAAGGTGGATGCCCTTGAATTTCCCTCTGGGATTAATAAAGTATGCAAAATATAAATACAAAATGCAAAGCTGAGATTTACACAAAGATATAAAGTCATGTGAAAAAATTAGGACACCCTATGAAAGCCTGTGTGTGTGTTTTTTTTAGCATATTTGGACATATGGATATTTAATATCAGTTTTAACAATACTGGGAGATTCAAGTAATATAACGAAACAATTAAAACTGAAGAAAAGCCTTTTTAAAATTTTCTGTAAAATGTAATTCTAAAAACATGCAATTTCTGGTGTGGAATAAATTAGGACACCCCCCTCATTTAATCCCACTTAAAATGGCTATAATCACACACAGGTGTATCACATCAGGTGCACATGATTAGAACATCATTACTCAGCATTTTGAAGGTGGCTTGTCGTATTTAAACCTCAGACATTTAGTTTTGTGTGCTCCTGACTGTTGAAGTGAGAGTGAACACCATGGTGAGCTCAAAACCCAAGAACCTGGAGAACCCAAGGAGCTACGTGAGGATGCTCTTTGTGGACGACAGCTCAGCTTTCAACACCATCATCTCGGACATCGTGATCAACAAACTCCACCTCCTCCAGATCCCCCCTTCCCCCCACTGCTCCTAGATAAAAAAAACTTTCTCACCAACGCAGTGGTTTAGCACTGTGGCAGCACAGTTTTACCCTCGGCCGGGGGATCGTGGGGATCATGAGATCGTGGGTTCGATCCCAGCCCCCGACCAACAGTGAGCTGTGTGGAGTTTGCATGTTCTCTCCGTGTTGCGTGGGTTTACTCTGGGATTTCTCCGGTTTCCTCCCGCATACCAAAAACATGTAGGTTTAGGGCGCTCGCGCACACAGCGACCAGCAGCCGGAGGCTTGTCACCAGACTGCAAACCAAATCTACCTACGGGTACAAATAAGTAACAAAAAACAAAAACAAAAAAAAAAACACCCATAAACAGCTAATCTCGGCCCCCACCACTCCTCCACACTGTCTCTCAGCACTGCACCCCCCCCCCCCCCCCCGGGCTGCGTGCCAAGCCCTCTACTCCCTGTATACCTTTGACTGTATTACAACCCACCCAACCACCATCATTGTGAAGTAAGCGGACGATACCACCTTGGTTCGACTCATCACCGATGACTATGAGAAGGCATACAGGGCGGAGGTAGATAATCTGCTGCTGTGGTGTCAAGCAAACAACCTGAAACTGAATGTCCAAAAAACCAAAGAGCTCCCTCCCCTCCCCATAAATGGTGACTGCGTGGAAACCGTCCCCTCCTTCAGGTTCCTGGACACCCACATCTCCTTTGATTTCTCCTGGACTGTCAACACCAAGACCCTGCTGAAGGAAGCCCAGCAGCAGCTGCACTTCCTCAGTGTCCTGAGGAAGAGCAACCTGGACCAGAAGCTGCTGCTGGCCAGTGGACAGCGTGCTCACCTACTGTCTGGGTGTGTGGTACGCCGGCTCCACGGCCGAGAACAGGAAGGCTGTGCAGAAGATCATCAACACCGCCCCAAAAAATCATCAGTGGCCCTCTGCCCTCCCTGGAGGACATTTCAAGATCCTCCTGTCTCAGAAAGACCAAGACCATCACAGGAGACCCCTCACATCCCGCCCACCACCTGTTTGACCTGCTCCCCTCTAGACGACGGTTCAGGTCAGTCAAGTCCCACACCTCCTGACTGACAAACAGTTTCGTCCCCTGAGCCATCCGAACTGCAAACATTCAGAGGCCCCCCTCTCCGAATGCTCATATAAGGGATAAGTGATAAGGACCTGTACTTACAGTATATAGCACTTTTCTAGTCTCAAAGACCACTCAAAGCTCACAGCTCACATGCACAGAACTGAGGACCTTTTTAATTATCACAACACACCTGTCTTTGCCCTTCACACTTTCATGTATATTAACCCATCCATGAAACCACTACTATGTATATTTTCCATAATCCTTGGGCCATTTTACTCAGTTGTGTGTGTTCAGTTGTGTGTTCTGCACTTCACACTCTTATGTACATTGTTCCATCTGTGAAACCACTACCATACTTGTGTATATTTCCATAATACTGGGCTGTTTTTATTTCAGTCGTGTGTTTAATTGTGTGTTCTGTAACCATGTTTATCTAATCCTTCTCTCTTACTTTATTGCACAGTAGCCTGGTGGAGCACCCACAATTTTGTTGTACTGTACAACTGTACAATGACAATAAAGCTTATTCTATTCTATTCTATTCTGTTCTAAAAGAGGTGTCTGAGGCCTTCAGAAAGAAGATTGTAGCAGCTTACTGTATGAGTCTGGTAAGAGATTGAAAAAGATCTCAGAAGAATTTGAAATCAGCCATTCCACTGTCCAGAAAATGGTCTACAAGTGGAGGTCATTCAAATCAGCTATTCCACTGTCCGGAAAATAGTCTACAAGTGGAGGACATTCAAAACAACTGCCAACATGCCCAGGTCTGGTCGTCCAAGCAAGTTCACCCCAAGAGCAGACCGCAAGATGCTAAGAAGTCTCCAAAAACCCTAAAATGTCATCACGGGATCTGCAGCCGGCTCTTGCTACTGTTGATGTGAAAGTGCATGCCTCTACAATCAGAAAGAGACTGCACAAGTTTAACTTGCATGGGAGGCGTGCAAGGAGGAAGCCTTTGCTCTCTAAGAGAAACATGAAGGCCAGACTGAAGTTTGCCAGAGAGAACGTAGACAAAGACTAGGACTTCTGGAATAATGTTCTTTGGACAGATGGGCCTAAAACTGAATTCTTTGGACACCAGAACAGAGGACATGTTTGGCGTAGACCAAATACAGCGTTCCAGGAAAAAACCTCATACCAACTGTGAAGCATGGAGGTGGAAGTGTCATGTTTTGGGGATGCTTTGCTGCGGCAGGACCTGGCCAGCTCACCATCATAGAATCCACCATGAATTCTACCGTGTAGCTGATGTCATGGAGTTTGCTTAGTGCTACTGTGTAGTTGCTTTGCGGGCGAATGTAAACAGCGGCCAGAAACCCAGCGGTAAATTACCTTGGTAGATAATAGGGACGGCATTTCAGCAGTCAAAACTCCACATCAGGTGAACAGTGCTTGTAAACAGTCTGTACATCTCCACACCATGAGTTGTTTATAAACACTCATACACCCCCTCCCCTCGTCTTACCCGAAGCTCCAGTTCTGTCTGCCCGATGTGTTGAGTGGATCTGCAGCTGAAAAGCGCACTCTGGGATTCTGTCCGAGAGCCAGGTCCCACAGAAAATTAGGGCACAGTACTCTCTTATCTCCCGCTGGACTTCAATCCTTGCTCTTAGTTTGCTTAGCTTGTTTTCCAGAGACCGTATGTTTGCCAGCAAGATGCTGGGCATCGGTGGTCGGCTGGCGTGAGATTTTAGCCTAGCATGTAGCCCTCCTCTTTTACCTCATCTCCAGTGTCGCCTCTGACGTACTCTCTTGGGGTCAGCGTGCTCAAGTGGGCTCGGTGCTTCGGGGCCTTCCTGGGGGTGGTGCTGATCACTGTGTGGCCGCACAATGCATTGCAGATTGGGTGGTATGAAGCCAGTAAATTCCATATGACTGCTTGTCTTGGCAATGTCCAGTAATGTCTGTCAGTCGTATGTTAGCAACACATGACCTTTATGCACTGTAGAAAGAGCAGCAAACATGCAAAAAAGGAGAAAAAGTTGGCATTCGTGAACGGAATGAGCAAAGACGTTCGCCTTGATGGGTGCAATCTTGCACCCATCGAGGGTAATTTGACGAGAGAATAGTGAAGATGTAATGCTTAAAAAATTATACTGTAATGTTGCCATGATTGCGTGCATCTCAAGGATAATTCGGGGAATGCCAGCCACCGCTCTGTCTCACGCCCAGGCTTCTAGAAATGTGGGCAGGGTTTTGGATTAACCACAGGCATCAGTAACCACAGTGCTCCGTGAGCAAACCAGACTAGAAAAAGAGAATACTTAAGATTTAATGCTTAAAAAATTATACCATAAAGTTGCTGTGATTGCATAGGTCTAATGGATAATTCAGTATGAAGAATAAGAGGTGCACGGCGGGGGTGGGGTGGGGTGGGGGTGCTGGCGGGGACCCGTGGTGCTGCAAAGGACATCACTGGCACACAGGTAAAGCAGCAGCCGAGACTGCCGTTAGCTGGGCAGGCTGGGCTTGGCTCCCTGCGAAAGACTGCGATCTGCCGGTTCAGCTGCTGCCTCTCCAACACCGGTGTCCAACCAGGTGCTCCACAATCGTTCGCAGGGAGGCACGCCCGGCCTGCCCAGTCAGTGGTAGACAGCAGTCCACTCCACAATGAAGCAGCATTGTGGAGCGGAATTGCCAGATCAACTGCATATCGCATGCGGACACATACGTACACTTTGATTAAACAACAATGTACTGTTATCACTACGTGTTATATACACTGAGTATGTTAACGCAGATTAACAGCAAGCCAAACTCGTTTTTCACGAGCCAGGAAACCGAGCGTCCTGCTCCTGTATTTTCAGTCTTCTTAGACAGCTTACAGTATTTTACAACTGTGGCTTGAAGCTCGATGAAAAGCCCGAGTGAAACTGAAAAGAAATAAAAACAGAAAATAAATACATATAAGTAAGCTAGCGGGCCCCTGGGATAGGACTAATTCCTGGAACAAACGGAGAACACAATGCATTCAACAAGCTAGTGGGGCCCTGGGATAAGACTAATTTCTGAAACAACACATTCTAAAAAACGATCTCAAGTTCACATTTAACAAAACTTATAAAATTGACAAAACAACAATTAACTCACAGCCATTGCTTTTGAAGGTGTAGAAAGGCGTTTAACACACAGGAGGAACGTTTCAGACATTTGCGGGCAGGCTATGCACTTCTGCCTTTTTTTTTCCTTTCTCCTCCCTCACCAAAGTCCGTTTCTTCTACCCACAAAACATAGCGGCAACTGGCTGCGCTTTCAACATAAAATACAAATGGATCACTACTAGCTGTACAGAAATTACTTTTAACACGATAACTATTTTAACATGAATTATTACAAAAGGATTATGACATTTTATTATAAACTTATGAACTATTTTTTCAACTCTATAAAACATACACTACTGAGGGCAGAACACTCCCCGCCTGGCATTACTAATGCCACTACTTCCTTTTAACTACTTTTTTTCACAAAAGTCTCCTGCACGTTACACAATACACAACGATAATGGACGAGACCAGTCCTTTGCAACCTACAATACACAGTCCGGCTTGCCTAATTATGCTTTCCGTGAACTGCCTTCCTTGATGCACAACTTTGGCGTGATAGTGATGGACAAGCAGTTGAGTCACGTGATGCTTGTTTGGGAGAATGGTTGGATTCTTGGATGCTGTGTTCAATGAAGCATGTTTGAGGCGACCTCCAACCTTGATGAGGCTTTCATTCATATAGGGATCAAGAGCCACGATGGGACTTGAACTGCGGACGGTTTGGTTGGCGTGGAGAGCAGCATACTCGTCGGGAAAAACGTCTTTTTGAACAGACTGGAGGATGAGGTTACTGGCAGCATCCAGCTCCTCTGGAGTGCGTGGCTTGCTACATCGATGCCAGCCCCTGCATGAATGATCTGACAGGTTGCTTGATGAGTGAGAATGAGCTTGGTGAATTAGGAATGCAATGGCACGTACTAATGAGTTCCAACTTGAAAAGTGCTGGAAGCATTCTGGTGAGAGCCCGTTCTTCTGAATGTGAGTAGAAAAGGTAGCGACTTTTCTGATTTCAGAGTCTACTTCAGGCTCGATTAACTCAAAGGATTCAGATGTCCCGGATTCAGGTGGTTTGTAAAGGAAGTCTGGTCCCTTAAACCACATAGTGTCCATAAGCTGTGATGCAGGTATTGACCTGGTGGCTAGATCAGCTGGGTTTTGCTCTGATGTGACGTAGTGCCACTGTTCAGGGGATGTGGACTGACGTATACGATGAACGCGGTTATGCACATAGACATAGAAGCGCTTTGAATCATTGCAAATGTACCCAAGAACCACCTTGCTATCACAGTAGAATTTGACAGCATTTGGTTTGTGATCAAGTTCATCCAGAATGAGCTCCGCCATCTCAACTGCTAGAACTGCTCCACAAAGTTCAAGGCGAGGTATCGTGGGCTCTGGTTGTGGTGAAAGTTTTGCTTTCCCAAGCACAAATCCGACTTCGCATTGTCCTTCTGCATTGACTGTCTTCAAGTACGCTACTGCCGCGATAGCCCAGCTTGAAGCGTCGGAAAAGATACACAGTTCGGTGTAAGTGGACTTAGAGAGGGAAGCTGGTACATACTTGAGGCTGCTAAGATCTTGGAGGGACATTTTCCATGTTTCCCATGCGTCCATTTTGTCCTGAGGGAGAGGAGCATCCCAACCTTGGACACCATTCGACAGTTCACGTAACAAGAGTCTGCCTTTGATTGTCACTGGTGATGCTAGTCCCAAGGGATCGAAGATGCTGTTAATTGTTGACAGAACCCCGCGGCGGGTGTAGGGTTTGTCGTCAACAGCAACCTTGAATGTGAAAGAGTCAGTGTTTATGTCCCAGCACAGGCCTAGACTTCTCTGAGCTGGTAGAGTGTCATCGCTGAGACTCAAGTCTTTGATACCGGTGGCCAGGTCTTCTGGCTTGAAGGCTTGCATGACTGAGACACTATTCGAGGTGATTTTGTGGAGCTTGAGATTGGACTCGGCCAAGGATGCGCATGTGCGCTTGAGCAAGTCTATGGCTGCAGATTCAGTGGGGAGCGAAATCAACCCATCATCTACATAAAAGTGTCTCTCAACAAAGTGTCTTGTGTCTGCTCCAAACTTTGACTCGCCTTTCTGGATAGCCCTGTGTAGGCAATAGATAGCTACCGCTGGCGACGGGCTGTTTCCAAAAACGTGCACCCGCATGCGGTACTCCTGCACCTCTTTCGACAAGTCGTTTCCCTCGTGCCACAAGAACCTCAAATAGTCTCTATGGTTTGGTCTGACTAAGAACCCATAAAACATTTGCTGGATATCGGCAGTCACTGCGATGAGCTCCTTCCTAAACCGAATCAGCACGCCGAGGAGGGTATTATTAAGATCTGGACCTGTTAACAGTACTGAGTTGAGTGACACACCAAATTGCTTGGCGCTTGAATCAAAGACAGCCCGTAATCTGATTGGGCTTCTGGGGATGATATACCCCAAAAATAAGATAAGATAAGATAAGATAAGCCTTTATTAGTCCCACAACGGGGAAATTCCAGGATTGCAACAGCACAGGGATAGCAACACTCAGAGCAACAATCAGAAGGCAAGAAAAAAAAAAACAAAAAAAAAAAAACAAGCAAGCAAGAGCAGCTAATATACATATGTACATATTACTATAAAATATATATATACACACACACACACAGACACACAGTGCAGAGCATTGTAGCTGGATGGAATAAATATATGAATATATGAACACACAGTGCAGAGCATTGTAGCTAGATGGAATAAATATGTAAATATATAAACACCCACAGTACGGAGCATTGCAGCTAGGTGGAATAAATATGCAAGTATATAAACACACACAGTGCGGAGCAATGTAGCTAGATGGAATAATATGTAGATATATAAAAACACAGTGCGGAGCATTGTAGCTAGATGGAATAAATATATAGATATATAAATATAAACACACCCAGTGCTGAGCATTGTAGCTAGATGGAATAAATATGTAAATATATGAACACACAGTGCAGAGCATTGTTGCTAGGTGGGATGAAACAGCATAACCGTCTATTTAGTTATCCTACATGGTATGATTATGTGCCCATACATATTCTCACCCTCCATAGCGACCGGTATGTTCCTAGTTGTATGCCGGAGAGGACCATTGTGTAAGTCTATTGCATCTTTTGCATTCAAAAAAAACTATTAGTTTGTTACGTCTTTTTGCTATCTCTGCGAGCAGCCCTGCTTAGGTTGTACAGTCTGACAGCCGTTGGTAGGAAGGACCTACGAAACCTCTCGGTTGTGCACCTGGGATGATGTAGTCTGCTGCTAAATGAGCTCCTCAGTGCATCCAGTATGTCCTGCATAGGGTGGAACTCGGACTCCAGCAGAGATGACAGTTTAGCCACCGTCCTTCTCTCTCCTATCTCCTCCATTGGATCAAGGCGCTGCCCCAGGACAGAGCTAGCTTTCTTAATCAGTTTGTTCAGTCTCTTCCTATCGGCTGCAGTAATGCCACTGCCCCAGCAGACCACTCCAAAAGTGATGGCTGATGCCACCACCGTGTCATAGAATGACTTCAGCAGCGCCCCTTGTACACCAAAAGACCTGAGTCTCCTCAGCAGGAACAGCCTGCGCTGTTGGGCTGAAAATGGGCACCTGAAAATGGGCAGGTACCAGCATTCAGTGTTATCAGTGATGGGTGGAGCTATCTCTGCATGATTGTTCTCGAACAGCTTGTCCATAAACTCTGAGAACTGTTCTTTTATTTGGGCTTTTTTTGTTAAGTTGCGTCTTAGTGAGCCAAGTCTAGACAAGGCTTGGTCCCTGTTATTTGGGAGCGGCGAGCGGGGACACTTGAATGGCAGAGGAGCGATCCAGTTGTTGTCTCCATCCTGGTGGACTTCCTTCTCCATTATCTTTGTGAAGGTCTCATCTTCGAAGGACGCGGCGCACTTGTTATCGTTCTCTGTGCACTCAAAAACTTTGTCCCCAAGCTTTTCTTCCGCTGCGTTGGGTTTTGAGCTGCGTTTGGAGAGGCCGTCCTTGTGCTCCCCGCCGTAGCATGGTTTCTCTTTGATATAGATGCTGTTAGGACAAGGAGTGAAGAAGGATGGGCGTCCGTTGGAGAGCATGTGCGTCTTATAAACATTGACAATTGGCTTGTGAGCGTTAAGGCACACCTCCCCCACAATTACCCAGCTTAGGTCCAGGCGTTGAGCAAAGGGAGCATTGTGGGGTCCGTTGACTTGTTGTCTTACCTTGTGGACTCGTAGGATGTCTCTGCCCAGTAAAATTGCCATCTGAGCATCTGGGTCGTACTTGGGAATGAGAGGAGCGAGGTGTTTTAAGTGGGCGTGAGCAAGAGCGACTTTGGGCGTAGGTATTTCACCCTTACTGAACATTATCTCGTCGCATTCAAGGAGAGGAGGGAGGTCTAAGCGTGGGCCTCCGCCTACTGGCTCGATTTGGAACCCCGCTGCTTCCCTGCCAAGAATTTCAGTTAAACCAGCACATGTTCTCATGTGGTATGTCAGAGGGTTACCCTTGATCCCAAACAGCTCGAAGAATTCAGGACGGGCCAGCGATTTATTACTCTGATCGTCAAGGATTGCATACATCTTAACGGAGCGTTCTGGTTGGCCTTTAGGGAAAACTCGAACTAGACATACCTTTGAGCAAGAACGTAGGGGATTACCTTCGCCGCAGATCTCAGTGCACCGTGACGTTACCTCAGGTGGTGTGTTGTCTCGGGGCTGAGGCTCTGGTTCAGGTGTGTTTTCTGGCCGGGGTTGCTGACTTGAATCAGGATGCATGGCAGAGCAATGTCTTTCACTTTGGCACTCCTCGCACTTGAGTTTCATGTCACAGTTCCTTATTGTGTGCATGGGAGAGCAGCAGCGAAAACATCATTTGTATTCTTTGAGTATGCTTCGCCTTTCCTGTAGCGGTTTATTCTGAAAGGCTCTACATTTGGCTAGGGGATGCATTTTCTTATGGACTGGACAGTAGCGTGTCAAATTGTCCTCTTTAGTACTAGCGGGATCAGTTGTGTCGACCTCTGTTTTGTTTACAGTTAGAGGCGTTCTGTAGCTAGTTTGTTTGAATGGTGGCCTCTCACCTTTGCTGAAGGGTTGGCTGCTGCATGTCGCAAAACTTGGGTCATTTCTTGCTTTAGCCTCGTCTTAGAAAAACTTTACAAAATATGAGAAGGGAGGGAAGGTTACATCATATTTTTGTTTGTATTTTGAGCCCGCGTGCAGCCATTTATCTTGTAAATTTGGAGGCAACTTTTCAACTATGGGCTTAACCCCACGGGGTGTGTCGAGGTAGGCGAGGCCTGGGAGATAAGCTTCATCTTTAGCGACCCGCAGCTCTAAGAGTAAATCTCCATGTTCCCTGAGTTTTACATTGTCTCTGTTTGTAAGGCGAGGGAAGTTATCTAATTTTTTGAACAAGGCGTTTTCTACTACTTCTGGCGTAGCATAACACTCTTCTAACCTGTCCCATGACAATTGGAGAGCAGCTTTGGGGTTAGTGGTATAGACAGGCTCTGATTCTTTTAACGTGCTCTGAGGACTCTTTACCAAGCCACATGACTAGGAGATCTAACTCCTGGCTATATGTGAGACCAACGTCTTCAATTGCATTTATGAATGACGACTGCCATGCTCTAAAGTTTTCGGGGGTGTCGTCGAACTTAGAGTCTGGTTGTGATTAGCTCTCTGCGTGCGAGGAACCTAGCAAAGTCTGCCATAGGTGGGTCACCACTGTGGGAAGCATGGTAGCTGTTTGGCCTGACATAGTCTCTCGGTATGTCGATGGATTCATTTTTCACGTACATTTTCTTGAATGTTGGTGGAGAGAGAGTTTGTTCGGGTCTCCTCGGAGTGAATGATTGCGCCCTTTGTGCGGGTTCGACTTGAGGTGTTTCTTCTTCAGCTGGTTGCGCCTGTGACTTTAGCTGGATTTGGTGGTGCACATACTCCATAGTTCTCTGTCTGACAACTTGTGATGGAATTGCGCTCCTTACACTCTCTCCTTCGTCCAGCTCGGCAGCTGCAGCAGCTTCTAGAACTTCTGCTTTTGCTGTGGCGGCCGCTGTTTCCTTCTCTATCTCCAGCATCTCTAGATCCAGTTCTAGCTTTGCTTGTTCTAGCTTTGCTTGTTGCTTTGCTTGTTCTTGTTCTAGCTTTGCTTTTGCTTGTTGCTCTGCTTGTTGCTTGGCTTGTTCTTGTTCTAGCTTTGCTTGTTGCGTTTTAATTTCTAATTGTTTCTTACTGTACAAGGCTCTAGCATTCGCAGCTTCAGCGGAGGCTCGTGCCATGATGGCTGCTTCCATTACGTTGGACTTTGAGGACAACCTGGAGCTAGAACGTCTGGAGCGGGAGCTAGCGTTGTGTGATGATTTGGCTTCGGAGTTCGCCTTTTCTTCTGCCCTCTTCTCTTGAGTGTCGTCCATCGCTGTGTCGTGAATCTTGTCTTCACCACATTCTAAAAAACGATCTCAAGTTCACATTTAACAAAACTTATAAAATTGACAAAACAACAATTAACTCACAGCCATTGCTTTCGAAGGTGTAGAAAGGCGTTTAACACACAGGAGGAACGTTTCAGACATTCGCGGGCAGGCTATGCACTTCTGCCTTTTTTTTTTTTTCTTTCTCCTCCCTCACCAAAGTCCGTTTCTTCTACCCACAAAACATAGCGGCAACTGGCTGCGCTTTCAACATAAAATACAAATGGATCACTACTAGCTGTACAGAAATTACTTTTAACACAATAACTGTTTTAACATGAATTATTACAAAAGGATTATGACATTTTATTATAAACTTATGAACTATTTTTTTCAACTCTATAAAACATACACTACTGAGGGCAGAACAGACAACAAGACCCAAAAATGCACAACCAATAAAATAAATCATTTTTATCTAAATATTTACAGACAAATGGACAACAGTGATGCAACAGTTGCAGCCAAATGGCTCATTCTGCTCTGTGTGTGTGTGAATAGTGAAGGGATTGGCACCGTACTGTGGATGCCCTGAATTTCCCTCTGAGGATCAATAAAGTATACAACACAAAAATACAAAAAAAAAAAAAAAATGTCCAGTGTTTTGTACTTATAATATTGCTAAAATATAAAAGGATGCACTGCAATGGGTCTCAAATATTTGTAAATGTGTCCTGTTATAGTACTGCATGAGTTTACTGACAATAGACTATAAACTACACATATAAACTAAAACAATTACAATGATGACTGACCAACTCCCATTCCCCAAAGTGCAAGATACACTGTTATGAATATAACTCATAAAAGATCACACAAATAAGTGATCTCACAAAAAAAAATAAATAGGTGGTTCTTTAAACAGTGGCTAATATTGAATGTCAAATTCGTTTTCAATTATTCTGTAATTAATATTCACACAATCAAATAAATCTCAGTTCAGTCCCTTTCATATTTGTCAAAGTCTAACATGTGTGACTGCCTACATATAGGCTACACCTCTGTATTGGACTTTCAAGCACTGCTTACATTTGGGCCTGTAAAGCCTGATTGGGCTACCTGTTTCAGACAGGAATACTTGCTTTCTACGGGCATGCACTAGTCTATCTATAAATGCACGAAATCTCTGTCTGTGTGTGTGTGTTCTATGCATATCTCTTGAACCATTCCTCAGAATGACCTAAGATTTTATAAGTGTTTTGCTGAGGTTACGAGGGTGTGCATCCCCGAGTATAGAGTCGCTCAGTCAAAATATGTAATTTTTATCAATAAAAGTTTAGCCACCACTCTGTCACCGCTCTGTCTCTTCATGCCCTGGCTTCAGGAAGTGTGGGTGAGGTTTTGGATTGACTCCATGCTGATTGGATAATACGCGCCATCACAGCCATGCCTATTTGATAATACACGGCATCACGACCATGCTGATTGGATAATACGCGGCATCATGACCAATCAGTCACCACAGCTTCACTGAACAAAACAAGAAAGTGAAAAATGACAAATTGGACTAGAAAAAGATAATACTGAAGATATAGGGGCAGATTTACTAAGGCAGTGCAAATTAGCGAGTGTGCAAATTAGACAGAGCGCCTCAGGGAGTGGCCAGTTTTTGCCAGTGATCTACCAACAACACGCAACATTATTAGCACCGATGCAGTCACTTCATTTCAATAATGTCCACCCATCCACCAAGAGCACCGCAAAATTGCGCACAGGCACAGTCAGCTGATGAGGGAACAAGTCATCAACAAAGGCACAGCCAGTTTGGAGAAGCATAATATGTAAAACTTTTTAAATTTTTGTTTAAACGCAAACCCCACTAAAATTGTTTATTTTTGTTCATTATATTTCAAAATTTAGATTTTCGTTTAACATGGCAGACTTTTTTGTTTAATATGTATAAATGAAGCATTTGTATCTAATTTAATAAAGGACTACTCATGAATAAATTGATTATTTAACCAACGTGTTTATTTTATTAACACTAGAACCATCAAGATGGTCTGATGGAGACTCTGGGGTTTTATTATGTGAATAACATTGTTTTAACAAAATCTACAGGTCTCCTAGTCCATGCCTTTTTATAAATGCCATTGAGTTACGGTGTTGCAATTTCGGTGGATGTTTCTATGGATCTGTGTGCTCTTTTTGTTAATAATGTCATTGATGTTTTCTTCTTATATTCTGTATCCTAAACTGGGAGAGAGAAATAGAGAGAAGAGGGAACTGAATTACCATTTTATACGCAGCAAAAAGAGATACTGTAAATATAGAAATATGGCTAGAGAAAAAAAAAAAGAAAATTGGTAATGTGGAAGATTTTGCTTCAAGAGCAAGGGAGAGCTGAGGAAAACTCCAGTCCAAGTCTAACCGTCGCAGAAAAGAAAAAAGAGTCATTATTAGCTGACACCATCTGTATGTTCATTGTGGACATAAGGGCTCCTATTAGATCCTATTTTATGGATACAAATTCATGTATTAGGTATATACAGTATAAACAAGTTAAATTTAAAAAAACCCAAAAAAACTGTCGGCTGATGTCCAGTCCAGCATAACACCGATCTCTGTGAGACCGTTGATATTTATATAATCTGTTCTTCTGTCATTCCAAATAAAATCACGGGTGGAGAGAAGCTTGTAGTTCCCCAGTTTGGGATCAATAAAGTACATCTATCTATCTAACCTTCTGCCACGCGCCCTTCGTTCTCGCCAGTGTCTCCTCCTGGCACCAACGATCGCCATCATGTCAGGCACAGATGAATTATGACAAGCTTTTTTGGGTCATTAAATCCTGTTGCATTTAGCAGGAAACTGACAACCGTAAACCCCAGTAAATCACCTTGCACCAGTCATTCAAATACTCCAGTCCCTCAAATTTGCGTGTTGACATGACATCTCCCACAAATACACATGCAGTGAGGCCAGGCACAAAGTTAACATAGTCCACGCCTTTCCACCACAAATTTTGCATTGCGGCCTTTAGTAAATCTCAACAGTAGTTTTTTAATGCCAAAACAGGGTTTTGCGATGGCGCAGCATGTTAATAAATCTGCCCCATAATGCTTAAAAATATTATACCATAAAGTTGCCCTGATTGCGTAGGTCTAAAGGATAATTTGGCATATGTGGACAATACAAGGCGTACGAGCAGACTGTATGGAGTGTCAGCGGGGACCCGGGTCTGACAAAGAACACCGGCGTATCCAACACAGAACATGCTGGCAGAAGCAGCGGCCCGACACGACCTGACTCAAAGGTACGCTAACTGATGGCAATTAAAAAAATGTTTATTTTTCAATAAAGTGAAAAAAAACAAAACAAGATAATGCATGGAGTGTGCTTTTGCCGGGAAGCACAGCCAACAGCAAAGTGTGATTTATCATGGAAAACAGTGGAGCTCTATGCTTTGTGTGATCAAATGATTGGATCCACCTCCTCCGGTGTTCTGATATTTTGGCATATCTATCAGAACAACACTGGACAGCTGATGGTGCAGACAGCAGTCAAAAGTAAAAAAAAAACATGGGGGAGGGCTAAACAGTGATTTGGATCTTTATCCGCACTTTGTATATATATTTATATATTTATGTGTACGTATGTATATTCACTGCTCTTATTTTTGTTTTTCGTATCTTCTTAACTATTGCTCTGAGTGTTGCTATCCCTGTGCTGTTGCAATCCTGGAATTTCCCCATTGTGGGACTAATAAAGGCTTATCTTATCTTATCCTGTAGCGTGAAAGTGCTCAGACACACCCCCAACATATCCCATTATACAAACAAGTATGTGTGTTTAGCTCAGTGTGTGTATGCACTGAGCAGAGGTATGTTTTTTTCCTCTGACCCAGTGCTGCAAATACGCCATTATAAGGTCCAAGTTAGAAATCCGTTCATTAAGTTACACATAGGTTAAAAGAGCCTTACTCATATATTGGAAATAATTTTGGGGTATGCTAGACGTTAATCTCAACGTATTTCAACTTTTGAGTAACTATGAGTCACTGACAAGTAACGTGTGTAAATGAGCGCATAAATTCCCTACAACCTTTGCTCCGCAAATGCAGGACGTATCAACCATACGCTGGATACGTTGGAAAATTTCAGAGGATCTCAGTGCACTACGCCATATACCAGTGTGCTTCAGGGTGCTTCAGCGTTCTTCAGCGTGCTCTTAAGTTAGACAAAGCTTAGCCATAACTGATTTCACATACGCCAGCGTATTCTCCAAATTTTTCATACATTTTGCAAACGCTGCCTAGATTGTTTTGGTGTGACGGGGCCTAAACACAGGGCACAAAAATGCCCAAATAACAAAATAAATAATTTTTAGTTAAATATTTAATGACAAATGGGCAACACTTATGCAATGGTTGCAGTCAAGCGGATCCTTCTGCTGTGTATAATAATGTTGGGTGTTTTGTAGTTAATTTGGTTGATTACACAACATAACAAAAAATAATTTTTTTGTAAGTTGTCTGTTTTTTCAGCTGATTTAAGACTATTTTGCACCACTGAATCCAAAAATGACATCAGTTTCTCTCAACCAGGTCAGGTTTTTATGCTAAGTTGTAAGCAGTTGTACAGCAGTTGTGCAGTTGTACTGTAAATTGAATAGTAGACACTGATAAAGGTAAGTACATGTAAATTGAATGTTACGTCATCGTTTTCCAAAATTCAAAGAATTTCAAGAAATAAAAAAGAATTTTGCATCATATAAAGCGAAAATACCCGTACATGTAAACAAAAACATAAACAACATGTGGCCATAGTTCCAAAAGTTGACCTGATTGAGCAAAACCAATGTGATTTTTGGATTCAACACATCAAAACTGTCCTAAATCAGCTAAAAAAACAGAATAAATTTGATGTTGACCAGTGTTATAGTTTTAAAAAACCTGTTAATAACAAAATATTGCTGAAATATAAAATGATGCACTACAATGGGTCTCAAATATTTGTAAACATGTCCTGTTATAGTACTGCATGAGTTTATTGATGATACAGAGAAAAAATTCAATATTACATTTAACTCCATCACTGAACAGTGATATAAACTAAAATAATTATATGATGACTGAACAACTCTCATTCCCCAAAGTGCAAGATACACTATTATCTTGAATATATAGTGGGGTAAAAAAGTATTTAGTCAACCACCAATTGTGCAAGTTCTCCCACTTAAAAGACGAGAGAGGTCTCCAATTTTCATCATAGGTATACCTCAACTATGAGAGACAAAATGAGAAAAAAAAAATCCAGAAAATCACGATGTCTGATTTTTAAAGAATTTATTTGCAAATTATGGTGGAAAATATGTATTTGGTCAATAACAAAAGTTCATCTCAATACTTTGTCATTGCCAACAAAGGGTATATAACGGAGGTCAAACGTTTTCTGTAAGTCTTCACAAGGTTTTCACACACTGTTGCTGGTATTTTGGCCCATTCCTCCATGCAGATCTCGTCTAGAGCAGTGATGTTTTGGGGCTGTCGCTGGGCAACACAGACTTTCAACTCCCTCCAAAGATTTTCTATGGGGTTGAGATCTGGAGACTGGCTAGGCCACTCCAAGACCTTGAAATGCTTCTTACGAAGCCACTCCTTCGTTGCCCGGGCGGTGTGTTTGGGATCATTGTCTTGCTGAAAGACCCAGCCACGTTTCATCTTCAATGCCCTTGCTGATGGAAGGAGGTTTTCACTCAAAATCTCATGATACATGGCCCCATTCGTTCTTTCCTTTACACGGATCAGTCGTCCTGGTCCCTTTGCAGATAAACATCCCCAAAGTATGATGTTTCCACCCCCATGCTTCACAGTAGGTATGGTGTTCTTTGGAAGCAACTCAGCATTCTTTCTCCTCCAAACAGGACAAGTTGAGTTTTTACCAAAAAGTTCTATTTTGGTTTCATCTGACCATATGACATTCTCCCAATCCTCTTTCTGGATCATCCAAATGCTCTCTAGCAAATTTCAGACGGGCCTGGACATGTACTGGCTTAAGCAGGGGGACACGTCTGGCACTGCAGGATTTGAGTCCCTGGCGGCGTAGTGTGTTACTGATGGTAGCCTTTGTTACTTTGGTCCCAGCTCTCTGCAGGTCATTCACTAGGTCCCCCCGTGTGGTTCTGGGATTTTTGCTCACCGTTCTCGTGATCGTGACCCCACGGGGTGAGATCTTGCGTGGAGCCCCAGATTGAGGGAGATTATCAGTGGTCTTGTATGTCTTCCATTTTCTAATAATTGCTCCCACAGTTGATTTCTTCACACCAAGCTGCTTACCTATTGCAGATTCAGTCTTCCCAGCCTGGTTCAGGTCTACAATTTTGTTTCTGGTGTCCTTTGACAGCTCTTTGGTCTTGGCCATAGTGGAGTTTGGAGTCTTGACTGTTTGAGGTTGTGGACAGGTGTCTTTTACACTGATAACGAGTTCAAACAGGTGCCATTAATACAGGTAACGAGTGGAGGACAGAGGAACCTCTTAAAGAAGAAGTTACAGGTCTGTGAGAGGCAGAAATCTTGCTTGTTTGTAGGTGACCAAATACTTATTTTACTGAGGAATTTACCAATTAATTCATTAAAAATCCTTCAATGTGATTTTCTGGATTTTTTTTCCCCTCATTTTGTCGCTCATAGTTGAGGTATACCTATGATGAAAATTGGAGACTTCTCTCATCTTTTAAGTGAGAGAACTTGCACAATTGGTGGCTGACTAAATACTTTTTTGCCCCACTGTAAGTGATAAAAGATCACACAAATAAGTGATCCGACAAACAAATAAACAAGGGATCTGAAACAGTCGCCAATATTGGATGTCCCATTCATTTTCAATATTTAGGTATTCTGTAATTAATGTTCACACAGTCAAATAAATCTTAGTGCCATTTACTCCCTTTTATATTTGTCAAAGTCTAACGTGATTGCCTACATATAGGCTACACCTCTTTGTATTCCACTTTCAAACACAGCCTACATTTGGGCCTGTAAAGCCTAATTGGGATACCTGTTTCAGACAGGAATACTTGCGTTCTACAGGCAATGCACTAGTTTCTTAATTAAGAACTGAATATTTAAAGGTTGTCTGTCTCTCTGTATTGGCTCTGCGATGGACTGGCGATCTGTCCAGGGTGTACCCTACCTCTCGCCCAAAGATGCTGGGATAGACTCCAGCCCCCCCGCGACCCAAAAAGGATTAAGCGGAAGAAGATGGATGGATGGATGGATGGATGGATGGATATTTAAAGGGGTGTCCTAATTTTTTTCACCTAACTGTATAAACTTCAACTTCATTTTTGTAATAGTAATCCAAATATTGCTCAAACCTTTTTACAAATTGTTTGTGAAACGTCTAGATGTGTATAGAAGGCTGAAAATAAGCGGTTTCTCCCTGTGGCTTTCACTAGAAAAATAATTTACAAGAAAAAGTTTCAGATTTTCAAGGAAAAAGTTGCAGATTTACTGAATTTAGTGAAAAATGCATGATTACGTGAAAAAAAAAAGTAATGAGTTATTGAGAAAGAAACCACAGATTTATAAGAAAAGCTGCAAATTTAAGTAAAAAGATGCAGGTATAAGGGGAAAAAATGGTAATTTAGAAGAAAACATTGTTAACATATTGAAAAAAAGTCGAGCCAAATTTATGTGGAAAAAGTACTTTCAAAAGTTAGAATAAAATATTTGTTAGAAAAAGCTGGTAATTTGCAACAGAAACCACAAATTTATGTGTATTTAAATATTTAAGAATAAAACCTCACCTATTACTAACGTTGAAAGGCCACCTAATAATGCTGCTGGCTAATTTTCATTTTAAGACTTAAGTTTTACATATCAGTGCAGTTTTCCCCCCCAATAAATTACTTAAAATGGCTTTTTCCATAGTAGAACCTCTGGCTTAAATGATTAAACATTTAGCAAAATATTCCAAATATATTTTTATGTTGGGGAAAACAGCTTATGCTTATCATAAGGTGTTATGTTTTCCTGTTAGACTGGAGTGCTGATGTCTTTTTTTCTCTTGCAGGAGTGATATTCTCCAGAGACTTTCGGATCAATCTGGTGGGTTTCTGCTGAGCAGCTCTGCTTCTCTCTCACATGTCATGTACAGATCGTGAGATACAAGTGTCATTTATTTTATGTTTTCAGAAAAACGTGGTGCGCATCAGTTTGGAGCAGACTCTGGAGATGCAATCCAGGATAAAAGCCTCTGTTCTACTTATTCTGTAAGATATTCTTTTGTTTAACATTTACTGATTACCAGTGTTGGGCAAGTTACTAAAAAATAGTAACTAATTACAGTTACTTCTTTTCAAAAGTAACCAAGTTACTTTACCAATTAAAAGTAACTTTCATGGTACTTTTAAATGCATACTTAAATCATCTTGCACACACAGCAAGATAATTTAATTAATGGGTTACATTACGGGCTTATTAATGTCGGGCTGAAAACAGACCTTTTAGAACATGTTCAGTCTGCTTTATCCTGCCTTGAGAGCTCTTATTGTGGGAAAAATCTGACGAAAATCAACATGATATTACCAGTAATTTCTTCATTTTGAGGTGAGAGTTGGCAACACTGCATAAAGCTGTCCATGTTTATCTTACCTTTATGATATGGATTTAATCCGATGTGCAATGATCCAAAGAAAATGTCCATTGTCCACAGTCCAAATGTCTGCTGTGACAGAAACATGATCCAGTACCTCAAATTCCTTTTGGAGATCAAAATCCATTTTTGAATAATCTTTATCCAGGTAGCAAGTAAATGTGTTTTAACTTCAGTGGATCACAATCGGGGCAGCATGGTGGCTGAGTGGTTAGCATTGCGGTAGCACAGCAACTCACCCTTGGCTGGGGGATCCTGGGTTCGATCCCAGCCCCCGACCAACAGTGATCTGTGTGGAGTTTGCATGTTCTCCCCATGTCTGCGTGGGTTTACTCCGGGATTTCTCCGCTTTCCTCCCACATGCCAAAAACATGCAAGTTAGGTTAATTGGCATCAAACTGGGGATTCTAAATTGTCCTGAGGTATGACTGTGAGAGTGAATGGTTGTCTGTCTCTCTGTGTTGGCCCTGCGATGGACTGGCGATTTGTCCAGGGTGTACCCTGCCTCTTGCCCAAAGATGCTGGGATAGACTCCAGCCCCCCCACAACCCGAAAAGGATTAAGCGGAAGAAGATGGATGGATGGATGGATCACAATCTCAGTTGTCTGATGGAAAGTGGCTGTTGTCACATCTTCAGTCTGTAACGACATATCTGGCAATCAGTCGGTTTAATTCTTGTTGGGTCACAAACTGTCCAGATGCATACCTGTGCTTGAAATCTAGCCGTGGCTTTTGGGACTAGAGTATTTCCACTTTACATCCAGCTGTGGCTGTTCAGATAGCGTAGATCCACTAACACAGTGTTGTTAGCATAGCTCTTACTTAGCGCTAGCTTTTTGGAGCTTTGTTGCTGTTTTCAGTCACTTCTTAAGATTGCAGTAGGTCTCAACCGGCACTTTAGCTTGCAACCCACCTGTATGCTTTTGTCCTTAACCGTGACAAAGGAAAAATAATCTGTCTATTTCTACAAAAACAAAGTAGCTTCATCTCTTCATCTGCTCAGTAGTGAAGACTCGGCTCTCTGCAACAGATCACGTCGACTGAGAGCTATGTCTCAGCTACTGTAGGGTCAGTTTATATATTGATTTATTTGCGCAAAAATATCTATCCATATTAATAAAACAAGTAACGAGTAACGCATCTGATCAAATTTCAGTAACTAACTCATTACTGAATTTTTAAACAGTAATTTTGTCACACAGCACGTTACTGCAAAAGTAGTGGTGTTAGTCGTCATCATCATCATCATAATCATCATGTAGTGGCCCAAGGGGTTGGAGCACACTGGACAACTTGCTGCCACACCATGTGATTTTCCATGGCTGTTGCCAAGTCCTCTCTTGCTATCCCTGAATCCCTCAACAGTACCTCTGGGAATGTAAGTTTCTGAGACTGAACTGGACCAATAGGCTTCCAAAGGAGCAGGGAGTGTATAATCTCCCCAGTGGCCTGATGGCAATGGCCAGCAAATATGAGTCTCCGTTTGGCGAGCCTCTGAGAGAGGGGTGGGATGTCACCATATATTCGCTCGAGAGTGGCGTGCTCAGACGAATGGATGTTTTGTATACGCCTCAGTAAGTTTGTATATGTCCCATCCAGTCATTTTTCTTGATGTGCAGTTAGAGTCCACGTCTCTGAGCCATAGAACAAAATTGGCTCTATCAGTGTTCTGAATGTGAATTTTCTTTTCGTTGTTGAGAGTCGAATGCCATATCTTGTTAAGCTCATTACACACTGCCCATGCTAGAGCTTTACGAGACTTGATATCCTTTTGAGAGTCCATTATATATGAGCCAAGGTATTTGAAGTCTTCAACCTGGGTGATGTTTGTGCCGGCCAGCGAAAGCAGGCTACAGTTCAGTGTTGTAGAAATGAACTCTGTTTTGCTTTCGTTGCAGTAAAGCCCTACCAGGTTTGCTACTTTTTCTAGCGGCTGGAGAAGCGATTCTGCATTCATGACAAGGTCTGATACTAAGGCAGTATCATCAGCAAAATCATGATCTGTAACATACTTAGCAGGGTGCCTCTGGCTACGTGTTGGAGTTGTAGACCCTTGTAATTTATGGTGTCTAAGGAGAGGCGTAGAACATAATCCAGCACAATAATAAATAAAAATGGTGCTAGAGTGTCTCCTTGAAGAACCCCTGCTTCAGTGTCAAAGAATGGTGTTTCGCCATCATCTGTTATGACTGTAGCCTTGGTGTTGGTATAGAGCGCTTGAATGGCTGCGACAATAGGTTGTGGGATATCATAAAGACGTAAGATATTAAATATCACTTCCCGATTGATGGAATTGAATGCCTTCTGAAAGTCTACAAAACAGATAGGTGTTACAGTAACGCGTTACTCCCAACACTGCTTATTACACCTGCAGTACTACATGTATATGTGCTAAATGTATATACAATTTTTGTCTTTACAGAGCAGAAGATGGATTTGAGAAAGCAATTGAACAACATCAAAAGACATTTGCTTCACCAGTTCTTCAGGCCTATCGGAACAAAAATGTGAGTGTACTTTTACGTTCCGTCTGTGTAAAGCAGGTACTTTTGCATCCTCCTGTTTATTTATAGCTTTGAAACCTGCGTGTAATTGTGCCTAGCAGACACACAGATGGATGCAAGAGAAGCAGTTTAGTGTGAGCATAATGTGTCAGAGGCAGCAAAATAATTTTTAGCTATGAATCACAACACTGACCTACATACTGGAGCATACTGGCAGCACGGTGGTGCAGTGGTTAACACTGTGGCAGCACAGCAACTCACCCTTGGCCATGGGATCTTGGGTTCGATCCCACCCACTAACCAATGGTGATCTTTGGTGACCAATGGTGATCCCACAGGGGACAAAAACATGCAGGTTAGGTTAATTGGCATCAACTGGGGAGGTATGAATGTGAGTTGTCCCTTGCCCCTTTCCCCCAGGCCACAGTTGTAAATAAGAATGTGTTCTTAATCTGTCCTGCCTGGTTAAATAAAGGTTATGTAAATAAATTTTAAAAAAAAAGCTTGGTCAGTTACTGCTGATTTGGTAGAACTTGGAATTAGTTTCAACTAAACCTCAATAATAAGTTTTCTCTTTACAAGATAGCTAATTATAAAAAAAGATTAAGGCTTTCACTGGGAATGCACATTTTTAAAAATCCATAAATGGTGTTACTGTAGTGAATATGATATAAAATTACATGTGAGAGGAGTCGTAGCTTAGCAGTTTTAAATGATCTGTTCAGCCTACAGCTTTCCTGCTCTGAGTCACCCTCTTTGCCCTCGTGGTGCAGTGGCCAGCTGTTTTCAGCTCATAAAAATGTACTCTGCACTTCTCAGTACTGACTCAGACCAGGTGGTGAAGGTAGTGGAGCATTTAGCAGCTTCAGGGCCACCTAGTTCTCCCCAGTGTTGGCAGAGATCAACACGGACCTGAAGATATCAGTCAGTGAACATGTTAATAAAACTGCTGGTTGTGTTGGGCATGTAATAAGTTAACGTTCCGCTATACAGAGCAAAAGGTGTCTTCACATGATGCACTAGTCTGTGCCATTAATAATTTAGTTGCATACAATAACATGCAGGGTTACTGTCATGGTGAGTTGTTGAAGCAGAACCCAAACGCAAGACTTAAGTTCCAAATATTTTATTGGGGCGGGTCCAAATCCTGGCCAGTTCAAGGTATAAATAATAATTCCAAAATGGGCAGGCAAGACAGGCAAACAAAGCACAAAGTAATCCAAACTTGGCAAGACAGACATAGGCAAGACCGAAGCATGGTTAAATGCCAAAATGATGACGAGGCCACAGCACCCAGGTGAGGGGCTGCATCCCTAAAATAACCAGGTGAACAGGTGGAACATAATTACCAACTGGTGTGTGCACTTAACAAATCAACAAGGCTAAATCAGGAAATGCACAAAGGGAACTGAGAACAATCACAAAATAAAGCCAAACCAGGACAGCAGAAAGCGACAGGAACAACAGGGCAAACAAACATGACTATGATAAGAATAAAACTCACTAACAGGACTGAATAATAATGACCATAAAAAGTGCAAAACATAGGAGGCATGATATAATACAAATAATAAATAACCAAGGACCAGGCAGAGATAAACCTAAGGAATACAAAAAGCAGAGACGGTGATAAACAAAAACATGAGCTACGGCCCATGCCATGAAAACAAAGAACAAAATCATAATTCAGGGTAAGGACATGGGGCCCAGTCCATGCCCTGACAGTTACAGCTGCAAAGGGGTGGATTTAAAGCAAACCTTGATCTTTTCGTAACCGTAACTATAGTTTTGTTTTTCAACGTAAAAATGAAATCTGAAATTTGAAGAGCAAACAAAACGGTTCACAAATTTGCATTTCCTGCATGACATACGGCTGATTTACAACTCCCCCAACCTCCTTATGAGGATTTTGTGATGGCCATTCTATCACCTCACTTTTAGCTTTGAATGCTGTTGTTGGAGTAAACATATACAGTGGTGTGAAAAAGTGTTTGTCCCCTTCCTGATTTTTCATTTTTTTGTAAGTTTGTCACACTCAACAAATTTAAATAATAGACAAAGATAACACAAGTAAACACAAAATGCAGTTTTTAAATGAAAGTGTTTATTATTAAGGGTTAAAAAAAATCCAAACCTACATGGCCCTGTGTGAAAAAAGTGCCCCCCCCTCCCGATAAAACATAAATTAACTGTGGTTTATCACATCTTTGGAAAACTGAGTTCAAATTCTCAAGCCACACCCAGGCCTGATTACTGCCACACCTGTTCTCAATCAAGAAATCACTTACATAGAACCTGCCTGACAAAGTGAAGTAGACCAAAAGATCCTCAAAAGCTACACATCATGCTGCAATCCAAAGAAATTCAGGAACAAATGAGAAAAAGTAATTGAGATCTGTCTGGAAAAGGTTATAGAACCATTTCTAAAGCTTTGGGACTCCAGCGAATCACAGTGAGAACCATTATCCACAAATGGTAAAAACATGGAACAGTGGTGAACCTTCCCAGGAGTGGCCAGCCGACCAAAATTACCCCAGGAGCGCAGCGACGACTCATGCAAGAGGTCACAAAAGACCCCACAACAACATCCAAAGAACAGGGATGGCAACAGGAAATTCTGATTTCAGCTGAAATCTAATTTGGTCGATTGACTTATGGGGGGGCCAGGGGGGCACAGCCCCCCTGAAGCTGAGAGGTTTTCAGTAAAACAGAAGTAATTTAGACTGAAAAAAATGATAAAAAAAAAAAGAAATACTAGACTTAGATAAATCGTTAAATTTAATGAAAAGTTAACTTACTTTTTCTTCAATGTTGTCTCACTGTCTTTAGTCCAACATATTTAACAGTTCTATAAGAGTTTATTATTATTTTATTCGTCACTTTTGATGCGTGGTCTGACAGCGCCACACATCCACGCGATCCATAGTTAATCAAGTCTTTACAATACACACAAAAAGCTTTTCCGGCCACGTCTGGTTTCTTCAGAAATTGTCCGAGTGTTTCTGTTACCTCGTCGAACTTTGAGCCAATTTTCACCTTTACCGTCACTTTTCTCTCAAGCCAATTCCATTGGAACTTATTTTTGACATTTTTGTCTATTTCTAGCACTGATGACTCCTGATCCTTCGATAAAAATCTCATAATTCCGCTGAAAACAACACCGAAAGCTCAGAATTCCAACACGAACACGCCGCCATGAATTTTTGACAAAGCATACAACAAGCCATTTGATTGGTCCAATCGTTTGCAACTATCCAATCGCAGGGCCGTTTACAATACAGCAGTAGAGTACAAAACATCCGGGTTATTGCGGGAGACTTGAACCGGGGAAGCGCCGAGCGCTTATGTAATCGTGTTGATTTTCGCTAAAATCGGTGACAATAAGGTACCTTAGCCCCCCTAAAATTATCTCAATGGATTTAGACGATTCACAGAAACGATCAATTTGAAAATAGATCGGCGGAAATCCGCGGATCGGCGGAAAATTGCCATCCCTGAAAGAACTGCAGGCCTCACTTGCCTCAGGTAAGGTCAGTGTTCATGACTCCACCATAAGAAAGAGACTGGGCAAAAATGGCCTGCATGGCAGAATTCCAAGACAAGAACTACTGTTGAGTAAAAAGAACATAAAGGCTCGTCTCAGTTTTGCCAGAAAACATTTTGATGATCCCCAAGAATTTGGGAAAAATACTCTGTGGACTGACGAGACAAAAGTTGAACTTTTTGGAAGGTGTGTGTCCCATTACATCCGGCGTAAAAGTAACACAGCATTTCAGAAAAGGAACATCATACCAACAGTAAAATATGGTGGTGGCAGTGTGATGGTCTGGGGCTGGTTTGCTGCTTCAGGACCTGGAAGACTTGCTGTGGTAAATGGGACCATGAATTCTGCTGTCTACCAGAAAATCCTAAAGGAGAATGTCGGGCCATCTGTTCGTGACCTCAGGCTGAAGCGCACTTGGGTTCTGCAGCAGGATAATGATCCAAAACACACCAGCAAGTCCACCCCCCTGAATGGCTTAAGAAAAACAAAATGAAGACTTTGGAGTGGCTTAGTCAAAGTCTTGACCTGAATCCAATTAAGATGCTGTGGCATGACCTTAAAAAGGAGGTTCATGCTCGAAAACCCTCCAATGTGGCTGAATTACAACAATTCTGCAAAGATGAGTGGGCCAAAATTCCTCCACAGCACTGTAAAAGACTCATTGCCAGTTATCGCAAATGCTCGATTGCAGTTGTTGCTGCTAAGGATGGCCCAACCAGTTATTAGGTTTAGGGAGCAATCACCTTTTCACGCAGGGCCATGTGGGTTTGGATTTTTTTCCCCCTTAATAAACACCTTCATTTAAAAACTGCATTTTGTGTTTACTTGTCTTATCTTTGTCCCACACAACCAATCATGTACAGTAGAATGAAATTGTGCTTTATCCTATCTACAGTGTAAATCACACACACCCCATAGTAGAATCAGAAGGGCCGCTGCCATGCAAGGCGCCGCCACAGATTTCCCTCCTCCATTCCATTATTGCTGAGCACTAAGCTGGATGGCAGGAAGTTCCGCTTTTATATGGTCTTCGGCATGACCCGGCCGGGATTTGAATCCCTGCCTCCCGGATGTGGGGCGGATGCTCTACCAACCGAGCCACCACTCCGGTGGTGTCTTTGTCTGATATTGTCTGATATTTAAATTTGTTTGATGATCGGAAACATTTAAGTGTGACAATCATACAAAAAATGAGAAATCAGGAAGGGGGAAAACACTTTTTCACACCACTGTATGCTACCAAATATATTACATAAGCAGAATTCAAACACGTTGAAATCATTTTTAAAAAGCTGTATTTGTATAGGACATCCTAAACTAATTAAAGGCATAATGTAGATGTATGTAGTAGATGGGATGGAGAAAAGGTCATTTAAACACTCAGATAATCCCAAAATGTTGTTGTAATCATTTTTTAAAGTTATGGCCACTGGAAGGCTTTAACAAGTCAGAATGGCCAAATAAATATATTTTTCTGCATCTTGTGAAGACTACAAAAAGAAACTCCAGAGGAACTCTTGTCAGTTAATTAAATAATCATATTTTTCTAAAGTAGTCCTTTTGAAGGCTTTGCAAATTGAGATAATTAAAGGTGGGAGTTTGAAATATGTAATGTGGATCCTTTCTTTTTTCTCTGTCCACACTAGTGCATCTCAATTTTAATCTATAACAGCTTTTTGTATCCCATCATAGAAACTTAGGATTCCTCGGAATCTGGAAACTTGAAGGTAGTATCTCACAGAGCAGCGAATGCTGAGGAATGTGATTTCAGGGTTCATTAGGGTTTGTAAAAGACTGTAAAACAGTTGAACAGAGTTTTTAAGGTCTTAAACAATTTTGTCATAAAGGTTCTCAAACAGTTGCTCATGTTTACTACTTGGTGAATCAACAAGAACCTTAGCGACACGTATTACAACTGTTTACAAGCACTTACAGCTATTTTGCAAACATTTGCAACTGTTTGTGGAAAAACACATTTGGCAAAAAAATGGGACCATTTTCAAAAAAAGTTCTGGCGACAAGAAAAACCGTTTGGGAACTGTTTGGAAACCTTTTACGATCCCTGACAAAACCCCAAAATTGCCACGTTTGTCAGCATTCACTGCTTCATGAGCTATGGTAAGACTGCCATGATATAATGCTCTATAGCAGTTAATAAACTTTTGACCTCAACTCTGTCTTTGACTTTTTGTTAAGAGAATACTGAGATAATGTGATGTTGTTTTGTAAAATGTTGGGTTTTTTTAATCTCCTTTAATACTGGATGTTTTGGTCCTTTCAGCACACCATAGTGACCGTTCCAGGTGATCATCACATCCACCTCAACACCCCTGAAGTCATTGCTCCACTTGTGTCGGACTTTCTTCAGAATAAAGTGCTCTGTCATCAAGCCAAAGTATCAGAGTCACCAACTTCTAAATTGTAGCACACACTTGTGTATCAGCTGTTCCTCCATTTATGTCACACTGCTGATTTAACAACTTATTTTTATTCAGAGTTGTGAGCTCTAGACTAATTTTAGTGCTAAATACTCAACCAGATGTCATCATTGACTCTTAAAATTCTTTTAAATAATTTCAAATGTTTGTAATGTAGCCCTGTGATGGACTGGCGATCTGTCCAGGGTGTACCCTGCCTCTCGCCCAAAGACACTGGGATAGGCTCCAGCCCCCGCGACCCAAGAAGAATTAAGCAGTAGAAGATGGCTGGATGGATGGTTTGTAATGTATTATGATCATCCTTAACCCCACCTGTGCTGTAACACAGCAAATAGAGTGAAAAGAGAATTAATGCATCTTAGGGAAAAAAAAATCACACTGATACTGTTTGAAAATAAACTTTATGACTCTGTTTTTGCTGTTTAAGTTGTATTCATATGAGTGGTGGGCAACAATTACAAATTTTAATCACAATAACCCCCCCCCCCCAAAAAAAAATAAAGTGTTTACTCATGATTAACTGTGATTAAATGGGAAAAAAAATTCTATGTAATGTACCTTAAACCTGTACTTTTTCAGGTTTTTCATAATCTTAACATAGGAGTGGACAGATGTTCTTTTCTGCAACTGGAGATTTATTTAAAGCTTTCAACATGTCTAAAACGACAACAACTATCCAGAACACTCTCAAAAAAACCTCTTGGCAGTTACAGGACAGTTACCATAATTACACAGCAACAAGTGGCAAAAACATGTTTCAACACCAGTCTGCACACAACATCCAGCCACAGCAGTCTCTCACCTCACTTTAAGATGTTTCAGTAGTAGATAGTCCAGTTTTTTATAGGGACCGTACATTCACGAACAGAACTAATGGAATTAATTCATAGATCCTGATATTTGAAGGAGGAGAAAAGGGAAAAGATTTTATTCACAAGCGATAAATGAAAATGGCTTTCATAAGTAAGACCATGAAAGGTGTGTGTGTGTGTGTGTGTGTGTGTGTGTGTGTGTCTGTGTGTGTGAAAGACAAAAAAGGGCATAAGATACCATTTTAGACTATGTAAATTTGTTTTTAAGGGGATTCATATCCACTGCTGCGCCTCTTTAACACTGTAGATACTGTAAGCAAAAACCAGAATAAACTTAAGTACACATTTACTAACCTTGGCTGTGCACAACAAGATTGGTTCACAATACTCTATGGTCTGGCTGGAGAGCTGGATCTGCCCATGCTCATGTGCAAAACACTCAAGGCCTTAAACTCTTAGTTTCATATACTTTTGTGTTAAATCTTGATTGTCATAGCCATTCAAACTCAAGAACAAAATAAAAGTGTACCGTATGTAAATTTAATGAATGGAATGAATTCAACACCTGCCAGTAAACTGCAAATTACAGAGAGAGCTGCTGACATTTGTTTACCTGAGCTGACAAAGGAAAAACGGCAATAGACACAGACACATAAGGTTAGAGCAACTAGGAGTGTGAGGGAACAAAGGAACCAAGAAATGAATCTGGACTCAGATATACAGGTGCATCTCAATAAATTAGAATGTCATCAAAAAGTTAATTAAATTCAGTAATTCAATTCAGAAAATGAAACTCCTATATTATATAGATTCATTACACACAGAGTGATGTAGTTCAAGTGTTTATTTCTTTTAATTTTGATAGTTATGGCTTACAGCTCATGAAAACCCCACATTCAGTTTCTCAAAAAATTAGAATATTTCATAAAATTAATTTTTAAAAATGTTTTTTTTAATAGAAATGTTGGCCGACTGAAAAGTATGTCCATGTACACACTCATTACTTGGTCGGGGCTCCTTTTGGATGAATTACTGCATCAATGCAGCGTAGCATGGAGGTGATCAGCCTGTGGTACTGCCGAGGTGTTATGGAGGCCCATGTTGCTTTAATAGTGACCTTCAGCTCGTCTGCATTGTTGGGTTTGGTGTCTCATCTTCCTGTTGACAATACACCATAAATTCTCTATGGAGTTGAAGTCAGGCTAGTTTTCTGGTCAGTCAAGCACAGTAATACCATGGTCATTTAACCAGGTTTTGGTACTTTTGGCAGTGTGGACAGGCACCAAGTCCTCCTGGAAAATGAAACTAGTATCTCCATAAAGCTTGTCAGCAAAGGGAAGCATAAAGTGCTCTAAAATTTTCTGGTAGATGGCTGCACTGACTTTGGACTTGATAAAACACAGTGGACCAACACCAGCAGATAACATGGCTCCTCAAATCATCACTGACTGTAGAAACTTCACACTGGACCTCAAGTAATTTAGCTTCTGTGCCTCTCCACTCTTCCTCCAGACTCTGGGACCTTGATTTCCAAATGAAATGCAAAATTTACTTTCATCTGAAAAGAAGTCATCTGCTGGTGTCGGTCCACTGTGTTTTATCAAATCCAAAGTCAGCGCAGCCGTCTACCAGGAAATTTTAGAGCACTTCATGCTTCCCTCTGCTGACAAGCTTTATGGAGATGCGGATTCCATTTTCCAACTGGACTTGGCACCTGCCCACACTGCCAAAACCTGGTTTAATGACCATGGTATCACTGTGCTTTATTGGCCATAAAACTAGCCCGACTTCAACTATATAGAGAATCTATGGAGTATTGTTAAGAGGAAGATGAGAGACACCAGACCCAACAATGAAGACGAGCTGAAGGCCGCTATCAAGGCAACATGGGCCTTTTTTAACACCTCAGCAGTACCACAGGCTGATCACCTCCATGCCATGCCACATAGATGCAGTAATTCATCCAAAAGGAGCTCCGACCAAGTATTGGAGAGTGTACATGGACATATTTTTCGGTAGGCCAACATTTCTATTAAAAATCAGTTTTTTTTAAAATTAATTTTATGTAATATTCTAATTTTCTGAGAAACTGAATTTGAGTTTTCTTGAGCTGTAAGCCATAACCATCAAAATTAAAAGAAATAAACACTTGAAATATACAGTGGGGAAAAAAAGTATTTAGTCAGCCACCAATTGTGCAAGTTCTCCCACTTAAAAGATGAGAGAGGTCTCCAATTTCCATCATAGGTATACCTCAACTATGAGAGACAAAATGAGAAAAAAAAATCCAGAAAATCACATTGAAGGATTTTTAATGAATGAATTGTTAAATTCCTCGGTAAAATAAGTATTTGGTCAATAACAAAAGTTCATCTCAATACTTTGTTATATACCCTTTGTTGGCAATGACAGAGGTCAAACGTTTTCTGTAAGTTTGTCCTGATTGCTGGGGTCTTTCTGCAACTGTGGGGGTTCCCCCTACAGTTGATAGTGCTATGAGATGACTGTTGTTGTGAAATGGCGCTATATAAATAAAGTTTATTGAATTGAATTAAGTCTTCACAAGGTTTTCACACACTGTTGCTGGTATTTTGGCCCATTCCTCCATGCAGATCTCGTCTAGAGCAGTGATGTTTTGAGGCTGTCGCTGGGCAACACAGACTTTCAAATCCCTCCAAAGATTTTCTATGAGGTTGAGATCTGGAGACTGGCTAGGCCACTCCAGGACCTTGAAATGCTTATTACGAAGCCACTCCTTCATTGCCCGGGCAGTGTGTTTGGGATCATTGTCATGCTGAAAGACCCAGCCACATTTCATCTTCAATGCCCTTGCTGATGGAAGGAGGTTTTCACTCAAAATCTCACGATACATGGCCCCATTCATTCTTTCGTTTACACGAATCAGTCGTCCTGGTCCCTTTGCAGAAAAACAGCCCCAAAGTATAATGTTTTCACCCCCATGCTTCACAGTAGGTATGGTGTTCTTTCTCCTCCAAACACGACAAGTTGAATTTTTACCAAAAAGTTATATTTTAGTTTCATCTGACCATATGACATTCTCCCAATCCTCTTCTGGATCATCCAAATGCTCTCTAGCAAACTTCAGACGGGCCTTTACATGTACTGGCTTAAGCAGGGGGGCACGTCTGGCACTGCAGGATTTGAGTCCCTGGCGGCGTAGTGTGTTACTGATGTAGCCTTTCTTACTTTGGTCCCAGCTCTCTGCAGGTCATTCACTAGGTCCCCCCGTGTGGTTCTGAGATTTTTGCTGACCGTTCTCGTGATCATTTTGACCTCATGGTGTGAGATCTTGCGTGGAGCCCCAGATCGAGGGAGATTATCAGTGGTCTTGTATGTCTTCCATTTTCTAATAATTGCTCCCACAGTTGATTTTTTCACACCAAGCTGCTTACCTATTGCAGATTCAGTCTTCCCAGCCTGGTGCAGGTCTACAATTTTGTTTCTGGTGTCCTTTGACAGCTCTTTGGTCTTGGCCATAGTGGAGTTTGGAGTCTGACTGTTTGAGGTTGTGGACAGGTGTCTTTTATACTGATAATGAGTTCAAACAGGTGCCATTAATACAGGTAACGAGTGGAGGACAGAGGAGCCTCTTAAAGAAGAAGAAAATCTCTTTAGAAGAAATCTTGCTTGTTTTTAGGTGACCAAATACTTATTTTACCAAGGAATTTACCAATTAATTCATTAAAAATCCTTCAATGTGATTTTCTGGATTTTTTTTTCTCATTTTGTCTCTCATAGTTGAGGTATACCTATGATGAAAATTGGAGACCTCTCTCATCTTTTAAGTGGGAGAACTTGCACAATTGGTGGCTGACTAAATATTTTTTTGCCCCACTATATCACTGTGTGTAATGAATCTACACACGTGGACAAAATTGTTGGTACCCCTTTGTTAATGAAAGAAAAACCCACCATGGTCACAGAAATAACTTGAATCTGACAAAAGTGGTAATAAATAAAAATTCTATGAAAATTAACCAATGAAAATCAGACAGTGCTTTTGAATTGTGGTTCAACAGAATTAATTTAAAAAAATAAACTCATGAAACAGGCCTAGACAAAAATGATGATACCCCTAGAAAAGATTGAAAGTAATGTGACCATAGGGACATGTTCATCCAAGATGTGTCCTCTAATTAACATCACAGGTGTCTACAAACTTGTAATCAGTCAGTCGGCCTATTTAAAGGGTGACAAGAGTCACTGTGCTGTTTGGTGACATAGTGTGTACCACACTAAACATGGACCAGAGGAAGCAAAGGAGAGAGTTGTCTCAGATTAGAAAGAACATTATAGACAAGCATGTTAAAGGTAAAGGCTATAAGACCATCTCCAAGCAGCTTGATGTTCCTGTAACTACAGTTGCACATATTATTCAGAAATTTAAGATCCACGGGACTGTAGCCGACCTCTCTGGACGTGGCCGCAGGAGGAGACGGATGATACGAATGGTAACAAAAGAGCCCAGAACAACCTCTAAACACATTCAAGGTGAACTCCAAGGTCAAGGTGCATCAGTGTCAGATCGCACCATCCGTCGTCGTTTGAGCCAAAGCGGACTTCTAGGGAGACGACCAAGGAGGACACTACTGTTGAAAACAAATCATAAAAAAGCCAGACTGGAATTTGCCAAACTGCATATTGACAAGCCACAAAGCTTCTGGGAGAATGTCCTATGGACAGACAAGACAAAATTGGAACTTTTTGGCAAGGCACATCAGCTCTATGTTCACAGACGCAAAAATGAAGCATACCAAGAAAAGAACACTGTCCTTACTGTGAAACATGGAGGAGGTTCTGTTATGTTCTGGGGCTGCTTTGCTGCATCTGGCACAGGGTGTCTTGAATCTGTGCAGGGTACAATGAAATCTCAAGACTATCAAGGTATTCTAGAGAGAAATGTGCTGCCCAGTGTCAGACAGCTTGGTCTCAGTCGCAGGTCATGGGTCTTGCAACAGGATAATGACCCAAAACACACAGCTAAAAACACCCAAGAATGGCTAAGAGTGAAACATTGGACTATTCTGAAGTGGCCTACTATGAGCCCTGATCAAAATCCTATTGAACATCTGTGGAATGAGTTGAAACATGCCGTCTGGAGAAGGCACCCTTCAAACCTGAGACAACTGGAGCAGTTTGCTCATGAGGAGTGGGCCAGAATACCTGCTGAGAGGTGCAGAAGTCTCATTGACAGTTACAGAAATCGTTTGATTGCAGTGATTGCCTTAAAAGGTTGTGCAACAAAATATTAAGTTAAGGGTACCATCATTTTTGTCCAGGCCTGTTTCATGGGTTTGTTTTTTAAAATAATTCTGTTGAACCACAATTCAAAAGCACTGTCTGATTTTCATTGGTTAATTTTCATAGAATTTTTATTTATTACCACTTTTGTCAGATTCAAGTTATTTCTGTGACCACTGTGGGTTTTTCTTTCACTAACAGAGGGGTACCAACAATTTTGTCCACCTCTGTTTTGTCCAATTTTGTCCATTTTCTGAATTGAATTACTGAATTGAATTAACTTTTCAATGACATTCTAATTTATTGAGATGCACCTATACTCCTGATCAAAATCTTCAGGGTGGGGGAAAATTACAAGTTTTTTTTTTTAAGTAGACATCTGTTTTTGTAAACTTTCCTTGCCATCCATCCCCAGACTTTCTCAATGGAATTTAGATGAGGGTAACATGCAGGACGGTCCACAAGAGTGACGCTGTTCTCCTGGAAGGAAGAAGTCCTTCATTAGGCAAGTGTTGTAAACTGCAGTGTTCTGTTGAAAGACCCAGCCATTACTGCGCAGATGAGGGCCCTCAGTCAAGAAGGATGCCTGCTGCAACATCTCCACATAGCGTCCTCCACTGTGCTGTGTAAAAAAAACATCTCCAGTAGGATCTCCTTGTCATGCCAGTAAAGTTGGAAACCATCAGTATGGTCCAGGTTAAAAAAATTTTCTCATAATAGATTAAAACTTTCAATGTTCCATGTATGGTGTTCCCTGGCAAAGTCCAAACGGGCAAGTTTGTGGTGTGAGAGGAGACATGGCCTTTAAAGACATTTTTTGGTCTTTAAGCCTTCTTTTGTAGATACTGACTGCAGCCCAGTACCCATAAGACAGCATCAGTAGGGGCCTTAATTTGGGTTGAGGATCAGACAGTCCATCGGATCCTCTGGCTCAGTTCTTTTGGACCATCCTGATCTAAATCCCATTGAGAACGTTTGGGGATGGATGGCAAGGGAAGTTTACAGAAATGGATGTCAGTTCCAAACCATGGATGCCCTTCATAAAACCGTCTTCTTCACCACATAGGGCGACGTTCCCACCAGCCTCCTGGAAACACTCGCATCAAGCATGCCTAAACAAATTTTTGAAGTGATCAACAAGAACAGTGGGACTACTCACTACTGAGTCCTGTTTTGACACTTTTAGTTCTGTTTTTGTTATGACTCGCCGCTCATCAGCGGCGCCAGCTGCGCGCACACCTGCTACTCGTCAGCGGCAAGGTACTTAATCCACCCTGCCCTGGGCTTCGGCCTGAAGCCGTCTCTCTACTTCGGCATCATTTGCTACAACGGTACTCAAGCCTTCTAGCAAGATTATCTGGGTAAGCTCCCCTTACCTCTTTCCTCCAGCCTTTTCCCCTGTGGACAGGTGGACTTCCCCGGCGGCGGACTTCCTCATCTCGCCGCTGTCTCTACGCTGCTGCAACAGGCACTGCAGGTCGCTGTCTCCCGGGCTCCGCCCTTGTCAACGCCGGCCACCTGTCGTAACCAAGTAAGCCAGCAAGACTATTATTATCCTCTGTGTTGGTGTGGTGCCCGTTACCCTTCTCCCTCTGCTTCTTCCCATAGGGTTGTCTGGCTGAACGGCCTCCTGCCCCCGTGCCTGACGCAGATGCCACCACCAACACATTCTTATTCCACAGACACGCAGCCACACATCCCTGTTGTCAATAAAGCTGTTAAATCTACCCTGAGCCTGCGTGTGTGTCTCCTGAGCCGTGCATTATGTCAGTTTTGGGTTTTTTGGGGGCTGTGGTCTGAGATATATCACTGCTAGCCACTGTTGGTAAGATTCTCTCACGTGTACTACTGAACAGAATCAATGAACACATCTCGTAGAATGTACTACCGGAATCCCAGTGCGGCTTTAGAAATGGAAGAAGCACAATGGACATGATTTTCTGCTTAAAACGGGTTCAAGAAAAGTGTATCGAACAGAACATGCCGCTTTATGTAGTCTTCATTGACTTCAGTAAAGCCTTCGATACTGTTTTGCGACAAGGACTTTGGCAGGTACTCAAGAAATATGGCTGTACAGAGAAGTTTGTCAGCCTAATCAAGGCACTCCATACAGGTATGCAAGCAAACGTGGCAATGAGTGGTTCAGTGTCTAAAGACTTTTCAGTAAGCAACGGGGTGAAACAAGGGTGTGTGCTGACGCCTACACTCTTCTCGCTATATCTGGCAGCCATGCTTGAGGTGGCGTTCACTTCAGAAGGAGTATACGTTCAAACAAGGAAAGAAGCAGACTTGTTCAATGTGGCACAGTTTAAAGCCAAGAGTAAGACATTGATAAAGGTAGTAAGAGAAATGCTCTTTGCCGACGACAGTGCTCTAGTTGCACACAGTGTGGAAGATATGCAATCTTTAGTGGAGAAATTTGCAAGAGCAGCTAACCAATTCAGCCTCAAAATCAACATCAAGAAGACAGAGTGCCTTTATCAACCACCAAAGTTCCAATTATCAACATCACTACCAGAAGAGATCAACATTAGTACAGAGCCACTAGTCAAGTGCAAGACACAAGTATCTAGGGAGTACTGTTTCAGAGAATGCTAGGCTGGAGGATGAACTCTCTCTTAGAATGGGAAGAGCGAGCGCTGTGTTTGGAAACTTGAGAGAGAGACTGTGGAACAATTGACGTGTCTATCCGAGTGAAATGCAAAGTGTACAGAGCGACAGTACTGGCTACTCTATTGTACGGTGCTGAAACTTGGACTGCAAAATGTACAGAGCGTACAAAGTGTACAGAGCGACAGTACTGGCTACTCTATTGTACGGTGCTGAAACTTGGACTGCCCCCTCATGGATCGTCACCTTATCGTGGTGGGGGGGTTTGCGTGCCCCAGTGATCCCAGGAGCTATGTTGTCCGGGGCAATTTGCCTCTGATAGGGTCTCCCAAGACAAACTGGTCCTGGGTGAAGGGCCAGACGAAGAACGATCCAACAGACTCTCATGATAAATTGTATATCAAGGATTCAGTGTACCCCGCCCGGTATGGGGTTACCGGGGCCCCACCCTGGAGCCAGGCCTGGGGGAGGGGCTCGAAGGCTAGCGTCTGGTGGCCGGGTTTCCACCCATGGGACCCGGCCGGGCTCAGCCCGAAGGAGTTACATGGGTCCGCCCTCCAGTAGGTTCACCACCTGCAGGAGGGATCATGGAAGTCCGGTGCTATGTGGATTAGGTGGCAGTCAAAGGCGGAGACCTTGGCGGACTGATCCCAAGCTTTCTAAACTGGCTTTTGGTACGTGGAATGTCACCTCTCTGGTGGGGAAGGAGCCTGAGCTGGTGTACGAGATTGAGCGATACCGGCTAGATATAGTTGGCCTCACCTCAACACACAGCTCCGGTTCCGGAACCAGTCTCCTGGAGAGGGGCTGGAGCTTGGCCTTTTCTGGAGTTGCCCCGGGCGAGAGGCGACGAGCAGGGGTAGGTATTCTTGTATCGCCCCACCTTGCTGCCTCTATATTGGAGTTTTCCCCGGTGGACGAAAGGGTTGCTTCCCTGCGCCTTCGGGTTGGGAAACGGGTCCTGACCATCATTTGTGCCTATGCACCAAATGATGTTTCAGAGTACCCACCCTTTTTGGAGTCTGTGACTGGGGTGCTGGAGGGTGCTCCTCCTGGAGACTCCATTGTCCTACTGGGGGACTTCAATGCGCACGTGGGCAACGACAGTGAAACCTGGAGGGGGGTGATTGGGAGGAACGGCCTGCCCGATCTGAACCCGAGTGGTGTTCAGTTATTGGACTTCTGTGCTAACCACAGTCTGTCTATAACGAACACCATGTTCAAGCATAAGGGTGTCCATATGTGCACCTGGCACCAGGACACCCTAGGCCGCAGGTCGATGATCGATTTTGTTATCGTATCATCAGACCTGCGACCGTATGTCTTGGACACCCGAGTAAAGAGAGGTGCAGAGCTGTCAAGTGATCACCACCTGGTGGTGAGTTGGATCCGATGGCAGGGGAGGAAGCCATTCAGACCTGGTAGACCCAAACGTATAGTGAGGGTGTGCTGGGAGCATCTGGCTGAGGCCCCTGTCCGGGAGGTCTTCAACTCCCACCTCCGGAAGAACTTCAACCACATTCCGAGGGAGTCTGGAGACATGGAGTCTGAATGGGCCATGTTCTCCACCTCTGTTGTTGAAGCGGCAGCCCAGAGCTGCGGCCGCAAGGTGGTCGGTGCATCTCGTGGTGGCAACCCCCGAACCAAGTGGTGGACACCAGTGGTGAGGGGGGCCATTAAGCTGAAGAAGGAGTCCTATCAAGCTTGGTTGGCTTGTGGGACTCCCGAAGCAGCTGAGGTGTACCGGCAGGCCAAGCGGAGTGCAGCTCGGGTGGTTGCTGAAGCAAAAACCCGGGTATGGGAGGAGTTCGGTGAGGCCATGGAACAAGACTTTCGGTCGGCTTCAAAGAGATTCTGGCAAACTGTTCGGCGGCTCAGGAGGGGAAAGCAGCTCCCCGTCCACACTGTGTATGGTGCGGATGGGACACTGTTGACTTCAACTGGGGATATCGTCGGGCGGTGGAAGGAATACTTCGAGGATCTCCTCAATCCCACTGATACGCCTTCCACAGAGGAAGCAGGGTTTGGGGACGAGGGGGATGACTCGCCTATCACAGGGGCTGAGGTCGCCAAGGTGGTTAAAAATCTCCTTGGTGGCCGGGCCCCGGGGGTGGACGAGATTCGCCCCGAGTACCTCAAGGCCCTGGATGTTGTTGGGTTGTCATGGTTGACACGCCTCTGCAACATTGCGTGGAGGTCGGGGGCAGTGCCTTTGGCATGGCAAACCGGGGTGGTGGTTCCTCTCTTCAAAAAAGGGGACCGGAGGGTGTGCTCCAACTTTAGAGGGATCACACTCCTCAGCCTCCCTGGGAAGGTCTATGCCAAGGTATTGGAGAGGAGAGTCCGGCCGTTGGTCGAACCTCGGATTCAGGAGGAGCAATGTGGTTTTCGTCCTGGCCGTGGCACATCGGACCAGCTCTTTACCCTCTCGAGAATTCTTGAGGGTTCGTGGGAGTTTGCCCAACCAGTTTACATGTGTTTTGTGGACTTGGAGAAGGCATTTGACTGCGTCCCTCGTGGATTTTTGTGGGGGGTGCTTCGGGAGTATGGGGTATCGGGCTTGTTGTTACGAGCTATTCGGTCTCTGTACGACCGTTGTGAGAGTTTAGTTCGCATTGCCAACACTCGGTCGGAGTCATTCCCAGTGAGAGTTGGACTCCGCCAGGGCTGCCCTTTGTCACCGGTCCTGTTCATAATTTTTATGGACAGGATTTCTAGGCGCAGCCAGGGAATGGAGGGTGTCATGCTTGGTGACCACAGGATCTCATCTCTGTTGTTTGCAGATGATGTTGTCCTGTTGGCTTCATCCAGCAATGACCTACAGCTCTTGCTGGGACGGTTTGCCGCTGAGTGTGAAGCGGCTGGGATGAGAATCAGCACCTCCAAGTCCGAGTCCATGGTCCTCAGCCGGAAAAAGGTGGATTGTCCTCTCCGGGTTGGGGACAGGCTCCTGCCCCAAGTGGAGGAGTTTAAGTATCTTGGGGTCTTGTTCACGAGTGAGGGGAAAATGGAGCGAGAGATCGACAGACGGATTGGAGCAGCATCTGCAGTGATGCGGACGTTGTACCGGTCTGTTGTGGTGAAGAGGGAGCTGAGTTCTAAGGCAAAGCTGTCGATTTACCAGTCAATCTACGTTCCTACTCTCACCTATGGTCACGAGCTTTGGGTAATGACCGAAAGAACGAGATCGCGGATACAAGCGGCTGAAATGAGCTTTCTCCGTAGGATTGCTGGACTCACCCTCAGAGATAGGGTGAGGAGCTCAGTCATCCGGGAGAGGCTCAGAGTAGAACCGCTGCTCCTCCACATTGAAAGGAGTCAGTTGAGGTGGTATGGGCATCTGATTAGGATGCCTCCTGGACGCCTCCCACTTGAGGTGTTTCAGGCACGTCCCACTGGGAGGAGACCCCGGGGCAGACCCAGGACTCGGTGGAGAGACTATGTCTCCCAGCTAGTCTGGGAACGCCTTGGTATCCCCTCTGAAGAGCTGGAGCAGGTGGCTGGGGAGAGGGAAGTCTGGGCTTCTCTGCTTGAACTGCTGCCTCCGCGACCCGGACCTCCGGAAAAGCGGTAGAAGATGGATGGATGGATGGATGAAACTTGGACTGTCTACAGTGCAAGTAAAGAAACTCCACGCATACATGATGAGACACCTTCGAGCCATAATGAACATCTCATGGAAAGACAAGATAACCAACATAGAAGTGTTGAAACGAGCTGGTCTATCATCAATGAAGGACATGCTAATACAGATGAACCTGAGATGGCTCGGACATGTTGAGAGGATGGACCATCAGCATCTCCCTCGGCAGTTACTCTACTCACAGTTATGCGAGGGCAAACGCAATCAGGGTAGACCAAGGCTCAGATTTAAAGACACTGTAAAAAGAAACTTAAAGAAGTTAGATACAGTCATGAGTTCCTGGCAGTGGAAGGCTAAGGACAGAGCTGTGTGGAGGAATCTGATCAGACCTAAATGAAACAGTCATTGTTGCCCACGACAGACTGCTATGATGATGGTCATAAACTTTTGATCAGCTGATGAACAGCTTGTTTGAGTTCAAATGCAGTTGTCAAACTGACTACTCCCCATTTTTATTTTTGTCTGTTTCTGTTTCTGATTCTTGTTTTTGTATTTTGAAGCTCTACTAACAACCTGGTTACGATCCACCAATGCAAAATGCAAATACTTGTAATTTTTCTCCCGTCCTATGATTTTGGTCAGGAGTGTATTGCTGGAGGAAAAAAAAATACTATGCAGATGTAATATAAACCAGGTAGAGAGGCTTAACTATTGATGAAATAAAGCATGTGCCTTGTTGGGGTATGTCTTATCGATTACACTGTCCCAAAGGCCAGAGAGGAAGTTCTGCAGTTGACATTTCATTCCAAGAATGCACATCATTCAATATTAAAAACGTTTATTAGAATGTAGTTTCATCAGTGTATATTTATTGTGATAATATTATGAAAATGAACACATTTCAACTCAGACACTAGTCTGTTTCTAGTGTTCAGTGAAAAGGTCACACAGCCATTCATATTAATCATTTGAAGTCAAATGGAGTTTACGACACAATACACAAAAGTGCCAGATTTCATAGTGAATCCTCTGTCAGAATAGCCAGCACTGTGTGGTACATCACCTCATTCCGGGTGCCTTTGAAGAACGATTGAAATTCACTGTGGTATCTGTACAGTCTCAGAACTCTGCTGTTAATATTTCAGTATTTCTCTGAAGTGCATCCACATGTTTAATCTGAAAAGTTAAGTGAGAAGTGGGGTATAAAGGGTGCACTCTACCACAGAGCAGGATGAATGAAAAACTTTACTGAAGTACTTTATAGAGAAGACACTTTCAGCTCACACTTACTTACACTGTATTGAGCCCTGGTGCAGGCCCTTTGTGTTCATCCATTTGGGAAAAAAAAGCCATTTAGTTCATCTGTCTTTAAAGCCAACCTTTTATTTAGTCTGTATTCTTCAGGCTTTCACAATAGAAGTTACATTTGTGGTGTTTCAATAAAAAATTTAAAAGAACTGTCTTGATTTTTTTCCCCCAAGCACGCCTAAGCTGAAAAAAATAAGTAACAATTATCAAAATAAGTGTATGATACAAGCAATTATGCAGGCACAAAAACGGAAAACATAGATTCACTAAGGTTTACTGTTATTCCACATTAAGTTTTTTCATGGATACCAGCCCACACTGCAATGTTTGTCACTATCGGCTCGCTGTCTAGGGAGGTCTGATATGTTACATATTTTAAGTGCTGCTTTTTTTTGGGGGGGGGGGGGTAGCCTGAATGACAGAAAGCAATGAACTCTTCTTGAAGATCCCATTTACTGCACTTTTTCCACATTTCCACAGTTTCCATAGGCCTTAATGAAATCTCTGTGATATACTTTGGTCAAATTGCCTTTGCTTATTAAATTATTGTTGCGTCATTATGAATCATCTTCTGTAGTCTTCCTCAGCATGGCTCGTTTCAGTACATGTCTTTTTAAATGCTCATGAGCCCCAGTTAAACCCACCTCCCTCTTACATCATCGCTCTTGCCCTCTTGCTAGCTCCTTCCTTAGGTAGCTGACAGCCTGAGCTAACTAAAGTAGATTCATCTTAAAGAATGAATGAAATAAAGCATCACTGGTGGACAGTTGTGTGGTTTCAGTGGTTGATATATGTCCGGGGTGGTGGCCTAGAGGTACATCATCCACCACACAACCAGGAGGTCGGGGTTCAAGTCCCGGCCAGGTCATGCCAAAGACCAAAAAAAAAAAAAAAAAAAAAAAAAAAAAAATGGAACTTCCTGCCGTCCAGCTTGGTGCTCAGCAAAATTAAAAAAAAAAATAAATAAATAAAAAAAAATGGAAAGGAGGAGCGAAATGTGGGTGGCAGTGGCTTAGGAGGTAGAGCGGGTTGTCTCATAACCGGAGGATTGGCAGTTCGAATCCCGCTTTCCCCAGACATCCTGCCATTGTGTCCCTGGGCAAGACACTTTACCCACCTTGCCTCCAGTGTCCATGACACTGGGCATGAATGTGTATAAATGTTCGGTAGTGGTCGGAGAGGCTGTTGGCACAGATTGGCAGCCACGTTTCCATCAGTCTGCCTCAGGGCAGCTGTAGCTACAATAGTAGCTTACCACTACCATTGTCTGTGGAGGAAATGAACAATGTATCCAGTGTATAGCATCTTTGAGTGTTTATGAAAAGCGCAATATAAATCTGATGCATTATGACTGGTTCCTGGAGTACAATAAGCTCAGAAACAACCCTGAATGAGTAAATTGGAAACTGCTAACGGCCGGTAGCTGCCTTTGGTTTTAGTCAGACTATAATAGTACCTAAAATAATGTCAAAGAATGATGTATAGTGTTGGTAGCTGAACAAGGATTCCAGTAGAGGTGAATTTGTAGAAAATAGCACTCAAAACTGGCCACAGTCAAACAGTTAAGCTAATGATCAGCAGAATGACTCCAACGACCTAGCCAAGCTTTTTTTTTTTTTTTTTTTAAATATAACCTGTCCTGTCCAGCAGCTTGGCAAGTAGAAGAGATATCTTCTTGCCTTACTGTGCAGATTTGCTTTGCCAAAAGGAGCTGTGCTCATATTTAATATAGTCATGAAAAAATTAGGACACCCCTTTAAATATTCCATTTATTAAGAAATGTTCACATATCTATGTCTAACCTTGTTTTTGTTTTTATTTGCATTTTTTAACATTTACAGTGGTGTGAAAAAGTGTTTGCCCCCTTCCTGATTTCTCTTTTTTTTGTACGTTTGTCACACTTAAATGTTTCAGATCATCAAACAAATTTAAATTTTAGACAAAGACAACACAAGTAAACACAAAATGCAGTTTTTAAATGAAGGCGTTTATTATTAAGGGAAAAAAAAATCCAAACCTACATAGCCTTGTGTGAAAAGTGATTGCCCCCTAAACCTAATAACTGGTTGGGCCACCCATAGTAGCAACAACTACAATCAAGCATTTGCGATAACTGGCAATGACTCTTTTACAAAGCTGTGGAGAAATTTTGGCCCACTCATCTTGTCACGCTGCCCGAGCAGTCAAGGCACACCAGAGAAGGAACGGAGGCTTCCAAACAGTTTTGCAATCAGCAATTTTTCTTTATTACAAAAGATACTTCGCAGGCAACAACTCCCGTGAACATCCGACACCCCACCACAAACCAAATGACAAAAACCTGTTATATACTTACTGAGATAATTAGACTTAATTGGAACATACCAAAATCCCAAGCAAAACAATAAACATTTTCATATTTCCACATACCCAATAACATCTAAGAGACATAAATGCATAAATAATTTCCCACCTATTTACAGAATAAATACCACACCATAAATAATACAATAAATATTATTTACAATTAAATTACCCTTCACTCAACCATCACATGCCTCCTTCCTCCTGGCATCCTTTAAAAGGCACTCAAACCCCTAAGGAGTCTTTTGCCTGGATACCACCAGGAAGCATGCTGGCAAAGGCATGTGGTCTTATTCAATTGCCTCACCCAATAAATATAATTAACCTTAACATTTATCTCACAAAAGGAATTCAGTTAAGTCAAAACAGATCTCCAATTATATGTGCACTTTATCAATACAATCCATATTAACATTTACAAATTCTACACATATAATTCTCAATTACAGAAGACCGTAGCAGTGGCAACACTCCGTCGTCACATCCCCCCCCCCACAAGAGTACAGTACTCTGAGTCATGTACTCTGGAGAGGCTGTCTGCCACAAGGTTAGTTTTCCCTGCCATATACTGAACAGTGAAGTTATAAGGCTGAAGGGACAAATACCACCCTGTAAGACGACTATTCGTGTCCTTCATCCTATTCAGCCACTGTAGGGCCCGATGATCTGTCTCCAACATGAAATGACGCCCAAGTAAATAATATTTAAAAGACCCTATTGCCCATTTCATGGCAAGACACTCTTTCTCTACCATAGAGTATCTCGTCTCCCGGTCCAACAACTTACGGCTCAAGAACAGTACCGGGTGTCTCTCTCCCTTCACCTCCTGGAAAAGTACTGCTCCAATGCCAACTCCTGAAGCATCTGTCTGTAGAATAAAAGGACGGATGAAATCCGGACTGTAGAAAACTTTCTCACCAGAAATAGCACCCTTCAGATCTTTAAAGGCTCTACCACACTCCTCTGTCCATTTTACCCTATTTGGTGCTGAAGCCTTAGTGAGGTCAGTCAGGATTGCTGCTCTTTCAGCAAAATGGGGAATGAATTTACTATACCATCCTACCATTCCCATAAACGACCGTACCTTCTTCTTGGTAGTAGGCACAGGATAGGTCCAAATGGCATCCACTTTACCCACTCGTGGTCTAATGACCCCCTGACCAACCACGTCCCAGGTACTCCACCTGCTGCTGTCCAAACGCACATTTGTGTGGATTGATAGTCAGTCCTGCCTTCTTAATCAAATGAAGGACCTGCCTAAGATGTAGCAAATGTTCCTTCCAGGTTTGACTATAGATGACTACGTCATCCAAATAGGCAGCTGCAAAGTCTGATACCCCTCTTAATACCTGGTCCATGAGCCGCTGGAAAGTTGCAGGCGCCTCCTGGAGGCCAAATGGCATAACCTTGAACTGAAAATTGCCATAAGGTATTTTAAAGGCTGTAAATTCTTTCATTTCAGGTACCAAGGCCACCTGCCAATACCCCTTGCTTAGGTCTAGCGTGGAAATAAACCTAGCCCTGCCCACTTTCTCTAATAACTCGTCAATACGGGGCATGGGGTACGACTCAAACTTAGAGACTGCATTAAGGTATCTGAAGTCGATACAGAACCTCAAAGAGCCATCCTTTTTGGGGACCAGCACAGTCGGGCTACACCACTCACTGACTGACTCCTCAATCACTCCCAGCTGCAACATCAGGTCAATTTCCTGCTTCAGTTTCGGGACCAACCGCTCAGGGATCCTATAAGACTTTCTACATGGAACAGCCTCTTCCTTTAAATGAACCTTATGGTGATCAAATGTGGTGAAACCAGGTCTCTCCTGAAACAGTTCTGGATCTAATAGTGCCTCTAACTCTCTCCGCTGATTAACCTGCAAATGAGACACCTGAAATGAACAAGGCTCTGTCACTTTTGTGGTAAAGGACTGTTCTCTCCCCTCATCCACTTCTGTCGCACAAATGAGGAGCTGATGATGCATCTGCTGAAGAACAGGCTGCTGCTGCTGATGACCAGGCTGCTGAAACTCCTTTAACAAGTTAACATGGAAGCATTGATGTTTTGACTTCCTGTCATGCATATATAGTTCATATGTCACTGCACTCAGTTTCTTAGAAATTTCAAAAGGCCGCTGCCATCGAGCTAATAGCTTACTGTCACAAGAGGGCAGCAGTAACAACACCTGCTGACCTGGGTGAAAAACCCTCTGTCTGGCCCTCTTATCATACCAAGTCCTTTGTTTGACCTGTGCCAACCTCATGTGCTCCTGAGCCAAAGCAGTCATTCGATCCAGTTTTTTTCTCTCATTTTAATGACATATGAGACCACATTGTCCTGATCACTCGGTGGACTCTCCCAGTGCTCCTTTAATAAGTCCAGTGGGCCCCTCACCTGACGACCATATAGTAGTTCAAAAGGTGAGAACCCTGTTGAAGCCTGGGGAACCTCCTGATAAGCAAATAACAAGTACGGCACCCATTGATCCCAATCTGAGCCCGTATCGGAAACAAATTTTTGCAGCATGTTCTTCAAAGTCTGGTTAAATCGCTCAACCAGTCCATCTGTCTGAGGGTGATATGGGGTGGTCTTAATTCCCTTAATACCCAACAGCTTATATACCTGCTGCAACAGTTTTGATAAGAAATTTGTTCCACAGTCCGTTAGGAACTCTCTGGGTATGCCCACCCTCGAAATAACTGAATGAGGCAGTTGGCAACCTGCCTAGCCTTAATAGATTTTAATGGGAAGGCTTCTGGGTACCGAGTAGCATAGTCACATATCACCAGAATGTATCTATTACCCAAAGAGCTTCTCTCTACGGGGCCAACTATATTCATCCCTATTCTGTCAAATGGTGTTCCAATGACTGGTAATGGCTGCAGTTGGGCACGGGCTACTCCTCTAGGTGATGTAATCTGGCATGTTTCACAGAACTCCTTAATCTGGGTATACATTCCTGGCCACACAAACCTTCTAGCAATTCTTTGTAGTGTTTTCTGGAATGCTAGATGACCTGCCCGAGGGATAACATGTCCCAGTTCCATAACCTTTGGTATGAGGCCTTGTGGCAAAGCTATGGCCATAACTTCACCTTGCTGTTGGTACAAAATGCCCTTTTTAACGACATACACGGCCTCAGCCAAACAATCCACTCTGCCCTGTTTCACACCCTCAATCTCCGAGACTTTATCAAACCAAGGTTCTAGCGCTGAGTCAGCTTTCTGCAGTGCAGCTATGTCAGAAGGGATGTCAAAGTCTACTGACTGGATTAGCTGTGGTGTTTCTTCACCCAAGTTCTTCACTGAAGCTAAAACCTTGTCTCTTCTTCTCTGAGCTTTGGATTTTGGCTGCTTAATAGGGCCTGCCTCTACCCCAGAATCATAAAATGGCAACTCCTGGAGAACATTGGCAGCCCTCTGCGTCCTGGTTGTCACCATACTACAATTTTTCCCAACAGTTGCATTAAGCCTTTGCTCAATAGCGCCACCTGCCTGTCCCCCCTCAGTTTGTTCGTCCCTAACCTGTTGTATGATGTCCAACAAAGTTGGAACATCATTGCCAAGAATAACTGGATATGGCACATCGGGCACAAGAGCTACAGGAAGGAGATAAGTTTGACCCCCCACTGTTAAATAGACCTCAGCGGTCGGGTACAGCTTTTTATCCCCATGAATACAACTAATATTCACTGTAGACGCACTCTACGAATCCCTAGGGACCAAACTGGGCAGAACAACAGTCTGAAAACAACCAGAGTCTAACAAGGCCTCTTCACACTGACCATTAAGCAAAACCGTTGTTTTATATATTTCACTGTGAACTGGTGCTGAAAGAGTGGGTCTTGGAACTGAGCGTAACAATGAAAGCTTACCATTTTTCGTGGCAGGACATGAATATTGAGTATGACCGATTTTATTACACTGATAACAGTGTATATCTTTATTAGAGACAAAACGTGACTTTTTACTACCATTATATTTGCCATTTGTGACCTGACTGGAACTGGAATACAGTCTATTTTGAGCTTGACCACCCCTTTCACCCCCATTAGACTTACTCTGTGTGGTGAAAGAGCTGTCACGGCTGAGAGTAGGTCTCCTGCTCCCAGACCTGGCAGACAGAAAGACCTCCGCAAGACGAGCAGCGCCCTCTGCAGTCTTCGGGTCCCGCTCTTGTATCCAGATTCCCAGTTCCGGGTCCGCCATCTGCAGAAACTGCTCCAAAATCATCAGTTCCTAAATGTCTTTTATAGTTGAGGTCTCTGGTTTAGTCCATTTATAAAACAGGTCCTTTAAACGTACATAAAGTTCACAGGGGGTTTCGTCCTGATGAATGTCCAGGGCATGAAACCTTCTCTTATAGGTGTCGGGTGTTATTTCATATTTAATTAAAATTGCTTCCTTCACTTTGTCATAATCGTCCGTGTCTGCAATGTCCATAAGCACATACGTACTCCGTGCTTTACCTGTGAGCAGAGGAGCCAACTGAATAGCCCACTCTTCTTTACGCCAGCGGCAGACCGTAGCAATCCTCTCAAACGTCGCCAGATAGTGCTCGATGTCGTCCTCGAGAGAGAGCGGATTCAGCCTGGGCTTGTGGTGCATCTGCGTTGTCCTCGCCTGCACCTGCAGCGGTAGGTTATCCTCCTGCGGGCCGACCTGACTGGCCGTCACCCTGGGGTCTCCCCCCAAAGCGCCGTCGTCACTGCTGCCTTCAGCCCGGCTCCCATACTCCTCTCTCAGCTCCGCCACTTATGACTGCATCTGGCAAACTTGATGCTGCACAGTCTGCCACCTTTGTTCTTCAAGAGTGGCTTCTTCCTCCCTCTGACGGTCTCTGACTGTCAGTGAATGTACCATGGACTTCAACAAGCTCGTCAGTTCTTCCAGCTCGTCCAGTCCACTGGCCCCCTGCTCCTCAGTTGCCATACTTGCGTCAAAATCCTCTACTTGTTCTTGTTGCTTCTTTATTTTCCTTTTGGACATCACTCCTTCTATCCCATGTTATCACTTCTTAATTTTACAACACTTTCTTGACCAAACGTCGCCATTTGTCAGGGAACGAACCACTTCTGACACCAATTGTCACACTGCCCGAGCAGTCAAGGCACACCAGAGAAGGAATGGAGGATTCCAAACAGTTTTGCAATCAGCAATTTTTCTTTATTACAAAAGATACTTTGCAGGCAACAACTCCCGTGAACATCCGACACCCCACCACAAACCAAATGACAAAAACCTGTTATATACTTACTGAGATAATTAGACTTAATTGGAACATACCAAAATCCCAAGCAAAACAATAAACATTTTCATATTTCCACATACCCAATAACATCTAAAAGAGACATCCACCCATCCATCCATCTTCTACCGCTTTTCTGGAGGTCCGGGTCGCGGAGGCAGCAGTTCAAGCAGAGAAGCCCAGACTTCCCTCTCCCCAGCCACCTGCTCCAGCTCTTCAGAGGGGATACCAAGGCGTTCCCAGACCAGCTGGGAGACATAGTCTCTCCACCGAGTCCTGGGTCTGCCCCGGGGTCTCCTCCCAGTGGGACGTACCTGAAACACCTCAAGTGGGAGGCGTCCAGAGACATAAATACATCTAAAAGAGACATAAATACATAAATAATTTCATCTAAAAGAGACATAAATACATAAATAATTTCCCACCTATTTACAGAATACCACACCATAAATAATATAATAAATAGTTTAAACCCTTATTTGCAATTAAATTACCCTTCACTCAACCATCACATGCCTCCTTCCTCCTGGCATCATTCCTTCCTGGCAGAGGAAGGTTAAAAGGCACTCAAACCCCTAAGGAGTCTTTTGCCTGGATACCACCAGGAAGCATGCTGGCAAAGGTACGTGGTCTTATTATTCAATTGCCTCACCCAATTAATATAATTAACCTTAACATTTATCTCACAAAAGGAATTCAATTCAGTCAAAACAGATCTCCAATTATATGTGCACCTTATCAATACAATCCATATTAACATTTACAAATTCTACACATATAATTCTCAATTACAGAAGACTGTAGCAGTGGCGACACTCCGTCGTCACACATCTTTGCAGAATTGTTGTAATTCAGCCACACTGGAGGGTTTTCAAGCATGAACTGCCTTTTTAAAGTCATGCCACAGCATCTCAATCGGATTCAGGTCAGGACTTTGACTAGGCCACTCCCAAGTCTTCATTTTGTTTTTCTTAAGCCATTCAGAGGTGGACTTGCTGGTTGTTTTGGATCATTGTCCTGCTGCAGAACCAAAGTGCACTTCAGCTCGAGGTCACAAACGGATGGCCGGACATTCTCCTTCAGGATTTTTTTGGTAGACAGGGGAATTCATGGTTCATTTACCACAGCAAGTCTTCCAGGTCCTGAAGCAGCAAAACAGCCACACACCATCACACTACCACCACCATATTTTATTGTTGGTATGATGTTCCTTTTCTGAAATGCTGTGTTACTTTTATGCCGGATGTAATGGGACACACATTCCAACAAGTTCAACTTTTGTCTCATCAGCCCACAGAGTATTTTCCCAAAAGTCTTGGAGATCATCAGGATGTTTTCTGGCAAAACTGAGACAAGCCTTTATGTTCTTCTCTACTCAGCAGTGGTTTTCGTCTTGGAACTCTGCCATGCAGGCAATTTTTGTCCAGTCTCTTTCTTATGGTGGAATCATGAACACTGACCTTAACAGAGGCACATGAGGCTTGCAGTTCTTTGGATGTTGTTGTGGGGTCTTTTGTGACCTCTTGGATGAGTCATCGCTGCGCTCTTGGGGTAATTTTGGTTTGCCAACCACTCCTGGGAAGGTTCACCACTGTTGCGTGTTTTCGCCATTTGTGGATAACAGTTCTCACTGTGGTTTGCTGGAGTCCCAAAGCTTCAGAAGTGGCTTTATATAACCCTTTTCAGACTGAGATCTCAATTACTTTGTTTCTCATTTGTTCCTGAATTTCTTTGGATCACAGCATGTCAAGCTTTTGAGAATCTTGGTCTACTTCACTTTGTCAGGCAGGTCCTACTTAAGTGATTTCCTGATTGAGAACAGGTGTGGCAGTAATCAGGCCCGGGTGTGGCTAGAGAAATTGAACTCAGCTTTCCAAAGATGTGATCAACAACATTTATGTTTTAACAGGGGTGCAATCACTTTTTCCCCACACAGGGCCATGTTGATTTGGATTTTTACCCTCAATAACAAACGCCTTCTTGTAAAAACTGCATTTTGTGTTTACTTGCTGTAGTACCCTCAAGGACTGGCTTACGCACGAGGTTTAGAGTAAAACAGGGTTTATTCTTGTTCTTGACAACTTTGACAACTCGTGAGAACTAGTCACAAAAAGAAAATGCATTAAAATAAATATAAAACTACATTTTACAACTTACATTGATATAATAAAGACAAAACATGCAGTAAAACATAAAACGTTAGACAAACCTTGTGAGCTGGCATCCACGAGGGGCTAAATGATCCTTTTTAACCTCTGTATGTCCTCCTTCTTCTTTTGTATTATTTTTTTTGTTTTGATCGTCCCTTTCACATGTTCGCCATCAATCTATGGAGCTTGGCGGCATGTGGCAAGTGTGCTGCACTGCTTGGGCGGAAGTGCACAGGTAATTAGTACACCAAGATCAGTGGAGCCAAAAATTAACCAGAAATGATTGACATTTCATTATCAACTTAGATATATAAACTGTGCATTTGTTTCCATTGACTGGAATAATTAAGATGCAGACTTTTATAGGAAACGACCTCATTTTTAAAGGTACGAATATACTGAGCATAAGCCACACAGTGTTGAATATGAAACCGATCCTGAAAAATCACTTTTTCAACAGTGTAAAACATCAGTGTAAATACTTAAGCTCAGACCAACTAAAAAATACAATTTCTGACCAATCATTGTCAATAATACACTTTAACAGTAGAAGTCTCAACATGAATTTTTCCAAAATCCAGGAAAGTTTGTTGCAATATAAGAAATGTTTCTGCTGTTGCAATTTCTGAGACTTGGCTAAAAAATGACCAACTTCATACAGTGCAAATGAGAGGCTATGATTTATATACCACAAGCAGGTCAAAAAAAGGGGTGATGGTGTTGGTTTATATAGCAGGTCCTGCTACCAAAGCCAAGTTGTAGATAATATGTCTTTTGAAATGGAAAACATCATGGAGTGTGTAACTGTGGAATTAATTACAACTACAAAAAACATCATAATAAGTTGCATTTATAGAGCACCGGGTACCAATATTGACATTTTCAAAGAGAAATTGTCTGAGCTTTTCAGTGCAGTAGGTAATAAGAAGCTGGTATTTATTTGTGGAGACTTTTGACTTATTAAATCCAAATGACCATATCCAAATAAGTGAATTCATAAATTCCATGTTTTGTATGGGTTTCTACCCTTCAATAACATACCCCACTAGAATATCACATTCAGCAACGCTTATTGATAATATTTTCACAAATGTCACTGAAGGGAATGTAACTCCTGGCCTTATTGTCAATGATGTGACAGACCATCTGCCAGTTTTTGTTTCTTCACACACTGGTGGAACACATAGCGTTGAAATAGATAAGGTTTTTAAACGACTTGTAACAGAAACCGCAATCAACAATCTTAGAAATGATCTAAAAATACAAGACTGGAGCGGTGTTTATGTTGACGACAATGATACAGCATATGGAGAATTTGTCTCTACTTTATCACAACTATATAAAAAACATTTCCCTCTAGTGGTAAAGGAAACTAAAGTTAAATACAGAGATAAGACTTGGATCACAAAGGGCCTGCAAAATGCTTGTAAAAAGAAAAACTTGTTATACAAAACGTTTCTGAAATTAAGAACTGTGGAAGCAGAAAAGAAATACAAGACTTATAAAAATAAACTCATTAGTATTTTAAGATCAAGTAAAAAAACATTACAGTAAATTATTGGAAAATAACAAAACTAATACATGTAATATATGGAAGGTGTTAAATAATATAACAAAGAGAGGAAAACTAAATTCCAACCACATCTCTTATTTAAATTCAGAAAATGGAATAATCAATGAAAATAGCTTGATCTCCAACACGTTTAATGAATATTTTGTTAATATAGGAAAAAAGATTGCCAACTCCACTGTATCGTCAGCAAATACAAGTGACGCTGACAATGTCAACATAAACGCTTACTCTGTAGCAGACACAAAATGCATATTGTAGAGACCAGGTTGAGTCAGACAGCGTCTCAGCCAGGATGCAGTGGTTAAACATAAGAGGACAATAGTCAGGGGCGTCATGGGGAGTTGGCAAGAAGAGGGAGACGGGGTTCAAGTATTGTGTTGTTAGATGTCATGCAGTGTGATGTGAAATGTCATGCAGAGGTGAGATGATCTGTTGGGATATAAGAGGAAACTGTGCTTGGCTGTATCATGCTTTTTCTGCGTATGACTGATGTGAGAGTGTTAATAAACTTTGTCTGCTCGTAAACCTGCCTCCTCATTTCCCACACTCTCCAAACTGGTGACCCTGGACATATTATGGAACAAGAGGCAAGAACCCCGGAGTCGGCCCGGACGGGAAGCCCCAGCAACCCGGCAAGCATCCCACAGACGGCCCGGATGGGAACCCCCAGCAACGCGTGCGCTGTTTCAGTCAAGCTACCAGAGTTTTGGCAGCACAACCCGCGCTCTTGGTTCCATCACACCGAGGCCCAGTTCGCCCTCCGGGGAATAACGGCAGACGACACCAAATTTTACTATGTGGTTGCAGCGCTGGACACTCGCACAGCTCAGCAGGTAGCGAGCCTGCTCGACCAGCCCCCAGCCCACGGCAGATACGAGGCTCTCAAAGCTGCGCTGACCCGGCGCTACACGCTCTCGGACTGTGAGAGAGCAGAGAGGCTCCTGAGGCGTTCCGAGTTAGGAGATGGTTCGGCCGTCGATCTGATGGAGAAGATGTTGGCGTTAATGGGCACGGACGACGGGTACTTTGTTTGCCCACCTTTTCCTCCGGAACCTTCCAACAGAGGCGAGAGCGGTTCTGGCCAATTCGCCGTTGCTGGCCACGCGTGACTACCGGACGCTAGCCCAGGAGGCAGACCGGATCATCCTCACCACCAGAGCGCTCACAGCCAACGCGGCTGCGTCGGAGCCCAGCGAGACGACCAGAGGAGGCGAGGAGCCACCGACAGTAGCAGCAGCAGGGGCTAAGGAGCGCCAGAGAGACACGATCTGCTTCTACCACTGCCGCTTCGGAGAGAACGCATGCAGATGTGCGCCACCATGCCAATTCAAGCACTCGGGAAACGCCAAGGCCGGCAGTCGGTAGCAGCAGCGACCGCCGGTGAAGAAAACGAGCTGCTCTACGTGACGGACTTGCACTCAGGGAGGCGTTTCCTCGTGGACACCGGAACCCAGAAGAGCATCATCCTGCCGACCTACACTGACCGGCTGGCAGGACCTAGCGGCCCCGGGCTGGTGGCAGTAAACAGCTCGAGCATTAAGACCTTTGGTGAGAGAACGCTGGCTTTATCTCTACACAGCCGTACATACAAGTGGACTTTTGTCATAGCAGCACTGAGTTTCCCAATCCTGAGAGCTGATTTTCTGTGTTTGCATGGTTTACTAGTTGATGTTGCTAACAGGCGCTTGGTTAGTGCACTGTCTTTTGACTCTCTCCCCTGTACAGCTCGAGGGGCCGGGCCAGTAACACAAGCCAACGTCACAGCTCCAGGCGGTAAGTTCCACACACTGCTCACTCAGTTCCCAGCACTCACGGTCCTGATGTTTTCGGCGGCCTTCGCTAAACACGGGGTGGAGCACTTTATCACCACCACCGGGCCGCCCGTTTTCGCATGACCTCGGCGCTTGGACGCAGCTAAACTGGCCATAGTGCGCGAGGAGTTTGCCAACCTGGAAAGGTTGGGCATCATCAGGCGATCGAACAGCCCATGGGCATCCCCGCTACACATGGTCCCTAAGGCTGAGGGGTCATGGTGACCGTGCGGTGATTTCTGCAGGTTGAATAACGCCACAGCACACGACCGCTACCCGATTCCCCACATTTAGGATTTTTCTGTTCACCTCGCCGGAGCACGCATTTTTTTCTAAAATAGACCTGGTCCACGGTTACCACCAGGTCCCAGTGCGCGCGGAGGACATACCCAAAACAGCGGTAATAACTCCGTTTGGCTTGTTCGAGTTTCTGCGCATGCCATTCGGATTAAAAGGAGCGGTACAGACGTTCCAGCACATGATGGACGTGGTGCTGCGTGATCTCCCATTTCTGTTCATCTACCTGGATGATATCCTGGTAGCCAGTGCGTCCGAAGACAAACACGTAACCCACCTCAGGACGGTTTTCCAGAGGTTGGAGGAGCACGGGTTAATAATCAACCCGGCGAAGTGCCAGTTCGGCGTGACGGGGATTGATTTTTTGGGGCACTACTTATCACCAGAGGGAGCGATACCTTTGCGCGACAAAGTGCGCGCCGTGCCGAACTTTCCCCGGCCTCAGACGGTCAGGGCGCTGCAGGAATTTTTGGGGATGGTTAACTTTTATAACCGTTTCCTCCCCTGCGCAGCACAACTCATGCAGCCATTGTACACCGCCCTCAAGAAACGGAAACCCGCAGATGGAGTCGAATGGACTCCGGAGCGACAGCAGGCGTTCTCGGAGGTTAAAACAGCCCTGGCAAACGCCGCACTGTTGGTGCACCCAGACCCGGCGGCCCGGATAGCGCTCACTACCGACGCCTTGGACGTAGCCATAGGGGCCGTCGGGCAGCAACGTGTCGCCGGTTCTTGGCAGCCGCTCGCTTTTTTCAGCAGGACTTTGCGCGACAGTGAGCGTAAATACAGCGCGTTCGACAGAGAGTTGCTGGCTCTCCATCTGGCCATACGCCACTTCCAGTTCTGGCTGAAAGGGCACAGCTTCACCGCGTTCGTGGACCACAAGCCGCTGACGTTCGCGATGGCCAAGGTTTCGGAACCATGGTTGGGCCGGCAGCAGAGACAGCTGGCCGCGATCTTGGAGTTTACGACCGATATTCAGCATGTGTCGGGTAAACTGAATGTGGTGGCAGACTGTCTCTTGCGCGCGGTTGTGGGCCTGGTCTGTGAAGGGATAGATTATACAGCCATGGCCGCAGAGCAGATTAGCGATACGGATGTGCGCGCGCTCCAGTCTGGACCAACAGGGTTAAGGCTGGAGAGCAGAGTACTGCAAGACGGCAAGCCCCCCCTAATCTGCGATGTCTCCACGGGACGCCCGTGCCCAGTGGACCCAGTCGCTTGGCGCCGCCGCGTGTTTGAGTCAGTTCACGCTCTGGCGCACCCAGGAGTGCGCACGTCAGTCAAAATGGTGGGAGCAAAGTTCGTGTGGCCAGGCCTGCGCAAACAAGTGAAAGAGTGGGCGACAGCCTGCGTAGCATGCCAACGAGCCAAAGTGCACAGACACACGAAGGCTCCTTTGGAGCCGTTTAGTATTCCGGCTAAAAGATTCAACCATGTTCACGTGGACCTCGTGGGCCTCCTCCCATCATCGCAGGGGTGCACGCACCTTCTGACAGTGGTGGACCGCACCACATGCTGGCCAGAAGCAGTCCCACTGGCAGCAACCACGACCGCGGACGTGGCGCGCGCTTTTTTGACAACATGGGTGGCGCGTTTTGGAATCCCATCAGACATCACGTCCGATAGGGGCCCTCAGTTTGTTTCTAAACTTTGGTCCGCGATGGCCCGCAGCCTGGGTGCTGCAATTCACCGCACAACCGCGTACAACCCACAGGCAAATGGGTTATGCGAGCATTTTCACAGGTCACTGAAAGCAGCACTCAGGGCTTCGTTGACGGATGCAAATTGGGTTGACCGGTTGCTGTGGGTTTTACTGGGGTTGCGTTCTGCACCAAAAGAGGATTTGGAGGCTTCCACGGCGGAGCTGTTTTTTTCCTCAACCACTGCGGCTGCCCGGGGAATTTCTGCCAGATAATCCCGCGCCGGACAACTGCCCGTCTCAGCGTTTGCAGCGTATTGCAGACACAGGCACGCTGCCCGGCCCACCAGTGTTTTCCACGCGCTTTCGTACCAAAAACTTTGAAGAACGCGGAGTTCGTGTTCGTCAGACACGATGCCCACCGCCCTCCATTGCGCCCACCCTATGATGGCCCGTTCAGAGTGCTGGAAACAGGGGACAAGCATTTTTTGTTAGACTTGGGGGGGGGGGGGCGTCGGGAGAACATATGCATAGACAGACTTAAGCTCGCCTTTGTAGTGGCGGACGAGCAAGTGCTGCTGGCTCGGGCCCCTCGGCGTGGAAGACTCCCACTGAGAGCTCCCCAGGCAAACGATTCACCAGGACAGCCACATGGGCAAAGCGCATCCCCCCCCCCCATGGCCCACCCGCATTCAGACGCACGTCCAACAGTCTCCCGCCGGCACAGAGACCCCCGTTACAGCAGATATGGGAGGAGACTGAAGCCCAAAAGACGTGCAGACTGAAATGCTGTTGGGGGGGGGGATAGCAGACACAAAATGCATATTGTAGAGACCAGGTTGAGTCAGACAGCATCTCAGCCAGGATGCAGTAAGAGGACAATAGTCAGGGGCGTCATGGAGAGTTGACAAGAAGAGGGAGACGGGGGTTCAAGGGGAATGTATTGTGTTGTTAGATGTCATGCAGTGTGATGTGAAATGTCATGCAGAGGTGAGATGATCTGTTGGGATATAAGAGGAAACTGTGCTTGGCTGTATCATGTTTTTTCTGCGTATGACTGATGTGAGAGTGTTAATAAACTTTGTCTGCTCGTAAACCTGCCTCCTCATTTCCCACACTCTCCACAACTCAATGTTTATGAAAGAAACAGATGAAAAAGAAATTCTTGACATTCTTAAATTCAAAGACAAAAAAAATCAACTGATTGTAATGATTTCAGCATGTTCTTGGTTAAATGTATCATTGATTGTATTGTTAATCACTTCACTTTCATATGCAACATGTCACTTACTGCTGGTAAATTTCCAATGAAAATTAAAATAGCAAGAGTCGTTCCTCTGTATAAGACTGGTGACAAACACTTATTGTCAAACTACAGACCCATCTCCTTGTTACCTCAGTTCTCCAAAATACTGGAAAAAATATTTGTTAAGAGACTAAAAGGTTGGTGTACTGATGTCACAGTGTTGGAGAAGTTTTGTAGCCCTAACCTAGAGTCACTCTTCATAAACTGTAAACCCTTTTATTCACCGCGAGAGTTCTCCTCGTTTATTCTGGTCAGAATTTATATCCCGCCTGCTGCTTGTACAACGGAGGCACTGCAGCACCTCGCTGACCAGATAGCAGAGGTGGAGGAAAAACATCCAGACTCTCTGCTTATCATTCTGGGTGATTTCAATAGAGCTAATCTCACAAATGAGCTTCCTAAATACAGACAGCATATTAAATGTCCCACCAGGGACACAAATACACTTGACCACTGTTACACAGTTTTAAGAAACGCCTATCATGCTGTCCCCCGTGCAGCTCTGGGTTTTTCTGACCATTGTCTGCTCCATCTTATTCCAACATACAGACAGAAACTAAAAACTTCCAAGTCTGTTGTAAGGACTGTGAAGAAATGGACTGAGGAATCGAAGCTGGAGTTACAAGCCTGCTTCGACTGCACAGACTGGAGTGTTTTTGAAGATGCAGCCATTAACCTAAATGAACTCACTGACACTGTGACATCATACATCAGTTTCTGTGAGGACATGTGTGTGTAGACCAAGACCTTCTGCACATACAGCAACAATAAACCCTGGTTCACTCCTAAACTGAAGCAGCTATGTCAGACCAAGGAGGAGGCCTACAGGACTGGTGACTGGACTCTGTACAAGTGGGCCAGAAACATGCTGACGAAGTAGACCAGGCTTGCTAAGAGAAGCTACAGTGAGAAGTTAAAACAAAACTTCTCAGCCAACAACTCTGCTTCTGTTTGGAGAGGCCTGCAGAATATCACCAACTACAGGAGACCATCCCCCCACCGTGTGGAAAGCCTCCAGCTGGCTAACGACCTAAACAGCTTTTACTGTAGGTTTGAAAAGAACCTACAGTTCTCACCTCCCACCCACACAAAAGGATTTTCTGCAGCCCCAGGAACTCCATCCCTCCTCCACTCTGACCTCCCACCAGCACTAACGATCTGTGAAGAGGAGGTGGGCTGGGTCTTTCAGAGACAAAAGATCAAGAAGGCTGCAGGACCTGATGGTGTGTCTCCGTCCTGCCTGAGAGTCTGCTCCAACGAGTTGGCCCCCATCTTCACCCGGATCTTTAATAGATCACTGGAGCTGTGTGAAGTGCCTTCCTGCTTCAAACGCTCCATCATCATTCCAGTTCCCAAGAAACCCTCTGTTACAGGATTAAACGACTACAGACCTGTTGCCTTGACCTCTGTGGTCATGAAATCCTTGGAGAGATTGGTGCTGAACCACCTGAAGGTCGTCACAGGCCCCCTGATGGACCCACTGCAGTTTGCCTACCGGTCAAACAGGTCAGTGGATGATGCAGTGAATATGGGACTACACTACATCCTGCAACACCTCGACTCCCCAGGGACGTACGCCAGGATCCTGTTTGTCGACTTCAGCTCAGCGTTCAACACCATCATCCCAGGCATTCTTCATCAGAAACTCCTCCAGCTCAAGGTGCCCCCCTCCACCTGCCAGTGGATCTCCAGCTTTCTGACTGACAGGTGGCAACAGGTGAAGCTAGGGAGATTTACATCCAGCTCCCGAAAAATTTGTACTGGCGCCCCCCAAGGATGTGTCCTTTTCCCACTGCTCTTCTCCCTCTACTCCAATGACTGCACCTCAGAGGACCCTTCGGTGAAGCTCCTGAAGTTTGCGGACGACACCACAGTCATCGGTTTGATCCGGGATGGTGATGAGTCTGCATACAGGCGGGAGGTGGAGCAGCTGATCCTCTGGTGCGGCCAGAACCATCTTGAACTTAACCCAGCCAAAACGGTGGAGATGACTGTGGATTTCAGGCGACACCCTCCTTCATTCCCCCCACTCACCATCCTCAACAGCACAGTGTCCACTGTGGACTCTTTCAAGTTTCTGGGTACCACAATCTCCCGGAACCTGAAGTGGTCCTCTCATATAGACACTCTCCGGAAAAAGGCCCAGCAGAGGTTGTTTTTTCTGCGTCAGCTCAAAAAGTTTGATTTGCCTCAGGAGCTGCTGGTTGTCTTCTACACCGCCATCATCCAATCTGTCCTCTGCTTTTCCATCACTGTCTGGTTTGGATCTGCCACTAAACAGGACAAGACCAGACTGCAGCGGATCATTAAGTCTGCGGAGAGGATCATTGGTACCGACCTACCCTCCATTGAGAACTTGTATCGGTCCATAACCAGGAAACGGGCAGGAAACATCTGTGCTGACCTGTCACACCCCGGCCACAAACTGTTTGAACTTCTATCTTCTGGTCATTGTTACAGATCACTGAAGGTCAAAACCACCCGTCACAGGAACAGTTTCTTTCCTCAAGCCATCACTCTGATGAACTCCTAACATTCACCTAGTCCTACCTGTTGCTGTACTCATGACTTTTCATCCATTCTTACATTGCACATAACTCTCACACTGCTTTTTACTTCATTCACATTATATCACTGAATCTGAGTTCACATTGAAATACTGTGTGACTGTATATTTTTTCATATATTTCTGCAAAGTGTGGATAGTCTGAGTAAATAACTGCATTTATTCCTGTATATATTTGCATCCTTTTATAGAAACGTGGACAGACTGTAATTTACTGTACATACTCTGTTGTCATTGAATCCTTATTTAAATCTTATTTAAATCCTCCACCTGAACAACGAGAGCAAGTTTTTAGCCAAAGTCAAATTCCTTGTATGTGTTGTGCATACTTGACCAATAAAGCTGATTCTGATTCTGAAATGATTTCATTGATAAGCACAATACTCTGTGAACAACAGTATGGGTTCACGAAGAACCGGACCACCTCACTGGCACTCATGGACTTTGTTGAACAGATAACGGATGCAACAGATAGAAGAGAATACACAGTTGGAATATTTCTGGACTTAAAAAAGGCATTTGATACAGTTGACCATAAATTATTCCTCAGTAAATTACATAAGTATGGCATCAGAGGAATTGCTTTTGACTGGTTACACAGCTATTTAGAAGACAGATATCAATATGTTCATGTGAATAATACAGACTGAGTTGCTGAAGATGACGTGTGGGGTACCACAGGGTTCTGTGCTTGGTCCATTGCTGTTTATTTTGTATATTAATGATTTATGTTCTGTGTTTAAATTGCTCAAGTGTATTTTATTTGCAGATGACAACTTTTCTTTGCAGTGGAGAAAATCTTAAGCAGCTTCTGGATTCAGTAGAAAATGAACTTAAACAAATCAATCAATGGTTCACTGCCAATAAATTATCTATTCACCTTGGAAAAACAAAATGTATAATATTTGGAAACAGCAAATTATATAATCACAGAAAAATTAAAATAAACAATGTTGAAATTGACACAGTTTTCAAAACCAAGTTCCTAGGGGTCATTGTTGATAAACTAAACTGGAAATCATACATAAATTATGTCATCACTAAAATGTCTAAATAAGATTAGATAAGATAAGATAAGATAAGCCTTTATTAGTCCCACAACGGGGAAATTCCAGGATTGCAACAGCACAGGGATAGCAACACTCAGAGCAACATTCAGAAGGCAAGAAAAAAAAAGCAAGCAAGCAAGAGCAGCTAATATACATATGTACATATTACTATAAATATACTGTATATATATACACACAGACACACAGTGCAGAGCACTGTAGCTGGATGGGATAAATATATGAGTATATAAACACACAGTGCGGAGCATTGTAGCTAGATGGAATAATATGTAGATATATAAACACCCACAGTACGGAGCATTGCAGCTAGGTGGAATAAATATGTAAATATATAAACACACACAGTGCAGAGCATTGTAGCTAGATGGAATAATATGTAGATATATAAACAAACAGTGCAGAGCATTGTAGCTAGATGGAATAATATGTAGATATATAAACACACAGTGCGGAGCATTGTAGCTAGATGGTATAAATATGTAGATATATAAATATAAATATAAACATAAACACACCCAGTGCGGAGCATTGTAGCTAGATGGAATAAATATGTAAATATATAAACACACACAGTGCAGAGCATTGTTGCTAGATGGGATGAAACAGCACAACCGTCTACTTAGTTATCCTACATGGTATGATTATATACCCATACATAGTGACCGGTATTTTCCTAGTTGTATGCCGGAGGGGACCATTGTGTAAGTCTATTGCATCTTTTGCATTCAAGAAGCTATTAGGTTGTTACGTCTTTTTTGCTATCTCTGCGAGCAGCCCTGCTTAGGTTGTACAGTCTGACAGCCGTTGGTAGGAAGGACCTGCGAAACCTCTCGGTTGTGCACCTGGGATGATGTAGTCTGCTGCTAAATGAGCTCCTCAGTGCATTCAGTATGTCCTGCATAGGGTGGAACTCGGACTCCAGCAGAGATGACAGTTTAGCCACCATCCTTCTCTCTCCTATCTCCTCCACCGGGTCAAGGCGCTGCCCCAGGACAGAGCTAGCTTTCTTGATCAGTTTGTTCAGTCTCTTCCTGTCGGCTGCAGTAATGCCACTGCCCCAGCAGACCACTCCAAAAGTGATGGCTGATGCCACCACCGTGTCATAGAATGTCTTCAGCAGCGCCCCTTGTACACCAAAAGACCTGAGTCTCCTCAGTAGGAACAGCCTGCGCTGTCCCTTCTTGTAGAGTGCGTCAGTATTGTGTGACCAGTCTAGTTTATTGTTCAGATGAACACCCAGGTACTTGTAGGATGTCACCATCTCAATGTCTGTTCCCTGTATATTTACTGGTGCTGTGAGGGGTTGTCCATGCCTGCGGCAGTCCACCACCAGCTCCTTAGTTTTCCTCGCGTTGATCTGGAGGCAGTTCCGATGGCACCAGTCCATGAAGTCCTGGATAAGCCCTCTGTACTCAGTTTCATCTCCATTGGAGATGAGGCCAACGATCGCAGAGTCATCAGAGAACTTCTGTAGATGGCAGTGTGTTGTGTTGTGAGAGAAGTCCGCAGTATAAGGAGTGAACAGGAAGGGAGCCAACACCGTTCCCTGGGGGGCCCCCGTGCTACCGATGATCGTGTCAGACACACAGTCCCGGGTTCTCACAAACTGAGGCCGGTTCGTGAGGTAGTCCAGGATCCATGATGACAGGTGCTGGTCCACCCCTGCGCGCAGCAGCTTGTCCTTCAGGATCATCCGTTGGATGGTGTTGAAAGCACTGGAGAAGTCAAAGAACATGATCCTCACCACATTCCCGGGCTTCTCCAGGTGGGACAGAGAACGGCGAAGGAGGAAGATCACCGCATCCTCCACCCCAATGCCATGCTGGTAGGCGAACTGGAGTGGATCCATCGCTGGTTCCACCAGGGGGCGGAGGTGAGCAAGGAGCAGTCTCTCCAGGGTCTTCATCAAGTGGGACGTCAAGGCCACTGGTCTGTAGCTGTTCAGGTCTTTGGGGTGGGAAGTTTTTGGTACAGGTACCACACAAGATGTTCTCCACAGCTGTGGAACCCTCCCCAGCTTCAGGCTCAGGCTGAAGATGTACATCACAATCCCACACAGCTAGTCTGCACAGGACTTGAGGAGCTTTGCGCTGATGCCATCCGGTCCCGTACTGTATAAAGTTAAGGACCTCCTGTGTCAGAAATCTCTTTGCATTTTATATAATTTACTGATAGTTCCTTTTATGACATACTGTGTGGAGATCTGGGGAAACACATAAAACAAACACAAACTTAATCTTTTTACTACAGAAAAAAGCCGTACGCATTGTATCAAAGAAACCTTACCGTGAACCAACAAATCCAATATTCATTCAATTACATACTCTTAAATTTAGAAATCTGGTAGATTATAATGTAATTCAAATCATGTACAAAGCAAATAATAACCAATTACCTATAAATATTCAGAGACTGTTTAAAAAAAGGGAACGCAAATATGAGCTAAGAGGTAACTCTGTTTTTAATAAGCCAAAGGTTAGAACAAATACAAAGTATCATTGCATGTCTGTCACTGGAGTTAAACTGTGGAACTGTTGCTCTGAAAATATTAAAACCTGTTCAACTCTGAAGCAATTCAAAAAATTGTACAAAGATGAGAAAATCTCCCAGTATCTCACTGTAAATGCTGGGAGATAAATTTGTAATAACTTAAAGTTTGGGTTGGTTTTTTTTGTCTACTTGTTCTATTTGATTTTCTTTGTTGATTTTGGGTAAGACTTAAATTTTTATGTTATTGATTTTAAAATTGTAACGGGGTAGGCACTATATAAGCACTAGCTTCAGCCTACACCCTCTCGGTTGTTCTTTTGTGTGTTCTTATTGTATTGTGTTTATTCTTATTATTACCGAATAAATTCATTCATTCATTCATAATTAAGGTCAGGCGGAACCTAAGGCCAAATAAATAGTTCCGTGTACACTAAAGTTGACCACTAGATGGCATATTCGCAAAGAGAGACAAACAACTAAATAAAGGCATAAATAGGGAGTAAATCAAGAGAGACTGTTACACTCCCACCAATCACTTATGATTTTAAGGACAAACGTCTTACTTATGAACTAGAACAGATTATTAATGGTTAATTATGAACAAGTTATGAATTATGAATGAGTATTGTAATGACAGAAGGAGAGGTGAGTGGTCTTCATTCTGCTTCCAACAGGATTACTGTCTTCTGAATGGGCCTTTCCAAGTGGACAGGTTTGGAGATTCGCTTTCCATGTTCATCCAGGGTTGGATCACTCATCAGTAGTTTCACCTTCCTCACTCTTCCATCCTTACTAGGATACACTTCAACGATCTTGGCCAGTTTCCACTGGTTTCTTGGACTTATCTCATCTTGTAGGAGGACTATATCATTGATTTTGGCATTTCTGTGTTCTTTAGTCCATTTCTGTCTACTTTGTAGATTTAACAAGTACTCTTTTTCCACCTTGTCCAGAATGTATTGGCAAGAAGTTGAACACAACGCCATCTCTTCCTGAGAAAAAGATCCTCTTTAACAAACTTTCCTGGAGGTGGGGAGATGATCGTAGACTTCATGGTCAGTATGTGATTTGGTGTTAAGGGTTCTGGGCTTGATGGATCACATAGCTGGTCAGTAGTGAGTGGTCTACTGTTGAGCACTGCCATGACTTCGTAAAGAAATGTCCTTAGAGAGGAACTGTCAAGTTGTTTGGCTGATTGCTCCAGGACTGACGTCAGTATACTTCTTATGGTGCGAATTTGTCTTTCCCAGACGCCACCCATATGACTTGACGCTGGGGTGTTCATGAGAAACTTGCATTCTTGTTCTCTAAGTGTGGTTTGATCCTTTTTCTTGAGTGCTTCAACAAACTCATTTCTGACGCCGACAAAATTTGTGCCTTGATCACATCTTATCTGCCGGACTGCACCTCGAATGGCGATGAATACACGCAGAGCATTGATGAAGGCGTCAGTCAAATCATTGAGCATCTCGATGTGTACTGCCCTGGAGCACATGCAGGTGATTAACAAGCCATAGCACTTTAACTCCTTCCTGCCTTCCTTGACATAGAAAGGACCAAAACAGTCCACCCCGCAGTAGGTGAATGGCAGGGTGGTCTCCATCCCATCTCCCGGAAGGTCTGCCATCCTTTACTGCTCGGTACATCTTCTGAACTTTCTGCACTTGTAAATGTCAGATGACACAACTTTGCTGCACCCGAGGATCCAAAGGCCATTAGCACGAAGCTCGTTCATGGTGATCCCTCGTCCTTGATGGTACATTCTCTTGTGATAACGCTTGACGAGCAATGCTGACACATGGCTGTCTCTTGGCAGGATTGCTGGATGCTTAACATTGGGATGTAAGGCAGCATGTTTGAGGCATCCTCCGACTTGAAGAATGCCTTGATCATCCAGAAATGGGCATAACTTGTGCAACTTGTTCGCCTTGTCTTTGGATTGCATCACTTTATGATGTTGAAGGGACTTTATTTCTTGTGTGAAAGCTCTTTCTTGAACCATCTTGATGATAGTCAACTCTGCTTCCCTTCTCTCTTCCAGGCTGCTAACTTTGCAGGACCTTGGTTTGCGATCCTTTGCTTCTTTCACATAGCGCTTTAGTCCGGCAATGGCTTTGATCATTCTTGACCAGTCGGAAAACTTGTGTAGGCAGTCTAAGAGTGACCATTGTTCTTTAGTTTGTGTCTTGTGAACTTGAACTTTCTTGATCTCTGGGTCACTGCTTAATAGCTCTCCCACTTTGATTTCACTGCTGGATATGATTGGTTACCAGAGAAGGTTTGGGCCTGCAAACCAGTTTGAGGCAATGAGTTGCTCAGCTGTGAGGCCTCTCTTGGCATGGTCGACCGAGTTTTCTTCGGATGCCATGTACCTCCACTGTGTAGATTTTGTGCCTTGTTTGATGCGTTCCACTCGGTTTGCAACGAACACATGGAACCTCCTGGCTTCATTGTTGATGTATCCGAGTACAACCTTGGAGTCAGTCCAGTATGTTTCTTGTGAGACTTGTACTTCAAGTTCCTTTCTTAGCATGTCACCAGTGCGAACAGCAACTACAGCCGCTGACAGCTCAAGTCGTGGTATGGTTGTTACTTTGGAAGGTGGAACTCTTGAGCTTCCCATGACCAAGGAACAGTGGATTTCACCAGATGTGCTTACTGTTTTGAGGTAGGCGCACATGCCGTATCCAGACACACTTGCATCAGAGAAATGATGCAACTCATAGTGCTGGACCTTGAAGCCTGGTGGAATGTAGCATCTCTGAATTTTCACATCTGCAAGGTTTCTGAGGTCAAGAAGCCAAGATTCCCACTGGGGTCGAAGACTGTCAGGTAAGGTGTCGTCCCAGCTGAGTTTATCTCGACATATTTGTTGCAAGATCTGCTTTCCCAGCAAAATAAAGGGCGCGACGAATCCAAGTGGATTGAACACTGAAGCCACTGTGAACAATACTCCTCTTTGTGTTAGTGGATTTTCCTTTACTGTTACTCTGAAGTGGAACTGGTCTGATTCCACACACCATTGAACTCCGAGTGCTCTCTCCATATGCACTTCATCCAGCACCATGTCCAGATCTTTGGTAGTGGCTACAGCGCATTCTTCCTTTGGAAACGAGACTAGGACCTTGGTGCTGTTGGAGATAAACTTATTCAACCGAAGCTTGCCTGTACTGCAGAGCTCACTGGCTTCTTTGATGAGCTGTATTGCTTGACCTTCGGTGTCAACACTTGCTAACCCATCATCAACATAGAAATTGGTTTTAATGAACTTGACGGTGTCTTCACTGAAACATCCTTCTCCTTCAGTTGCAAGGTGCTTGAGGCCATAATTGATGCAACCAGGGGAGGAAGCCGCGTCAAATAGGTGTACTTTCATCCTATAGATAGAATATGGGGTTTCAAGGTCGCCATTCTCCCACCACAAGAACCTTAAATAATCTTGGTCGCCGGCACACACATAGAACTAATGGAACAAGCGTTCAATACCACACATAATAGCTACCGGGCCTCTTCGGAAATGACACAAGACTCCAAGCAAGGTGTTAGTTAGCTCTGGGCCAGTAAGGAGATGGTCGTTTAAGGACATACCTTGAAACTTGGCAGAGGCGTCAAACACAACGCGAATCTTTTCAGGTTTTTGTGCATGATGTACCCCATGGTGTGGGATGTACCAAGCCGGGGTCTTGTCAACATCTTACTCTGGGACTCTTTCAGAACTCTTCAGAAGCCCTTTCCACAAAATCTGACTCCAACATTTTGATCACGTCAGGTGAGACCATTTCCTTTATCTGAGTTCTGTACACATAATGAACTTCGCTGGTGAGGCTCGAAGAGGGCTGAATACCTGGCACCACTTGCTTTACAATGACTTGGTGACTCACTCCGATAACATCTCCGTGATCAAGACATGGATTGCCGAAGCCCACAATACTCCATCCCAGATCAGTCCTTTGTGCAAATGGCTGACTTTCCTGGCTGAACACAACTTGTCGGGGAACATGAGCTTGAGGACAGTTGTAGCCAATTAGAAGGCCCACATCTCAACTTTGGAGCGGAGCAATCTCATCTACGATGTGTTTGAGATGTGGCCATGCCTTTGCCGTACTTGGCGTTGGAATATGATCTTGATTTGCTGGAATAAAGTCTCTTGGAATAAAGTCTCTTGCATATGTCACTGGCAGGGATATGGTCTTGTTGGAGTAAAACCCTCTTACTTGTAAACCAGATAGCTTGTGACAGGACATAACTGTGTTTCTTGAGGACATAGTAGTAAGCTTTAGCTGAACTGGTTCACTTTTAGTGTTCAGAGCTCTTGACGTTACTTCAAGGATGAAGGTTGTGTCACTCTGTATCAAGGAGTGCATACACAAGAACTTCATGCTCTGGCTCACTTTCGGCTGACACCCATACAGGAATAATGGAGGATGTGTGTGTGTCTTTGACATTCTGCATTACTCTGTTAGACGTCGCTTCACTTGTTGTTGGTGTAACACTGTCTTGCAGGACCTCTGTTCTTGACCTTGTCTTGTCAGTGCCTTTCACTTTATTAATCTTTGTCTGAGTTCTTTCTTCTTTAGTTCGATCGTCATGAAGACATGTTGGATGCTTTTTCTTGCATGCATCACAAGTTTGTTTTCACAATCCTTTGAGTGATGGCCAGACCTCAAGCAACCAAAGCAAAACTTCTTCTCTTGTGCGAACTTCAGTCTCTCATTGATGCTCTCATTCATGAACTTCCGACACTTCTGTAAAACGTGACCTGCCTTCACAGTAGACAACTTGCATTGACAACTCTTTCATTTGAGTTAGTCGCTAGGACTTTAGCTCCATGGCTTCTGTTCTTGAGGATCTTCCTTTCTGTCTTTTCACCTTCACTTGGTTTCAGAGCATGGAGAGATGTTATGGGATTACATGCAATTTTGGCTTCACGTGAAATGAACTCTACAAACTGGCTGAAGCTTGGAAAGGTGTGGCTCGTTTCTTGCACTTTTGTAACCTTTCTGTTCCACCTTGATGTGAGCCAGTCTGGAAGTTTTGCAAGCATTTTTTGGTTTTCGTTGCAGTCATTGAGCACTTCAAGTCCTTTAATCTGTGACATAGCCGCTTGACAGCTACGAAGGAAATCAGCGAACTCTTGAAGTTCCATACTGCCTTTGGAGCTTATCTTGGGCCATGCATTGAGTTTGTCTCTGAAGGCTTTGGTGATGAGGAATGGATTGCCATACCTGTATTCAAGGACTGTCCACGCTGCATTGTAGGCTGACTCTGTGCCTAGCATAAAGTGTCACCATGGGTTGAGATGCCGTCTCGGCACTCAGCCCATGTTTTCCCTCATCCCTGCTTCCCATTGAGCAGCGTCTCAGCTGGCCCCCAGCTGGCAGCATTATGGACGGCTGGGGCCAATTAGTCTTCATCAGCTGGGGCGCTGCCAATGAGGATAAATAGGAGCAGCCTCGATGACTCGGGGCTGCGACAGAAACACATTGCTAAGCTGAAGCCCCTTCGTCTGGTGTCAGCTTATACTCCTCTTGCAGCATTCCTGTGTTTGTATCCCGCTGTGAGTATGTACGTCTTGCTACCCCCACGTCCGGTACGAGCTGCTTACCTCTGCGCTGTGCAACCTGTGAGTGTACGTCTGCATGAGTATCTGTGCTCTCCTCATCCCTTCCCCTTTACCCTGAATAAAATATCACGACTCACTGGCTTGCCCCTGGCTCTGATTGCCCGGCTCCCTAGAGCCGGATATGACAGTATGTCGCAGCCAGAAGAGCTACCGGCGGCCGTGAGTCGCCGTGGAAATGTACCTTTCTGTCCGGGTGTCAGCGCTGCTAGCATGCCGTTTCCCAGGAGTCACTTCCGGCGCCAGGGCGACGAGCTGAGGTCCGTCTCGGAGGCTGTCGACGGGACGTTCTTCACCCTGCACGACGCCTCCAACGCGAGACGCTGGCATCCGGGCCGTGCTGAGGAACTCCTGGACTGTCACCCTCACTCTCTGTACCATCTGGAGGACAGTGCCAGGATAGACGCTGCAGGTACACAGCGAGAGAAGCTCCACGGGGTGGATGGAAATCCCGGCAGGGAGTCGAAGTGGGCGACGTCTTTCCCCGCTTCGGAGTCCCGTTCCTGCTGCTATTCCAGTCCGGGAGTTCGCGCCAACCAGAGGACTTCCCCCGACCTGCGCCACGTCACTCGGGATTCCCTTCAAGGAGCCGCAGCTGACAGCAGTTATGTCCGGGGTCGAGTGGCTGTCGCGAGCTCTACTGTGTTTCCTGTCACCACCTTCAGGCATGTGGCGGCGGCAGTGAGATTGATGGTGAGGACTTCAGGGCTACGAAGCTTTCCCGTGCTCGACGCCTTCCTCGTCTCGATCTCCGATCTGGAGCGGCGAATCCTGGGTTTCCCCCTCGCTTCGTCCCCTGGGAGTAGTCGTCATCACATCACCGAGTCACCTCTGCACGAACCTCGTCCGGATCCAGTTCTGGGTCATCGTCAGGACCGTTCCTCCCACGCAGCTGTCATCCCTTCGCCTCGTCAGTGTGGAGATTCTACAGCCTCGTCCCCTGAGCCTCGTTCCCCCGCTGTCATTCCTGGACATTCGGGCTGGCTCACCCCGGCTGTTTCCCCCTCCTCCTCGACGCACTTCCTGACCGCTGTGTGTGCCTGGAATCCCGGCCTGGTGAGCTCTCTGCTGGAGACAACGCGAGCGACCCTCAGACGAATTCCCGGGGGGTCCTCCGTTATCGCCGGGCGGGGAGAGGAAGAAGCAGATTCCACTACAGCAGGCGATACTCAACCTCCAGGGGGCAGGCAAGTCATTGTTTTTTCACACCTGCTTAATGATTTGCTCTGTCACATCCCTGGAGGAGAAGTTCAGGGTTCGCAGCTCCCTGAACTCTCCCCACCTGCTGTAACCTGTATGCCTAATCCCGCATCCTCTGTGTCTCTCTCCGCCGAGCGGTCCCCAGCTCCGGGTCAACGTGGTGGGATATGGAGAGGGCCTGTGGTTCCGCAGCTACATTGCAGACGGAGGAGGGGGACTGACTGCTGCGTGGAGTCTACGCCGACGACTGAGCGTCCCCGGGTCTCCACAGAGGAGCGGTTCGGTCCGGCGGGACGAGATTCTTCTGGCTTCACGCCGAGTGGATCGTTGGCGGGGTTACCTGAGCTGGAGGAATCTCAAGCTGCGCTGACCATCGTGCTGGCTGCGGAGCCCGACGCGGCTAGATGGGAGCCTGACAACGACCTCCTGACGACGGATCCTGGATCTTCGCAGTCCTGGACGGCGTCAGAACCCGAGATCAGGCGAGTGCTCTCCTTTCTTTTCTCTCTTTTTATCCCCGAGCACTTCAGCCTATCTCTAGGGGAGACGAGCCGGGTGCAGCCGTCCGCTGCGTCTGAGCTCGTCTCGCCGGGTTCTGGCGCTGCCGGTGATCCTGATCCCGGTTCTGTTTTCTCTTCTGAGCCTTCTTCCAGGGTCACCGGCAAGGAGTTGCTGTTCCTCGTGGTGCTGGAGGGTCCGGGTTCAACGTTGGAGGTCGGTTCTGGTGCAGTATTCAACGTGGGTTCGCCCGAGACCCAGTCGGGGTCCAACGTGGGTTCGCCTGAGGCCCGATCGGGGTCCGACGTGGGTGCTGCCCCAGTATTGTCCAGGTCCGGTGAGGAGGTGGCCGTTTTCCTGCGGCCTGACGCCCGCCGCCCTCGTCATCGGCTCTCCCCTGAGCCTCTTCCACCGGGATCCGCTCTGATCCTTCGCCCGTCTCAACGGTCCTGGTGGTTGAGTGATGCGGGTCGACGACCCGACCCACAGAACTTTCGGTTCGGTGATCTGGTTCCCCCCACTGGTCTGTTTCCCTCTGGGCAGCCTGGTTCGGCTGCCGGTGGACTGGATTCCTGGGATCTGGGTCCAGAGTTCGCCGTCCGAACACTTCTCTTTCCCTGATTCGCCAGCTGGACAATGGGCGGGGAGATCTCCGGAGCCATCTCGGCCATTTTTGGACTCTGCCTGCCATTCACCTCGGGTGTCACTTTTTCTTTTGTTATTAAGGTCACTCGGGTGTAATGTTTTGTCCTGTTGGTGGATTCGTTTTTATAGTGCTGTGTTTTCCATCGCTCATGCTCAGCATTTTACTTTTTGTGCCATGTTTTTAGCCTCGTTTTTTGTATTGTAGAGTTATGTTTTGTTTTCCGTAACACCATGCTCTGCAGTTATCCATTTATTCCAGTCACTTTCATTTCTTTAGGTGACTGGGTATTTATATATTCGTGTGTGTGGGTTTTTCTTTGCCTGCACTCAGTATTTCTTTTTTGTCCTGTTGGTTCATTATAGAGTCATGTGCCTTGTTTTCCGTAACACCATGCTCTATAATTGTCATTTGTTCCAGTCACCCTCACTTTTCTTGGTGACTGTGTGTGTATGTACTTAAATTAGCGCTGTGTATAGGTTCCCCTTTATTTAACCGTACTCAGCATTTTTTGCCCTGTACCTTTTTGGTGGTTCTTTTTTTCCTTGCTCTGGGTCACGCATGGTTGGTACTCTCTGGGTAGTATGTAACCGGCGTGCTGACCCGGTTCTTCTCCCCATCTGTACCTGGGTTAATTATTCTGTTTTGTCAGTATTGTATTTGGGTTTTTCTTTCCCGCTACCCTACATTGCCCCATTGGTGTTGTCCTTCCCTTGGCTTCTTCCCCTCCGGTCCGCCTCCCTTCCTCCCACTCTAGGTGGGGGTGGGGGGGGGCTGGGATGTTCCTGGTCGTTCAGGAGCCCGACCTTGAGGGAGGGGCTCTGTCACCATGGGTTGAGATGCCGTCTCAACCCATGGCTCTCTAGAGCCGGATATGACATAAAGTAGCTTTCTATCGCTTTCCTTGCAGATCCACTCACATACTTTCGTCTTCTCTTCAGCTAGTATATTCTTTCTGTCAATGAGTGTCTGAAATGAGATCTTCCAGTTATTGTATCTGAGTGGGTTGCCACTGAATACCGTTGGTTCTGGTACAGGAAGACGACTTGCACTGAAGGACTCTGCAAAGGCTCGGACAAGATCTGTAGTGTTTACTTCTTGTGAATGTGTCACATTTTGTGGCGGGTAACACAGTTTGAGGTGCTGGTCATTGTTTTCAGACTTGATGCAGCGGATGATAAGATATAAGCAGCGATGCTGTGGTTTTAAGTAGAGTTTTATTAATCATACCGCCGTCACGAGCTCCGCTCCCAGCGCCGTGCATGCACGCCGGGAGCAAGCCCACGGCTCTCAGAGAAGGAGGACACAATGTCTGTGTCCAGCAGCAGCAGTTGCAGAAGTGAGATTGAGAGGGCGAGTTACAGAACCTGTGCAGTATTTATACCCAACTCAGACAATACATCAAAGAGCAGATTCACAGCAGTTGGTACGATCAAAGGGACTGCAGAACAGGCATGAGACATTTGCATTTAAGAGACCTACATAACAATAGGCAGATTTGCTAGCCTCTGCTCCAGGTGTAGGACGAAGAGGTTACAAGGCACATCTACATATTGATCTCAGCCTCTAGGTCACAGTAAGGACAGGACGCATGAACACTATACATGAATGGCACATTACATCACAATACATGAATGGCACATTGCATCACGATACATGAATGGCACATTACATCACAATACATGCATGGCACATTACATCACAATACATGAATGGCACATTACATCTCAGTAGTGCAGCGGGAAAAACCAAGAGAAGAGAGCTGACTGTCCTGTGTGTTGTGGGGGGGTTGAATCAACCTGCCACATTGACTTCATTTTGTTCATCCAAATTGTGCTGATGGAGTAGGTTGTATATTTCTTCATCTGAACATTCACTTTGCTCATACACTCGCTGTCTTGCTTTAGCAGCTTTCAGTTTTTTGACTGTATCCAGTTGCTCCAGTTCTCTGCGCTTTGCTTCCAGCTCTCTTTGCTGCCATGCAATGTCTGCTTCTTGCCTTTCAATTTCTTTTATGTGGTTTTCTTGTTCAAGCAGAACTTCCAATGCAGTTTCATTAGCCGCAACTTCAGCAGCTGCATCTTGTCTTTTTGAAGAGTGCCTGGATGAATGCTTGGATGGGACCTTTGAATGAGAAGAGTGACTTGCGTGGCGAGATTTAACACTCATCTTTACTGAGGCTGCAGACTTGAATACAGACTGTCTCCTTCCAGATTTCTTTGTCCCCTTGACTTTCAACCTTTTCAGCCTTTAGGCACCTTTCAGCACCTTTGATTATTGTCTTTGTCACTGCTTCACGTGTCTATCCGATGTCTTGTGTCATGGTCAGAAGAGTCAATCCGTCTCAACTCATCATAAGCTGTGCTCAGATTTATTGCAGCACTTGAAACTTTAGCAACATGTTCATTCAGCAGATCTTGTGAGCACTGCTGTTTCATATCTCTTTTGGCATCTTTAGTGACAGCCTTCCACTTCTCATAGCACATAATGAAACAATGTGCAGTTTTCCTTACCTGCTAATCATGCAACTCTTGGCCCTTTTCTGTCAACTTACGACTTCTTCGGCTCCTTTGTGGCTCTTGTGAGGTAGTGGGGATATCATCTCCTGTGCCTTCAGCTCCTTGTGGTTGCTCATCTGCACAGAGTTGCTCTTTATCACAACAATCTTCACTGACTTCTGAATTGACTCCAAACTCTGCCATTATTTGCTTTAGTTTGTCTTTGTTTACTTTAAATGAAAGATTTAACGCAGTAACTTAATGTTGAGTTTGATAATAAAATGGTTAAATGTTAATTTTGTTAAATGTTACTGTCACTTTAACTTAAACAGTAAACTGTCTTTTGTTCTTCAAATGTAACAAAGTCAAAACTCAACTCACTATAAGCTGTAAGCAATCATTACATGTCTTGAATGAACCAGTAATATCCTTACTGTTACTGAGAATCACTGAATATACACAGTATGTGGGTTACTTAGCACAACACAGATGTGCACACTGTATGATGATCAATTCAGCTTCAACAGGAAAGATGTAAATAAAGAAAATTATTTCAATCTTTGATTCACAACAGAAGTGAAAATTATCTTATTTCTTGTTACAACATCCTCTTGACTTCATTTATATTTAAATCAAATAATATTAATGAGTCTCTTGTTTGGGGAAACATTCATTTTGGGAACCTGGAATTTCCTGCGGTTGCTGCGTCTTGCGTCGTGCATTGGACCATGGCAAGATGGAGGCGTCGCGCTGTCGTCCCTCTCATCCTTGGCTCTGGCACGACACTCGTCCACCCATGCGTTGGAGCAGAGTTTTCACTGTAGCACCCTCAAGGACTGGCTTACGCACGAGGTTTAGAGTAAAACAGGGTTTATTCTTGTTCTTGACAACCTTTGACAACCCGTGAGAGCTAGTCACAAAAAGAAAATACCTTAAAATAAATATAAAACTACATTCTACAACTTACATCGATAAAATAAATTAAAGCCATAAAACATGCAGTAAAACATATAAAACGTTTGACAAACCTCGTGAGCTGGCATCCATGAGGGGTTAAGTGATTCTTTTTAACCTCCGTTTGTCCTCCTTCTTTTGTATTACTTTCTTTGTTTTAATCGTCCCTTTTACATGTTCGCCATCAATCTACGGAGCTTGGCGGCAAGTAGCATGTGTGCTGCACTGCTTGAGTGGAAGTGCGCAGGTAATTAAGGTCGGGCGGAACCTAAGGCCAAATAAATAGTTCCGTGTACACTAAAGTTGACCACTAAATGGCATATTCGCGAAGAGAGAGACAACTAAAGGCATAAATAGGGAGTAAATTAAGAGAGACTGTTACACTTGCGTTCTCTGTCTAATATTTAAATTTGTTTGATGATCTAAATCTAAAAATGATCTGAAACATTTAAGTGTGACAAACCTACAAAAAAATGAGAAATTACGAAGGAGGCAAACACTTTTTCACACCACTGTATTTTAGTCATTTTAAGTGGGAATGAATGTGGGGGTGTCCTAATTTATTCCTCACTATGAATTCTTTAATTCATTTTTAATTGTTTAGTTGTGTTACATGAATCTCCCAGTATTTTTAACATTGATATTAAATATGCATACGTCCAAATATGTTAAAAAAAACAGGCTTATATAGGGTGTCCTAATTTTTTCACATGACTGTATGCTGTATATCGGGGGTCACCACCTGGCAGACTCCAGTCCATATCCGGGCCCTGAGAGTCTTCTGTCCGGACCCCGAAGCCTTTTAATATAATTTTGGGGAAAAAATGTTACTGTTTTAATGAAATGAAAAAAGCCGAACTGAAACACTGTATCAGTGGCCGGCCGGACATTTTATGACACCTTAGACATTCTCCACAGAGCGGGGATGCAGAGTGTTGTGGCACAGAGAAGGCCCCCCCAAAATAAGGGGTGATGTACAAAGTACTGACCTTAATGTCACAAAATAAAAATCCAACAACGTCACCTTGGGAATTTCACCCAGAGAATTATTCCCCAAACCTTAACTTTGAGCACACAGGTTCATTATATTCAGTAGGCAAGAGACGTGTTCCAAAGTATACAGAAATTTTGATTAGCACAATAATAAAATATAAAAACCTTAATTGGGCAACCCAGTAATAATATCAATAAAATGAACTGTGGCCTACCAGCAGTGAGTAGGTGTTAAACAGGGGAGTAGCATCAAATAAGGCATCCTAAATCACATGACACACACATTGTGAGGGCGAAGCCCAAGGTGCAACAACACAAGACAAAATTACTGAGAGGGCATTAAAAAAACATTTAAACAAAAAGAACAAGTAAATAATTGCTTAAAATAAAAAACAATAAAATTACAAATAAACAAAGTCAACCCATAAACAATGGATTAAGTTAATTAAATTTTTCCAATGCAGAAAATCAATTTACCCACAAACACCATTTGAAGAAATTTGCTCTTGAAAGAGGCACACAATTTTTCAGAATACCATGTTAAAAACAAAAGCCTCTTTAAAGAGTCAAAAAGGCCAAGAGCCCTGCCCAAAATATTTCCTCCAACAAGTCCCAAAATAAAATGACCTTAATTAATAATATAAAGCCTCTAAAATGGAATAAGAAGCCACCCGCATCAAGATGGGTCTCACACAGATAAATCTTAAAAATATAAATCTCCAAGAGGTAAAACAGCAGTGCTAATAATGTGAGCCTCCGGTGAATGGGCACGCAGCGCAGGACAGTGCAACAGGTGACAACCCGCAGCTCCAATCAGCGGTAGAATTACTGCACCAACAAGACCTTAGTGCGAGTCCTCTAGTGGTTTGTTACTGTGCTGACCCATTAGTGAGTCACGATGGGCAGCAACAGAAAACAACAGCCTAAAAAAAAAAAAAGACCAAACAGGCTAAATAACAAGCGACAAATGGCTAAATTGGCAAGAAAATCAAAACTCCACCAACACGCTTACCTGCAGCAGTAGTGGCAACAACATTTAACTGGGAAGTGCAGCGCACACTGAGCCTCAGAGAGAGCAGATCAGGCGGCGACAGCCTAAAGAGAAACCAAACAATCTAACAAACTGCAAAAGTGACGAAAGAATCAAAATCCCTCTAACACACTTACCTGCAGCAGTAACAACAGCAACGCCTGACCAGGAAGTGCAATGCACGCCAAATAGCAGAAAGAGCAGACCAGGGGGCAGTAGCCTAAAGAAAGACCAAACAATCTAACAAACTGCCAAATTATTGAAAGAATCAGAATCCCACTGATATGCTTACCTGCAGCAGTAATGACAACGATGCCTAACCAGGAAGCGCAGTGCACACAGAGTATCAGAGAGAGAGCCAACCAGGCACACGCACCTGCCTTTATAGTAAATCTGTCATGGTCCGCTCTGCTTATTATCTGCAGCTGCAAGCACACCTGATCCTCATTAGGCTGGGCCTATATCTTCCACGCTGCCCGGAGTGGCAGTGCAGAGATGTCTCACTGCACTCCAGGAGTACAGTGACTCCTAATCGTCTCAGTTACCAGAGCCACAGCCGAGCCAGCCCTCACCTACTCTGGAAAGAGCCCACCAGCCTTCCACGTAACCTCCATTAACAACTTACCACTTCCTACTAATCCCCTGTGCACAGGCGGAGTCCGAGGCGGCGGAGCCTTTTCCTCTTCATCCCGGGCAGCGGACTTACCAGCCTCCTTCCCTCACCACCTTCACCTACACTCTCCTGTCGGGACAACACCACCATCTGAAGAGCACTGTCTCCCTGGCCACAGCCGCAATGCTGAACCGGAGAAACTCACCATCTGTTCCCACAGTAAGCTACACAATAATAGTTTAACTCCAGTTGTGACGTCCAGTAACCATCTCTCTCTCTGTGTCTCCAGGGTTGCCAAGCCGTACGGTGTCTCGCTCAGTTCCCGGCAGTTCCAGTTAGCACTCACACCACTATTCATTCACACTGGTTGTTAATAAACATAACTGTATCAATTTGGAGTCTGTTTCTTGTCACTGGGTCAGCAAACCATTTTAGTACATATCCGCCAGAACGACCCAGCTGACAGCGCTTTGGTGCACCGTGTCAACTGCATAGAGATTCAAATTGATCAATTGGTTTATCAGCAGCAGACCATTCTAAACCAGCTAACTTGTGGCACAGAACGGTTGTATAGACTAACTAATTCCCAGCCCTTTTCCCAGGCCTTACCTGTTGCCAGCAGCTCCTCGACTCCCGCTAGCATTCCAGCTAACCAGCTCAGGCAGACTCCTCCTGTTCGGCTTACTCCCGTACCAACTCCCAGCCGTTTCAACGGTAAGTTGGGCAAAGCCAGGGAGTTTGTTATGCAATGCAAGGTGGTGTTTCAGCGGGTGCCAGAGGACTTCCCTTCCGACCATAGTAAGATCGGTTATGTTATTAATCTGTTGGAGGGGAGAGCACTAGCTTGGGCCTATGCGGTAATGGCTAGGGCAAATTATGCTAGTCTCACTTTTGGCCAATTCATTAGTGAATTTAATGAAGTATTTGATCATTCCGATCGAGATAGTGTTCTCACCACCCGCCTATTAAATCTAAGGCAGTGGTCTAGGGCGGTGGCACATTATGCAGTAGACTTCCAGGTGGCGGCTACTGAAGTAGGTTGGGAGGACCATTCTCTTTGCTGTATTTTCATCAGGAGCCTCAGTGCTAGCCTTCGGGATGAGTTAGCCCCTTTAGAGAAACCAACTAGGTTATCAGAGCTCATTTCTCTGGCCATTAGTCTGGATAATAGACTGAGGGAGCGAGCGGCGGAACGTAGGTCCTATGGACGGTCCGGGGAACCATCTTGGCATTCTCCTCAGTCCTCAATATTGGCTTTTCCGTCCTCTGAACCCTCAGTGCCCACGGAGCCTATGACAGTGGGGCATTCTAGGCTATCTGCGGCAGAGAAACAGCGTCACCGCGAGCTTCGGTTGTGCCTGTATTGCGGGAGCGGGGAGCATGAGGTCGGGTCGTATTAGCTTCAGCCAAAAGGGGGAGTCCGTACGTTAGAGTAGGGGGACTCACGGACTTACCCCGGTCTAATCCCCTATCCAGCTTGCTTCTTTCCATTAGGTTCATTCTGGGCTACCCCTGGCTACGCCTCCATAACCCGACGATTGATTGGAGTGCGGGCAGTATTAAATCATGGAGCTCATTTTGCCTCAGTGCCTGTCTGCAGTCAGCAGTGTGTTCACCTTCAGTGACCCTAGGGGCTCCCTCCAATCCCCCTCCCAATTTGTCTAAGGTGCCTCCTGAATATCATGATCTCGGTGCCGTGTTCAGCAAGTCCCAGGCTCTGTCCCTTCCCCCTCAACGACTGTATGATTGTGCCATCAGCCTTTGCCTGGGGGCTCCTCTCCCATCTAGCCGGCTGTATAGCTTTTCCCCGCCAGAGCGGGTGGCTATGGACACGTACATCAAGGAGTCCCTGAGCTCTGGCATCATTCGCCCGTCCTCTTCGGCGGTGGGGGCGGGGTTCTTCTTTGTGGGAAAAAAAGACGGCTCATTCAGACCATGCATCGATTTCAGGGAGTTGAATAATATTACTATCAAGGATAAGTACACCCTCCCGTTGCTTAATTCTGCCTTTGACTCTCTCCAGGGGGCTTCCTGCTTTACCAAGTTGGATCTGCGCAACGCTTACCATCAGGTGTGGATCTGCGAGGGGGACGAGTGGAAGACAGGGTTCCGCACCCCTAGTGGTCACTTTGAATATCTGGTGATGCCATTTGGTCTGATCAATGCGCCTGCTGTGTTTCAGCGCCTCATCAATGATGTTCTGAGGGATTTTCTAAATGTGTTTGTGTTCGTTTACCTGGATGACATCCTGATCTTCTCCCATTCCTTAGAGGAGCACTGGGTACACATGAGACGTGTTCTTCAGTGGCTATTGGAGAACCAGTTATTCGTCAAGGCTGAGAAATGTGAGTTTCATATGTCCAAGACGTCCTTCCTAGGCTTCATTATTTCTCATAAGGAGGTCCTTCCAGACCCGGGCAAAATTAAGGAGGTGGTGGAGTGGCCGGTCCCGTCCTCAAGGAAACAGCTCCAGCAGTTCCTGGGATTTGCTAATTTCTACCGCTGATTCATAAAGAACTACAGCAGCCTGGCCCTTCCCCGACGCGCCTTACATCCACGAAGGTTCCCTTCCGGTGGTCGGAGGAGGCGGCGGCGGCCTTTGCGGACCTGAAGAAGCAATTCTCTGACTCACCGATCCTGGTGCAGGTGGATCCCAGCCTGCAGTACCTCGTGGAGGTGGATGCCTCGGATTCTGGTGTGGGGGTGGTTCTTTCTCAACATTCTCTGATGGATAGGAAGGTCTGGCCTTGTGCCTTTTTCTCCAAGCGACTATCTCCGGTGGAGCGGAACTATAGCATCGGTGACAGGGAGTTGCTAGCCATCAAACTGGCTCTGGAGGAGTGGCGCCATTGGCTGGAGGGGTCCTCGCAGCCGTCCGTGGTTTGGACGAACCATTGCAATTTGGAGTACCTTAGGATGGCCAAGTGCCTGAATGCCCGTCAAGCCCACTGGTCCCTTTTCTTTGGTCGATTCGACTTTACTATCACCTACCACCCTGGGTCCAAGAATACGAAACCTGATGCCCTCTCCAGGCAATTCGCCACGGACACCCTGGAGTCTGAAGACCATCCCATCCTCCCTACCTCCTGTGTCGTGGGTGCCCTCTCGTGGGGAATTAAGGAGAGGGTCCTGAGGGCCCAGGAGTCAGAGAGGGACCCGGGTGGGGGGCCAGCGGGGAAGCTGTTTGTGCCATCGGCCGTCCGGGGTGATGTCATCCAATGGGCCCATGCATCCAAGTTCGCCTGCCATCCTGGAAGATGATGCACGGAGGAGTTGTTGCAATGCTCGTTCTGGTGGCCCTCTCTTCAAAAGGATGTCGGGGAGTACATACGGTCCTGTCCCCAGTGTGCCACCTGGAAGTCCCCATTATCCCCACCGGCAGGGTTGCTCCACCCCCTTCCGGTTCCTGGCAGACCCTGGTCCCATGTGGCATTGGACTTCGTTACTAGCCTTCCTCCTTCCAACAATCACACCGTGGTTCTCACCCTTGTGGACAGATTCTCCAAGGCAGCCCATTTTGTTCCTCTTCCGGGTCTGCCTACGGCAAAGGAGATGGCTGACCTGTTGGTCCAACATGTGGTGAGACTTCCTGGGATCCCCACGGACATTGTCTCAGACCAGGGGCCCCAATTTATTTCCCAGGTGTGGAGGTCCTTTTGCAACGCCCTTGGAGCCAAGGTGAGCCTGTCATCTGGATACCATCCACAGTCCAATGGCCAGTGCGAACGTGCCAACCAAGAGCTGGAGGCGGTGCTGCGGTGTGTGGCTTCTTCCAATTCAACGGCATGGAGTTCCTTCCTACCATGGATCGAGTACGCCCACAATTCAATGGTCTCTTCAGCCATAGGTATGTCCCTGTTTCAAGCCTCTCTTGGGTATTCTCCCCCTTTGTTTCCCGAGGAGGAGGGCGACATCGCTGTGCCATCTGTGCGGGCGCACATGAGACGCTGTTGTCGTCTATGGAGGGCAACTCGGGCCGCGCTACATCGTACAGCCGAACGCAATACTGCTGTGGCAAATCGTCATAGGACCCCAGCTCCGGCATACCAGGTGGGTCAGCAGGTTTGGCTGTCTACAAAGAACATTAATCTGAAGGCTGAGCGCAGGAAGATGCAGCAGCGGTTTATTGGGCTGTTCACCATCTCTCGCATCATCAACCCTGTGTCGGTACAGCTGGATCTCCCCCCCCTCCCTCCGCATATGTCCCACATTTCATGTGTCACAAGTTAAACCTGTGTCTTCCAGCCCCCTGTGCTCTCCTCCCAGGTTGCCACTGCCCCCTAGGATGATCGACGGCAGCCCGGCCTGGTGTGATTGCTATCCTGGATGTCCACCGCCAGGGCCGTGGGCTGCAATACCTGATGGACTGGGAGGGCTATGGCCCGGAGGCCAGGTCCTGGGTGCATCCTGCCTGTGTGCTCGATAAAGATCTCATCAGGGAGTTCCATCGGACGCATCCAGGTAGGCTGGAACGACCGCCAAGAGGCGCTCACTGGGGGGGAGTACTGTCATGGTCCGCTCTGCTCGTTATCCGCAGCTGCACGCACACCTGATCCTCATTAGGCTGGGCCTATATCTTCCACGCTGCCCGGAGTGGCAGTGCGGAGATGTCTCACTGCGCTCCAGGAGAGCTTCATCGCCTAATCGTCTCAGTTACCAGAGCCACAGCCAAGCCAGCCCTCACCTACGCCGGAAAGAGCCCACCAGTCTTCCACGTAAGCTCCATTAACAACTTACCACTTCCTACTAATCCCCTGTGCACAGGCAGAGTCCATGGCGGAGGAGCCTTTTCCTCTTCCTCCCGGGTGGCAGACTTACCAGCCTCCTTCCCTCACCACCTTCACCTACACTCTCCTGTCGGGACAACACCAGCATCTGAAGAGCACTGTCTCCCTGGCCACAGCCGCAACGCTGAACTGGAGAAACTCACCATCTGTTCCCACAGTGAGCTGCACAATAACGGTTTAACTCCAGTTGTGGCATCCAGTAACCATCTCTCTCTGTGTGTCTCCAGGGTTGCCAGGCCGTATGGTGTCTCGCTCAGTTCCCGGCAGTTCCACTTAGCACTCACACCACTATTCATTCACACTGGTTGTTAATAAACATAATTGTATCAATTTGGAGTCTGTGTCTTGTCACTGGGTCAGCAAACCATGTCAAAATCACCCATGAGCATCTGCTACTTAAAGACACAGGGACCCTGCAGCAATACCATCCTACTACATCTACCCCCTCCTCTTAAATCGTCATCCCAACGATAACGGAACAAGCAACACTAACTCCATGGCCTAAAAAGAGCAGAAACTGCATTTGACACAGGCTCAAAAGAGGTTGCATTTCCTCAAGCTAGACTACCCACTGCCCTTGGAAGGTGATGGATGTTGGAATGCTGTCCAGCAGTTGATCTATTTGTTCATCGTATGATTACGGTGCCATCAGCAGGTGTAGACGATATTGGAGTGGAAGCCTCTGACTGACCCACTGACACACTTAGAGTTGGAGGATTTGATTCTGTATAAGGCAGGCTGAGTGTTTCCTCACTGGTACCAATCGTCAGGGGGACAACCTGAGAGGTTTCATGCCTGAAGACCAGTAAATCAACATCACTAGACAGCTCACTCTCCAAAGGTGAAGCAACAGTGGGAGGCAGTTCATCTACGGTAGGGCACTCTGATGAACGTGGACCTATTACGGCTGCACGGTGGTGCAGTGGTTAGCACTGCGGCAGCACAGTTTACCCTTGGCCGGGGGACTGTGGGGATCATGGGATCGTGGGTTCGATCCCAGCCCCCGACCAACAGTGATCTGTGTGGAGTTTGCATGTTCTCCCCGTGTTGCGTGGGTTTACTCCGGGATTTCTCCGGTTTCCTCCCACATGCCAAAAACATGCATGTTAGGTTAATTGGCTGTTCTAAATTGTCCCTAGATATTTTTGTTTCCTATAGGCCCTTAGAATAGAGGGTTAGTATTAATGAAAGCGCTTTGAGTGGTCTTTGTGACTAGAAAAGCGCTATATAAGTGCAGGTTAGTTAGTTAGTTAGCTATTACCACCTTCAGATGGGTGCGATGAACATTCCTCTTTTTAGTTAGATCATGAACTGGTGCAATTATTATTATTATTATTATCGGCTTTCACCCGAAACGGGTATATCCACAGTTCCTTCCTTACTTCTCTCCGCTCTGCGACAAGCCCGTCTTTTCTCGTGAGCTATCACTCTCTTTGTATTATGCGCCCTGCAAACTTTTCTCATGAGGTTCTTCCATTCCGCTCTATCATGTACTACCAATTGCCATTGATCTAAAACATCAGCACACTTCAATACATTTTTGCATGTGTCCTTAAAGGCCAAATGTCACGTAACAGGGTACTTTAAATATCTTGAAACTAGATATAAAAGGGAACCGATCCGTTCGGGTCTTGGTGCATATGCTTCAGTAACAACGGAATATTCGTTAATTTAAAACTGCCGCGCTTGGCCTGACACGGCCCCTGGAATCGCCTGGGGAAGAAGGCGGAAGTGACGAAATCGATTGTACCCTAGTTTGATGCTTGGGGTATTTCAATTGATTGTTTATATGGAGACTGGAAGGTTGAAGTGAGCAACAAGAAAGAAAAAATTGGATATTTCACCCATACCTTAAAACGGGACTATCAGGGACAGCTGGGTAATAAGGGACACTTCTCTGGGAAATGTTTTCATACCTGTCAAGTGAGACGTTTTCGCCGTACTTCAACACCGTAAAAAGCGGCTATAAGGAACGGCGGAGCAACAAGGCACACCTCTCTGGGATCTCTGTCTGTTCCGCAACCGCTGCACAGCTCAACGTGTTAAACCATTGTCCTAATGACTTCTCATTGTAGTGAGAACAGCTCAAGCTGAGCGATCAGCCCGCCCAGACAATTAAACTAATGAGTGACTCCACACTTCTCATGGTAGTGCGAATAGCTCACGCTGAGCGATCAGCCCGCCCAGACAATTAAACTAATGAGTGACTCCACACTTCTCATGGTAGTGCGAATAGCTGACGCTGAGCGATCTGCCAGCACCAGCTGTGGCTGATCACACACAGGAGTGCTCCGCAAAACACTCAATTTTTTTTCCAGTACAGTGGTACCTCTACTTACGAACATCTCTACATACGGAATTTTCAGGTTACGAGACGCCTCAACGGGAAAATATTGCCTCTAGTTACGAACGAAATTTCAGGATACGAAAGGCAAAAAAGTACGCGCTCCTCACAGCTTCCGTAGTTTACCGAACGTAAACATGCCTGTAGCTGCTCTGCCATTGGCTATCGCCTAGCATCTTCCTGGTATCCCATTGGCCACGAAGTTTTTTTTTTTTTCCAAAACTTTATGCGTTTGGTTGATCTCGCCAAAGAATATGGCCGTAATACATCAATGATCAGCACGGTATTAAAACAAAACGAAGCACTTACAAGCCGACAAAAGCAAACGTCCTTGGATCAGAACATGAACCAAAGAAGGCAAAAGGTGACGACGTCGACGACGATAGCAGTTAAAGGGTAAATGAACATAATTTTTATTATTCTTTCTCTTTTATTATTCTCTTTTATTATTCTTTCTCTCATTTTAAACTCTCATTTTATGTTTATTGTGCAGTAATCTAATTGTAACATGTATTTGTTACATGTTTTGATGCGTTTTTACGATTTATAAAAAATTTATGCCCGAATTTTGGGGGCTTGGAACGGATTACGGCATTTACATGTAAAACGCGCCTCTACTTACGAATTTTTCACGTTACGAGAATTCTTCCGGAACGAATTAAATTCGTAAGTAGAGGTACCACTGTATATTTTTCCTTTTGGGCGTACAGAAATGGCAATACGCCCGTTTTTGCTAAAATTGCATTTTCCCCGTATTTTCCTTAAAATATTTCACAATAACAACACGAACTACATTTAAAACATTTCCCAGAAAAGTGTCCACCACCACTCCGCCCACCAAAATACGGCGAAAACGTCTCCCTTGACAGGTATGCGCCTCCATTTTCATATTGATCTGGTCAATTTCTTGACAGCAGCGGCTCTCCTCCACTGTAATAATAATGGCTTCCGAAAAATCAATATTTATGGGGCGCCCTCGACAGACCCCCTTCGGCTTCGCAATTCTGGAGGCGATTAATGTCCAGTTCAATGATATTTTCCACTGGTTCTGCTCTCTGGTCATCGGTGGAACTGTTGTCATCAGACAAAGCATCTGATTCCGTCTCGGACGGCTCGAACCTGTAAGGTTCTATGCCTCTGTCACTGTCTGAACCACTGAAAAAAAAAAAGACAAAAAAAAAAAGACAAAACTAAACTAATTTGTTCACAATTGCTGTCACTTTCCGTCATGATTGTCCAATGTTGATAAGTGTGAATGTGGATAGGCAGGGCAGCCAGGGTACAACTGGTGATGTCAAAAACATGGGCATGGTCTGGACTGGCTGTCACAAGCCAGCAAGCAAGGTGGGGCCTTCACCTGGTGTATTTTGTGCAATTATGTAAATACAGGTGGGTGATATGGTCTCCGGTATGAATATTTGGTTTAAGCTATGTGTATTTTATCTAAATTCGTTGTCATTTAGAAAAAAAAATTACGTGACATTTGGCCTTTAAAACGGAGTTTGGGTCGACCTACTTTACGAGAACCATGAGCCAGCTCACAATACAGGAGTTCCTTCACCGGCCTATCATCATTCATTCGACAGACATGACCTAACCAGCGCAGGCGACTCATTACAAGCTTGATCTCGATGTCTTCGACGTGTGCCCGCCGCAGCACCTCCTCATTGCTGATGAAATCGTCCCACTTGATGTTTACTATCAGGCGAAGGTGACGCTGTTGGATTATGCGAAGCTGCCTGACTTCGTGCTGGTATAGGGTCCAGGTTTCGCTGCCATACATCAGGAGGGGCATAAGGCACTGATTGTAAACTGCGACTTTAGTAGAGACTGTGAGGTCATGCGAATCAAACACCCTCTTGCGCAGACGGCCAAAAGCACATGATGCTGCTTGAATGCGAGATGCAAGTTCTTCCTTCATAGAGCAGTCACTGCTGACATAACTGCCGAGATACTTGAAGCGAGTAACGTTGGCCAATTTGATGTCGTTAATAAAGAACTCAGCTGTATTGCCAATACACGTGGTCTCCGTTTTGACTGTGTTGATGCAGAGACCCATTCTAGCGACGTCATTGTAGGAAGATAATAACGCCTGCAGGCCCTCTGGTGTATCACTGAAGATCGCGATATCGTCAGCATACTGAGCTTCTCTAATATAATCTGTGAGGACTCTGAATTTCACTTTTAATCTGCGGAGGTCAAAAAGGTCGCCATCATAACGCAGTCTTATCTGTACACTGCAGGTGTGCTTGATTTCTTTGAAAGTGAGCCAAAGTAGGACTGCTGCGTACATGCCAAAGAGTGTTGGAGCTAGTTTACACCCCTGCTTGACCCCGCTGTTGTATTCAAGGGATTGGGTGAGTTCACTATTGATAGCAAGTCGGGCATGCACGTCCGTGTATAGTCCCTTGATGATTCTTATAAACGTTGGAGGACAGCCAAGTTTGCCAAGGATGATGAAGAAGAGCTCGCGATTGACCATGTCAAACGCCTTCTCAAAAATCCACGAAAGCTATGTACAAACATTTGCGCTGCTCTCTTGTTTTTTCCATCAGCTAGCGAAGGGTGAAAATCCCATCTATTGCACTTCTACCGTTTCAATACCCTGACTGCGACTGGGGGTAGATATATTCTGCTAACAGGTGAAGCCTCTGCAAGATAACGTCCGTGAAGACTTTACCGACAGCACTGAGCAGTGAGATTCCTCTGTAATTGCCACAGAGGCTTCTGTCACCTTTTTTGAACAGAATTGCGATGATGGTGTCTATCCAGTCGGTTGGGATAATCTCTGTAGTCCAGCAGATGTTGAATAGGACAAGTAGGAAAGCTCTTAAGCGACGTCCTCTGTGCACAAGTACTTCAGGTAGAATACCGTCTGGACCTGGGCTCTTTTCTAATCGGGTGTTTCTAAGGGCTTGGTCAAGTTCTTGGTCTTCAATCGGAAGGCTCATTGATTCGATAACTGGAAGCTGGTTTATGTCATCGACGATGCTCAAGTCAACATCCGTTGGTTGGTTTAATAAGTCGCTGAAGTGCTCAACCCATCTGTCCTTTATCTTGTCAGGAACAGTCAGGAGCTCACCATCTTTGGACTTCACAGGATGGGTGCTTCTGGATCTAGGGCCATAGACGGCATTGAAGGTAGCATAAAACTCTCTGTGGTTCTTCTCCTGAGAGTGCCGCTCTGCCTCCTCAGCTCTGCGCCGAAACCAGTCATTCTTTAGCTCTCTGATCCGCCTTCTTAGAACATGCCTGTCCAAGTTCTTGTCTTGAAGCAGCTTTTGAATTTCTTGGTCCTGATCATCAAACCAGTCATTCTGCACTCATTTCTTTTTGCCGAGGACATGTGTGGCAGCATTCTGGAGAATAAGCCTGAGTTCATCAAAGTCCGCCTTACAGGTAGACAACTTTTCGTCTAAGAAGAGCTCCAGTAATGCTTTTTTGTCATCATCCAAATGTGTGTCTAGCTTCTTGGGAGGCCTTGTACCACTCTTCTTGTTTTTAATAAAGAACAGGCACTTAGATACCAGGAGCTTATGATCGGTGAAGCAGTTTGCTGCTTGATTGACTCGTGTCACTGTAACATATGGTTTTGCGGCCTTATTGGATAGTACATGGTCGATTTGGTGCCAGTGCTTTGAATGTAGGTGTTGCCATGTGTTCTTTAAGGTGTTTTTCTGTTGGAACATAGTACCCATGACACTGAGCTGGAATCTGGTGCAGAATTCTAAGAGCATAAGCCCGTTGGAGTTCATTTTACCAACGCCATGTTTTCCAATTACATTCGGCCACAATTTCCAATCCTTGCCCACTCGAGCATTAAAGTTGCCCAGGATGATGATGATGTCCATCTCGGCGGCAGATGTGCAGCTGCTAAGCGTTTCATAGAACTGCTCTTTTTCTTCCTGAGATCTTTGCGTGGTCGGCCCATATACACTAATGAGAGTTAGATTGTTTCCTCCCTTTAGCTGTATGCGCATTGACATGAGCCTGTCGCTAATTGGTGTAGGGGTGATACCTTGAGCAGCTAGCCTGTTGGAAATGGCAAAGCCAACGCCAGCTGTTCTCTCTTCTCCTCCACTCCAGAAGATTGTGTGACTCCTCTCAACTACGTTTCTGGTGCTAGGTCGCCGAACTTCGCTTAGGGCACAGATGTCAATGGATGCTTTCTCGAGCTCACGACAGATAAGGGCTGTTGCTCTTTCAGGTCTGATTGAAGACTCACTGTCATTGGTTGTACGGACATTCCAAGCACTGAGATTGAGGCATTGTTTGCATGAGTTCGAAACAGAAGGTCGATGGTGTTGTTCGTCGGTTACCCCGGACGCGGTAGCAGTATACGGACTTCGTCCACTTATCGCCACTGCCGTATTGAGTGGCGCATCGGTTCCCCCGTATGCGGTAGCCATATCTTCTCTCCTTAACTGTACTTCCATTGAAAACTGTGGGGCTGCACCTATGGTGATGAGGACACTGCTTGGCGCATAGCCAGTGTCCCTTGGCGAGGTGCTCTGTTGGTCAACAACACAGCAAAGCTGAGATGGTCGCAGAAAAGCTCGTTGCCTTTTGCCGTAACTGAAGCCGAGTAGACAGTCAGAGACGCCTGCCGCAACTGAAGCTGAGTTGACATTCAGAAGCACCAATGATGTAGTGCCAGAGATGCCATCGAGTTGATGACATAACTGCCGTGCCGTGACCCTGGCAAGGGAGTGTACTAGCACTTACCCAAGGTGCGCACCCAAGGCTAGTGGAGGGAAGAAGGTGCCTCACTACTCCATTCTAGACCGGCTCCGAGCAAAGCTCCAAGCAGAGTCAAGCCACTGCCCCAACTCACCCCAACTGGTGAACTGGTGCAATGATGTACACAGAACCACCATCCTGGGGTGCTTACAGAACTCTATATACTACAGAGCTCCACACATCTTGAATCTTATGCCGCCCTCTTGTACTGAGGTCACGCAGCCACACCAACTGGCCCTCACCCAGTGATGGCCTTTGCACCTGCTGGTCATGACTCATCTTCCTACGTTCTGCAGCAGCCTTCAGGCATTCCTGGGCCCCCTCAAAGGCAATCTGCAGTTGGGTCTGATGCTTTTGAACCCACTCCTGGACTTCTCTAAAAGGGTCCTGCACTCGGCTCAACAGGAAGTCAACGGGCAGTCTCGGTTCTTGGCCAAACATCAAAAAGAATGGAGACTTACCAGTGGCTTGATGTGGGGTAGTATAACAATACAGCAGCTTCGGCAGACAGGCATTCCAGTCTCACTTCCGGAACACAGGCACTGTGCGCAGCAAGTTGTGAAGGGTTCTGTTAAAGTGCTCACACTGCCTATTGCCCTCAGAGTGGTATGAAGTAGTACGAGACTTTTTGATGTTATAGAGACTGCAAAGCTGCTGAATAAGAGAGCTTTCAAAGTTGCGGCCCTGATCAGAGTGAATGTGGGCGGGAACACCACTCCGTCACCAGAACTTGGGCCACCGTAGAGGCACGCTGATCTCAGGTGGCAACTGCCCAAGTGTACTTGCTAAAAACATCTGTCATAACCAAAAGGTTTTCCATACCATTATGGGCAGGTTCAAGTAATGTATAGTCGAGAGCCAGGAAGCCAACTGGAATCTGTTGGCCGTGAAGCCAACAGATGGCCCATAAATGCGCAAATAGCAGGCTGAGTGTCTTTTGCAAGTTGGCATCTTCCACAGGTCTGACACCATTTAGCTACCTCAGAGGACATACCTGTCCAGTAACACCTCTGGCGCAGCAAGTCTAAAGTCCTGTCCACTCCTTGATGGCCATGGTCCTGGTGAGTCTGAACCAGCACCTGTTCCTTCAATGCAGCAGGCAGGACAAGTTGGAAAACTACCTCTCCACCATCTGGGCAAAACACTCTGTGATAAAGGATTCCATCCTTCTCAAACAGCCAATTTCATTACTGAAGTAAGGCCAAGGCAGCCAGAGACATCTGTGTTCACTCTTCGGAGGTGGGACTCTGCTGCCTTCTCCAGAACACTAGAACCTCCTGAATGAGTGGATCAGCCTGTTGAAGCTCCTGGATATCAGAAGGCATGTGACAGGGCAAGACAGATACAGCAGATTGAATACCTTCCACCTTACTGGGCTGCAGGGCTTGCTGTAAAGGCTTAGGAACAGAAGTACCAGGAACAAAAAGGCCAATATCCTCTGCCCCAGATGGATGCAGTCGAGACAGAGCATCGGCATTCCTATTTGTTCTTCCAGAATGATACTGACATGTTTGTAAGACCCAGGGGACAAAAGACAGACTCGAGGAGATAAAGTTAACCTTTTATTTCCCAGTGAGTGATGTGTGCATGTGTGAGGGTGTAGTGTGTGAATGTGTAGTGTGTAGTGCAGTGCAGGACTCGAGCTAGAGCTGAGCAGGTCTGAGCTTCGCCTGGCAACCCTATGAACACAGAGCAGAGTGAGATGTGACGAGAAACTGCTGCTTACTTTGCAGGTAGCGGTACAGAGCTTCTGCTTGCCTGACTGGCTGCTGCCAGGGAGTGAGCGTCCAGCTTGGAGCCGTGAGGCGGGGAGGTGACTCTGACTCTGGGAAGATGCTGAGCTTCCATCGGGAAGAGGGGGTCTGCCGTCTGGGGAGTCCACCTGTGCACAGGGGAGATTATCTTGACAAGGTAAGGCAGAGGAGCGCTTACGTGCGTTGCTGCGTTGCGCCTCCGTGGCTGTAGTCTCTGAACGAGGACGGGCGATGTGCCTCCTTGAGTGTGGCAGATGTCTCCGTGCTGAGCTGCAGGCCAGGCTGGCTTTTAAGGGCTGCTGGTGATTAATCACAGGTGTGTGCGCAGCTGGAGCAGGTGTAGGCCCTACGGGCACCATAACAGATACTGGATTTCAAAATCAAAAGAGGCGAGCTGGGCTGCCCACCGTTGCTCTGTAGCACCAAGCTTTGCAGAAGACAAGTGACTGAGTGGATGATTGTCTATATAAACCACACATTTATGACCAAACAAATACTTTCGGAATTTCTTGGTCATGGCCCACTTAAGGGCCAAGAACTCCAATTTCATCAAGCTGTAGTTGGTCATGTTACGTTCTGAGGGTCTCAAACCTCAGCTAGCATAGGTTATTGGTCTCACTTTTCTTTGTTGCTCCTGGGATGACACTGCACTCAGGCCCGCATAACTTGCATCCACCTCCAAGATGAAAGGCAAGGAGAAGTTTGCATAAGCAAGGACAGGGGCTGTAGTTAGCTTAGTCTTGAGTACCTCAAAATTTTATTGGCATTGCTCAGTCCAGTTCGCAGCCACAGTGTTCTCCCTCTTCTTAGGGTGTGTGTCTCCCAACTCAACAACCAGTCTGTGCAGGGGAGCAGCCAACTTTGTAAACCCCTCAACAAAGCGACGGTAATAACTGGCAAACCCAAGAAAAGCATGCAACTCTATAACAGTCTGGGGAGGCTTCCAGTTCGACACCGCCTCAATTTTGGGGGGATCAGTAGAAATGCCTGCACTAGAAATTACATGACCCAATAATGCACTTCCTGCTGGAAAAAGGCACATTTGATGAGCTTTGCCTTTAACCCCTCTTGCTGCAGTCGCCTCAGTACCACCTCCAGCTGCCCTAGATGTTGTTTAACTGTGGATGAGAAAATGGCAATGCTATCCAAGTATAACAGCAGAGACTGGCATTGTTGATCCCCAAATATCTGCTGCATCAGGCACTGGAATGTGCTGGGGGCATTGCAGAGTCCAAAGGCCATCCGGTTCCACTCAAATAGCCCAAATGGGGTGCAAAAGGCTGTCTTGGACCTGTCCTTTTCGGTGACTGGAACTTGATTATAGCCGCTGGCCAGATCCATGGTAGAAAACCAGCGTGCACCAGTGAGGGCATCGAGGGACTCCTCAATACGTAGCAGAGGGAAGGCCTCCTTACGAGTCTTGCTGTTAAGTTGTCGATAATCGACACACATACGTAGGCTGCCATCCTTCTTTCTCACAAGGACTATGTGTGAAGCATAGGGGCTACAACTCTCCCTAATTACCTGTGCCTCCAACAATTGATTGATATGCTCTTTTACAACCTCATACTCATACACACACTACTCATACACACTACTCATACACACCCTCAGGTAGATGGGTCCAGTGGTCTTCCCGGCATTGTAGGAATGAATGTCATAGACGACCTTGAAGCACTCCTTTCTCCAGAGGGGGAAAGCATCCTTATGAGCAACCTGGAGGAGGGAGAGGCCAATGTTCACAGGTTAATAGCCAAGGTGGGGAAAGGTACCCAGTGTGTGGGCCCTGGGGGTTTGTTAAAGTTGCAGACAAACAGCCAGTTGTTATTCCCCCAGTGAGTGAAAAGGTGGTAGAGGGCCGATGCAGAGTCCCACCCACTGTAGAATGCCAGGTATTGGTAGAGGCCATGGAAGAGGTGAGCCTGACAAATGGGCTTTTGGTGGCCAACATCCTGGCAAAGACCACTAGCAGTAGGGTCCCAGTTAGGTTGATGAACATAAGCACGAAAGCTGTTCAACTAACGCCAAGGGCCCGTGTAGCGGTTGTAAGCAAACCCCAGGAGGTGCTTCCAAGAGAAGTAGTTCAGGTTGAAGAGAAAGAAGGAGCCCTAGTGGTCAAACAGTTTTGTCAGATTGCAGCCACAGTGATGACAAGCCCAACCAAACAGTTGCCGGTCCCTGTCCAAGCACATACTCAAGCCCTCACAGATCCCCAGTATGAAAAACTCAACAATTTGTTGGCCAAGCACAGAAATGCATTCTCCAAAGATGAAAATGATTTTGGGTATACTTCCTGTGTGACTCATGGTATTGACACCTCTGAGGCACCCCCCATCAAGCAACGGCACGGTAGGGTTCCACCCCAAGTCTTTCAACAGTTTAAGAAACATGTACAGGAGCTGGTTAGTCAGGGGATTCTCAAAGAGAGTTCAAGTCCTTGGGTTTCACCAGCAGTGATAGTGATTAAGAAAGACGGGAGTGTATGTTTTTGCTGTGACTACCGACGGCTAAATCAGGTTACGTGTAAGGATGCATATCCACTCCCGCGAGTAGAAGAGCCTTGGATGCCTTAGGGGGTGCGCTGTTGTTCTCAACACTAGACTTGACGGCTGGCTATTTCCAGGTAGCAATGGATCCCAAGGATCAAGAGAAAACTGCGGTTACGACACCTTTTGGGCTATTTGAGTGGACACGAATGCCATTTGGATTGTGCAACACCCCAGCCACATTCCAGCGGCTAATGGGACTGGTTTTAGGAGACTTGAGTTTTGAGATCCTTCTTGTTTACCTGGATGATATCATAGTCTTCTCTCACGACTTTGATAGTCATTGCGAAAGGATAGAGGTAGTGTTAAAAAGACTGGAGCAGAATGGTTTGAAGCTCAAACCGGCAAAGTGTTTCCTCCTGCTACCTGAAGTCAAATTTCTCGGCCATGTAATCTCTGCTGAAGGCATCCAGGTAGACAAAGAGAAGGTTAGTGCTCTGGAAAATTGGCCTATCCCTCGGAGCGTAAAAGAAGTGAAGCAAATTCTCGGATTCATGAGCTATTATAAGCGGTTTGTACCAAGGTTTGCTCATTTGGCAAAGTCTCTTCATGCTCTTGTAGGGAAAAGTGCCACTGGCAAGGCTAAAGGTTCTCAGTTATTCGTGTGGACTGATGAGTGCCAGGCAGCCTTTGACAAGTTAAAGCACTGTTTAGTGTCCCCACCAATCCTGGCATACCCAGACTTCAGTCTCCCATTCATCCTCACAACTGATGGGAGTCTCCTTGGGCTTGGGGCAGTGCTCAGCCAAAAACAAAATGGAGTTGAACGGGTGATAGCCTATGCGAGTCGTGGGCTACGGGGCTCGGAAAAGAATGAAAAACACTACAGTGCATTCAAGCTAGAGGTCCTAGCCCTAAAATGGGCTGTTACTGAGAAGTTAAGAGATTACCTCATGTTTTCAAAGTTCACTGTGGTCACAGATCATAACCCACTGCGTTACTTGGGGACGGCCAACCTCAGAGCGGTAGAGCAGCATTGGGTGGCTCAACTGGCTGAGTACAACTTCGAAGTTTGTTACAAGCAGGGGCGGGAAAACACAAATGCTGATGTCCTTTCTAGGATTCCTCAGGAAGAGGAGCCGGAACAGGAGGATGTGGACAAGGATTTCATAAGGATGAATGTCGAGGAGGTGCGAGCATGTTTGTGGTCGGCCGGGGGGGATAAAAAGGTAGAACCTGTCGTACTGGCAAAGGTGCAAGGGGCTCAGGGAAAGGTGATGAGTAGGCAGAGTTGGGATGAGATTGAGATGGCTCAGAGGGGTGACTCTGTGATTGGTCCAGTTTACAGGGTGATCGAGACAAACGGTAACATGAGTCGACCAGAACTTAATGCCTTAACCCCAGATACAAGGCGGCTGTATCAACAGCGTCATCATCTTGGGCTGTGTAAGGGTGTATTGTTTCGGCACCTGCGTGATCCTCGGGATGGTGAGGAGGTTAAGCAGCTTGTCATCCCGGAGTCCCTGCATTATAAAGTGTTCAAGAGTCAGCATGAGCATGGGGGACATTTCGGAGATAGGAGCACCCTTAGCCTAATAAGGAAAGGTTACTATTGGCCCATGATGAGTAGGGATGTCCAAGACTGGGTCCAGCAATGTAAGCGGTGTGCTCTGGCCAAAGATGATTTCCCTAGAATGAGGGCCCCAATGACCTGTAGCAACATCACTGTCCCCCTAGAGGTCCTTGCTATGGATTACACAGTGTTAGAGAGATCCTGTGGGGGTTATGAAAACGTTCTCGTCCTCACAGACATGTTCACCAGGTTCACTGTTGCTGTCCCTACTAAAAACCAAACTGCCGACACAACAACTAAAGCCTTTGTGAAGCACTGGTTCGCTTATTATGGTTGTCCGGCTTGTCTGCACTCTGATCAGGGCAGAAGTTTTGAGGCTGGTGTAATAAAGGAGCTTTGCAAAGTCTACGGCGTAACCAAGAGCTGTACCACCCCTTACCATCCGCAGGGCAACGCGCATTGCGAAAGGTTCAACAGGACAATGCATGATATGTTGATGACTCTTCCCCCTGAAAAGAAGCGAGATTGGAAGGCATATTTACCGGAGCTAACCATGGCTTACAACAATTGTGTGCACTCCTCGACTGGCTATTCACCCTTCAATCTCATGTTTGGTAGAGATGCCAGGCTGCCCCTTGACCTCCTTAGTGGAAAGGATATGGTCGAGACTGCTGCGGATAACTTGGATGACTGGGTGAGGGATCACCATGAGAGGCTTAAGATGGCTGTAGAAGTTGCTAATTCAGCGGCTCAAGAAGTGTCTAGGAGGCAAAAAAGGGTGTATGATCGTAAATCTCACGGTGCTCTTATCAAGGCAGGAGGCCGTGTGCTGTTACGTAATCACCAGCCCAGAGGTAGGAATAAGATACAAGATAGGTAGGAATCACAACCGTATTGTAGTGAAACAGAACCATCCAGGCATTCCTGTATTCACCGTTAAGCCAGAGAGGGGGGGCTTGTCCAAAGTGATTCACAGGGACCAGATGAGGTTGTGCACATTCCCTTCGCCACTTAGGAAGCAAAGGGTTGCTTCTGGGTTATCCCCCCGCACAGTGCCGGAGTCAGACATGGAGTGTATTGAAGTTGTTTGTTCCCACCTACCTTGTGTTGGGCCTGCCTCTGAGGTGGTAACAGACCAGGACGCCAATAGAGTAGGTTCAGAAATGGTGCCTGATCTAGTTGAAGAGATGCAGGGCGAAAGCGAATTAACTGTGCCGTGGGATGGTCTTGAAAGCTTAGGTGGAGGAAGTGAAGAGGATGAGGGAGAAACTGAGGAACCTCCCCGATCTAGGCATACACTGAGACCAAACGGAGTGTACTTCCGTTAAGGTACAGGAATGATTACATTCTAAAGTAGATGATTTTCCAAAAGAAAATTTACGGGTTTCAAAGATAATAAGAGTCTGTTTTACTTTTGTGTTTGACAATGTAATGTTGTAATAAGCTGACATGTATTACTGTGCTCTTGTGTTTCAGAGATGCATCGCTGACAAGGACGCAGGTATGGCAGGGTTTAGCAGGAGGGAATGTAGCGGTATACTTAATATGCTCCCTAAAATGGTATACCAGCCTCTTAGACTCCCTTTCAGGTGTTGCAGCCTAATTGGAAGTTAGGTCGACTGGGGAAGTAGAGCAGCCTATCAGGCAGCAGAAGGAGCGAATGGGAGAGAGAAGGCTGAGCTGTTGAGGAGGCTGGGGCAGATCAAGGAGGAGACGCAGGGGAGCCCAGGAGGAGCTGAAGGAAAAGCTCGGGGAGGCGGCTGGAGAGAACGAGTGACAGGGCAGCCGAAAGTGTATGAAAGTGTCACCAGGCTTGCGCACAGGACTCGTGGGTTTTGAGTCAGAACGTTGGCGCTATCTGCTTGGAGAAAATGGTACATCCCGTCGTCGGAGTGTTGTTTCTTTGGTTTTACACAGTTTGAAGTTGCATGTGGGTTTTGCTCAACTAGTTACTATATTAGTCCCGCCATAGCTCCTCTGCTCCACTGTTGCCTAGAATAAGAAGAAACTGACAGTTTAAGTGGCTCGCTGGTGAAGTGGATATTGACTCGGCGAGCAGGACTGTTGTTTCAAGTTTGTTTACATTAATCCAGCCACCTTTGGTCCTATAAATTACCCAGAGAGAGGCGTATGGGTCAAATGCGTGTTTCTGCTAGTGAAAGTCCGGCTGCTCTGCAAAGATAGCTCACAGAGTGTGTGCACTCGCTGCCAGGTGGATTCCACAAGACGTTAGTGGTTGCCACAGCCAGCCGGATCCTGGATTTAAGTGGAAGCTAGTGGGAGTTTTACCCCTGCCATCCAGACGTCATTTCACCGATGCATCTCCTTTTCACCCTGTTACGTGTGAATGTGCCAGCTGCTGTATTCTGCCTGGGATAACTGTTCTAAATTTGTTACTGCACCACACGGGAGACGAGGTAAAGTTCTGATTTTTTTTTATTTGAACTGTGTGCCGTGTTGCGGTTGGTGTGCCTCGTTAAAGACAGAGGACTGTGGAGCTGCCATTTTTGGACATTGAGGATTTAACCACACTGGGGACTGATAGCTGGTGGTGGGGACGAGCAGAGTGAATCCAGTGAATTTTTTGGAACTGTCTCTTCAGGACTCGAGTGACATCCTTTAGTTTTATTTGTGATTTTTTTGTGTTTTGTTTTTGTGAATTTTATTCTTTCTACAGCGCTGCTAATCTGAAAAGGAAGACTTCTGTTCCTGTTCATTTTTGTGGCCTTCATCATTATTAATTTTTTGTTGTTGTTGCTTTACCTGGGACTATTTTGCTTGCTTTATTCCAATTTTAGGTGACAGAGTATTATCCTGTTTCTTTTAGAGAAGGGGAAATTCTGACTGTGGGTTTTGGGCTAAGGTATCAGGAGTCTATTACTGATGCTGTGATTAAGGGTGACACCTGAGTTAAAATATTGGGAATTCAGTTTATATTAATACAGCATATTGTGGGGTCTGTCACTGTTGTGTTTATGTCATTAAGGACAAGGGTTCTCCTTAATATATAACCATCTTTTATGGAAGGAAGAGTTGCCCTGGGGTAGGGGCGCTCCACCTGTTTGCTAGAACCACAGGGAGAAAGCCACCATCGGTTAGCTCTGTTGTTGCCAAGTAGCACACTTTAGCAAGAAACTTCTGGCTATTAATGAGAGTTTGGGCCCTTGTAATCCACATTCACTCCACCCTCCTCAAGCCAGAGAGTCCAGTCAAACAGGTCACAACTCACCCACTGACGTGGGTACAGGGGCTATTGACACTGTGGGTCTTAGACTTAGATCTGAAATCCCAGTAGTCACCCAGGGCAGGTGTTTACAACTTTCCCCCTACAAAGCGGGGTTGTTTCCCGTTACATACGCACAAACTGTTTAAGCTCACAACAAAGAGCACAGTCAAAAACATGTTCAACAAACTGATCTCTCAGCACCACTTCAGAATTTGGAATTTCATTGGGCACACGCTGTTTTACAGAATCCATAAGACTCATCAGGGCAAGGAACAATTCTTGCAAGGTCTTCCCCTCCTGTTGCCTCCTGGAAAAGAAGGCCTGTTGCAAAGAAACATGACTCACAACACCCATAAAGCTCCTGTAATATTGCAGTTATTTGATGTGGGTCCCCATGATCCACACTTGGCCGGTACTTTATTTCTTCACGGGCTTCACCCTGAAGATGATCAAATAGGAAAAAATGCCTGATCGGCTATGGACAAGTGTCGCGCTCTCACGCAAGCCTGTACTCCCTCAAGTACTTCCATTCAGTCAACCCAATTCCAAATTTTCCTCGGAACATGGGGCATTTGTGATCTCGTGGCACAAAAACAAGCTTCTCAGTGACAGTGATTGTTATACTCAGGAGGCAAGAGACGTGTTCCAAAGTTTACAGACATTTTTATTAGCACAATAATAAAATATAAAAACCTTAATTGGGCAACCCAGTAATAATATCAATAAAATGAACTGTGGCCTACCGGCAGTGAATAGATGTCAAACAGGGGAATAGCATCAAATAAGCCACCTTAAATCACATGACACACACACTGTGAGGGCGAAGCCCAAGGTGCAACACACAGCACACAAAAGGATTTGACTACCAATGGCAACCGATCCCACTACCATAGGCCTTCAGTTGTAAAGGAAAAAGACATAAAATTACTGAGAGGGCATAAAAAAATATTTAGACAAAAGAACAAGTAAATAATTACTTAAAATAACACAATAGAATTACAAATAAACAAAGTCAACCCATAAACAATGGATTAAGTTAATTAAATTTCTCCAGTACAGAAAATCAGTTTACTCACAAACACCATTTGGAGAAATTTGCTCTTGAAAAACGCACATTTTTCAGAATACTATGTTAAAAACAAGCTAAAGCCTCTTTAAAGAGTCAAAAAGGCAATGAGCCCTCCCCAAAATATTTTCTCTGTTATAATAAATAAACAGTGAAGATTAGTTAATTACATATTACACAGGGTGCTTGCATACACATATCTCTAGGATCCCCCCCACACACACACACACACATAAGGCGGACAGCTACGCTTCCTTCCTGGTGTGTACCTGGGGAATGAAGTACTGTTGTGAAATTGTGTATCCACTGCCACTCTGACTGCCTCCAATGGTACAAGTCCACCCCGGGGGGCGGGGGGGGGGGGTCTGTTGATGGCAGGTACCCACATCTTCCCCGGGACCTTTTGGCACAACACTGGCATGACACTGAGTATGGACCCTGGGTATGGACCCATGACCCTTTGATAACACGTAAAAACAATAATTTGCTCTGTGTGCTACTGAACATAAAAAGCACCACAAACATCCACCTCCTCTCTCCCTGTGACAGTGTTACCCAAACAGACACAAATGAGGTTAGAAAAATAATAACATTGTTGACATTTAAAAATAACTCTGTGGAAGTATGTAGAGTGTCTTTTATTTTAGGCTTACAGTTTGAAACTTTTTTGTATTGAAAACATAGTTTAGAGGTGGGCTTTTGTGAGATTTGGGGTATTTTTTAGATATTAATCTTTTTAAAATGTATGTAATTTAGTTTGTGTTGTCATGTAATGGCTGTGGCGCAGGTGTAGTGTTGCCAACTATTGATCGTGTGTGGTGGGACATCCTGTTGCTACAGACAGCAAAGCCTCCACCACCTTCCACCCAAGCCCTCAGTGTCTATGGTGGAATTAAAAGTGAGGTGAGGGTGGCCATGCAGCATAACAAGTGAGAGACCCTCTCCACCACAACCCACAGCACACCCCCACCCCCACCCCCACCCCTATGTATATCAAATAAGATGCATGGTCCACCTAGACTGGGGGAAGGAGAGGGAGGGCGGGGGATAGGTAAAACTGGAAGGGAGGCGGCCCTCAGAGACAGCCTGTCCACTTCTAGAAGCCAGTTCCCAAACTGGCTCCAGAGGCCACCCCCACTCCCCAGATCCTAACCCAGGACGAGGGGCACCAGGCTGGGAGACCCAGGGCCCGCCATTGTCACATCCCAGACACACCATCAGCACCACAGGCTAGCGACCTCCCATCTCAGCCCCTGGGAGCTAAGCACACACACACACACACACACACACACACACACACACACACACAGAGGCTCTGGAAGAGAAGGGACAGATCCCTGACCCCCCCAGGACCGAGTCAAGCTAATGCTCATCTACCATGCTTCATCTACCATCTTGGCAAAAATATAACAAAATAAGCCAGAATGACACAAGATATATTATCAACTGTGAATTGAGAACCAGCTGGAAACAGAGATGCCTATTAGAAGACAAGAAGAAAAAGAAAAAATGAAACGCTGGATCTCCTGTATGCCAATGTCAGAGATGCATACAGCGCCACAGCTCTACCCTCACCCCCTTCCTGGCAGATCCGATCACAACCTGGTTCTGTTAACCCCCAAATATGTTCCTCTCTTGCAAAAGCAGCCAGTTCACATCTAGCTAAAGAAGATGGTGCCCACAGTGGTCGCCATGGTGTTTCGCTGCCCTTTAATTTGTTTAATTTGTTTGTTTCTGTTCGTCAATTGTGTGTCTGCCTGCTCTTACACCCGTGAAGAGCTACTAAATATCAGGACTCTCACTCCTACGGACCTTCTCCCAGTTTTTTTAGCTCCTGCCGCCGATCTGATTCATTGTTTGGCTCAAAAAGTAAGACGGCGAAAAAGAGGAAAGCGAGGGGGGGTTCTCGCTCCGCTTCGAAGGAGAGGCACGCGAACACCCTTGCCTGGCATATTTCTATCCAATGCCAATTCTCTCTCGAACAAGGTAGAAGAATTAAGACTGCTGATGCGATTTAAGGACCTCGCTTCCTCGTCTGTCATCTGTTTCTCTGAGACCTGGCTTAAAGGGAACATACCGGACAGCGCGATCAGCCTCGAGGGATTTCAACTGTTTCGTGCTGATCGCGTCACAGAGCTCTCCGGTAAGTCTATTGGAGGTGGAGTCTGCTTCTACATTAACAGCAGCTGGTGCTCTGATGTAACGGTGATTTCACAACACTGTTCTCCCGACCTAGAATTTCTCTCTATCAACTGCAAGCCATTTTATTCCCCGCGGGAGTTCGCTTCTTTCATATTGATCGCTGTGTACGCCCCTCCAGATGCGGACGCGCACGAGGCTCAGCGCGCGCTCGCAGATCACATCCAACATGCAGAGCGGACTTTCCCAGACTCCTTGGTTATTGTGGTAGGCGACTTTAACCAGAGTAATCTGAGTCACGAGCTCCCCCGATACAAACAGTTTATTAAATGTCCAACCAGAGGTGAGAACACACTAGATCACTGTTACACTACAGTGAAGGACGCGTATCACGCTGTTCCCCGCGCTGCGCTCGGACTATCTGATCACATGATGGTCCACCTCATTCCCACATACAGACAGAGACTGAAGCTCACTAAACCTGCTGTGACCACCACGAAGAAATTGACCAGTGAAGCTGGAGAGAAACTGAACACATGCATGGAAATAACTGACTGGGACATGTTTAAAGGAGCCACACATGATCTTAATGAGTACACAGACACTGTGAACTCATATATCAACTTTTGTGAGGAGAGCATTCTCCCATTGCGCACCAGGGTGAGGTACTCTAATGATAAGCCCTGGTTCACTGCCAAGCTCAGACAGATCAGGAAGGAGAAGGAAGCAGCGTTGAAAAGTGGAGACAGGGACTGCTACAGGGAGGTTAAATATCGGTTTAACAGAGAGCTGAAGAGAGCTAAATCTGTGTATTCTGAGAGACTTCAGCAGCAGTTCACTGCTAATGACTCGGCTTCTGTGTGGAGAGGACTGAGGCAAATCACCAACTATCGGCCTCAGGCTTCCAAAGGTCAGGATGACAAAGCCCTTTGTCAAAAACTGTCCCAACATTACGCCCGTTTTGACACCTCGTCAGCTGTGTCCAACTCCCCCACTCCACCCAGCTCCACTGCCTCCTCGGCCCCTAATACATCAAAAGCGGTCCCCCCCTCCTCCTCCTCCCCCCCTGCCCTTGTCATCAGTGAGCAGGATGTGCACAGACAGTTCTCCAGACTGAACCCGCGCAAGGCCCCCAGTCCGGACGGCGTGTCTCCCTCCACCCTGAGACACTGTGCGAAAGAGCTGGCTCCTGTCTTCACAGACATTTTTAACACCTCCCTTAAGCAATGCCATGTGCCAACCTGCCTCAAATCCTCCACCATCATCCCTGTCCCCAAGAAGCCACGGATTACTGGACTTAACGACTACAGACCTGTAGCGCCCACCTCTGTAGTCATGAAGTCCTTTGAGCGCCTGGTCCTGTCCCACCTCCAGTCCATCACCACTCCCCTCCTGGACCCGCTGCAGTTTGCCTACCGTGCCAACAGGTCTGTGGACGACGCAGTCAACCTGGCCCTCCACTCCATCCTGCAGCACCTGGACTCCCCGGGAACCTAGGCCAGGATCCTGTTTGTGGACTTCAGCTCTGCATTCAACACCATCCGCCCCGCTCTGCTCCAGGACAAGCTGTCCCTGCTCGGCGTGCCTGACTCCCTCTGCAGGTGGATCACCGACTTCCTGACGGACCGGAGGCAGCATGTGCGGCTGGGGAAGTCTGTCTCAGACTCTGTTAGCATCAGCATCGGATCACCCCAGGGCTGTGTACTTTCCCCCCTACTCTTCTCCCTTTATACCAACTCCTGCACCTCCTCCCACCAGTCTGTTAAGCTGATCAAGTTTGCGGACGACACCACCCTCATCGGGCTCATCTCCAACGGCGACGAGTCCGTCTACAGGAAAGAGGTGGCCCAGCTGGTGTCCTGGTGCAGCCACAACAACCTGCAGCTGAACGCTCTGAAGACAGCGGAGATGATTGTGGACTTCAGGAAAGTCACAACCCCCCTGCCCCCCGCCTCACCATCACAGGCTCTCCCATCACCATTGCAGATTCCTTCCGCTTCTTGGGCACCACCATCACCCGGGACCTCAAATGGGAGCCAACCATCAGCTCCCTCCTCAAAAAGGCCCAGCAGAGGATGTTCTTTCTGCGGCAGCTGAGGAAGCTCAAGCTACCCACCAAGATGTTAGTGCAGTTCTACACGGCCATCATCGAGTCCATCCTCACCTCCTCCATAACCGTGTGGTACGCAGGAGCCACTGCCAGGGACAGACTAAGGCTGCAGCGCGTCGTGCGCACTGCTGAGAAGGTGATCGGCTGCAAGCTCCCATCTCTCCAGGACCTGTACATCTCCGGGACCCGGAGGCGTGCAGGCCGGATCATAGCCGATCCTTCACACCCTGGTCACGTACTGTTTGCCCCCCTCCCCTCAGGTAGAAGACTTCGGTCCATTCAGACTAAAACCTCCCGGCACATGAACAGCTTTTTCCCCTCTGCCATCAGACTGCTGAACATTAAGTGACTTATTGACTCTCGTGCACTATATACAGCAGCTCAACCAGACTCATGTCATTCATCACTGTTTTTCTGTTGAATTATCGACTGCACTATGTGGTACTCCACATTATCTGCTACTTGCTAATTTATTTAAAACTGCTTTGACTAGTATTACTCATTATTATTATTATTATTATTATTATTATTATTATTATTATTATTCTACACTTATTGCATGTTTTTAGTTTTTTAGTTTTTTTAGTTTATCTCTTTATCTTATCATGTCTTTAATGTTGCAGCATTGCACCGAGACAAATTCCTAGTTTGTGTACTACATGAACAATGGCAATAAATCTGATTCTGATTCTGATTCTGACTGTGAGGAGGTGGACACAGGAGGCTGCTGATGCACTACAGGACTGCTTTGAGACGACAGACTGGGATGTACTTTGTGAACCACATGGGGTGGACATAGACAACATGACTGACTGCATCACAGAATACATCAGATTCTGTGAAAACACAACCATGCCAGCCCAGACCATGCACTGTTTCCCCAACAACAAACCATGAATCACCAGTCACCTGAAAGCACTTCTTAACAATAAAAAAGAGGGCTTTCAGGTCTGGAGACAGAGATGAACTGAGGAGGGTGCAGCGTGAACTGAGAGAGATGCTGAAGAGGTGTAAAGACAACTATAGGAGGAAGTTAGAAGATAAACTGCAGCAGAAAAATATGAGGGAAGTGTGGTCTGGAATGAAAAACATCACTGGGCGGAAGGGGAGAGGCAGACAGACATTGGGGAGCCATGGGAGAGCAAATGAGCTGTATCTGTTTTTTAATAGGTTCAACTCACCGTCTGTCACCCCCACAACACAGCCAGACCCCCCCCACACCCCTCCCCCCTCACTCCTCTGTGCAGCACCTCTCTCCCCCCTCACCCCCCTCCTTTCCACTGAAGACGGAGGGAACTCGTCAACCTCCACATCACTGTGACTACAGGCCAGGTGAGGAAACAGCTGGAGAGACTTTACCAGCAGAAGGCTGCGGGTCCTGATGGCATCTCCGCCTGGATCCTGAGGACCTGTGCCAACCAGCTAGCTGCGGTACTGAAACAAGCATATGACCTGAGCCTGAGTCTGGAGAGAGTACCGGTGATGTGGAAAACATCCTACCTGGTTCCTGTCCCCATGAAGTCATCTCCATCAGACCTGAACGACTATTGACCAGTTACCCGATGAAGGTCATGGAGAGACTTGTCTTAGCCCACCTGAGGCCGCAGGTGAAGACGTGGCTGGACCATCTGCAGTTTGCATATCAGCCCCATTTAGGAGTTGAAGACGCTGTCATCTATCTGCTGCAATGAGCGCATTTGCACCTGGATGGAGGAGACATTGTGAGAATCACGTTAGGTACACTAACCCTCTATTCTCAGGGTCTATCAGAGATCAATACCTAGGGGCAATTTTAGATTCATCAATTAACCTAACATGCATGTCTTTGGATTGTAGGAGGAAAGTGGAACCCCCTGACTAAACCCATGCAGCACAGGGAGAACATGCAAACTCCACACATAAAGGTTCCCATCCCCGCCAACCCTGGGATTCAAACCTGGAACCTTCGAGCTGTGAGGCAACAGTGCTAACCACCACCACTGTGCTGCCCACTGTGCTTGCTTTGCACCATCTAGTGGACTGAAGATGTAACAGTATGCAACGTTTACTTGAATATACATAATTAATAAAAGATTGAGCCATGTGTTTTAGGGATCAGTGGATCGTCATTAGTGTCAAGTATCACGATCCATCACTGAATCCATCTTTTGTCCCACCCCTTCTTTACAGTATATCTTTATTAAAATTTTAGCTTGGAGTTTGAAACTGCTATTGTCACACCGCGCCGCTCATCAGCGGCGCCAGCTGCACGCACACCTGCACATCATCAGCGGCGAGGGATTTAAGCCGCCTCACCCTGGGCTTCGGCCTGAAGCCGTCAGACTTCACTCATCGGATTGCTGTGAGTTCCCTCTCATACTTCAGCAAGCATTGCGGTAAGAAGCCCTTACCTTTTCTTCTCCAAGTCTGCTCCCCTGTGCACAGGTGGATTTCCCGGCGGTGGACCTTTCCTGTCCGTCACCTGTCCCTCGCTGCTGCACCGGGCTCTCCAGGTTGCTGTCTACCGGACCTCGTTCCTTGCTGTGCCAGCCACCTGCCCATTCCAAGTAAGCTCCTCTCCAACTTGTACATCTCCTGTGTTGGTGTGTGCCCGTCACCCTTCTCCCTGTGCTTTTTCCCATAGGGTTGTCCGGCTGTACAGTCTCCTGCCTCTGTGCCTGAAGCAGACGCCATCACCAACACATTTACATCTCGCAGACACACATTCATACACCCTTGTTGTTAATAAAGCTATTTGAGCTACTCTGAGCCTGCGTGTGTGTCTCCTGAGCCGTGCATTATGTCAGCTATTGCAAAATGTCTTTCCAGTTGATTACCTTTTATCTCTATTTACTTCAGAATTATAGTAAGAAAGATAGTGGCTAAGGTAGAAATAATTATTAGTTTTTTATTTTTTCTTATTTCAGACAAAGGGAGAGGGTTTAACTTTACCTTGACATGTTTCAACCGACGTCTGCAGTCTTCCTCAGAAGCAGATGCCAGTCAAAACATGTCAAGGTAGAGTTAAACCATCTCCTTTTCATTCTTGTCTGAAATAAGAAAAACAAAAAACTAATAACTGAAAAAGAAGACAGAATGAACCTACTCGAACTACTATGGAGAAACAATTATTTGGTAATAATGCTCAAACATAGTAAGTGCATTAATTCAGCTGCAGAGGATTTGTTTGTGAAACACAAGTCTCTCGGTCTCTTGTTGTTTAAACTGCACAGTGAAAACTTATGTTCTACTTCTCAGCCAAACTGTGTCCCATAAGCCTTCTCTCCTTTCCACAGAGATACCTCTCTGTGTTTATAAGACACTGACAAATGATGTTGGGGAATTCTGACCTTATTTTAAGATAAACTGCAACTACTTGCAGGTAAAAGTTGGATCTCAGATCAAATTCTGCACAAAGAGAAATGCAACAACCTCACCATTATTCTTTCTGCTAATTCACACAATGCCAGTGCGGGAGGTGCTTAAGAAATATTACAAGTGCTTGTGGTTTCACACAACCTGAAATCCCAGTGTTGTATGAGCAAAAGTTGTAACTGCAATAGAAATGTGTGGAATTGGGCTGGATCTGGTGTTGTGTGAACAGGCCCTTTGTGTCTGATGTGAGCAGAAACAGCAATGGGGAGGGAGTATTCAGATAATTTTAAAAAGTACAACTGTAGGCTTTGAAATATTTTAGAGGAATATCTATTGAGATAAGATGATGATTTAAGATGGAGATTTTTGTATTTTGTAGCAAGCAAAACACTCATACAGAATGAAGTGAGAAGAAAGTCTTATTTTAACAGTACTCCTACAGTAGGTGTTATGTAAATTTCTTTAACATATACTGTTGTAGATTTTGGTGTGGTAATTTAAGTAAGCACATTCTGATCAAACAAAAGATTTACAGAGTAAAATGCAAAGGGGAAACTGCACTGCTACAGATTTCATAAAGTGTGCCAAGCTTTCTTTGCACAGAGATACATAATATTTGCATTTATAGCAGTCAGTGAAGACATAAGTAGGAGAAAATGGAAATTGGGCCCCACTTGAATTCAGCGATTGAATAAATTACCACTTGGTTGCTCTCAGTCCATCACTTTGAAACATTTACTGCACCAGAGTCTACACACAGATTAATTAGCATGTGCATAAGTACAGTAATGAGCCCCATAAAGAGCCTGCAAAAGTTTAATGCATTTAATTATGTTGTCAGTCAGATCCAATTTTGGGGTTAAATAATAAAGGAAATAAAAGTATCCGCTGTTTGTCTGAGGTGTGGAAATATACTGCAACCAGGTTTCATTTTTACAGATCTGCAGCTGAGCTTTCTTTCTCTTAGGGGTTTTATGTTTGAGCTGTTGAGGCTGTGCTGCGTCCATTTCTGAGTTCTCTGCAATGACCCCTGGAAGGGGAAAGATATCAGAAAGACTATATGAAAAGATGAAGATAAGAGCTAGGTCTTCCAGCACCTGTCAGGAAAGCAGCTTCAGGGTTGAGTGTGTAATTTATTTTCTATAACATATTGCAGCTCCAGGGTTGATTTGTGTGAATTTTCTTATTTTCTTATTAATGTATTGCATGTTGGATTTGTAGTGTGGTTTTTTTTCTTGGTTTTTTTTGCATGCTTTGAAATGTGACCGCGTTTGTTATTTTTCTTGTATTTGGTTTGGTTGTGAATGATTATTGTTTACACCTGAGCTGACTGATTCCAATCCAATCAGCAGGAGCCAATCAGTGAGGTCCAGCTGCAAACGCTTCCCCATGGGACCTAATAAAGGATGGTGCATGACGGAGGGGGAGAGACGCACGTAGGGAATGCACAGGAGTGAACACAGATAGGACCGAGATGGATTGACTGCTTGAGGGAGCGGGCAGGCTGAAAGCAGAGGACAGCAGTTGAGGGGAGGCTCACGTGAGTGGGATTTTATTAGTGATGGCTAAATGAGGCTTTCTGGAGGACTTGAGGCCTTTCATCAAACTGGTTCATAGACAAGGCCTCATTTGGGACTTCATTTTCTCTACCAGGCCATCTAGTGGACAAAGCATATGCAACATGCTGATTTTTACAAGGGTATTGTTGGTTTAATGTGTATTTTTTTTTCATTTCAATAAATGCACTGTCTTTTAAGAAATATCAATGATAATAAGGCAGAAAAATAATAAAACTGAGGTGACTACAGTGAATGTGCTTGTGCTACTTATCCATTTTTTTTTTAAAGAAATAACTTTTCAACAGTCATACTGTCTTTCTCAGTACATTCATCTCTGTCCTTATTGTCATGCAGGGCACAATAGTGCCTCAGCATAATGATGTGTTATTGTTGTATTCAAACTCTTTGAAACACAACAGACACTTCACTGTGCAAATAAAAAAAAAAAATCAATTTGTGGTGGGTTGATTCAACCCCCCCACAACACACAGGACACTCGGCTCTTTTCTCTAGGTTTTTCCCGCTGCACTACTGAGATGTAATGTGCCATGCATGTATCGTGATGTAATGTGCCATTCATGTATAGTGTTCATGCGTCCTGTCCTTACTGTGACCTAGAGGCTGAGATCAATATGTAGATGTGCTTTGGTGTAAACCCCCACAAACAGACTGGTCAAACACAGTGCTCGGCTAGAGCAAATAACAGAACAGTGAAATGTGTATTAATGTCTACAGGCAGACTCGTTTCGTCTGGCTCACTTCTGTGATGTTAATGTTGCCTTTCATGCATTGTGCTCATGCGTCCTGTCCTCACTGTGACCTAGGGACTGAGATCAATATGTCTCTCAAATGCAAATGTCTTATGCCTGTTCTGTTATCTCTTTGATCATACCAACTGCTGGGGTATGTCCTTTGATGTATTGTTGTAGTCCAGTATATATGCTGCAACTCTGTAATTCAAACTCTCTCATTCTCTCATTCTGGTTCTGCATCTGCTGCGAGACACACACACTGTCTCCTCTTTGAGAGCCTGAGGAATTCGGCTTCAGCCTGCTCACACTATGGGCTGGAGCCGAGTTCTGATGAAGGCGGGTGATAATAAAGCTACTTAAAAATCCAACGCTGCCTTTATTTTATCATCCTCTTCACTGGTGACCCCGGAATGCACACGTTTTGTGCAAACGCAACCTTCTGATCTGGACAGCTGCACTTGTGACCCTGAGACACACACGCTTTGTGCGACGCAGCCTTCCGGTCTGGACATCCACGCTGAACCGGCCGAGGGACACAAGACGTCTCCTCCCTCTCGCCGCCCCAACACACCATGACCGGAAGGCAGAAAAGAACACGCTGCCAGCGAACACAGCAGCCTGACGCAAACGAGCTGTTCTCCGGACATCACCCACGACCGGGAAAACTGCAGAAGACGTCATGGCGCGACCCTCGCCTGAGATCGGGACGTCCACGCTGGACCAGCCGAGGGACACAGAACGTTTTTTCCCTCTCACCGCTATTCCTCCCTCTCAGCGAGCCTACTCATCTACCCGAGCCTGAGGAACAAAGATTGTCTATTCCCTCCCACCGCTCCAACGCATCTGCACGAGCCTGAGGGACAAAAGATCGTCTATTTCCTCTCACCGCTCCAACGCACCATGGCCAATCTGCAGCCACAGCTCAACCTGGATTTTATCGGCGCCGTCTGCGCCGATCTCCGCCAAGATTCTGCACCCTGACTCGCCACTCCAGCGGCCCAACCAAGCACGGAACCCCCGCACGCGCACCGGGGAGTTACGAGGACGGCACACCACGCATGGGGCAATAAAGGCTACAGAGATCGCCATCGTCCTCCGCCGCTGCAGATGCCCGAGAAATACGGCCGATCGCCACCCTCGGAACCTTCAGGGCTGCCCGTTCACCTGAAGCAAGCACGCAGCTCGCCACTGGATTTTCTAATGGTCTCAGCCACGGCACAAAGGGATTTCAGCCATCAGCTGTTCCCGGGGGGCTTTGGGGTTGCTTCTGCACCTAAAGCCAACACGCCAGTCCCTCTGCTTTTGTTTCTTTTTTTTTTTTTTTTCTTACAGCTGCTCCTGCTTTTCTTCATGGCCACGAGAGGAGTCAGAGACAAATTTTTCTTCTTGTGATCTCCGCACGCGCAACGGGACAGCCCCTCGACGTCGCGGAGCAGCAAGCAATTTTTGCGCGGCTCGGACGATTTCACCCCCCCTGCCGGCACTTACTACCCCTCCCCTCCCTCCCCCTCCGCCTGCAGCGAGCTTCTCCCACAGCTCGCTCCCATAGATGGATTATCGAGGTCTCGGCCCCCTGCCGTGCCCTCTGGGGGGGAGCGTGTGGCCGGTTGATTCAACCCCCCCACAACACACAGGACACTCAGCTCTTTTCTCTAGGTTTTTCCCGCTGCACTACTGAGATGTAATGTGCCATGCATGTATCGTGATGTAATGTGCCATTCATGTATAGTGTTCATGCGTCCTGTCCTTACTGTGACCTAGAGGCTGAGATCAATATGTAGATGTGCTTTGGTGTAACCCCCACAAACAGACTGGTCAAACACAGCGCTCGGCTAGAGCAAATAACAGAACAGTGAAATGTGTATTAATGTCTACAGGCAGACTCGTTTCGTCTGGCTCACTTCTGTGATGTTAATGTTGCCTTTCATGCATTGTGCTCATGCGTCCTGTCCTCACTGTGACCTAGGGACTGAGATCAATATGTCTCTCAAATGCAAATGTCTTATGCCTGTTCTGTTATCTCTTTGATCATACCAACTGCTGGGGTATGTCCTTTGATGTATTGTTGTAGTCCAGTATATATGCTGCAACTCTGTAATGCAAACTCTCTCATTCTGATCCTGCAACTGCTGCTGCTGGACACAGACTTTGTGTCCTCCTTCTCTGAGAGCCGTGGGCTCGCTCCCGGCGTGCATGCACAGCGCCGGGAGCGGAGCTCGTGACGGCTGGATGATATAATAAAGCTTCACTTAAAACCACAGCATCGCTGTTTATATTTTTTCATGCCACGCCGCAAATTATTAACATGACCCAGCTGGGACTTGAACCCTAGCTTCCCAATTGCAGAGCAGACATTTTACCTCTAAGCTGTTACTTAATCATGAGTAGTTGAGCCATTCTTGAACACTTGAGCCTTTCATCAAAATGGTTCCCATAGACAAGGCCTCATGTGGAACTTCATTTGCTCTACTAGGCCATGTAGTCAACAAAGTATACAGCATGCAGATTTTTACAATGTGTATCTTTCAATTTAAATAAATGTGCTGTCTTTTAAGAAATATCAATGATCATAAGGGAAAAAAGAAATAAAACTGGGGTGACTCCAGTGAATGTGTCTGTTACTTTGTGTGCTTTTACTACTTATCCATTTTTATTAAGAAATAAATTTTCAACAGTCTTATACTGTCCCAGTATATTCAGCTCTGGCCTCATTCTCATGCAGGGCACAATAGCAATAGTGCCTCAGGATAATGATGCTTAATAATGATCCAAGCTCTTTGAAACACAAGAGACACGTCATGTTGCAAATAAAAATAAAATTAAAAGAACGACAGAGCTGGGATTCGAACCCAGGTCTCCCACTTGCAAAATGGATATATTACCACTAAACTATCATCTCCACTGCAATAAATAGCCATTATTTGTCAAAAATACATCAATGTGAGAAACAAGCTCAAACTGTTCCCAAATGGGAGGAGTCCGTATTTTTGGTGCTGGCTCCATCTGAAAATTGGCTGTGACAAATCCCATCCATCCATCCATCTTCTTCAGCTTAATCCTTTTCGGGTTGCGGGGGGGCTGGAGCCTATCCCAGCATCTTTGGACGAGAGGCAGGGTACACCCTGGACAGATCGCCAGCCCATCGCAGGGCGTGACAAATCCCTTACACAGTCAAACATGACAAAACGTGAGGGACGGGGAACGGCTTCCTGACCCAGTCACGTGGTCCAACGTCAACACACATGTCACGAGTCACGCCTCGCCAAATATTTCCTGGATAAGATCAGATCACTGTTCGGAGCACCGGTGCCTGCCTTCCCATCACTAGATTTTATGAATGCAGCAGGTGCTGGGATTGGCAGCAGCAGCTTGGGACCGAAGACGCCATGAGGATACCAGACGGTCCAGCCGAAGGAGATGCAGTTGCGTGGAGAAAGGCTTGTACATGGGTAAGTGAAAAGAACATGCTTATTTGTCTGTGTGCATGTGAATGATTATCAGCCACCTGGTGTATCTGTGGTGGTTCAGTTTGTGCTGCGCTGTGTGCTGCAGGTAATCCCAGACGGCGGAACTGCAGGAGCCTGCCCCTCTCCTCTCCTTCTGCCTGCTGCTCTTCTTTGGTGCCAGGATTCCCCATCCGGGACGCGTATGAAGGGCTACGGACGAGCCCTGATAAGCAGCACATCTTGTTGGGGCCGGTGAGGACGGCAGTGTTTGATTGTGCTCCAACGGACAGTGGACATGCCCCCGCCCCGCTGTAAAACACGCCCAAGGTTTTCTTTCTGCCTGTGTAGGGTAAAGGGCAACTCCTATTTTAGATTAATTGGACAAATGATATTCATTTCCCCTGGATTAGTTCTTGGGTATTTTTTAGAATTTAATGTGATATTATCTTTTTAGGGGCAGCACGGTGGCGGAGTGGTTAGTACTGCGGCAGCACAGCAACTCAACCTTGGCCGGGGGATCCTGGGTTCGATCCCACCCCCCGACCAACAGTGGTCTGTGTGGGGTTTGCATGTTCTCCCCGTGTCTGCATGGATTTCTCCGGTTTCCTCCCACATGCCAAAAACATGCAAGTTAGGTTAATTAGCATCAAACTGGGGATTCTAAATTGTCCTTAGGTATGACTGTGAGAGTGAATGGTTGTCTGTGTTGGCCCTGCGATGGACTGGCGATCTGATCCAGGGTGTACCCTGCCTCTCACCCAAAGATGCTGGGATACGCTCCAGCCCCCCCCCCCCCCCCCCAAACCCAAAAAGGATTAAGCAGAAGAAGAAGATGGATGGATTATCTTTTTAGACTGTGCACATTTTTAACTTGTGTTTTTATTTTGATCTGGTGTATTCTGTAAATCATTTTAGGTTTGTGAAGCAAAACGTTTAACTGATCTACTGCCTCTGTTTGTGTTGTGTGGCCCAGGAGTCTTAGATTTTAAATTTTCGTGTTCACCTGTAATTTCTAGTTTCAAACTGTGACACTTTTCTGGCGGTGTCGGCAGGACTCCCTTTCTACACAACACAAACATGGAAGGGCATGATGAACCCTCTGCTTCAGCTGTAAATATAAGCTGCGGCAATATAAGCTGCGGCTTCAGCCATCACCCATTTCGGATAACTTACGTGGAATTGTATAGTAGGAGGAGTCTTTGTCTAATTTGACCTTGTTGTTATATTATACAGTTTCTTTTAACCTGTACTGTACTATCCGAAATAAATTCATTCATTCATTCATTCAAATAATCAGGCTGTAGCTAATACAGTTGTCATGCCATGGTTTATGGGGGTACCTTGGGTCCCAAATTTTTCTTGGGAGAATAGCCAGATTAAGTTTAAGGAATGGCTATGGCAGATTGAGGCAATGTTAAGAGCTCAGGGCCTCAGTGATGATCAAAAGGCTTATTGTGGCTGTAGAAGGTGATGCCAGGAGGGAGATTTTGTTGCTAGATTCCAATTTAAGAAGAAACGTTAGAGAAATTTTGTTTCACTTAAAAATGTTGTATGACAAGTAAACCCCCTGAGCTGAATTACGGGTCCAATTTTTTAAGTGTAGGCAGGGGGATGGAGAAAGTGTGGGGTCATTTATCCTGCGCCTACGAGAACTGTTTGGCAGGTGACATGAGCAGGAACCTGATGGCTCAGCACAGGATGAGAACACAGCTCGGGATGAACTAATATTGGGTCTGAGGGCTGGTGCTGTTCAACAAGAGTTGCAGCGGCTGGTGAGACATGAGCCACGAATGACTTACTCTGAGGCCTGCAATGAAGCTTGAGCATTGGAAGGAGAACATCTGGGTCAAGAGAAAGTATGGACGTCGAGGGTAAATGCACCTGCACCGATTACATGCAGGCCAGAAACAGATGATTGGAGAGAGAAGTTTAAGGCAGAAATATGCCATGAAGTGCAAGAACAAATGTCCATGCTTAGCCATACCATGGTGGAGGAGATAAAACAACTGCTACCTAGTATGTGTCACAGTAGTCCACCAGGGGGCACTTCCACTAGAGAGAAATGCACTTCTACCTCCCACAGTAGGCCAGCTTTCCAGTGGGATGAACAAGGTTGTCCCATTTGCAGAGGTTGCAATAAGCCAGACCACATTCAAAGGTTTTGTCCTAACAGAAATCAACAGGCCCAGGTTCTTAAAGTAGTTGCCCCACCCACCACTGGGCAGGTGATGGAGAAAACTGAAACTGGGACTTTGAAGGAGGAAATGGTTGGCTCATGCCCAGGAGTGGAAGTGAAGGTGGCTGGCATAAAAGTTCCCTGCGCTATAGACATGGGGTCTCAAGTGACATTGTTTTCTGAATCCTTCTTCCAGAAGTGGTTAGACCATGTACCTTTAGCAGATGTTGGAGAGCTGAAGTGGCTGAACCTTAAAGCTGTTAATTGCCAGAATATTCCTTATGTGGGTTATGTGCTGCTTGACTTTGAAGTTGCAGGAATCAAGGTACCCAGTAAAGGAGCAGTTATTGTGAAGGATGCCTGTTTAGGCATTGATGGGGGAATTTTGGGAATGAATGTTATTTTTAGCTGCTGGAAGTTGTTGTTTCAGGGATCCCATTCTGGTGTTGTGGCTTCAAAAGTTACAGTGTCTTCTCCAGCCCTGGGACAACGGGAATGAGCCTTTGCTGTTTGCAGCAATATGGCTCAGGAAGAATCTGGGGATGGGAAAATAGGTGTGGTGCGACTGTCCAAACAATCCCCTGTGGAGATTTTAGCCTGCAATGAGATGGTGGTTGAGGACCATCAGTTTCCATGTGGACCTGGCCTGGTGGAAGGGGTGTCTGACAGCATGGAGTGGCAGGTTGCCAAGGCTGTGACTAACCTGGAGAGAGGATGGCATGCAAGACTACCAGTAGAGATTGCCACAGGAGTCTGCCCACAGCCTGAGCGGTATACCATGGATGAGGGGGTCCATCACCACCACAGAATTCTGAATAAAGCCTATAAACGAGTCTTGGCCCAAGTGCAACAGCAACAACCTAAAGACAAGCAGCGGTATGGTCGTCGTGCCAAGGACATCCCACTGGTGCCAGGACAGAGGGTGTTGCTGAGAAACCTCCAACGCCATGACCAGAGCAGGCTTGCTCCCTGATGGCAACCATCTCCATTTGTAGTAGTTTCTCGGCTGAATCCACACACACCAGTGCATAAGATTCAACCAGAGGGTCGGAGTGGGGCCAGAAAGAGCAATTCATCAGAATAATCTCAGACCATGTCCCATCAGACCCAGTGACTCTCGGAACAATGTGCCAGTTCCACAAGCTGAGCCTGTAAGCATTGGGGCACACCTATTTATACCTGTTTCTTTGCCTCCTGCAGCGCCATGTTTATTTCCAAATCCAGCTATTGAAGCAGAGCAGTTACAAGACGTGGTGCAGGTGTCTGATCAGTCTGCCTCAGTGTCATCACAAGAACAGGCACCCCTGAGACATTCCCAGCATAGTAATTTGGGTAAAAAGCCATCTAGATATAGTGACTGAAATCAATAGTTGGGGACGACTATCCAAAAAGCGAGGGGGAGAAATGCCAGGAAAGCAGCTTCAGGGTTGAGTGTGTAATTTATTTTCTTTAACATATTGCAGCTCCAGGGTTGAGTTGTGTGAATTTTATTTTCGATTTGTGTGAATTTGATTATTTTCTTATTAATGTCTTGCATGTTGGATTTGTAGTGGGTTTTTTTTTTTTTTTTTTTTTGCATGCTTTGGAATGTGACCGGGTTTATTTTTCTTGTATTTGGTTTAGTTGTGAATGATTATTGTTTACACCTAAGCTGACTGATTCCAGTCAGCAGGAGCCAACCAGAATCAGAATCAGAATCAGAATGAACTTTATTGCCAAGCATGCTTTTACACATACAAGGAATTTTACTTGACATTAAGGTGCGCTCATATTAAGCGCTCCCCAGTGACGCGGCAGCCGAAGGTGCCTCATACAGTGGGGGTAAAGAGGGGGAGGGGGAGGGGGTGACACATTGGGCAGAGAGAAAAAAGCATAGTTATCAAAATAGAGCTCAAGTGAGCAAGATTATGATCATATAGAAAAAAAACCTCTAATTGCACACTTAGCAGACAAGTTACAGTTCCACACATTAACAGAGTAAGTTGAGAGTAAGTTGAGAGAGACCAGTGTGTGTGTGTCAGTCATGTGATATGCAGTGTGAAGTGTCAGTTACTGGTGAACAACAAAATTCCTCCCCTAAGCAACGACTAGATGTTATGTCCATGGTATCCTAAACATAGATAACATGTCCACAAGAGTTCATCTCTCTTCAGTGCATGTCAGATGGTAAAATTCCATGCTAGTCACATGATGACGCTGTCCATAGAGAGTTCAGATTGCTGCACATCAGAATGTTTGGGTTAGAGAAAAGCCAAAACTCCCTTCAGCCTTATCCTTTCTCCTGGAGGAATGAATTCTCCCAAGGACGCCGAATCAAAGCCTGATAAGCACAGTTCACTTAGAGCATAGAATTTTCACCTCTCATGCGATTCTGTGCATCACAATTTGCATTTACATTCCCAGGCCTTAAAATCATTCCCTGGAGAGCACCCAGCGACTCCAAGATGTTTCCCATCTTCCGATTCAGTTCGCCATTAACCGCTATCAGTGCCCTCCCCAACTGGTCAAATTGTTGAAGGAGCTTCGCCGGGTCCGCATTTTGACTAGCTCTTTGTAACTTCTTTAGTTTCCGATACACCAGGAAAACTCCAAAGCCAAACAGCAGAAATCCTGTGATCATGAAGCCAAACAGGTAGATGTCTTCCACATCTTCAATCGAAAGATCACACAGACACATGAGTTTCCAATTGTCCCATGGGTCTCTCACATAACCCGCAGCCGAAGTGCCTGCAGGACACTTGGGCTCCCCCGGACCCGATTTTCTGTTTGAAAAAGTGGTGTCAATTGCATTTAAAGCCCAGCTCACCAATTCCATAATTTCCGTTTGGATCGAGATGCAGCGAGAAGAAGAGCGAGACACAGACAGGACATAGCAAGCTGGGATCAGTGAAGGGAGGAGAGGAAAGAGGAGAGGAGAGAAATGCGTCTGCTCTCTCTGACAGCCGGAAGAAGAATCAGTGCAAACTCTTCCCCAGTGGGGCCTAATAAAGGATGGTGCATGAATGGGGGACACACAGGAGAAAATACAGCTCGGATCGAGATGGATTGACTGATTGAGGGAGTGGGCAGGCTGAAAGCAGAGGACAGCAGTTGAGGGGAGGCTCACATGAGTGGGATTTTATGAATGCAGCAGGTGCTGGGATTGGCAGCAGCAGCTTGGTACCGAGGATGCCAGAGGGTCCAGCCAAAGGAGATGCAGTTGTGTGGAGAGAGGCTCGTACACAGATAAGTGAAAGGAACATGCTTATTTGTCTGTGTTCATGTGAATGATTATCATCAGCAACCTGGTGTATCTGTGGTGGTTCAGTTTGTGCTGCGCTGTGTGCTGTAGGTAATCCCAGACAGCGGAACTACAGGAGCCTGCCCCTCTCCTCTCCTTCTGCCTGCTGCTCTTCCCTGGTGCCAGGATTTCCCATCAGGGATGTGTACGAAGGGCTACGGACGTGCCGTAGCGGCGGTGTGCGACGAGACTACCCGAAGCGATTGCTAAGCTAACGCTAGTTAGCTTAATGCTGGCGCCAGTCATTCCACCTTACACCAGCCTGAATCGAAGCCCAGCTGCGAGGCCCAGCGGAGATACTACCAGGCAAGCGGCTATTTGTTGACGGGGCTCAGCAGAGATTTCACCCAGGCAGACGACGGTAGGTGGCGGTGCCTAGCGGAGGATTTACCGTGACCTCAGCGGAGCTCGGTGGCAGTGGCGGTGTGTGACGAGACTCGGTTGGAGGAGCGGGACGGGAGACCAGTTACGGCGACTATGAGCAACGAGACCAGCAACGGAAGGGGCTAGTTGGCTAGCTGAGGCCCAGCTGGATTCGAGGACGATCGGATCAGATTCTGGCGATATAAGCAGAATTTATTTTACTATCCACAGATTTTCCTTTTCCTTCTTTCCAAGAAGGACTGAAGATGGCTGCCACCGGATTAAAAAGTGGGCTGATGGGCACCACTAATAAGCCTTCTCTACTTATCTACTTCCTCTTCGTTTTGTCTTTGTGTGTCTGGACCTGCAACAAGAAGGTTTTTCCGACAAACTCAACCAAAGGTGAAGTTAAAAAGTTTTATCTGTATGGATTTGGGCTTGGACATCTCACCCTATACTCTATGTGGTCTTTAAAAGCCCTGAGCAAAAACTTCCAAATTAAGGCAAACATGGCTGTTAAGCAAAAATCACAATATGGCAGAGGATATACAGTTAAAGTTCTGTTAGTTCTGCTACTTCTGGCAGGAGATATTCACCTTAACCCTGGACCTGCCACTATTAAACAGCAGACCACTGGGTTAGCACAAAACCGAGCTGTACAAAAGCAAAAACAACATTTATTTTTCCAAACTGTTAATCATGCACGAGTTCTTTGGGACACCAAGGCTAAACCAAAGGGGATCCTCGGCGGTCATTTAAACATACGGAGCATAATCCCCAAAAGAGATGAGATTTCGGTGTTGCTGTTGGACTCAAATCTGGACTACCTTTGTCTCTCAGAAAGCTGGCTACACAGGAACATAGACACTAATATGATCGATATTGTGGGCTACCAGTGTTTTAGAAAAGACAGGCAGGTAGGGAGGGGAGGAGGTGTTTTAATTTACATCAAAGAGAAATATAAATGTCAACTGGTTGATTTGAATACTTCACTTGAATGTTTAGCTGTTAATGTATGTCTCTCTCCGGTAATGAATTTCAACATTGCAGTAGTGTACAACCCACCGTCACACAACTCTTCCTTTTATAATGAATTAAGTGATCTGGTTAAACAACTTGAGAAGAACAGAGAAACAATAATTCATGGTGACTTTAATATCAACTGGTCTGATAAAAAAGACAAACAAAAACTGAAAAGCCTCATGACTAAATTTAATTACCAGCAAATCATCAAAGGACCCACCAGGATAACCAAACAATCCAGAACACTTATTGACATGGTATTTACTAATAAACCAGAACGAATAACCAGAACCTATAATCTTGTAACTGGTCTCTCAGATCATAACATGGTTCTTGCTGTCAGGAAACTTACTAAAAAGCGACTACAGTATTTTGGGGGAGTCGATATTGACAAATCAAATTTTATTATCCCCAAATCAAAAAATGAGGAGTTTGAACATTACTTAGAGAATCAAAATTGGGAGCAGCTCATGGCAACATGTGAAGTAGATGATTGTTGTAATTTTATAACTGCAACAATCACAAAGTCTATAGAAAAATTTTCAAAGCAAATTAAAAGTAGACAACAGAAGATTAGCCTACCATGGTTAAATAATGAAATAAGAAAACTTATGAAGAGGCGAGACTATGCACTGAAAACATCACTAACCTCCAAACTACAAAATGATCACCTTGTGTACAAAAGTTTAAGAAATAAAGTGGTACATGAGCTGCGAAAATCAAAAATATCTTATTACAATAAACTGATAGATCATGCAAAGGGTAACAACAGTTCCCTATGGAGGCATTTAAATAACTTAACTAATAAAAAAAACGATCAGAAGGGGGTAAAGGAACTTAGAATCAATGGCAAGACCGTCAGTGACAAGGCTACTTTGGCAAATGAATTTAATTCACACTTTGTGGGCTCTGTGGAAGACTTAACAAAAATTTTTGTGCTGCCAAATGTGCTCAACAACACAAATTCCATACTCCCAACAGATACTTTTCACATCGATGAGGTAAATGAGAAGTTAATTGCTGGTATTGTTAAAACACTGTCAAACTCAAAAACTAGTGATATCTACAATATGAGCACCTCCTTTCTCAAAATGCACAGCAAAATATTAATCAAACCACTGACTCATCTCATTAATCTCTCCATTAGGTCTAGTACATTTCCATCTGGCTGGAAAAAAGCTGTCGTCATACCAGTTCATAAATCAGGCAGTAAAGACGATATATGCAATTACCGCCCAATCTCTATCTTACCAGTCCTATCTAAGGTTCTTGAAAAAGTTGTAGCTACACAGCTGATAGACTACTTACAAGACAGTCAACTTCTTCATCCACATCAATTTGGTTTTAGACCAGGATACTCAACAGAAACAGCAAATTGTTGCCTTATTGAAAACGTCAAACAGTCCTTGGACAGGGGTAATGTGGTAGGAGCTGTTTTTCTAGATCTCAAAAAGGCTTTCGATACTGTAAACCACAGTTTGCTTTTATCCAAAATGGTATCTTTTAACTTCTCCCCAAATACATTAGAATGGTTTGCATCTTATCTCCAGAATAGAGAACAGTGTGTAAAAGTTCACCAGGATAAATCCTCATTTTTAAACAACCGCATGGGTATCCCACAAGGGTCCATTCTTGGTCCTTTACTTTTCAGCATTTTTATTAATGACTTGCCGTTACACTGCTCAGCTGCAACATGCCAACTTTATGCAGATGATGCAGTTATTTACACAGCTGCCAAGACTCCAGCACAGGCTGCAGATGTACTGTCTACAAGTATGGTTGATGTCCAAGAGTGGCTCCTCAAGAACCATCTATTGCTGAACCTTCAGAAAACAGTCTCAATGTGCTTTTCAATCAAAAAATGTAACCTGCAACATTTTAAAGTTAATATACATGATCATGACATCAGTTTAGCTACAGAATTCAAATACCTTGGCATTGTACTAGATCCTCAACTCAAATTTAATCTTCATATAAAGAAAATTTCAAAAACAGTAAAAAAAAATCTGAACTGCTTTAAATTAATTAGATATTACATACCTTACGAAGCAGCTGCACTGTATATGCATTCTATGGTTTTTTCTCATATATCATACTGTTTGACAGTCTGGGCTCAAGCAGCCCCTTCCACAATAAGACATATAGGTTCATTATATAATCAAACCCTAAAAATCTTGGACAAAAAGCCCATTAGGTGGCATCATTGTAATGTTTTAAAAAAATACAACCTATTGAGTTTTGAGAACTTCATTGACCTCTGTCTTCTGAAATTAACGTTCAAATGTTTCCATAAATCAGCACCCGAGCCACTTGCTGGTTTCGTCCAAAGACAGGACAGCAGCAGAGCCACCAGGAGTTCTGTTAACAATAACTGTAAAATATTCCACCGCAGAACCACATTTGGACAAACAGCTTTCTCTATAAAGGGCAGTCACATCTGGAACACAATGCCAAATGAAATTAAAATAATAACGGACTTTAAAACATTCACTAAAAATGTTAAAAACTGGCTGAAAAATAAACAAGAATGTACTCATGTATGAATTATTTGTCTGCAAAGTGAGAGTGAATGAAGGGAAGGAATAAATGTGTTTGTTTATAGTGAGTGACGGAGGGAGGAAGGCCTGAAATAGGCAAATGTGAGTTATGTTATATGTGTTAAATGTGAGTCAGGCTGTTATATTTGTGTATTTTTAATATTTATGTTAAAGGTGAGTCAGGCTGTTATATTTGTGTATTTATAATATTTATAATATTTATAATTGTGTATTTATAATTTTTCTGCATTGATGTATGTGGTTATTGTGTTTATTTTTTATCTTGATTCTTTTTTCTAAAGCCCATCCAGGGACAAGAGTTGCAAATTAGCTAATAGCTATACACTCTATGTGCAACACATCAGATTAATTGTCTTTGATTAATTGTCTATGTTTATTGCACTGTCCCTGTCAAATAAACTAATCTACTACTACTACTACTGCCCTGATAAACAGCAGTCTTGTTGGGGCCGGTGAGGACGGCAGTGTTTGATTGTGCTCCAGCAGACAGTGGACATGCCCCGCCCCGCTGTAAAACATGTGGAATGTAACCCTTGCCTTATGTTAATTAGGTAAGGGAAATAATTAAGTGTAGACCAGTTGCTAGGTTCGTAAGGGTTACAATAGGGAATTAAAGTGAGTATGGAATGAAATAGCTGGAGGCAAGAAATGAGCAATAATGGTTGTTATTTATAGGGATAAAGTGAGCAATATATACAGACAATTTACAACTATACAAATAGAACAACGGCCGGTATGAAATAAAACCCCAAAGATGTCCTACTGAGCTCAGTGTTTGTTTGTCCGTTCGGTTTAGTCGTTAGACCAGTCAAGATATCTTGTATCTCCAGACTCAGGTTTCTTTTCCTCTTTTAAAGCGGCGACTTGGGTTGTTACTACTTTGAATCTTGGGCACTGGAGAGAGGAAGGATGCTCTTCAATCGAGATCTTGGTTAGATCTCAGTTCAATCTCGGTTCAGTCTCGGGTCAGGCTCACCATCTCCATTCGGAGAGAATCCAGGATCCAGAAGGTTCTTGATCGGCAACCAAAAAAACCTAGCCTGCACAACAATAATGGTATTATTGTTTACAGCTAGAGTAATTTGTTTTCCAATTCCTTCTTATATAACACCATAGCTTAGTGTTTAAATTCTTCTCTCATATTACTATTATTACACTCCAGCAATATAGTAATATCTTACATCTTACATCTTACATGCATGTGTTCTTTTCTCACAATCCCTCTGGTAGCACATGAAATACCCTTTTTCCATGTAACCAATTAAATGAATTCCTCTTCTTATCTCTACATCATTTAACCATGAAATTATGATTAATCCTTTCTAACCTTGTCTTTGTAAATCATGAAATGAAATACAATTAACTTATCACATAATCAGGGAATATACTGTCCCATTACTTCCAATATTCCCTTTTAAAATAAGTAAAACCCGGTCTGAGCTACTGGGTTTAGCATAACCTATGGATTTACATAGGAGACCAACACCATGTGCTTTTAGCATCAAACTACACATTACATTCGACAGAAATAGTGCATAAGAACTAAAAGTACTTCAGCATACTGTTGGGAACTCAAATCACATTTAGGAAAACCATACACACACAAAAATAGCCTTTTCCATTGCTTTTAAACAGAAAAAGATCCATTCGCGATTAGCATTAGCATAACACTAATATTAGCATGTATTGTTTGGTTTTCACTCACCAAGATGAGGTATCATGTGAACACAGCAAAAGGACACAGCCACAATGCCTTTCAAGCTCGTGCTCCCATCAACTTAGGATAATAAAGGTTGCAAATTAGCGTTTGGAGAGTGTTTAGATCCATTTATAGCATTTTTATGAATTAACTCACCAAGAAGAGGTATCAGTGTGAACCAGACCGCCCACAGCCACTCTCGTCCGCTCTCGGATCGTGAAAGACCGAAACCCGAGTGCGCGCCTGCCGCCTCTACTCGGAAGGCGGGGCTAATATCGCTCTTAACGAATGAAAAGACCCAGATCACCCAACGTGACCATGAAACGGGAATTTAAAAGTTGGAGAACGAGGATCACACTTCCTCTTCCCAAAATAACCGTTTTCAAAATAAAATCACACAATTGTATTAATACAATTGACATCTGAGAAAAAAAAGGGGTCATTTTCTCAGCTGGGTTACAGGAAGGTTTTCTTTCTGCCTGTGTAGGGTAAAGGGCAACTCCTATTTTAGATTAGTTGGACAAATGATATTGATTTCCCCTGGATTAGTTCTTGGGTATTTTTTAGAATTTAATGTGATATCTTTTTATACTGTGCACATTTTTAACTTGTTTTTATTTTGAACTGGTGTATTTTGTAAATCATTTTAGGTTTGTGAAATAAAACGTTTAACTGATCTTCTGCCTCTGAGTGTTTGTTGTGTAGCCCGGGAATCTTACATTTTAAAATTTCACGTTCACCTGTAATTTCTAGTTTCAAACCGTGACACACCCATCTGAGCTTAAACCTGCAGTAAATTCAACACCTTCATCTGTCTTTTACCCAAAGGTGAACTACTCTTTAAGGTCGGAACTATGTTTTCACATGGATCCATATTAGCCCCATTACATTTATATTTACAGAACTGCAGCATTTACTTTATCAGTTTATAATTACTTCAATCATAGATTATTTGTTTCACTGTCAGAAAGCTAACTCAAAGATTTTGGAGGGATTTGCATGGATGGCTTTTCTTTAGAGCGGGCACTGATTCATCTTTGAAGCAATTTCATTTTCAGGGGGAAAAAATATTTTACCATGACATCAGCTTGGTGGGCACATTAGATATGCAATGGATAAGTCCTCAAGCACACTTGCCCTACAATATTTGAGGGGCCAAATGATTCACTGAGGCATGTATAGTACCTGGTAAGAGGGCAAATAAGTGGTTAAAATATGAATAATTATGAAGTATGTGATGTTCTGTGATTGTGATGGTTGCCAGCTTCCCCTGGAGTTGGGGTTTGCAAGCTTGTATGCCGTCCTTGTTTTTCAGGTGATCAGCTGACTGAGGAGTGCCTGACAGCATGTGATGCTAATGGGCAGCTTAATAGACAAATTGGGAGAGCTGTGGGAATTTCTGAGTGCATATACTGGATGAGCCCACAATTTGTGACTTGATTCTTTGGCCAAAAAACAAAGAATGCATACAGGGATTGCAAAAAGAAAACCGTGTTTATTTACAAAAAAGTGGAAAAATAACTGTGCAATAAAGTGAAAATTAAAGTAATGTGTGCCCAGGAGAGAAAGCGGCAACAACCTGCAGATGACAGTTCTCTCCCTCTCAGCTGGCTTTGACAGCTGTCTTTTATCAAGCTGTCCATAAACATCATATGCAATCACATGCCATTCCTCAATCAGTTCATCACCTGAAAGGTAAGGACACCATACAAGCCTGAAAACCCCAACTCCAGGGGAAACCGGCAACCACCACAGTGATGCAGACAGTTGAGTTTACTCTCAGCTTAATGGCAAACTATCAACCAGGCCACTTACAGTATATTAAAGTCACACCCACTAGAATATGTGTTTGAACGTGTTAAACTTGTAATTTATTCTTGTGTGCAGTAGCTCTAATCCAGTCTAACAAACAAAGGTACGTACATATCTTCAGAACATGAGTGTTCATGTGATTCAAGCGCATACAGCGGGGAAAATAAGTATTGAACATGTCAACATTTTTCTCATTAAGCATATTTCTGATGGAGCCACTGACAAGATTTTCACCAGATACCAGTAACAACCCAAGTAATCCATACATGCAAAGAAATCAAGGCAACTGTGTTCACAAAAGAAGTTATAGTTAATAAAGTGGAATAACACAAGAAATAAATATTGAACATGCTTGGTGAAATTCATTTAATATTTAATAGAAAAGCCTTTGGTGGTAAGTGACTGACTGGGCCATTCTAGCAGCTTTATTTTCTTTCTCTGGAGCCAGTTGAGAGTTTCCTCGGCTGTGTGTTTGGGATCATTGTCTTGCTGAAATGTCCACCCTTGTTTCATCTTCAGCAGCTTGGCAGATGGCAACAGGCTCTTATCAAGGATGTCTCTGTACATTTGTCCATTCATCTGTCCTTCAATTATATGAAGTCTGCCTGTACCATGTGCTGAAAAACACCCCCCACACCATGATGCTCCCACCTCCAAACTTCACTTAGTATAATGTTTTGGGGCTGATGTGCAGTGCCATTTCTCCAACAAGTTCAATTTTGGTCTCATCTGGCCAGACTGTATTCTCACAGTATTTTACTGGCTTGCCCAAATGTTGTGCAGCAAACTTTAACCAAGCTTCAACATGATTTTTCTTCAGCAATGGAGCCTTGCGAGGTGAGCACGGGCATAGAGCCCATGTTGGTTGAGTGCATTACTTATTGTTTTCTTTGAAACAGCACTACCTGCTAACTCTAGATCTTTCTGGAGCTCTCCACGAGTAGTCTTTGACTCTTGGATAACTATTCTGATAATTCTTTTGACTCCTGTCAGAAATCTTGGGAGGAGCTCCTGGTCATGGCCGGTTTATGGTAAAATAATGTTCTTTCAACTTCCGAATGATGGCTCCAACAGAGCTCACTGGAACATTCAGCAGTTTAGAAAATGTGCCTATAGCCAATGCCATCATTATGTTTTGTAACAATAAGGTTGTGAAGGTCTAGAGCAGGGGTCACCAACTAAAACTGCAAAACATCCAAAAAGTTGGTCCTCCTCCTCAGCTGAGGTCCGAACTAGATGTGGGAATTTTTAAGCACGTCATGATTCGATTATGATTCAGAACTCTGATTTATATTCTAAAACCATTTTCAATGCATCTTAACACATTTTTTTCTTTTCAAGATTTTTCCCTCCGACTGTGTGACAACTTGGCCCTTTTAAAGCAAAGTATTTGCAATGACCCATGAATTTACTTCCAACATCTTTTATTAAAACAAATGGAAGAGAAATCTAGCACATGAACAAATTTATCTCAAAATGTCCTTTTAAAAGCTGCCATCATTTCATTGACATTCTTTCAGAAGACGACAGCTGTCTAGAGACAGGCCAATATCATTTAACTTGCTTTCACACATTATTTTATGAAGCTCATGTTTTAGCTGCTTTTAGCTCTATATTAATTTTTAAACAAAAAAAAAATAAAATGAATTCTTTGTTCAATTTCAAACAAAACATAATATAAAATTTTATAATGCAGGAGAACACTAAATAGATAGATAGATGTACTTTATTAATCCCAAACTGGGAAATTACAGTGTAACAGCAGCATGACGGTAGACAACCAAACAACAGAAACACACACATGACAGACAAAGGGATTACCCGTGGAAAGTAAAACTAACACGACTATAAAACCTATATACATCATAGCTTAATATATGATGACCCGTATAAACACATGAATCATCCCATTGCACAAAGAAGGACGATCAGGAGCAGAGTGAAATACGAGATACCAGTTAGTCTGTAAGGTGCAGTGCAACAGCATTGTTATGACCAGAATACAACATCATAGTGAGTTATTGTACAGTGAAATTGCATGTGGCAGGAAAGATTTCCTGTACCTGGCCGTTCGACAACAAACCTGTAGTAGTCTACTGGAGAAAATGCTTTGCTTTCTGTCTAGTGTGTGGTGGAGGGGGTGATCAGGATTGTCCATCGCAGTTTGTTTCGTGTTCTCCTCTCCACCACTGTCTCAAAGGTCTTCGGTCTGAGACCAATTACAGAGCCAGCCCTCTTGATAATCTTGTCAAGTCTGTTGGTGTCTCTGGCCCTGATACTGCTACACCAACAGACAGCAGCAGAGAAGATGGCGCTGGCAACAACGGTCTGGTAGAAAAGCTCCAGCATCCTGCTGCACATGTTGAAGGATCTCAGCTTCCTCAGGAAGTAGAGTCTGCTCATCCCCTTCTTGTGCGCAGCATCAGTGTTGAATCTCCAGTCCAACCCGCTGCTGATCCTGACACCCAGGTATTTGTGGTCCTCAACCATTCCCACATCCTTCCCCCTAATCTGCAGTGGCTGAGAAGACGTCTTCCTCTTCCTGAAGTCAATCACCATCTCTCTGGTCTTACTGACATTCAACCTCAGGTGATTCTGCTCTGTCCACTCCACAAATCTGTCTACCAGTGCCCTGTACTCCCCCTCCTCTCCTCCTCTTATGCACCCCACAACAGCTGAGTCATCAGAGAATTTCTCCAGGTGGCACGACTCTGTGTTGTACTGAAAGTCAATGTGTTTGCTGACTCCAAATAAATAGGTCTAAAATTCTAAAATCTACAACTAAAATCCTAAAAATGTTTTACAGAACACAAACTAAATTGTATTCATTTGAAAAAAAGAAAATATCTTAAAAACTAAACTTTACAAAAAGTCCACCTCTATAAAATATTTTCAGTGCAGAAAAAAACTGTTTCAAACTGTAAGAAAAAAAAAACAAAAACAAAGCCAGACACAAAATATAATTCCATCTGGATAAGCCGTAGAAGATGGATGGATGGATGAACTACAGAATTCCTCCAACATTTCTAAAAAAATCTCAACAGTAAACTCTGTTACAGCATGGATGGCGCTTTAACTCCATGATTACAGGGAGAGGAGAGGTGGAACTTTTCATGTTCAGTAACACACTGAACTTTTGCTGAGTTTTTACATGATATCAGAGACTACAAAAAGGACCTCCATACCAGCGAACTCACCTTTGCATCCCAGCATAGATTACTCTTGGAGGAAGACGTACCCTGGTAAATGCATTCAATTTCACAACAGCGCTGCATTTTGTGGGTACACACCTGGTGTTGAAGAGGGGAGTCTGCAGCAGGAGGAGAGCACCCAAGGGCTCGTGTCATAATCTGTCCGGGCGGTCGCCGATGCAGCAATTCAGTTCCACTTTTTTTCCCCTACCAAAATAAAATAGTTTTCCTTTTTCCCAAATTGCATCAAAAGGCTTTGGGGTCCAAATGGAGGACTCTCAGGGTCTGGATCTGGACTCGAGTCCACCAGTTGGTGACCCCTGGCCTAGAGAGAGCTCTTTGCTTCTACCCATCATGAGTTCTTTGCGGTGTGACGATCTGATATTCACAGACCTTTTTAAAGGTTATCAGTTGTGGTATATATTACTCATATATTCCATACCTACATTTGTTAGAGCATGTGGAAATGTTTGGGACAGAATATACAAAGGAACTTCACACCTCTGAAAGGGACAAAGGAATCTCACCGCCGTGTGAAGACCAACGACGTCACAGGACGCGGTGGCAACAGACTTGACACCTTCACCCCCTAAGGCGAGGAGAGGTTTTCCCATCACTTCCCAAGACGAAGGGAGGAGTTAACAGGACTAATGGGGGATTTAGATAACGGGGGATTTCAGCTTGTGTTTTGCATGTCTTTGATGTGTGCCTGTATTTAACCAGCGAGCTGGGCAGAATTCTTTCTCTTTTGCCTTCTGCCAAGCTCTGCACCAGATGAGACAAGATAGAAGCGTTGTTCATTAAAGACTCTGTTTTTGATGCAAAACCGCCTCATCATTCCAGCTCTTCTACACCAGTCAGGATTTAACCAGCTGAAATTAATTTGCACTGGTGGGGAATGGGATGGCTTAATAAATTCTGATGGATTTCAGCTGGTTTCTTGGCTTTCTATGCCTTTGTGCACCTTTTCTTCATGTGTTCAATACTTATTCCCTGTGTCATTCCACTTTATTAAATATAACTTGCTTTGTCAACACAGATGCCTTGATTTCTTTGTATGTATGAATTACTTGGGTTGTTACTGATATCTGGTGAAAATCTCAGGTCAATGGCTCCATCAGAAATATGTTTAATGAGAAAAATGTTGACGAGTTCAATACTTATTTTCCCCGCTGTATGACAGCTTGTGCAACATCCATTCAGAATCATTGGGGAAAAAATTGTCAGATCTTAAAATGAAAGTAAAACACCTGAAGTTAAAAAAAACTGGCCTGTAAATGTTTGTGTTGTGGAGAGTTGTGGAAAGGACGAGGCTGAGTTTATTTCTCAAGTCCAACTTTATTCACAATTAAATGTTAATTTAAAAACACTAGTTATAAAGTTGCATGAACCACTGAAGTAGCTTAGATTTTATACATAAGTGTATTGATTAATTTTCAGTATTAAGATGTGTGTATCAGGGTGCCAAAATGTCCCTCAAGTCATGTGACTGGTTTCTGCCAGTCTCTGCTTAGCAACAGCTCTCTCAATATTATTGGTTGTTACAGACAAAAGACTGTTTGTTCATTGGACTAAAGTTCATAAAACCCACATACGAAGGAAGACTATTGGCTTGGGCTTCTGTCAATCCCTGGGAGCCCGCGAAAGTTGTCTGAAGTTATAAAGAGGGAGATGCCCTCCTGGAGAGCAGTTGAGAGTATCACAGAGTTTTTGTCTGTTCAGTTTGCCATTGTTGTGTTGTGTAACGTCTGCGTATTTTAATGTTTTTTTTCCCCCTTAAATGCCTAGGAAATAATTCTTTCTTTCCTGACCTCAAATTTTGATTCAGAGTTAAAAACTCCCATTTCTAGATGTTTCTCTATTTTTCTTCTTTTAGACTTTCTTCAGCTCACCATGTGTTTTTTTTCCAAGGACTGACCATCTCCATACTGGAAGCTATTTTCAACTCCACAAAGTCAGAAAAATATCTTTTAATTTTGCCATTGGGATCAGATCTTGAATTACTCTTGAATTCCCTGGGAAAGCCGCTTGCCAACGAAGAAGGAGAAGAAAAGCCTCATCTCACCATTACTGCATCACTGAAGAAACCACCATCATCATCTGTGTTTTGACCTAAGCTCCAACTATTATTGCAGTCAAAATCTCATCTTGTGACTGTGGACTTTGAAAGCTGCTATACCTTGTCCAAATATCTGCTGGCAAGATATTCTGGTTTTGGTGCCATCTGCAAATAAAGCTTCAGAAAGAGCCTCAACAACAGGACTTCAAACTGGATTCACATGAGCCATATCTCTTCATTTCATCTGCTGAATGACTTGTCCAAAGTTTGAGAATAATTCAGCATCTGATCAGATACAAAATTAAAAGAGAAATAATATAATTTTTCTTATTAAAATTCTGTTTTTACTTTCTTAAGAGTAGTCCAGAATTTTCCATATAATTAGTTAATTTTCTCCATAAATTTGTGTCCAATATTACTCATAATTTTCATTTCAACTCCTCCAAATTCATGCTAAAGTCCATGGTTTTATAAATGTGCTCACATTATTACTCTATCCTCAGTTACAAATTTAATGTGATGGTTAATGTTGATCATTTCACCTGTTTACAAGTTATCTGAATGTAAGATCATTTAATCAGAGTTCATTTAAATAAATCTGTAAAATGAGAGAAGTTGTTGGGAATTTATTCCATTCTGAGTCTGTCTTCAAAGCCCCAGTATGGAATACACTAATTTGAGACTGATTGATTGATTCATTTATATAATTGATGATTAAAAAGATATAAAGCAGAATTAATTAATAAATTGTTCACGAGAGTGAGCTGGTGCCCCCAAACGAGTGTTTACTATCAACTTTTTCTGTGTGTGTGGACCCAGAGTAAATCTCAGGTCCCGATACACTAAAACAAATTAAATAATCTTTATACCTGATCATAATTATAAATCAAATATTGGTACAAATTATTTTTGTGCCCCGTGCGAGGCTGGTGAACTTTGAACAGACTCAGAAAAGGAATATTTAAGGCATAAAGTTGTGTGTGGAGTTTGGTCAAACTTATAATATTTTTAAAACAACAGTGAAGTGTATTGCGTGTCTGTGACTGCCCCAGAGCTGCAGTCATTGTCTCTGCTTCAGTGATCATGAGGGGGAGGGGGGAATTCAGCCCACACTCTCCCCTGCTCACTGAGTGTGTGTGTTTCTGTGTGCAGATCGCTGGGGGGGGGGGGGGGGGGAGGGAACGGCTCCCCCCACTTTGCTCAGTCATCTGCTTGTTGTTAATGCATGCTTCAGAAGCGTGATTACACGCTGAATAATTAAAATAGGCCTGGGAAACACATAGCGAAGCAATCCTATTTGTTTTCCGTTGGTTAAAATCCACAGGGGAAGAAATCCCTGTGGAAATTAATTGAACTGACCATTGTGTGAACTAGTATTGCATGAACAAAGTTTTCAGTGAGAGATTAAACTCTCTGCTTTTGGGAAAACAAGGTGTGCTTCGTTGTCATGAGACCAGGTCACATAAGGATTGTTATATCCAGTTGTGGAGAATGGGGAAAGATGAGGCTGAGTTTATTTCTCAAGTCAGATTTATTCACATTCTCCAACATCATCCAAACACAGAAAGAGAAAAAGAGAATGAATCTTCCCACATCTGTCCCTTTTATACCCAGGACATCAAACATACAGTCACATGGTACTTAATCCCAGTCACAATGTAACTTCCCCCCGATCTTAACACACTCCACCTCTCAGTCTCTGGCCGCTGGGCGAAATCCCCCAAGGCTATCTCTTTGCATGCCAAAGACTAAACTTCACACCCTCGTGTTATCTCCAGAGCGGCTCAGTCCTTTGTTCCGTCTCAGATGTGAAGCCTAAGGTGGTATACGTATGAATCATGCAGTCCTATACATATGTGCATATACAGTATGTGCTCCACACAGTCTGTGTTGTTGCTTAGTTTTTTTGTCACATTTTGTCTTAGCTTTGTTCCGAATTGTAATCGCTCTTGTTTTGTTTTTCTTTTGAATTCTTGGATGGAATATGGGTGGGCAATATAAGCTGCGGCTTCAGCCATCACCCATTTCGGATAACTTATGTTGAACTGTATAATCAGAGGAGTTATTGTTTAATTTGACCTTGTTGGATTTTTTCCCCTTTGTTATATTATTCTGTTTCTTTTTAATCTTTACTTTTAATCTATCCGAAATAAAGATCCATTCATTCACCAGGTCCGTGAGAACGTACGCGCTCACATTCACGTCACTAAACGGCTTTGCACAGACTGTGCATGTATAGAATCAGCCGAGCAACGCCATCTTAAGTCCGCTTAAAGTGAAGTGCCCTTAGCCGCCATCTTAGAGTTGAGACCCTAGACTCTCCGAGTGACGTCACTGGGTTTCCTCTTCCGGGAGTGCAGATGAAAACTGCCTCCATCTTGTGGTCAAACATAGGGACTGCATCTTTTATTTAAACTTTTAATCTACAAAGCTGGTTTATAACCAAATTAAGTCTTCAAAGTAACTTCAAAGCGTCCATATTATTCGGAATAAACTAAATTTAATACCAATTTAAAGTTTCTATGCAAAAGAAGCGAAAAAGAAACTTGGCTGTGAAAATTGTTCTCCATGTCACAACTCGCTCCCGCCTGTCATCCGCTCCAGCCGTGCGCACACCTGGGCTTCATCAGGCTGCCACTATTTAACCTGCTCTGCCCGCAGCCTCGGTCTGGAGCCGTCAGCTCTTCTCCACGCTCAAGCTCTGCGTTCGCCTACTCCTCTCGGCCAACGCCGCTACTCATCGCCCTCAAGTAAGGTATTCTTACCTGTTCTCCTCAGTTATTCCCCTGTGCACAGGTGGACCCTCCTGGCAGCGGAAATTCCCTTTGTCGCCTTTCCTCTCATCCTCACTGCATCGAGCGCAGCTGGGCGCTGTCTCCCAGGCGGGAGCTTCTCTTGTCAACTCCAGCCACCATTACATCTGCAAGTAAGCCATACTATTACTCTCACCGCCTTGCTGTGACAATTGCTTATCCCCTGCTCTCTGTTCTGTCCTCAGGGTTGCCTGGCTGTACGGTGTCTGTTCTGCCCTCGGTGCTCTCCTGTCCCCAAGACTACATTCACATTTTCCACTCATTCATCCATACACCTGCTGTTGAATAAACTCTTAAATCTCACCCGAGCCTGTGTGCGTGTTTCCTGGGCCAGAAATCATGTCAGTACAGCTCCAGCACAGCGGCCCAGCGAACAGCGGGTACGTACGCCGACTCCCCAATCTCGAGGCTCGGGTGGACTTAATTGTTCACCAACAGCAGGTAATTCTTAATCGGCGGTGCTCCCTCCGTCTCAGCTCGGTGGGCCAGCTTCTCCCGCTCCTCAGGCCAGCTCCTCTGCCCCGGGTCCGCCAACCTGTCTCACCCCAATTCCCACTCCCGCGCGCTTTAGTGGAAAACTCGGCAAAGCGCGTGGGTTTATTCTACAGTGTGAGACGGTGTTTCAGCACGTGCCCGGGGATTTTCTGTCAGACCAAAGCCGAATTGGGTATGTTTCCAATCTTCTGGAAGAGCGAGCATTAGCCTGGGCTTACGCCGTTATGGCGAAGGCCAGCTACGCAACCTTGACCTATGCCCAGTTCGTGCAAGACTTCCTCAAGGTCTTTGATCATTCGGATCACGATAGCGTGTTGGCCGAGCAGCTTCTCAGCCTTCACCAGGGTAGCTGCTTAGCGGCCGACTATGCTATCGACTTCCGGGTGGCAGCAGAAGAGGTTGGCTGGTGTGATACTGCCCTTTGCAGCCTATTTGTCCGTAGTCTAAATTCTGATTTGCGGGATGAGTTGGCCAGCCGGGAACAGCCGGATCGGCTGCCAGAATTAATTTCTTTAGCCATCAGTTTGGATAACAGGCTGAGGGAGCGGGCTGCCGAGCGGAAGCCATTCAGCCGCTCGCGCGGAGCACTTTCCCGCGCTCCCCAGTATCGCCCCCTGGTGTTACCTCCTCCGGAGGCCGGCGCCGATCCCGATGCTATGATCATCGGGCGGGCTAGACTTTCTTTAGCGGAGAAACAGTGCCGCCGGGAGTTGGGTCTGTGCATGTATTGCAGAGATGACCAACATCCCGTGGAAGTCTGCCCGGTGAAGCCAAAAGGGGAGGTCCGCGAGTCAATGTAGGGGGCCTCGCGGACGCTTCCCAGTCTAATCCCAAATGTCAGGTTCAAATTAGACTCTGCCACAACTCCATTGGTCATACATCTCATGCACTGGTGGACTCGGGGGCAGAACAATGTTTTATTTCTAAGAGCCTGGCAACCCGCCTGGGCACCCATTGCCAAGCCTTGCCCACTCCCCTTCATCTCGTCGCCCTGACCAGTTCTCCCCTGGAAAAGGTCACTCACATTACCAAACCCATCTCCGTCATTATCTCTGGCAACCATCGTGAGGACCTCAGTTTCTATGTCCTTCCCACCTCGGCGGCATCCATCATTCTTGGCTACTCATGGCTACGCCTCCACAACCCGGTGTTTGATTGGCAGACCGGGTGCATCTTATCGTGGAGCACCTTCTGTTTGGGAACCTGTCTCCAGTCTGCGGCCTGTGCCCCATCTGTGCCTGCACTCGCCCTCGACTCCGCCCCACCGGACCTTTCTGTGTGGCATTGGAGTTTCACGACCTGGGCTGGGTTTTCAGCAAGTCGAAGGCGTTATCCCTCCCACCCCATCGCCCATATGACTGTGCCATTGATCTCCTGCAGGGGGCGCCCCTCCCTTCTGGTCGCTTGTATAGCCTTTCTGCCCCAGAACGGGAGGCCATGGACACCTATATTCGGGAATCCCTCAGTGCCGGAATTATCCGCCCCTCTTCATCCCCCCTGGGTGCTGGGTTCTTTTTTGTGGCGAAGAAGGATGGTTCTTTGAGGCCTTGCATTGACTTCAGGGCCCTTAATGACATCACGGTTAAGGATCGTTATACGCCACCGCTTATGGACTCAGCCTTCAATTCCCTCCAGGGGGCATCCTGGTTCTCCAAATTAGACCTCCGCAGTGCTTATCATCTTGTCTGGATCCGGGAGGGTGACGAGTGGAAGACGGCCTTCCGAACGCCCAGCGGCCACTTTGAATACCTTGTCATGCCGTTTGGGCTCACCAACGCTCCTGCTGTCTTCCAACACCTGATTAATGACATGCTTCGTGACTTCCTGGGGGTCTTCGTTTTCGTCTACCTGGATGACATATTGATCTTCTCCCGGTCTCGGGAGGAGCATCTGGTCCATGTGAGACGGGTCCTGCAACGTCTTTTGGAGAACAAACTTTACGTCAAAGCCGAGAAGTGCAAGTTTTTTTTACCAATACCACCTCTTTCCTGGGTTTTATTGTTTCGCACAATCAGCTCCTCCCCGACCCTGCCAAGGTTAAAGCTGTGGTCGAGTGGCCTACCCCCTCCTCTAAGAAGCAGGTGGAGCAATTTTTGGGGTTTGCTAATTTTTACCGCCGTTTTGTCCCTGGTTACAGTGCCATCACCCCCCCTTTGACCCGCCTCACCTCACCGAAGGTGCGCTTTCAGTGGACGACGGAAGCGGAGACAGCCTTTGAAACCCTCAAGAGGGAATTTGCATCCTCCTGGGTCCTGTCTCTTGTGGATCCTGAGCACCAGTGTTTTGTCGAGGTGGACGCGTCTGACACTGGGGTTGGGGCGGTCTTGTCTCAGCGCTCCCCAACTGACGGGGCGCTGCACCCCTGCGCTTTCTTCTCCAAGCATCTCTCCTCGGCCGAGCACAATTATGACATCGGTGACAGAGAGCTCCTGCCCGTGAAGCTCGCGCTGCAGGAGTGGCGTCACTGGTTGGAAGGGGCGGCTCAGCCTTTCGTGGTTTGGACTGATCATAAGAACTTGGAATACATCAAGACGGCCAAGCGCCTGAATGCCCGCCAGGCGCGTTGGTCGCTGTTCTTCGCCAGGTTCAAATTCACCATTACTTACCGCCCAGCTTCCAAAAATAAGAAGTCTGATGCGCTGTCCAGGCTGTACGCCCCTGAAGCCCCAGAAGATGAGGTCCATACCGTCGTTCTCGCTTCGTGCGTCATGGGGGCTGTTTCCTGGGCCATCAGAGATAAAGTCCTGGAGGCTCTGGAGTCCGAACCTGATCCTGGCGGCGGCCCAGCGGGAAGATTGTTTGTGCCCTCGTCAGTCCGAGGTGACGTCATTCACTGGGCTCACACTTCTAGGCTCGCCTGCCACCCTGGTGTCTCCCGGTCTGTTGATCTTCTCCAGCGGTCCTTTTGGTAGCCCGGACTCCGGGAGGATGTCTCCAACTATGTGCATACCTGCCCGCAGTGTGCCATGAATAAGCCGTCCAATGCTCCTCCTACGGGACTTCTCCATCCCTTGCCAGTCCCCGGGAGGCCCTGGTCACACATTGCCTTGGACTTCGTCACCGGTCTGCCGGTCTCCAACTCTTTTAACACCATCTTGACTATTGTAGACCGGTTCTCCAAGGCGGCCCACTTCGTGCCTCTCCCTGGGCTTCCTTCGGCGCGCGAGACGGCCGATCTGTTGGTGCAGCATGTGGTCAGGCTGCATGGCATCCCCGCTGACATTGTCTCTGATAGGGGGCCACAATTTGTGTCTAAAGTCTGGAGGAGCTTCTGCACCGCTCTGGGGGCCACAGTTAGCCTGTCTTCTGGACACCATCCCCAATCCAATGGGCAGTGCGAACGCACCAACCAGGAGCTGGAGGCTGCTCTGCGCTGCGTCACCTCCTCTAACCCCACTTCCTGGAGCATTCATCTTCCCTGGGTGGAGTATGCCCATAACTCCACTTTGTCTTCGGCCATTGGGATATCCCCCTTTCGGGCGTCTTTGGGTTACGACCCCCCGCTGTTCCCTGAGGAAGAAGGTGAAGTGGCAGTCCCCTCCATCCAGGCCCACGTGAGACGGTGTCGACGGCTGTGGACCAAGACGCGTCAGGCCCTGGTTCGTGCCGCATCGCGCAACGCCAAGTCTGCGAATCGCCACAGGAGGCCTGGGATCAGATTCGCACTGTCAAAGTAAGTCCATAAATAAGATTAAAATCAGGCCTACATCTGAGAAATAACTGTTAGCTAACTACTAGCCTCAGGTATACTCGGTCAAATTTCTCCAAACAATCAGTTAACTGCATCAAAACTTTCAAAAAGGAAAAGGGTAAATTAAAACCAAATTATCTCTCAAACTAATCTTAAAGTCCTCTGTAAAATTCTAATCAATTTCAATCAACTTACTATTATTAAATAGTACACAAAACATCCAGCACCATTGACTTGAGCTAACAACATCAAAATTCACACTCAAGGTGATAAAACACTAAAAGTCTAGAGTTCAGTCTCTCAAAGAAATTGTTCCACCTCTGAGAATAATTTTCGCTTGCCAATCAGGTATTTAAAGAAAATCCAATAAGAGGGCTGAAATTAAAATCACTCACTTTTATCTGTTTGCCAGGATGATCCCCCCTGTTTTTCAGTTTAGCCCTCTACCTAGCAATCACACCTACTTGTTACCCAGTCAGAACTGGACAGTCAAAACAAAAAGTCAACAATCCTTAGGTGGATTCTCAATAACAGCCTCATTGTTAGGGCCTCTGGTTAGCCTTAGCACGTCCACGGTTAATTCGGTGAACACCAAAACCTAAACCGAAACGCAAAGGTTGTTGAACCACAAACTGTTACCAAAATCTTGCAAGATACTGCGCTGGTTTTGAATGTTTGCTCCAAAGCTTCAGCCAAACTCAACAAGGTCTTGAACTTTCTGCTCTTTGTGTTAAAGGTTGACTATGTTCACACACAGCTGGTGTCTATGTTTCTCCCAGAGGTAGCTAGAAACATTAGCTTTTCAGTTAACACTTTAACAATGAGCCTGCTTTCTCATCATCTTGTCCTTTTGAAGTAATTCCAAATTTACTTCTCGTTGCCATTCAAAGAACAGTGATGACAGCCCATGTTCACTCAGTTTTTCTGAATAAAAGCATCAAACACCCTATGATTCAGGCATCTGTGGGACCATGGTTTAGTCAAGCTAAATCAATTCAATCTGAACCTTCTTGAGTTACTTCAATAGTGCTTAGCCTAAACCTCTACCTCAAATATGAGCAATAATTTTTGTAATTTTGCTTTTGATCTGGACTCCTAAGATTTTTGAGTACATGCATACATATATACAAATATAGATATATTCTTTGCACTCTATTTTGATTTTATGCACATTTAAACTATTTTTTGTAAATTTTAATAACTATTTTATGGTAAACCCAAAACATTTATCTCAGGTATGTCAAGACCACATGCTTCTAGTTTATACTTTTGTAACCAGAATCTTTTTTGAGTCTTTACAAGCATATACAGGATTTTAGTATATTTTAGACAATTTTACAATGTTTATATTTGGTCATATCCAAATTATTTTTCAGAAAACCAAATTTAAGGAACTACACTTTGGAATAGATACTGTTTACAAGCTTAAGACTTATGGACATCAGAACCATTAGTTCAGCAGTTGGATCAAGAGTTGCCAAATTGGAGTCTGATGCCTAGGATCGCTATCAACGCTGACCAAAACTCACCATCGATACCAAAGGGGGGAGCTGTAGCATCATCTAGCTTTGGCTAAATCTATAAAATTATTCTTCCTCTTAAAGACATTGTTTCATCCAGGAAAAGGCCAGTCAAAAATTGCTTTTTCATCTCAGGACCACTGTGGAGAGCACATTCCTTTGTAAAGAGGTAATGGAGATAAGGATTCCATTGCGTGCAAGGAATGGATTAGTTCAGATCATAAATAAACTGGAAACACTCTTACTCCAGACCGTTTTATTGGCTAATAAAATGTTTGACATCTTCTAAACCCCTGTGACAAAGAACAGGCATCCCATAAACTTTAGTTGCATTTCCTAAGGCCCTAGGATTATCCACAGCTCGACACTACTGGAGCAGACATTCACTGTTGACTTTACATGCTGAACCAAGTTTTTTTGACTAAACATCAAACTCTTTCCAAGTTCATTTCTCAGAATAATTTCCAGGACATCATGGAAAAGCAAATGGACTCTGATGCTGGGTGTGGACAATCATTTGGGTTTGAAATGCTTATTAATTCTTGATTTTAAATATGTGCATGCTAAAATATTTAAATGAATGTTTATTCTTGCATGTTAATTTAAAAACACTAGTTATAAAGTTGCATGAACCACTGAAGTAGCTTAGATTTTATACATAAATGTATTGATTAATTTTCAGTATTAAGATGTGTGTATCAGGGTGCCAAAACGTCCCTCAAGTCATGTGACTGGTTTCTGCCAGTCTCTGCTTAGCAACAGCTCTCTCAATATTATTGGTTGTTACAGACAATAGACTGTTTGTTCATTGGACTAAAGTTCATAAAACCCACACACGAAGGAAGACTATTGGCTTGGGCTTCTGTCAATCCCCAGAAGCCCGCGAAAGTTGTCTGAAGTTATAAAGAGGGAGACGCCCTCCTGGAGAGCAGTTCAGAAGTATCACAGAGTTTTTGTCTGTTCAGTTTATCATTGTTGTGTTGTGTAACGTCTGCGTATTTTAATGTTTTTTTTCCCTTAAACGTCTAGGAAATAATTCTTTCTTTCCTGAGCTCAAATCTTGATTCGGAGTTAAAAACTCCCATTTCCAGATGTTTCTCTATTTTTCTTCTTTTAAACTTTCTTTAACTCACTGTGTGTGTCCAAGGACTGACCATCTCCATACTGGAAGCTATTTTCAACTCCACGAAGTCAGAAAAATATCTTTTAATTTTGCCATTGGGGTCAGATCTTGAATTATTCTCAAATTCCCTGGGAAAACTGCTTGCCAACGAAGAAGGAGAAGAAAAGCCTTATCTCATCTTGTGACTGTGGACTTTGAAAGCTGCTATACCTTGTCCGAATATCTGCTGGCAAGATATTCTGGTTTTGGTGCCATCTGCAAATAAAGCTTCAGAAGGAGCCTCAACAACAGGACTTCAAACCGGATTCACGTGAGCCATATCTCTTCATTTCATCTGCTCAATAACTTGTCCAAAGTTTGAGAATAATTCAGCATCTTATCAGATACAAAATTAAAAGAGAAATAATATAATTTTTCTTATTAAAATTCCGTTTTTATTTTCTTAAGAGTAGTCCACAATTTTCCATATAGTTAGTTAATTTTCTCCATAAACTTGTGTCCAATATTACTCATAAGTTTCATTTCAACTCCTCCAAATTCATGCTAAAGTCCATGGTTTTATAGATGTGCTCACATTGTTACTCTATTCTCAGTTACAAATTTAATGTGATGGTTAATGTTGATCATTTCACCTGTTTACAAGTTATTTGAATGTAAGATCATTTAATCAGAGTTCATTTAATAAATCTGTAAAATGAGAGGCGGTTCGAATCCCGCTCTCCCCAGATATCCTGTCGTTGTGTCCCTGGGCAAGACACTTCACCCGCATTGCCTCCAGTGCCCATAACACTGGGTATGAATGTGTATAAATGTTCGGTGGTGGCCGGAGAGGCCGTTGGCGAGGATTGGCAGCCACGTTTCCATCAGCCTGCCCCAGGGCAGCTGTGGCTACAGTAGTAGCTTGCCACTACCATTGTCTGTCTGGAGTGAATGAATAATGTATCTACTTGTAAAGCGTCTTTGAGTGTCTATGATAAAGCGCTATATAAATCTGATGCATTATTATTATTATTATTAGAGAGGTTGTTGGGAATTTATTCCATTCTGAGTCTGTCTTCAAAGCCCCAGTATCGAATTCACTAATTTGAGACTGATTGATTGATTGATTCATTTATATAATTGATGATTAAAAAGGTATAAAGCAGAATTAATTAATAAATTGTTCACAAGAGAGTGAGCTGGTCCCCCCAAACGAGTGTTTACTATCAACTTTTTCTGTGTGTGTGGACCCGGAGTAAATCTCAGGTCCCAATACACTAATACAAATTAAATAATCTTTATACCTGATCATAATTATAAGTCAAATATTGCTACACTGGTCTCTCTGTATTTGCTCGAGGCTGCCCCTAAGGTGCACATTCCAGCTCCAGTTCTCTCTGAGGTGCACGCCACAGCTCCAGCTGACTCCGGGGTGGACACCACAGCTCCAGCCATCCCTGGAGTGCACACAACAACTCCAGCTGTCTCCAAGATGTGCACTACAGCTAACTGTCATAACTTGTCACGTCCCCTTGAGCATCAATTACAGCTTGACAACGATGTCTCATGCTGTTCACAAGTCAACTTATTGTCTGCTGAGGCATGGCATTCCACTCTTCTTGAAGGGTGGCCCCCAGGTCATTGAGGTTGTGGGGTGCAGGGTTACAAGCCTCTACACGGCGACTCAGCTGATCCCATTGTGGTGGCATAGGCGGGGGATTCTCCACCCAGAGAAGGCAGCTGGGACAAGGGGGAACAATGGACTGGAGGAGGAAATGCCACTGGGGGAACTCAGATGGGACAGTATGGACTATGCACCCCTCAGGGAGAGGAGGAAGAGAGAAGGGTGTGAGCAGCAGTGCCGGCGTTATGTTATGTTAATGTGCCACACAGGTCTTTGTCCCAAACAGTGTATTATGGTCAGAAGCTCCGTGTCTCAATGCATGGAATTAAAGGTATAAAAGAGGAATGCACAGAGACCCAGGAGCTCTTTTTACTGTACTGTATGTTGGAGAAGGAATAAAGTTCATGTGTTGTTCAGCTCGTTGCCTCACCTGCTTCCTTTCTCCACATTGGTGACCCTAAGACGTGCCATGGAAAGCGAGCCTAGCACTGCCGCGGAGACTACCAGGAGGGAAAGCACCAGCACCACATGTGCTGTCTCCATCAAGCTCCCAGACTTCTGGCTTCACAACCCGACCATGTGGTTCTTGCACAAAGAAGCCCAGTTCACACTCCGCAGGATATCAATGGATGATACCAAGTATTACTACATGGTCGCTGCACTGGATGCGTGTGCAATGCAACAGGTGATGAGCCTGCTTCAGGAGCCGCCAGCCCAAGGAAAATATGAAGCACTCAACAGGATGTTTCTCCAGTGCTATACCCTTTCCGACAGTGAGAGGGCAGACAGAATCCTAACGTGTTCGGAGTTAGGGGACAGATCAGCAGTGGAGCTCATGGAGAGCATGTTGGCAATGAGGGGGAAGGACAATGAATCTTTCCTGTTTGCCCACTTGTTCCTCAGGAACCTATCAACTACAGCGAGGGCGATCCTGGCCAACTCACCGTGGCTGGTTGCTAAGGACTACTGTGCCCTGGTGCAGGAAGTGGACCACATCATTTTGGCGACCAGAACTCTCAGCATGCAGGCAGTGGCACCGGCATCCATAAGGGACTCCAGGGAGGTTGAGGATCCGTTGGTGATAGCCGGGACGGACACCAGGAGATGAAGGAATGGGGTGATCCGTTTTTATCATTGCCGTTTTGGCTCGAATGCCCAACGCCCAACACCCAATGCCAAACGCCCAATGCTCTTCCAGAAGAGCCTCATCCTGCCGGTCAATGCAGACAGTGTGGCAGAAGGCAGCGGTCTCGAGCTCACGGCTGCTGACGGATCAACCATCAGGACATTTGGCGAGCGGACACTGACAATATGCTTACATGGATGCAACTTTCAGTGGGACTTTGTGGTAGTTGCATGTTCCACCAACATTTTAGGCTCAGATTTTTTATGTGCTTATTGGTTGTTAGTTGATGTTGCTAATAGGAGATTAGTGGATGCTGTCTCCTTTACCTCACCGCCCTGTACAGCTTGTGGAGCTAGGTTGACAGCACTGGGTAACGTTATAGCTCCAGGGGGTAAATACCAACATTTGCTCACACAGTTCCCAGCACTCACGGTCCCGACTTTTTTGGCTGCAATAATGAAACATGGGGTCGAACACTTCATAATGACAAAAGGCCCACCGGTGTTCGTGTGACCTCGGTGCTTGGACGCAGCTAAATTGGCCAGCGCATAACAGGACTTTGCCAACTTAGAGCAGTTGGGCATTGTCAGGCACTCCAACAGGCCATGGACATCCCCGCTACACATGGTGCCTAAAGCCGATGAGTCGTGGCGACCGTGCGGTGATTTCTGGCTCTTGAAAAATGCCATGGAACATGACCGTTATCCCATTCCGCACACTCAGGATTTTTCCGTGCACCTGGCCGGGGCGTGTGTTTTTTCGAAAGTGGATCTTGTCCATGGATACCATTAGGTCCCGGTTCGCGCGGAAGATGTTCCGAAAACAGCGGTAATAACTCCTTTCCGGTAATAACGGAATAATAATAGCGGTAATAACTCCTAAACTGTCATCTCTGTTGGAGTCCGAGTCCCACCCTATGCAGGACATATTGAACGCACTAAGGAGCTCATTTAGCAGTAGACTACATAATCCTAGGTGCGCAACCGAGAGGTTTTGCAGGTCCTTCCTACCTATGGCTGTCAGACTGTATAATCTACTGTAAGCAGGGCTGCTCACAGAGATAGCAAAAACACGTGACGACCTAATAGTATTGAATGCAAAAGACGCAACAGACTTACACAAATGGTCCCCTCCAGTATACAACTAGGATAATATCAGTCGCTACGGAGGGTGACAATATGTATGGGTACATATTCATACTATGTAGGATAACTAAGTAAACGGTTATGCTGTTTATTCCATCTTGCTACAATGCTCCGCACTTTGTATATATATTTATGTGTATGTATGTATATCCACTGCTCTTATTTATATTTTTCATATCTTCTTAATTATTGCTTTGAATGTTGCTATCCCTGTGCTGTTGCAATCCTGGAATTTCACCATTGTGGAACTAATAAAGGTTTATCTTATCTTATCTTTCGGCCTTTTCAAGTTTTTACGCATGCCGTTCGGATTAAAAAGTGTGGTGCAGCCCTTCCAGAGGATGATGGACGCAGTGCTTTTCGACTTGTCCTTCGTTTTCATCTACTTAGACAACATTCTGTTGGCTAGCGCATCCGAGGAGGAGCACATCACCCATCTCAAGATGGTTTTCCAGAGGTTGGAAGAGCATGGGCTTATAATGAACCCAGCGAAATGCCAGTTCAGTGTGCCTGTGATTGATTTTTTGGGCCACCGCATTTCGCCGGCGGGTGCGATTCCACTACCGGATAAGGTGCGCAACGTGTCGGACTTTCTGCATCCGCAGACTGCGAGGGCCCTGCAGGAGTTTTTGGGGATGGTCAGTTTTTATAACCATTTCCTTCCCCGGGCAGCCCAGCTGATGCAGCCATTGTATGATGCGCTGAAAAAATAGAAGCTCGCAGAAAACGTTGACTGGACTCCCCAGCAAGTCCAGGCTTTCACGAAAGCCAAAACAGTGCTTGCGGATGCCACGTTGCTAGCTCATCCGGATCCGTCAGCATGGATAGCGCTCACTGCGGACGCATCTGATGTTGCCATAGGAGCAGTGGTAGAGCAGTATGTCTCCAGTTCGTGGCAGCTGCTCGCATTTTTCAGTCGGACTTTGCACGACAGCAAACACAAATACAGCACGTTCGACAGTGTTGTTGGCTCTACACTTGGCGACACGCCATTTCCAGTTTTGGCCAGAAGGGTGCAAGTTCACCACGTTCGTGGACCATGAGCCGCTGACGCATGCAATGTCCAAGGTCTTGGAACCCGTGGATGACTCGGCAGCAACGGCATTTGGCCGCAATCTCGGAGTTTATGACCGACCTTCAACACGTTACCGGTAAGCTCAATGTCGTGGCCGATTGCCTGTCCCACGCGTTAGTCTCCCCGGTCTACATAGGAATAAATTTCCCTGTGATGGCCGCGGAGCAAGCCGGGGACGCAGACATTTATGCAGGGTGCTGCAAAAAGGGTGCCCTCCCTTGCTCTGCGACGTTGCCACCGCCCGCCCACACCCGGTGGTTCTGAGCTCTTGGCGCCGTTGCTTTTTTGAGTTGGTCCACTCCCTTTCATATCCGGGAGTGCGCACTTCGGTGAAGCTAGTGGGGGTGAAATTCATCTGGCCGCGCTTGCACAAGGACGTGGGCTGCAGCTTGCATTGCGTGCCAGCGGGCCAAAGTGCACAAGCACACCAGAGCCTCCCTCGAGCCGTTCCAAATCCCGGCCAGGAGGTTCGACCATGTCCATGTGGATTTGGTGGGAACCCTCCCGCTGTTGCAAGATTTCACACACCTTTTAACAATCGTGGACCACACCACGCACTGGCCTGAAGCGGTACTGCTGGCTTCTACCACGTCCACAGAAGTGGCTCATGCTTTTTTGTCGGCTTGGGTTGCATCATTCAGATCCCCGTCAGACATTACGTCTGACAGGGGTCCACAATTCATTTCGGAACTGTGGTCCGTGATGGCCCAGAGCCTGGGGGTCAAAATTCACCGCACTACCACGTACAACCCCCAAGCTAAAGGGGTTATGCGAGCATTTTCATAGGTCGTTTAAAGCAGTGCTCAGAGCGTCGCTCACGGACACAAATTGGGTCGACCGCCTGCCCTGGGTTCTGTTAGGGGTGCGCTCTGCACCTAAGGAGGATTTGGCAGCCTCCCCGGCAGAACTCATTTTTTTCCTCAGCCGCTGTGGATCCCCAGAGAGTTTTTACCGGAAAACCCCGTGCCCGAGGCTGATCCAACCGTGCAATTTTTGCATGGTATGGAAGCTTTTAACATACCGGGCCCGGCCTACCATTGTTTTCCCCGCTCTTTTGTCCCCAAGAGTTTATAGAACGCTAGCTTTGTTTTTGTCAGGCACGATGCGCACCGGACCCCACTGCACCCACCATACGACGGACCATTCAGGGTGTTGAAGCCTGGGGTGAGACATTTTGTGTTAGACTTTGGGGGGCGTAGGGAGACCGTCTGCATCGACAGGCTGAAGTCTGCTTTTGCGTTTGCAGACGAACAGGTGATATTGGCCCAAGCTCCCTGGCGTGGACATCCACCTTTGGAGGCTCCACAAGTTGGTGTTCCCTCGGTAGGGACCTGCGCACATGAAGCTGATGTGTTCCCCCCCCCTCCCTTTTTCCCTCCACAGACTGACATGCCCTCCTGTACACCTCACCAGCAGGGGGCTTCGACTGGATCGGCGACCCCCCTCTACAGCCGCTATGGGCGTCGGCTCAAGCCCAAAGGATGAGGGGGTTAGTTCCCTTTCTGGGTGTTCGGGGGGGGGGGGGCTGTATGGTGGCATGGGTGGGGGATTCTCCATCCAGAGAAGGCAGCTGGGATAAGGGGGAACAATGGACCGGAGGAAGAAGTGCCACCAGGGGGGCTCAGACGGGACAGCGTGGATTATGCACCCCTTGGGGAGAGGAGGAACCGCCGGAGCCGCTGGAAGAGAGAAGGGTGTGAGCAGCGGTGCCGGCATTATGTTAATGTGCCACACGGGTCTTTGGTCCAAACAGTGTATTATGGTCGGAAGTTCTAGGTCTCAATATATGGAATTAAAGGTATAAAAACGGAATGCACAGAGACCCGGGAGCTCTTTTTACTGTACTGTATGTTGGAAAAGGAATAAAGTTCATGTGTTGTTCAGCTTGTTGCCTTGCCTGCTTCCTTTCTCCACACCATACATTTTCTATGGGATTCAGAGTCTGGAGAAAGTGCAGGACACTCCATTTGAGGTACCCCAGCCTCCAGCAGCCATTCCCTAATGATGCGACCTTGATGAGGTGGAGCATTGTCATCCATGAAGGCAAGGTGTTTATTTGTATAGCACATTTTGTGTACAAGACAATTCAAAGTGCTTTGCATAAAACATTAAAGCATTACAGGAAGTTGCAAAAGGAATACATAAGAATTTAAAAGCAAACTAAAAAGTAAATTAAAGAGAAACAAAGACAAGTTAAAATAGAATAAGACAGAAAACATGCAAGGAATAAAAGTTACAGTACATTGTGGGTGATTAACAATTGTTCCACTGAAAAGCCGCAGCAAATAGGAAACTTTTTAACCTGGATTTAAAGCAGCTGAGAGTTTCAGCAGCTCTGATGCTTTCTGGGAGTTTGTCCCACATTTGAGGAGCATAAAAAATGAATACTGTCTCACCATGTTTTGTTCTAACTCTGGGCACAGATAGTAGGAGTGACCCTGACAACCTGGGGGCTCTGGGTGGTTCATAATGGACCAGCACCAATGAGATGTATTTTGGCCCTAAACCAACAGCAGTATTTTGAAATCTATTCTTTGACAGACAGGAAGCAAGTGTAAAGATCTGGGGACTGGAGTTATATGATTTAGTTTCTTGGTCTTAGTGAGGACTCAAGCAGCAGCGTTCTGAACTAACTGCAGCTGTCTGATGGGCTTTTTAGGGAGACCTGTGAGGACAGTGTTACAGCAGTCCAGTTTACTAAAGAAAAATGCATGGACAAATTTTTCTAGATCCTGCTGAGATGTCAGACCTTTAATCCTCGCTATGTCCTTTACGCAATAATAGGCTGACTTCAATACTATCTTAATGTGGCTGTTAAAATTCAGGTCTGAGTCCATAACCACACTCAGATTTCTGGCTTGGCTGCTGGTTTTTAGCATTACTGAATGAAGCTGAGTACTAACTTTGAGTCTTTCTTCTTTGGCTCCGAAAATTATTATTTCGGTTTTGTCTTCATTTAACTGAAGAAAATTGTGGCACATCCACTCTTTAATTTGACCAATGCATTTGATCAGGGTTTTAATTGGACCATGGGAATGGGTTGTTGTTGCAGCTGTTCTGGTTTTAGCCACCGAATCCGTACAGAGTACGGCCCTGCCTCTTCAGAGCATACACCACATCCATGGCGGTCACAGTCTTCCTCTTGGCGTGCTCGGTGTAGGTGACGGCATCACGGATGACATTCTCCAGGAAGACCTTCAACACGCCGCGGGTCTCCTCGTAGATGAGACCCGAGATGCGCTTGACTCCACCGCGGCGAGCCAGACGGCGGATAGCGGGCTTGGTGATTCCCTGGATGTTATCACGGAGAACTTTACGGTGACGCTTAGCGCCTCCTTTGCCCAGCCCTTTGCCGCACTTTCCTCTTCCAGACATGCTGACTTGTTCTCTGAAATGTCAAAGACGAAATGGAATGGGAAACCAAGGAGGTCCCAAACAAACAGCTGGTGATAAACCCCAACCAACAGGTCCCGGGCACCAACCTCCCAAGGAGACAGTGGTCTACACTCAATCGCTTCAGGACTGGACATGGCCCCTGCTTGGCCAGCCTTCACAGATGGGGCAGTAGCCCTAGCCCACTGTGCGCATGTGGAGAGGAGCAAACTATGGAACACATCATAGAGGCTTGCCCGCTCCAAAGACTGGAAGGAGGATTACACACCCTCCATACAGCAAACCAGGAGGCAACTGCTTGGCTTAAGGACTTTGCATTCGCTAAATAATAATTGGACCATAATCTCCTGGTGAGATGGTTATGTAGATTTGTGTACCATCTGCATAACTATGGTAATATATTTTGTTGTTTTTCATGATTTGAGCTAGTAGGAGCATATACTGTAGATAATGAAAAAGCAAAAGTCCTAAAATGGAACCTTAGGGAACTCCACAGGTTGTTTTTGTTTGCTCAGATTTGTAGTTACCTATCGACACAAAATAGTCCCTGTCTTTTAAATAGGACTCAAACCAGCTAAGTGCTGTACCAGAAAGTCCCACCCAGTTTTTCAGCCGGTCTCATAAGATGTTATGGTCAACCGTGTCGAATGCACCGCTGAGGTCCAATAAAACCAAGACTGAAATGTTGCCATTATCTGTACTGAAGCGGATGTCATTAAGGACTTTAACTAGAGCTATTTCAGAGCTATGGTGTGGCCGAAAACCTGACTGGAAGACATCAAAACAGTTATTTAATGTCAGGAAGTTGTATAATTGTTGAAAGACAGCATTTTCTATTATTTTACTAAGAAAGGGAAGGTTTGATATGGGCCTATAGCTGTTCATGAGTGAGGTGTCTAGGTTGCTCTTTTTTAGAAGTGTCTTGATAACAGCTGTTTTTAAGCACTGAGGGAAGGTACCTGAATGCAGAGACACATTTATGATCTGTAGTAGATCTGAGGCCATAGAATATGAAACATTTTTTTAAAAAAAACCAGTTGGGAGAGTATCAAGGCAGCAGGTAGTGGATTTCAGGTGGCGTATAATGTCATCCAAGTTTTTATGATTGATTAGAAAAAAATTTGCCACGGTGTTAACGTCTTTTCTTTGTGGACACAGAGCAAGAACATGTCCTGCACCTGGCATAGGAGCACTGACTGACTGTCTAATTTTCTGAATTCTGTCAGCAAAGAAAAAGGCAAAGTCATTGCAGGCACGGTTGGATTGTCAGGAGCTACTGACACATGAGGATTTGTTAGCCTGCCAACAGTAGTGAACAAGGTGTGTGCATTATTGTTTTTAGTAATAATGTCAGAAAAATATGCTTGCCTTGCATTTCTCAGTTCTAGATTACAAATGCTCAATCTCTCATTATAGATTTCATAAAGAACCTGTAATTTAGTTTTTCACCGACTGCATTAAGCTTTTCGACACTCTTTTTTCAGCTCTTACTTGTTTGGCCATTTCTCCATGGAGGTTTCTTTTTAATAAGGACCACCTTCAGCTTGATGGGAGCAATGGCATTGATTGTGGCTTATATTAATCATATATTCCAAACCTACATATGTATAGACATATTAGAATGTTTAGTGATTACATATGTGGAATGACCTCATGCCTCAGAACAGGACAGGAGGTCTCAACCGCCGGCGAGGATCAAAGAACAGACTGAGTCGCAGCAGTGGAGACCGGATCGAACTTCCTGACCACCCAGGGTCAGGTGGAGGAGATGGAGGACAATGGAGGGGGATTATGCTAATGCGGGATGTCAGCTTTGATATGCAATGTCTTTTGTTGAGTGTGGGTATAAGTATGAAGGTCTGACTGCGATCGACCTCTTATTCTGCTTCTGCACCGAGATGAGACTTGTTAGGGAGGTGAAGCTGATATTAAACTTTGATTTATAAAATCACATCGCTTCTTCATTTCAAGCTCCCTACATTGATAATATTTGTGATTTTACCATTGAAATTTTCCACAAGCTCATTTACTGAAGGTGAAGGGGGTGGGGTGAGGAAGAGAAAGCTTGGACCAATGTTTCACTGGTATCATCACTGATGTACCATTTTCTGATGACCTCTGTCTGGATATTTCTGTTGACCATAGTACTCTCAAAGAAAACAGTGCAAAGGTCGATGAAATTAGGCTTGTGTTATTCATGCAGGGGCACAATGATTGGATTAATGATGTTATTCAGGTAGTATTGGCTTGTCACTGTACCATTCACAAGGTGTAGGGCAGTTCTGTAATGACTAGACACACCTGCCCAGACTGTAACACCACCATCACCAAAGGCTCATCTGGTGATAACAGTGGCTGATGCATAGCGCTCTCCTTGACGTCTCCAACATCACTGGCCACCATCATTTCTGCTCAACGTGAATAGACTTTCATCAGAGAACAGCACTGAGGCTCACTGGTTCCTTGTCCAGTGTCCCTTGCCTGGTGATGTGATCAGGTACCCTTGCAGGCCGTATAGCACACAAACCACGCTGATGTAAACAGTTTCGAATGGTCGGATGTGACACTTGGGTGCCTCTCATAATGTGCCTGAAGTTGAGTAGCATTCATCATCTGGTTCCGCATGGCACTGTTCATTCACAATGACGCAGCGTGGGATGTTGCCAAAGGAAGTCCACTTCTATGCCTTGCTGTGATTCTTCCAGTCTCTCTGTATCTCTGTTGCAACCTGCTGATGACACTCTATGACACTCTAAGCTCAGTAGCCACTTCCCTCTGAGAACATCCTGTTTGAAGCCTGCAATGGCGAGATACTGTTGATCAATTGTTAGGTGTCGTCTTGGTTTCATGATGTCAAAATGTGAACAGCATGATGAAGAGGACTGTTTAAATACCAGTTCTAATTGAACCATAACATTTAGTGGTTGATTCATGGATCAAACACCTGTTGTGAATTTTGCCATCAAGCACCTTGTTAGAGAACAGCAGGCTATGCAAAAAGTACTGAAATATTGAACAGTTGGAAAAATGGATTCAAAGGATTACAGAAGGTCGAATTAAGTTCACTTGTTAAGGTTATAGTGCATTTTAGGTGCATCCTCAAATTTCACCCGAGAGCTAAATATCCCTAACTTTTTGTGAGTAGGGTATATCAAACCCTGGTACCAAATTTCAAAACAATCGGAACAAAACTGTAGGGGGAGTTGATTTGACAAAGTGGAACAGACAGACAGACTGAACCACAACCAGGCGTGGACTGAGAATAGGGAGAGGCGGGACATTTCCCGGTGGCCTGGCCAATCAGGAACCAAAGTCACCTGAATGAGCAGTCTGCAGCCTACAGTGGATATAAAAAGTCTACACACCCCACATTAATGTGACCTATAACCTGTACAACCCAATTGAAAAACAAACTGAAATCTTTTAAGGGGAAAAATTAAAAACTTAAATTAACCTGGCTGCATAAATATGCACACCCTGTTATAACTGGGGATGTGACTGTGTTCAGAATTAACCAATCCCATTCAAACTCGTATTAAATGGGAGTCAGCACACACCTGCCGCCATTTAAAGTGCCTCTGGTTAACCCCCCCAAAATGTTCAGCTGTTCTGCTAGGCTTTTCCTGACATTTTGTAGTTACAAGACATGGTCCACAGAGAGCTTCCAATGCATCAGAGGGATCTCACTGTTCAAAGGTATCAGTCAGGAGAAGGGTACAAAAGAATTTCCAAGGAATTAAATATACCATGGAACACAGTGAAGATGGTCATCATCAACTGCAGAAAATATGGCACAACAGTGACATTACTAAGAACTGGACATCCCTTCAAAATTGATGAAAAGAGGCAAAGAAAACTGATCAGGGAGGCTGCCAAGAGGCCAACAGCAACATTAAAGGAGCTGCAGGAATTTGTGGCAAATACTGGCTGTTTAATACATGTGACAACAATCTCCCGTCTAGAGTGGTAAGGGCGGAAGCCTTATCTTATGAAGAAAAACAGCCAAGCCCGGCTACATTTTGCAAGAACACATTTGAAATCTCCCAAACATATGTGGGAAAATGTGTTATGATCCGATGAAACCGAGGTTGAACTTTTTGGCCATAATTCCAAAAGGTATATTTGGCGCAAACACAACACTGCTCATCACCAAAAGGACACCATACCTACAGTGACGCATGGTGGTGGCAGCATCATGCTTTGGGGCTGTTTTTCTTCAGCTGGAACTGGGGCCTTAGTCAAGGTGGAGGGAATTATGAACAGTTCCAAATACCAGTCAGTGTTGGCACAAAACCTTCAGGTTTCTGCAGAGCCCCTTTTCCACTAGTACCTACTTAGCCTTACTCACCTTGACCCGGCGTCCTTTGTAGGGTTTTCCATTAGGACCTGGTACCTCGTACCCGGTACATTTTTCGGACCAACCTGAGTGAGGTTACAACCGTGTTGAATCGAGCTGAAAATGTGACGTCAACAGACTGCAGGCCACTGATTGGTCAGGACATAATGTCATGAGAGCGAAGTCTTCAACATAATCTTCCGCCGCTGTTTGCAAAAATTCGTCCACGAGCGAGTACGCAAGCATCAGTATAAACAACAACAATAGAAATGGCTTCACATAAATCAACACCATGGTCCAACAGACTTTTCTGTGCCTTTTGGCTGATGAGAGAATCCAGAGGGAACTAGACGGAGCCACCCAAAATGAATTTACAGCCACTGACTGTAAATTCAGTCGGTGGCCATAATGTGGCCAGTACATGTTGCACTTTCGTGCTGCGCATGTACTTAAGTTGTGTGTATTTTTGTTCTAGAGTCCAGCCAGCATCTGCTTTGACACTGGCAACGTTTAGCATGATGTGTGATGACTGGTAAGAAACAAGTTGCACACAGCGTTGCTTTTAGAAGTGGTGGAGAAAGTACTCAATCCTTTGCTTTTTAAGTTAAAGTACAGATAAAGTGCCAACACCAAAGTAGCACAATTTCCACTTAAGTAAAAATATTACAGAACTCACTTCTGAATATACTTGAAGTATAACTAGTGCATGCCCACAGAAAGCAAGTATTCCTGTCTGAAACAGGTAGCCCAATCAGGCTTTACAGGCCCAAATGTAGGCTGTGTTTGAAAGTGGAATACAGAGGTGTAGCCTGTATATAGGCAATCACATGTTAGACTTTGACAAATATGAAAGGGACTGAACTGAGATTTATTTGATTGTGAATATTAATTACAGAATAATTGAAAATGAATGGCACATCCAATATTAGCCACTGTTTAAGAACCACTTCATTTTTTGTCAGATCACTTATTTGTGTGATCTTTTATGAGTCATATTCATAATAGTGTATCTTGCACTTTGGGGAATGGCAGTTGTCCAGTCACCATTATAATATAGTTTACATGTGTAGTTTATAGTCTATCGTCAATAAACTCATGCAGTATTATAACATGACACATTTCAAATATTTGAGACCCATTGTAGTGCATCCTTTTATATTTTAGCAATACAAGTACAAAACACCACCCACACTTATTGAAGCCAGGGCAAGAAGAGACACAGCTGTGACAGAGCAGTGGCTAAACTTTTACTGATAAAAATTACATATTTTGACAAGAGCGACTCCATCAGGGATGCACACCCTCATAACCTCAGCAAAGCATGTATAAAACCTTCGGTCAGTCTGATGAATGGTTCAGACAGGAATATTTGCATTCTACGGGCAATGCACTAGTAGATAGTTAAAGTACTAGATTCCATTCAACTGAATGTATTAACTCATTCTGATTGCTGAGGCCACAGTAAAAATGATTTCAAATGTAACCCAGCCCTTGTAAAATCTACTTTACTGAAGCGCAGCTATATGAAAATTGTGGTTAAATACAACAAGGAAGCACTTTTTTGACACATTCCACCACTGACGTTTAGCAACAAGTGTATTTCCCAAATGTTTTAAACTTGCTTTGATTAACCACCACCCATTGCTGTCTTTTGTCTAGGCAAGGGGAAAACGATCCACCCCAAACTGGACCTTGCGTCACTATTTACAGATATGCAGGCTGAAGATCTGCTGAACTGGGACCAGTGTGAGCGGCACATCCAGTTGCTTCTCAGTTAGGCAAGGGAGCATGAAACTACCTTGTGAAGGAAGGAGATGGCTCAGAATGCTGCCTTCAGTCAAGCGCCCCTTGGTGTGCTGGGCCACCTTGTGAAGGCATTGAGTGGCCGGCGTGTGTGACCCATTCTAAGTTGTTGTTGTTGTTTTTTTTTACAGTTTAGAGTTTGAATTTTGCACTAAATAATCTGGATTTTGCTGTTGATTGTAATAAACAATTTAGTGACTTACGTGCTTGCATCACGATTTTCTATTTTGTCTGTTAAGGTACCGGTGGGAAAAGAGTCAACAGTACAAACCTTTTATCAGTGACGTTGAAAATAATGGCTCATTTTTAAGAAAAAGTAACCAAAAACAATTATTTACTAACGACTGTACTGTTGGATGTGCCAGTGCAGAAGACACTGCACATTTTAGTGATAGTACCAGTATATGGAGGAATTCTGTGCCATATTGGCATCTGTATTTCCTAATAATGAGTTAGGGCAGGGGTGTCCAATCATGTGCCATGGAGGGCCAAGACCCTGCAGGCTTTACCACCAACCAGCGTCTTCATCAGCAGATTCCACTGAATTTCTTCCCACTGATTGCTGATCAGTGAAAACATATGCTTAAGAGACTGGGTAGATGAGAGAACCTGCAGGGTCTTGGCCCTCCATGGCACATGATTGGACACCCCTGGGTTAGGGTTTCATGGGATTTAACATTTTAACACAAACTGCTTTATGGCTCATAATTCTGTTGACAGACTTACACCAAACCAAAAGTGATTTCTCACACTGCTGGATTGTTCTTAGAGAGCTTTTCCAATCTTTTAGTACTTAATTCATGTCACTTGGTGGTAACCTTCACAAATAAAACAAAAGTGGAGACAGGATCTGCAAAAAGTACAAAGGTTTATTTTCAGAATTCCTAGTGCAATACTAAATACATTCACATATTGAAAGACAGCTGTGAGATTGACAGCTGTGCAGCCTTCGTTGTGTCAGAGTACTATTTTCTCCGCTTTTGTTTGTTTTTATTGATTTCATTTTTAATTTTTTATCTCTGTTTGTTGATACTAGTCTTTGTTTGCTGTTAGCTCGGTATTGGCCTCGCCTAAAAACTCGTTTGGACACGTGAGTAGGTCCGATCCCCAGTTGGGCTGCTTTTTACCGGGCTAGGCTACCTGCTATCCTGTTTTTAGCCTTTTAGCTGTTTTTAGCTAGCTGGCGGGCTATCCATCTCAGCGCCTGGAACGCCATGGCTCCTTCTCCGACATGTACCCGTTGTTTATCTCTCCTCGGTAAGGTCTCTGAGTTGGAAATGAGGCTCTCCAACCTTTATAAGATTCAGGAGGCCGAAGACCACCTCGACACCATCATTCTCGGGCGAACATCAGCTCCGGCTACCGACTCGCAGCTGGCAGAGACGGCTACTTACTTGGGTGAGCTCAGCGCTTCTCCATCCACCTCTACCCCTGCTCCAGCCTCTGCAGACGTCCATGACCACAGCAATAAACACTGGCTTCGTCTCGGGGCGAAACCCAAAGCCTCAGTTGGTCCCTCTCATCCTCAATGCGCGCCCTGGACCTTGGTTCGACCAGCTAACAACCATCGTCGATCGACCAGAAAGGGCCACGCCTCTTCTCTTCCCGTGTCCTTGGAAAACAGATTTGATATTCTTTCTCTGGAGGATTTTCCCCATCTGGACCCTGGTCGTCCACCCGTGGACGCCCCTCATCCTCCCTCCTCTCCTTCAGCGGCAGCTCATGTCCGCAAACCCCGGATAAAGACCACCCTGGGTGTGTCAAATTACACATCAGCTCCAGATAGAAGACAGCGCATCACCCCGCCTTCACAACAACATCACCCTCTACAAAATTACTCTCCTTGTCAGAATCCACCAACAAAACCCCCCCAGATGACGCTGGTAATTGGTGACTCGATCATGAGGAACGTCAGAAGCAGGTACTGTATTACTCGATTTTTTCCTGGGGCTAGAGTACTCTGACATTGAGGCTCTTATCCCTGACCTGCTAAATGAATTCCCCCACGTACAAACTGTCGTTGTACATGTGGGATGCAATAACATCCCAGATGAAACGTCAGAGATTTTAAAAAGTGACTTCAGGAGCCTTCTGTCCAGTCTTACAAACTGTGGCAGATGTGTGCTCATCTCTGGGCCTTTGGCACCTCTCAGCCAAGGCTGCAATTGTTTTAGCAGAACTCTCAGTCTTAATTCTTGGCTGTGTTTTACTTGTCCTATTTTTAACATTGGTTTTGTTGACAATTTTAACTTATTTGGAACCGCCCATCACTTATGAGGCCTGATGGCATCCACCCAAATAGACTTGGTGCATGTGTTTTAAGAGACAATCTATTCTATTCCATTCAGTATTTTTTGGTACAGTGACTGGGACTTGGTGTGTTTACTCACTCTGAAGCTTCTGGGTTTGCCAAACTGCCCTTTTTTGGTTCTGTTCCCACTTCTTGTATCGATCCCATTAATTCAGGTGGTCTTTACCGTTTGGATCAGCCTTTGATTTATAATCCTACAGGGATTGTGTCAGTCTCCCGTTGCCCTAAATATTGTAATCCAGGACAAATACAACACAACTTGAAAAACACACGCACTTCTGCTGCTCCTCCTCATCAACCACCCTTCAACTTTGCCCCTGTCTCCTCCCATAGAGAACCTTTTTCTGCTCCCTCCAAAGTTAATAAAAAAGTTAATAAAAATAGAATGCATAAACATCCCAAATTGATTAAACAAAATGTTGGTAAAATTCAAATCCAATCTCAAGTCCCTAAAATTAATAAATTGGCCTCTGTTCCTCCCCAAAATTTAAAAATTAAATGTGGTCTATTAACCTCTTGCACTCCGGGATACCGCGGGCGGTCACGTCTCTGCATCCTAGTGCATCCTCGTGCGTCCTAGTGCGCACTGTGCGTCTCAGTGCGCACTGAAAAAAAAAGAAAAAAGCTGCATTTCCATTCTTCCACTACAGACACAGCCGCGAACAGAAAGCCAAAGGAGTGCTTTGACTGGTTTAGATTTGATTGACCTCTCATTCGACTAATAAGAGCCTTGAATTGGGTTTCTGAAACCTTGAAGAACCAATGACTGAAAACCTAGCAAGAAGGACCCGCCTACCAATGACTGCGAATACAACGAGCCAATTGAAGCAGAGAAGGTCGACGATTGAAAGCGTGCGTCCCGTGCGTAAAATCTGTTTTGTGTAAGCCGCTGTGTGTAACGGTAGCGTTTGCCAGTCTTTTTTTATTACTACTGTTCTTATTTGTTTTGAAAAATTGTTCGCCAAAACCACAATCATGGAAGTGCAAAACCGCAATAATGGAATCATGGTTTGACTGGGTCGCGTGACCAGAACCACGAGTCGTAACAAGAGGATCAGCTTCATGTTCGTCTGACAATGAGGAACAGATGTTCGCCAGCGACACTGCTGTTGTGGACAGGTAAGTGTTATAAGCTAAATTATTCTTTATCACCGAAAATAGTAATAAAAATGACTTTTGACCGATCGGTAAATTACAACTGTGCGTCATTGCCACATGACGGACCGTTTTTTTGTGTGCCAAGCTCCTCTGTAGCGGGGGGGGGGGGGGAGTTGTTATCCTCTACATTGCAGATATTTTAGTATAATTTTTAGTGCACTGTAGGTTATTTTTTCTTGTAAAAAAAAGGCCACACATTTTTTAGGTGGCATGCTTCTTTGTATGTGGGGGGCTTGTTTGTTCATTCATTCATTCATGAATGAATAAACAACCCCCCCCCCACACACACACAGCCCTGAGTGTCACCTTTCATTAGAGCCCAAGATCAAGCTTTATATTGAATCATTCAAAAGTTATAGACGTTTTTCCAAACTGTGCCATTTGGCACAATTTGGCATAGTTCAAAAACGCCTGGGAACAACCTGAGAAAAAAGCTGTGTAATATATTCATTTTTTGTGGTATTGTTACAAAATTTTGACCTCAGCTGGATAACACTTGGTTCTACATTTCTGTTGCATTTTCCAGCCCGTATCTGACAGCTGTGTGTTATTTGCAAGCATTTGTATCTAAAAAAATACCCAGGTGAACTTTATTTTCTTCAAGTTCAGTATGTTTAGATGACTGTTACTCAGTGGCAGGAGCACTTAGAGAGATTATGGCTGTTTTGCCAAAAAATTCAAAGTATTTTCTTTTAAATGAGACCAACCCCATGAAGATGCTGCAAAGGGTTGAAGAACAGCTTTTGATTTACTTTGGGAACGTTATTTTTAGGCGTTTTTAGGGAAATTGACCAGAGTGCAAGGGGTTAAATATTAGGTCTCTAACTTCTAAGTCTCTTCTGGTTCATGATCTATTAATCGATCATCAGATCGATCTACTATCCCTCACAGAGACCTGGCTTGGGCAAGATGATTATGTTGGTCTGAATGAATCAACTCCCTCTGGGTATTTAAACTGTCATAACCCCAGAGGTTCTGGTCGTGGTGGTGGAGTGGCGGCAATTTTCCATTCTAAATTACTAGTTAATGTTAAGCAAAAATTATGTTTTAATTCCTTTGAAGGTTTGGTCCTCAGTGTGAGGCTTGTTGGCAATCTTGGCTTGAACCCAATTCTCTTTGCCATAGTTTTATCGTCTTCCCTCGGCCTGTTCAGAGTTTCTATCTGAATTTGCCGAATTTTTAGCTGATTTAGTACTGAAATCCGAGAATAATTATTGTAGGGGACTTTAATATAAATGTTGATGTAGACAGTGAGTGTCTTAATAAGGCATTCAATTCAATTTTAGACTCAATGGGGTTTTCCCAGAAAGTAAAAAATTCTACCCATCATTTCCACCATATATTGGACCTTGTTTTGACTTATGGTATAGATATCAAAAATCTGGTAGTGTCTCCTCATAATCCTGTACTGTCTGACCACTGTCTGTTAATTTTTGATTTCATTATCTCTGATCACTTGTTTCCTAAAGAAAAATACTACTACAGCAGATGTCTTTCTGATGACGTTGTTGCCAAGTTTTTACAGATTGTCTCTTCTATGCCATGGGTCAACACAACAGAAACAACAGAAATAAAGATGGAGAGTCTGCTCCATTCATGATTGATAGCATGGTTGATAGTGTTACAGCTTCTCTGCATCGGACTCTAGATTTGGTAGCCCCTTTAAAAAAGAAAAAGTCTAACCAGAGATTTCTAACCCCTTGGTTTAACTCATAAACTCGTGGCTTAAAATGGAAAACTCGTCAATTGGAAAGGAAATGCCTTTCAACTAATTCAGATGAATTCTACTTAGCGTGAAGAAATCATTTCTTAACTCCTTGAACTCAGTGAATTCCGCGGGCGGTCACCTCTCTGCATCTTAGTGCGTCTCAGTGCGCACTGAAAAAAAAAAGCTGTATTTCCGGTCTTCCAGTACAGACACAGCCTTGTTACAACCTGAGAAAAAAGCTGTGTAATACTGTATATTCATTTTTTGTGGTATTTTTACAAAATTTTGACCTGAGCTTGAAAACACTTGGTTCTACATTTCTGTTGTGTTTTTCAGCCCGTATCTGACAGCTGTATGTTATTTGCAAGCATTTGTATCTAAAAAAACACCCAGGCGAACTTTCTTGTTACTCAGTGGCAGGAGCACTTAGAGAGATAATGACTGTTTTGCCAAAAAATTCAGAGTGTTTTCTTTTAAATGAGACTAACCAATCCCATGAAGATGCTGCAAAGGGTTGAAGAACAGCTTTTGATTTACTTTGGGCATGTTATTTTTAGGCATTTTTAGGGAAGTTGAACAGAGTTCAACAGGTTAAACTACGTATAAAAAATCTCTTAGAAAAGTTAGATCAAGCTATTACTCTGCATTAATAGAAGCGAACAAGAATAACCCCAGGTTTCTCTTCAACACTATAGCCAGGCTTATAAACAGCCAGGACTCGGTCAATCCTCGCATCCCTTCTGAGCTTTCTAGTCAGGACTTTCTGAACTTTTTCAATCTTAAAATTTTATTTATTAGAGATGAAATCAGTCAGATTCTTCCTACCGTAAACTCAAACACATTAAATACTACAACTCCCTCAATTGATATCTGCTTAGATAAGTTTACTCCAATCGACCTCTTAGAGTTGGACAAAATAATTTCCTCATCTAAGTCTTCATCTTGCCTTTTGGACCCTATTCCTTCCAGGTTATTTAAAATTATCTTCCCAATTACTGGTAGCCGTATTCTTCTTATAATTAATTCTTCTTTAACTCTGGGTTATGTACCACTGGCTTTTAAAACTGCTATAATTAAACCCTTACTCAAAAAACCGACACTCGATCCAGGAGTTTTGGTTTTATTATCGACCAATCTCTAATTTGCCTTTCATTTCAAAAATCTTGGAAAGAGTTGTTGCTGCGCAATTATTTGACCATTTGCAGGGAGTTGGTTTGTTTGAGGTGTTTCAGTCTGGGTTCAGAGCTCATCACAGCACTGAAACTGCCTTAGTGAAGGTCACTAATGACCTCCTGATCGCATCTGATAATGGACTTGTCTCTGGTCTTGTTCTTTTAGATCTCAGTGCAGCCTTTGACACTATCGATCATGCCATTCTAATTGATAGATTAGAACACTTTGTTGGACTAAATGGAACTCCGTTGCAGTGGTTTAGATCTTATTTGTCCCATAGATTTCAGTTTGTTCACATCAATGATGAATTTTCTTCCAACTCTAAGCTCAGTCACGGAGTTCCACAGGGATCTGTGTTAGGCCCTACTTTTTTTAGTTTATATATGCTCCCGTTAGGCAATATCATCAGAAAGCACTGTATACATTTTCACTGTTACGCAGACGACACACAACGATACCTGTCATTGAAGCCCGATGATTGTAATCAATTAACCAAGTTAGATGCCTGTCTTAAGGACATCAAAGTTTGGATGACTTGTAATTTTTCTACTATTAAACTCTGATAAGACTGAAGTCATTCTTGTTGGCCCAAAACACCTTAGAAATTCCTTCTCAAATTATGCCCTTAATTTAGATGCCGCCACTCTCACTCTGAATAGTTCTGTGAGGAACCTTGGAGTTATTTTTGATCAAGATTTGTCCTTTAATTCACATATTAAAATTGTTTCTAAGACAGCCTTCTATCATCTGCGCAATATTGCCAAGATCAGGAGCATCTTGTCTCTGAATGATGATGAGAAACTGATTCACGCCTTTGTCAGCTCTCGATTATTGTAATTCGTTATTATCTGGTTGTCCTAAAGTATCCTTAAAAAATCTTCAATTGATTCAAAATGCTGCTGCTAGAGTTTTAACTGGTTCTAGAAACTGGTTTTTAGAACCATTTTTTTTTTCCGGTTCTGGTTCCGCCGGACCGGCGGCGCCACACAAGTTGGCTGCCTTTTGCAACTGCCTTTTTTTAATCTTCCTTCTTCTTTCTACACCTTTCACTCTATATATATATATCACGGACACACAGATCGCCCCAAAGGTCTCCCGAGTCGGCGGACGGAGCCTCTGTTTACAGCAGGAGATGATACAGCAGGGAAGAGCTAGCTAGCACTCAACCACCACCCGGTGCTAATGAAGAAACTCGACATACCGGGGAACTGTAGTGAAAACGACGCGGGTGCCGGGCTGGAGTTTAGGCGGCGTGCAAGAAATATAAGACAGAATAATAAAGAGCGATGGCAAGAACCAAGCAGACCGCCCATAATCTACTGGAGGAAAAAGCCCCCCAGGGAGCAGCTAGCCACTAAGGCTGCTCGGAAAAGCGCTCTGGCTACCGGCGGAGTGAAGAAGCCTCACTGTTACAGGCCCGGTACCGTGGCTCTGAGAGAGATCCGTCGCTACCAGAAATCCACGGAGCTGCTCATCCGTAAGCTGCCCTTCCAGCGCCTGGTGAGGGAGATCGCTCAGGACTTCAAGACCGATCTGCGCTTTCAGAGCTCCTCCGTCATGGCTCTGCAGGAGGCAAGCGAGGCCTACCTGGTGGGTCTCTTCGAGGACACCAACCTGTGCGCCATCCACGCCAAGAGGGTCACCATCATGCCCAAAGACATCAAGCTGACCCGCCGCATCCGCGGAGAGAGAGCTTAGACTTAGACTAGACATTCACCAACCACATTGCTCCGCACTGTGTGTCTATATACAGTGGTACCTCTACTTACGAATTTAATTCGTTCCGGAAGAATTCTCGTAACGTGAAAAATTCGTAAGTAGAGGCGCGTTTTTACATGTAAATGCCGTAATCCGTTCCAAGCCCCCAAAATTCGGGCATAAATTTTTTATAAATCGTAAAAACGCATCAAAACATGTAACAAATACATGTTACAATTAGATTACTGCACAATAAACATAAAATGAGAGTTTAAAATGAGAGAAAGAATAATAAAAGAGAATAATAAAAGAGAAAGAATAATAAAAATTATGTTCATTTACCCTTTAACTGCTATCGTCGTCGACGTTGTCACCTTTTGCCTTCTTTGGTTCATGTTCTGATCCAAGGACGTTTGCTTTTGTCGGCTTGTAAGTGCTTCGTTTTGTTTTAATACCGTGCTGATCGTTGATGTATTACGGCCATATTCTTTGGCGAGATCAACCAAACGCATAAAGTTTTGGAAAAAAAAAAAAAACTTCGTGGCCAATGGGATACCAGGAAGATGCTAGGCGATAGCCAATGGCAGAGCAGCTACAGGTATGTTTACGTTCGGTAAACTACGGAAGCTGCGAGGAGCGCGTACTTTTTTGCCTTTCGTATCCTGAAATTTCGTTCGTAACTAGAGGCAATATTTTCCCGTTGAGGCGTCTCGTAACCTGAAAATTCCGTATGTAGAGACGTTCGTAAGTAGAGGTACCACTGTATATATATATTTATAGTAATATGTACATATGTATACTAGCTGTTCTTGTTTTTTCTTGCCTTCTGATTGTTGCTCTGAGTGCTGCTATCCCTGTGCTGTTGCAATCCTGGAATTTCCCCATTGTGGGACTAATAAAGGCTTATCTTATTTTATCTCCCCGGTTCTGTCCTCCCTTCATTGGCTTCCCATAGAATTTAGGATCAAGTTTAAAATCCTTCTTCTTACTTTCAAAGCTCTTAATAATCAGGCCCCCCAGTATATAAAAGATCTTATATTACCTTACCATCCTAATAGAGCATTATGCTCCCAAAATGCTGGCTTACTTGTGGTGCCCACAATCTCCAAAAGTACAGTGGGAGGCAGAGCCTTCTGCTACCAAGCTCCTTCTCTCTGGAACCAGTTACCACTCTGGGTCCGGGAGTCAGACTTGGTCTCTGTTTTTAAGAACAGGATAAAATCCTTCCTTTTTAATACAGCTTACGTTTAAGGAGGGATTGTCTCTTAAAACCACTTTTGTTCTGTTATTTGATCCATACTGCTGGTTGACCTCCAATAATGTACTTGGCATCTTACTGTTATGTTTTTTTGTGGCGCCACGAGACGGCTTCTGTTGTGATGTGGTGCAGTATAAATAAAGCTGAATTGAATTGAATTAAATGAATACATGTATAGTACATTGTTGATGCAGAGAATATATATTTATACAGTATCTACATGTATATATACAGTAAATCCATGTATTTCTCCATGTAACCTTGTGACTACATTATTTTAATTGCTTTTAATCCTAGATCAAGTTTGTTTTGGCTTAAAAATGCATCATAATTGTTAAACATATCTTATTATACCTAACTCAGTACTGTTTACCTGCTGAAATATATATTTTACAGCGAATATAACCCCATAGCAACAATATGGCACCTGGTGATCAATTTTTGGCAGCTGATCACTTTTTGTCACGCCACCACAGACTCAGTGCTGCTGGAGCAGGTACATCCCATGATGTCTCAACAGCCTCTCTGTGATTTTCACACAGATTAGAGCAATGTGTTGCACAGGAAGCTAAACGTTTCTGCAGACATTCTAAAGTTTTGCAACCACTGCGCATTTGTGAAGCTGGGGTGACACCCCATCACTGGAGGCTCGGTTGAATGACCACACCCATGGTTTGAAGTGATAATTTTGCCACAAGAGCCATCTGAAACACACACAGCATACATATTTTAATACCTAATAGTGATAACTTGCCGACATTACAATGTATTATGGCAGACTTAGCTGTAGCTTAACTGTAGCAAACTAGAATTACCAATCATTAGCTTACCTTCATATGTGATCTAGTTCATATCCTCAAGTCTTCAGCTTTATACTGCTCCATGGCTTCCTAAACTCTCCAGCACTTTTCCAGAGTGTTTCGTCTTGCCACCTGTAGCCTTCTTTGGCTCTCCTTTTTTGCCTTTACTCTGACAAAAAGCCAGAGACCGAGCAGTACGTATACCATCGCCTTGTAATCCTCCATCTTGTGTTTTGCTTGTGTCACGTGTTTTACATCATGGGAGTGTTGGGCCGCCTTGCTGTAAAAAAATCCCACCCACCTCAGGCAGTACTCAGCTGTAATGGAAAACAAAGCAAGCTAAGTTGAGTAAAGCTGAGGCGAGGTGAGTCACGCTAAGTAAGTACTAGTGGAAAAAGGGCTCTAGAAAGCTGAAGATAAACTTCATCTTTTAGCATGACAATGACCCAAAGCACACATCCAAATCAACAAAAGAATGACATCACCAGAAGAAGATTGAGGTTTTGGAATGGCCCAGCCACAGTCAAGACCTGAATCCGATTGAACATCTGTGGGTTGATCTGAAGAGGGCTGTGCACAGGAGATGCCCTTGCAATTTGACAGATTTCGAGCATTTTTTAAAAGAAGAGTGGGCAAATATTGCCACATTAAGATGTGCCACGCTGATAGTCCAACCCAAAAAGACTGAGTGCTGTAATAAAAGCCAAAGGTGCTGCAACAAAGTATTAGTTTAAGGATGTGCGTATTTATGCAACCAGGTTATTGTAAGTTTTTTATTTTTCCCCTTAAAAGATTTCAGTTTGCTTTTCAATGGGCTTGTACAGGTTATAGGTCACATTAATGTGGGAAAAAGTTTTGAAATGATTTATCTTGGTCTTATTTTTTTTTCATCACAAAAACCTGACATTTGAACAGGGGTGTGTAGACTTTTTATATCCACTGTATATGGTGCAGGCACATTTTAAGTTCTGTCTGATGTTATGTGTTTGCTAAGTTCAGGTATGTGTTATTGTTCAGTAATTCTCTGTTGTCTGAGGTACCCTGAATGCACCGCAGGGCTGCCAGGTATGGCAGAAGTGGATGAGAGTGACAGAACTTCCTCAGCTGCTGGTTAAAAAACAAGAGCATTTTGAGGCAAGTGCAATATCCCCCACCTCCATTTTCTTTGGAGATCCCAGTACTTACTAATGGAAAGCAGTTTTAAACTTTTCAATATAATTACTGTGGCAAAACCAAATTATGATAAGCCCATCATCCATGAACATACAACAAAGTATACAACCCATAGTTGTAGGTCAGGATCCCGAGGTGAACCCGTGTAGCAAGTTTGGTGACCCTAGAGAGCTTTACATGTTCTATAGTAAGAGATCATAGGGAGTGCCAACCTTGACCTTTTGACCCCAAACCCATCGTCAGAGGTCAGGATCCCAAGGTGAACCTGTGTAGCAAGTTTGGTGACCCTAGCTTTCTTTGTTGTTGATATAGTTTATAAGCCATTTTGATGTTGATCTTTGACCTTGTGATCCCAAAACAATAGTCACACTTCAGGGTCACAGGATGAACCTGTGTACCAAGTTTGATGACCCTAACTTTACTTGTACGATAATAAAGCATAGGTAATGTTCAGTGTTGGGAGCAACCCATTACTTTGTAACGCGTTACTGTAACGGCACTACTTTTGCAGTAACGTGTTGTGTAACAAAATTAGTTTAAAAATTCAGTAATGCGTTAGTTACTGAAATTTGATCAGATGCATTACTCGCATTATTTGTTTTATTAATATGGATAGATATTTTTAGCACAAACAAACTGACCCTACCATAGCTGGTGCAGCTGTCAGTCTCCTCTGCGGGTCAGTTTCCTGTCCTGGCACAGCTCACGCCACAGCCCGGTAGGAAGAAATGCTGTGGCAGTGGCAACTTCTCATATCGAGCCCTGATTGCCTGTTGTCCCAGCGGTGAGTAGCCCCCAACAGCTCCTACCTCTGTGGTTGAACATGAGTATTTTTTGAGCAAGAAGCTCGCATTTAATGTCCACATTAAATGCGTTTAAAGTTTTCTTATGTACAGAGAAAAAGTGACTGTGATTTGTTGCAGTAAAGTACAGCTTCTTCTAAGTGGTGAACTTTCATTTATCTGTGCTTTCTATTTTATCTCATTCATGTACATGCTGTGATATGCAACTGCTTCATGGAAGTAAATCCTCTAAATATGCATTTAGAATGGGCTGGTCCAGAGGTGTCAAACATATGGCTCGTGGGCCAAAAACGGCCCACCAGGGGGTCCAACATTTTCTCTGTGAATTTACAGCTTTATTTCTAGCAAATTTCTGACTTTCTCCTGATTACAATAGTTTATGTAAATTTGAGACATTTTTTTCTTTGTAAGATAAGACTTTTTTCTCATCAGTTTTCCTTTTTTTTGATGAGAACAAGGGGCCCTTGATCTTGCTGTGTGTGCAAGATGATTTAAATATGCATTTAAAAGTAAAGTGAAAGTTACTTTTCCAAGAAACTAGCTACTTTAATCATGTAGTAACTCAAAAGTAACTCAGTTACTTTTGAAAAAAGTAACTTGTAACTGTAACTAGTTATTATTTTTTAGTAACTTGCCCAACACTGGTAATGTTCAGCTTGACCTTTGACCTTTTGACCCCAAACCCATAGTCAGAGGTCAGGATTAAAAGATGAACCTGTGTACCAGGTTTGGCGGCCCTAGCTTTAGGTGTTGTACAGTAATAAGGCATAAGAAATGTTAACCTGGAGCTCTGACCTTTTGACCCCAAACCCACAGTCAGAATTCAGGATCCCAAGGTGAATCGCTATACCAGGTTTGATGGCCCTAGCTTTACTCATTTTATAGCAATAGTAAATGTAGCATTTACCATAGTGCAACTGCAAAGTTGACTTTGAACCTTTGACCCCTTGACCCCAAACCCCTACTTAGGTAAGGGTGCAAGTCATCCAAGATGTGTATTAGATACAACTACTGTATCGATTTGAAAAGCCTACATCATTTCTTTCAGTAGTTACTGGGTTCAGAAGATTTACGGGAAATCTGACCTGACCTTTGACCTCAAGGTCATCTGATGAGTGAAACTGCAATATGCGCATCATCACACTATACCAAACCATGGTACCAGTTTCAAAGCAATCAGAACAAAACTGTAGGAGGAGCTGATTTCACAAGACAGTTACTGTCTATGAAGTGAGGTGAAATAGGAGGTCATAGGTCAGGGGCTACAACTCCTGCAAAAATTATCTGATCAGAACCAAATTGCAATATGCGCATCCCCGGTGTATATCAAACCATGGTACCAAGTTTCAAAACAATCACACCAAAACTGTAGGAGGAGTTGATTTCATAAATGTGGGATGGATGGACGGACTGACTGACCCATAACATAATTCCCCTTCGGTCTTCGCCCAAAGGGCTCTAAGACTCCTTTGGGCTTCGACCGGTGGAGGATAAACGAACAAAACGTATGGATCTCTTGCACAATGTAGAGTGACGTACTTCCACAATGCAGTCCTCCTGTAGCTCCGGTTCCGCTTCCATTATATTTCCCCATTCCCTGGTGCTTTCTTGTCAAAAAATCAATTTTATCACTTTCACTTACCATTGTACATATTGGAAAAGTGTGTGGGCAGATCGTTTTTTTCTTTATAAAGTCTGTGTTTCACATTTTGATCATTTTTGTAAGCACACTGAGTGGTCACCCAGTTAACTTAGCACAGCACAGCTATCATCTTGTTTATGTCTGTGCCATTGTGTAATGGACACGTATTGTGCAAAGTCCTTAAACAACCTCATTCACGTTCATTTGAATCCATGCAATGTTATTAGAAGTGAGTCAATGTTTATTACGAGTTTATTACAATGTTTATTGCAACTACACATTTATCTCTCACCTCAACCATTTTCAGAAAAAGGTTTCGCTTTTTATTTTTGAAGATATAGGCAAAACTTTAACATCTGGAAGTGTCTTGAACAGACTAGCAGCCCACTCATCAGGAGTTGTGGTGACCAATCATATGCAAGCCCTGCAGGTCAGGAGTGTGGCGACCAATCACGTGCAAGTTCTGCAGGTTGCTAATTAGAATATTCATAGATCGCACATATTTACTGTAAGTAGGTGAAAGATTTAAAATCTCTTTCCAAGCACATCTAAAGCAATGAAAGCTTTTTTTATGGGTAAAAAGCCACAATATACTATTTTGGGCAATACACATTTGTTTTTGTGGTGGTTTTAGAGCCGCCGAAGTTCACTTTAAGAGAAGTGAGGTAACAACTGGGGGGGTCGTACATATGTTTCAGTGAGTTTCACAGGTCTATTACAGCCCATGCAGTGGTATTTGGAATGGCTGAGATATAAACAAGACGATAGCTGTGCTATGCTAAGGTTACTGGGTGAACTATTAAACGGCTCAGTATGGCTGCAAAAACGATCAAAATGTGAAAGTGATAAAACTAATTTATTGATGAAAAAGCACCAGGGAATGGGAAAATGAAAGCAGAACCAGAGTTGTGGGACGACCATAATGTGGAAGTAAGTCACTCTACATTGTGCAGGAGGTCCATTGCTATCAATATAAAAATCATAGATAAATGTCCTGTCAGTGGCAAAATGGAAGGTCATGGTCAAAGAAAAGGAGGAGCAGAGAGGGAGAAAATTAAAAGTTAAACGGCCGTCACCACAGCTACAGCAAATTGCAGTAAAATCACCAAGATGTTTAGAGCCAAAACTGCAGGTCAAAAAAATAGACTTTTACATAGGGTAAGGAAGCTTCTGTGTAGTTATTTCCTTTATTTTCCAATCATTATATTTGTGTTATTGATGTAGTTTTATTTTATTTTTTCCTCTGTGTGACTCGTTGCAAAACTCCTTATAGTGGGCATTCAATAATAATCCAAATAATTTTTACAAAATAAATCCACACATCATGAGTAAATATTATAGAAAACATATTTTTTGCTTGCAGGTTAAAGTCATACTGCAGCTTAGCTCTGTCAACCTATTTTTATATAGTGTTTTCAAGTGTGTGCAAATTTTTATTATTTAAGTATATTTCTATTCTATTTTTTAATCACTGTGCTTCTTCTTGCTGTTCTAATGTGTAAATTTTCTGGGCAGGGATTTTTTTTAAAGGTGTTTAAACCTTTAAATTGTTTTACGTGGAAAGATGAACTACTGTGTAACAAAATGGGGCTTACATGGCAACGCATGCAATCACCATAATTGTTCAGCATAATCCTATACAGTATGATTACAACAGCCCCTGGCTCTGCAAGAGTGCATCTGGACTTAACAGTTATAGGAGCCGCATTTTCATATTTAAGTCCTTAGATATTTATTTCAAAGCATTTTTATAATAGTTTTTTTTAACAGAACAATTATGTGAAAATTGTTCTTACATTTCTTTTACATTCTTAAACAAGTACATACCCCATTTTCAGAAGAGCTGGGCCACTTTCTAAAAATGCAATTTAGAAAAGGATTTCTTTTCATTCATTGTACCAGCTGTGTGTGCGTGAGTGTACTGGACTGTCAGAGGCATTGGTACCCACAATACTGTATAATGCTAGAGGAAATACTGCTGATTTTTTTCCAGGAACTGAACATTTTTGTGGCATCATAGAAATTCAGAATTTAATATTTCAGTTATAATACTGTATCTTATTTTGAACCTTCATGTAGCCTATGAAACAATATTATGATTTTTTTTTCCCCCCTCTGGGACATATATTTAGCCATTGGCTGAATGTAAACAGCAGTCAGCTAAACTGAAAAAATGGCTTTTGTTTTTCTGAAAATGTGGAGAAGTAATCATCAGCAGCAGTGCTACTTGTCCAGAAGCTGCAGAGTTCAGAGTCAGACAGAGCAGGAACCTTCAGGTACAACTCAGAACCACAGTCCTAAATATGTAGGGATGCTGTTAGTTAGAATGTAATCAGGGTGCATAGAATTACTGACTGCTCAAGAAGTACAGGTTTAAGTTTTGTTATTTACATTTTTTTTTATTTCATTCTGCAGAGCGACAAAATGTGCAGAGATAGGGAGAGAGGTCCAGATGAGAAAATGATTAATTAAAAAAAAAAGTTTGATGCCATCAATATGGTGGTTTAAAAATGTAGCAGTGACAGTTTCTGATTTGTAACAACAGGGTGGCTTGGGATGGAGTCAAACTGCCGGCTTGAATTTTTATCCCAAACCGTACCTGCTCACAACATAATCCCCCTTTGGTCTTCAACCGATGCAGAAAAACATGCACAGTAAGAATATGGAATTTATTTTGCAATTTTTAAATTTTCACCCCACTCTCTTACACACATATGCTTTCTGTATATGCATATGGAGTTATATTTATGTCAGGCAGTTATGACATATCCAGGTCTTGGACTTTAGAGCCTGCCTGAGGCCAACACACTTCCCATCATACCACTCCAGACATACATCACAACCAACAGATAGTTCATCATTTAGTGGCTTATCACATGACTTGCAAAGCCACTGACCCTTTGATCTTAGGTGCTCGACAAGAGATGTGACCCCTTGCCAACCTGATGTTGTAAAGTATTTTTGCACACGTTTTAGATCTACCCGTTCATCATCAGTTAATATCATTGATGCAGTTTTGGCTGAGCGTAGACTAGTCCTTGGCAATAAGCAGTCATCACTGAGGGCCCTCTGCACATCACCCTCATCTGCAACCAGCCAGGTAAGTATGGCTAAAAAATACAAAAGAACAATTTACCAACTGAGAAGATGGAACGCAGACATCATTCATCAGCATGCAATAACAAAGCATTGTCTGAATTTTTTTTTCATCAGTTTCAGAATTATTTACCCTGAATTGAATACTTGGCTTTTGCACATTGGGAAGTTTTTTTTTTTTTTTAGCAATAAACACTCACCTTGGTCTTTTTCATTTGGTGATTGTTTGCAGAAAGGTACAGGTCTGCCAGTCATTCGTGCCCTCTTCTTTGGCAAACCAATCATTGTCATTTCTACTCCCTTAGGACATCCCCGTTTTGGCATCCGAGGAGGCATCTTCACTATAAAAATATATGATGCATCATAATTACCACTGAGAATAACAGTAACAATACTCATGACAACAGCAACTACTAATTATTATATTCTAATCAGTGGTGATCAGCACATTGAAACTGTGTCAACTTTAACAGCAGGTGAACATACCCATATCCAGGTTTGGTTGCATGGAAGCATCAGGGTCAGAGCTTGTACTAGGGATGGACAGGCCAGAAACTGGATCATTACTAGGTTCTGGAGCTGGATCAGCAATGGGACTGATTGGAGGGACTGCAGATTGGCCAGAAGCTGAAACAGGACTCAGTCTTTGGGCTAAATCAGTAATGAGACTGGAGGGGTGAGCAGTAGGACTGGACGGTTGTGTGGAGTGTGGAGGCGGTGGACTGTCCAGAAGAATGGGCATTGTCGGTGCTTCCTGGATAGGCAGACTGTCATCGAAAGCTGGTGGCGGACTTAACACGACAGCAGTTGGTGGAGCCATGAGTACAGGAGTTACAAAATTTGAGATATTCAGGTCTGGTAAGACCAAAAAATCTTGCATATTGTCATCAATCAAGGTGTCATTATTATCCACTCCTGAGACAGCCATATAACATCCATCAGCCCACAATTTCTCCAAACCCTGAAAAACAAGTAAAACAAAATTATATCCACATGCATATACAGTCATGCGAAAAAATCTGGACACCCCTTTAAATATTCAGTTCTTTATAAAGAAATTTTCACATATCTATGGCTAACCTTGTTTTTGTTTTTATTTGCATTTTTACCTCCACCAAGGAGGTTATGTTTTCATCGGCGTTGGTTTGTCTGTCTGTCTGTCTGTTAGCAAGATAACTCAAAAAGTTATGGACGGATTTTCATGAAATTTTCACACATTGTCAGAAATGCGGTATCCTACAGATGATTAGATTTTGGTGGTGATCCGGATCATCGTCCACAAGAAAACCGCCATTACGCAAAATGCCATTTTCGTGAATAACTACTAAACCACTAATCCTATCATTGTCAATCCAATTGCTTGTCATATGTTTTCATGGTCAAGGAATCTGAAAATGTACACACAAACACTGTATGGGGGGAACTGTGGCGCTAAACCGCCATTACGGAAAATGCCATTTTCGTCAGTAACTACTGAACCACTAATCCTATCATTGTGAATCCAATTGCTAGTCATATGTTTTCATGGTCAAGGAATCTGAAAACGTACACACAAACACTGTATGGGGGGAACTGTGGCACTTGGCGGAGGTCTGCGCTCTCAGAGTGCTTTTCTAGTTTAACATTTATTTTAGTCATTTTAAGTGGGAATGAATGTGGGGGTGTCCTAAAAAGATGGGGGGTGTCCTAATTTATTCCTCACTATTCGTTTAGAATTACATTTTACAGAAAATTTGAAAAGTTTTTAATTCATTTTTAATTGTTTAGTTGTATTATATGAATCTCCCAGTATTTTTAACACTGATATTAAATATCCATATGTCAAATATGTTAAAAAAAAAAAATCACACAAGCTTATATAGGGTGTCCTAATTTTTTCACATGACTGTATACATGCAACACCTTTATAACAACTCAATTCAAATTTTATCACTACTGGATCACACCCACCTCCAAACACTGCAGCAGAATTTCGAACTGCTCTCCCGTAGCCTCACTCACTAATCCCGCAAGACGCTGACAGATCCTGTGAGCCTGCTTGTATTTCTCGATCTGAGGCAATGGTTGAGGACAGCCTGGAAATGTAAGAACTCTCGATTTCAGTGAGGATTAAATGAAACTTTTGTTTTATAAACATATTTTCAAAATTCTATTTTATTGAATTTCATTATTTGCCCTGCTGAAAATAATCTAATCAAGAACCCACATACCTGACACTTGAGATACTGCGAGTGTGGGCTCAACAGGGTCAGCAGTTTCTGCACGAGAGAATACAGGGTGACGATCCATGAAGTATGACTTCACCCAGCGTTTAGCAACAAGCTCCTCATCATACAAGTCAACTCCCTCAAGTTGCCTCTTGCTGAATATATGTTTACAGGGAAGAGACATAGTTTTCCAGAAGCCACATACACAGCTGCGGCATGTTGTTTCGGCTGGAATATTCTCAGTTGTTGCCGACAGCTGGCCATCAAGGAAGCTGAAAAAATAATACAATTATGATATACAGTTGAAACTAGATATTTACATACAGTGTGTCAAAAGACACAACCTTTTTTCCCCTCACTGTCTGACATTAAATCAAATTAAACTTCTGTTTTAGGTCAGTTAGGATTACCAAAATGATTTTTATTTGCCAAGTATTCTTTAGAGAATCTTTTATTACCATCTTCAAAGTCAGAAGTTTGCATACATTTCCTTAGTATTTGGTAGCACTGTATTTAAACTATATGACTTGGGTCAGACGTTTTGGGTATCCTTCCACAAGCTTCTCACAATAGTTTGCTGGAATTTTGGTCCATTCCTCCTGACAGAACTGCTGTAACTGAGTCAGGTTTGTAGGCTGCCTTGCTCACATACGTCTTTTCGGCTCTGCCCAAAAATTTTCTATGGGATTGAGATCAGGGCTTTGTGATGGCCACTGCAAAACATTGACTTTGTTGTCCTTAAGCTACTTTGTAACTAATTTGGTAGTAAGCTTCGGGTCATTATCCATTTGGAAGACCCACTTGCGCCCAAGCTTTAACTTCTTGACTGATGTCTTGAGATGTTTCTTCAATATGTCCACATAATGTTCTTTCCCCCTCAGGCCATCTATTTTGTGAAGTGCACCAGTCCCTCCTGCAGTACCCCCCCCCCCCCCCCCCCCAACAACAAGATGCTGCCACCCCCATACTTCACAGTTGGGATGGTGTTCTCAGGCTTGCAAGCTTCCCCCTTTTACCTCCAAATGTAACAATGGTCATTATGGCCAAACAGTTCAATTTTAGTTTCATCAGACAGGAAATGTCTCCAAAATTAAGGTCTTTGTCCCTGACGTTTTTTATGTTGCTTTTGGCATAATGCCTTCTTCCTCACTGAGTAGCCTTTCAGCCCATGTCGATAGAGCACTCATTTCACTGTGGATAATGACTCTTTTACCAGCTTCAGCCAGCATCTTCACAAGGGCTTTTGCTTTTGTTCTGGGATTGATACACACATTTCACAACAAAACAATCTCTGAGACACAGAACCGGTCTCCTGTCTGAGCAGTATGATGGCTGGACATTCCCATGGTGTTTATACTTGCATATAATTGTTTGAACAGATGAACGTGGCACCTTCAGGCATTTGCAAATTGTACCCAAGGATGACCCAGCCATGTGAAGGTCCCCAGTTCTCATTCTGATATTGGTGTACATAAACTTTTCATTTTGAAGAAAGTAATAAAAAAAATCTCTAAAAAAATTATTTAGCAAATAGAAATAATTTTGGTAATCATAACTGACCTAAAACAGGAAAAGTTTAGTATGATTTAATGTCAGACAGTGAGGAAAAAAAGGTTATGTCTTTTTTATACAGTGTATGTAAACTTCTGGTTTCAACTGTAAATATAAATATATAAATTAACAGAACAAAGTCAACTGCAAATTAAATTTATATGTTACACTATGCAGTACTCACCAAAGTGCAAATGGTGTCAGTAGACGACTGTATTTATCTTGTGGGGAATCAGAAGTGTGGGAGGTTATTGCAGACTTCTGAACAATGCCCAGTGCACTGTGGTTTTGTTCTGTCTCATAGACTGACAGTACAGCCTTCAAATTGATGAAGAATGAAACTATTCCACTGCATCTTGTCATCACACTCTTCAGTTTCAGGATCAGGTATTCCACTCTGTTGTTGGTGCTAATGAGAAAGTTCACACACTGTGACTTGAGGCCCTCTACCCATTGTTCACGTATGTTGTGCCACTGAGAATGAAAATAGTCCATCACGGGCTTGATATTTAGCTGACACAGTTTACCATAGATCTGTTGATACTCCTCCTCATTTTTGGCATAAACTAGCTTCTGCATGATTTCCAACACAGTCAGTCTCTGTTTGGCTTTGATTCCCATTTTTTCTGTAGTGATCTCACGCCGAAACATCCTCAATGTGTGAAAAAGACAGATCTGCAACTTTGCATGGGGTATCTTCTCTGACATGACATCCCTCTCCACCATGTCTTTGTCAGCCATGATGCATTTGATGCCTTGAGTGTCATTGTGCTTGATGAAGATATCAGTTAGGGCAGATACAGTTTGTTTGTCCTCACATGTCACAAGCCATAAAGATATCACATGACTCTCACCGTTTCCATCAATTACCATCAACACATAGAGTGGCATTCTGAGATCATTCAATTTGTAAGTTGCATCAATCAGCATGATTTCCGGATATGCTGCATGTGTTTGTCGCATTTTAGCATCCTGGTAATATATTCCTCTCAGTTCATTTTCATCATTCACCACGATTTCCGTGATGCTGTTGGACTCTTTTTTCATCTCTTCAAGCAATGTTCGAAGATCATTCTCCAAGTGACTGGGCTTATGTGCTGCAGCAGCATTATGCAAGTCTTTCTTGGTAACCACTTGGCCAGTGGAGTACATTATATCCTCCTGTATCAACTTCTTGCTGGCCTTCACCTGCAGTATCTTGTTCACCTCCCTTCTTACTGTACCATCGACACATCTCTGTTTTGGTAGATGCTTATATGTTGTCTGCAATGAAACAATTAACAAATTGTATATAATTTTTTTTCAATATGATCTTAAATCACATCTACATGACAGATTGACAATCACCATGACAAACACCATAACATGCTACACAGATCCCACAATATAAATCTCATATATTTCACTTAAAGTTGTTTGTGGCAGACTTCTGGTTGTGACATGTAGGGAGAGGACACACAGGTGAAAGCTCCCAGTTTGCTTTTTGCTATCTTCCTTTTTAAAATCTTTCTGCAAGAATTTCAGCATATTCATCACTGCTTGATTTAGTTAAGCCTATTCCTCATAAAATGAGCAACTCTAAAAACACAAAATCAGCTAATAGCAGACAAACTCTAGCTACACGTGCTGCAACGAAGCTAGCATCCTTTATGGCTAACAACGCTCCGATAACTGCAAAAACTTCTGCAACTTCCGAGAAGCCAGTTCCAGCTGCGGCGGTGGGTACAGGCCAACTGTCAGCTGAATTCACAAAACAGAGAACCTCACTCAAGGAAGATGTCTCCTTCCTGATTCAAGAAGCCATTAAACCACTACAAGCTTCACTGGACTCACTACAGACAACAATGAACTCTTTCCAGAACTGCCTCACCTCCGTGGAGTCTGTAGCTGGTGATAACTTTGAACGGTTAATGGCAGCGGAGTCCACCATCAAAACGCTCCAGAACCAAAACCAGTTGCTTCTGGACCAGATCGATGACTTTGAGAACCGTTCACAGAGAGCTAATCTCCTTATATTAAATATCCCTGAAGACAGTGAGGATGGCAAGGACCCCCTAAAGTTCATGTCGGAGGTACTGATGCAAGCCATGGGTCCCGATGTGTTTCCTGCACCACCTGAACTGGAGAGAGCCCACTGGACCCCGACCTCCAGATCCGGCCAAAGATCATCCCCCCTGCACATTCCTGGCATGCTTCTCCAGACTCCAACAGAAAGAAGCTGCGCTGCGCTGGGCCAGAAATCATGAGCTGAAATACCAAGGTGCCACTCTAAGGGTCTATCAGGATGTCGGCACAGCGCTCGCTAAAAAGAGGGCTGCATTTAACAGCGTTAAACAAGCCCTGAACCAGAGGAACGTCAGATTTCACATGCTACACCTGGCTCTGCTGCGAGTCTTGTGTGGAGACGATGTGCTCACCTTCAGCTCACCTGATGAAGCTCAGAAGTTTCTAGTTCAGAGGTTCGGCAAGGAGTAGGACTACATCTATTAAGTTTTGGTGTGTACAGCCTGGAAATGACTAATTACTTGAAACTGAAAGATGTGTACGTTCACCATTTTAATCTACTCAGTTAACCAGCGGCCCTCAGACCCAAGGTATGGACACATACTGATGTTATTGCTGGGCTAATCAATACTTTGCTGTACATATCCTTTCACTAAACAGACCACTTTTGTTTCCCATCAATGTTTCTGCTTTATACATTTTCATATACATATTAATTAAATTAAATTAAATCACCCTTATTGTCATTCAACCGTACAACCAATCATGTACAGTAGAACGAGATTGTGCTTTACCTATGTGTCAATCACAGTGTCAATCACACACACCCAGTGCAGAATCAGAGGGCCGCTGCCATGCAAGGCGCCGCCACAGATTTCCCTCCTCCATTCCGTTATTGCTGAGCACCAAGCTGGACGGCAGGAAGTTCCACTTTTATATGGTCTTTGGCATGACCCGGCCGGGATGTGTGTGCGTATGTATTTATGCATATATGCTCATCTGTTTCATAGATGCTATATTATTCAACTATTTTATTTTAGTTTCCACCTTAGTGTTAACAGGCCTTGACACATCACCAATCATTGGGAGCCTTCCTGGGCAGAAGTATTAAGAGAATGTATCACCAGAAGTTTATGGAAATAGTGTTTAGCCTGCAGCTTGCCTCAGAAAGAGGGACAAGTATAGGCTTAGTTTTAGTTCTAGCTCTGTGTGGGACAGGGTTAGGGAAGGGGACACCACCACAGTTTCGCAACATATGCTCGCCTTTGTTCACTTTAGAGAAGAAAAACAAAGCTGTGCACTTTATCACAATCATCGCTCTATTTTATTACTACTTTTCCTTTTTTCTTTTTCATTTCACTCGTATAGTTAAATATGGAGCATGGTATTGATGCGAAGAAGGCTGCTATACGATTCATTAGTTGGAATGTAAAAGGTTTAAATGGAACTGTTAAAAGAGCCAGAATATTCAATTACCTTAATTATTTAAAATGTGACGTCGCATTTCTACAGGAAACCTACCTAAGGGTTAAACATCAAGTCAGACTTAGAAAAGGATGGGTGGGTATTGTATTCCATTCCAATCTCAATTCTAAACCATGTGGAACTGCCATACTGATTCATAAAAAAATCCAGTTTAATGCAAACACTGTCATCTCAGCTCCACAAGGATCTTTTGTAATGGTCTCTGGGCTACTCTACCATAAACATGTGGTTTTGGTTAATATCTATGCTCCAAACTGGGATGACAATAAGTTTATGGGGAAAATAATCTCATTAATTCCAGATCTGAACTCACAATTGATTTTTGGTGGAGATTTAAATTGTGTCATAAATCCAACATTAGACCGTTCTAATCCTAAATCTATGAACCTTTCCAAAAGGTTCATATATATAAGTTCATATATATAAGTTAACATATATAATAAGATGTAGTAAAAGAGACTATTACAGTAAAGAACTGGAGAAAAACAAAGACAATATTAAAAATACATGGACAATACTTAACAGTATCCTTGGAAATAAAAGCAGAAATACAAGCAACCCAACTAATATTCCAAAAAATAATAGAACGACTCAGAGTGTGAATGTAGCTTCACCTGCAGATGAATTTAATAACTTTTTTGTTAACATTGGTCCTAATTTGGCTCAAGAAATACCCACTACGGTGCCTACAGGTGATACAATATGCAATAACACTGCTATAAAAGACTCCATTTTCATAAAGAACACAGATGAAAGAGAGGTCATTGAAATTGTCAAATCGTTTAAAAGTAAAACATCTACGGAATGTGATGGTATTGACATGCTCTTAGTCAAAACTATTATTGAATGCCTAGTAAAACCACTGACGTATATCTATAACCTGTCTCTCCAAACAGGTATATTTCCCAATGCAATGAAAATAGCTAAAGTAATTCCGATATACAAGACGGGTGACAGAGGGGAATTCTCAAACTATAGACCAATTTCACTATTACCGCAATTTTCCAAGATACTTGAAAAAATATTCTATGAGAGAATTGACAACTTCATACTGAAGAATAATTTACTGTGTGAGCAGCAATATGGGTTCAGACACAAGAGGACAACTGCATATGCTCTAATGGAATTTATAGAAAAAATATCAACAGCCATTGAAAATAAAGAGTATTCAGTTGGAGTGTTCCTGGATCTTAAAAAAGCATTTGATACAGTGGATCATAATTTATTATTAAAGAAACTACAAAATTGTGGTATTAGAGGGGTAGCACTGTCCTGGTTAAGTAGTTACTTAAAGAATAGATATCAGTATGTATGTGTTAATAACAAAAACTCACAGTTACTGAAGGTTACTTGTGGAGTCCCACAGGGTTCAGTTTTGGGGCCATTACTATTCAATATGTATATAAATGATATATGTAAAGTTTCAGAAAAAATGGACTTAATATTGTTTGCCGATGACACTAATCTATTATGCAGTGGAAACAATTTGGAACAACTTCTGGATACACTCGGAAAGGAATTAGGAAAGCTTAAACTGTGGTTTGACTCAAACAAATTAACGCTCAATTTAAGTAAGACAAAATTTATAGTCTTTAACAACCATCACAACAACCCAGTACCTAAACTCAGTGTAAATGGTGTAGAGATTGAAAGGGTATCTGAAACTAAACTTCTTGGAGTAATAATTGATAATAAACTGTGTTGGAAGTCACATATTAACTATATCAAAGGTAAAGTATCCAAATCAATTGCAATATTACACAGAGTGAAATATTTGCTGAATCAACCCACACTATACACCTTGTATCATTCATTAATACTCCCATACATGACATATTGTAATGAAGTATGGGGAAATACATATAAAACAAACATATATCCACTCTTTATGCTTCAAAGGAGAGCTATTAGAATAATAAACAAAGCAGCTTACAGGGAACCAACAAACCCACTTTTTCTTAAACTAAAAGCTCTCAAGTTGAAAGATCTGGTAGACTTTAAAACTGCAATAATAATGTTTAAAGTGAAGAATTTATCACTGCCCGCAAATATCCAAAAGTTGTTCCAAATAAGGGAGAAACGATATCACTTCAGAGGAACATGTATATTTCATAAGCCTACAGTGAGAACTACCACCAAGCAACACTGTGTTTCAGTGCAAGGAGTCAGATTATGGAACGATTTTGGACCTGAATTAAAATCATGTACAACGCTTGCACAATTTAAGCAAAAACTAAAGGAAGAAATACTCCAAACATATATACAAGATGACATGTAAAATCACATAAGGATTGTCATATCCAGCCTGTGCTGTGTTGTTGCCTAGTTTTTTTTGTTTTTTTTACTTTTTTCTGTCACACTTGGTCTTAGCTTTGTTCTGAATTGTAATCGCTCTTGTTTTGTTTTTCTTTTGAATTCTTGGATGGAATATGGGTGGGCAATATAAGCTGCGGCTTCAGCCATCACCCATTTCGGATAACTTTTGTTGAACTGTATAATCAGAGGAGTTATTGCCTAATTTGACCTTGTTGGATTTTATTTCCCCCTTTTGCTATACTATTCAGTTCCTTTTAACCTGTACTATCCGAAATAAAGATTCATTCAAAAAAAAAAAAAAAAAGGCCAAGCTACTATCAGATTTCATGGACCAGATAGGAAGTGTTGACCCTTGGTGTTTTTTATTTCCGCAAAGTTAAGTCCTTTTCTTTTTTTTCCCTCTGTACATCACTCATATAGTAGAAAAGATTATTTCTTTATTGACCGGATCCTGCTCCTCTTTGTCACAAAAGCTGAATATTCAACTATAACTGAATCAGATCATGCCCCTGTACTATTAGATCTTGCATTTCCTCTTTATAAATCAGAATGCCCCTTTTGGAAATTAGACAAAGGTCTTTTGGCTGATGTGGCCTTTTGCGAAATGATATCTCAAAAAATTGATAACTTTATTGAATTCAACAAAAAAGATAACATTTCCCCTTCCCTCCTCTGGGAAACACTAAAAGCTGTTATCAGGGGCAAGATTATAGCGTACTCTACTAATATAAATAAGATGAAAAGAATTAAACAAGAGAAACTCATTAAATCAATATCCATGGTGGATGAACAGTACTCTGTTTCTCCCTCCCCTGAACTCTATAAAACAAAATTGGACCTCCAAACACAATATAATTTATTATCAACTGAAAAGATGTAATCTTTAATCTCCTGTTAAAATCATGGGGCTATGTCTATGAACATGGCGATAAAGCTGGCCGTTTGTTAGCACACCAACTTAAGTGCTGCTCAGTCTCTCAACAGATCTCTCAAATACGAAAAGATAATGGTGAACTAACTATTAACCCAGAAGAAATTAATGAAACATTCACTTCGTTTTGTTCAAATCTATATATGTCTGTGATGACATGTGACAGCACAGATATGGAACATTTCTTCAATAATCTCCGGGCTCCTTCTATAAATACACTACCGTTCAAAAGTTTGGGGTCACCCAGACAATTTTGTGTTTTCCATGAAAAGTCACACTTTTATTTACCACCATGAGTTGTAAAATGAATAGAAAATATAGTCAAGACATTGACAAGGTTAGAAATAATGATTTGTATTTGAAATAATAATTTTTTCCTTCAAACTTTGCTTTCGTCAAAGAATCCTCCATTTGCAGCAATTACAGCATTGCAGACCTTTGGCATTCTAGCTGTTAATTTGTTGAGGTAATCTGGAGAATTCTGACGCAATGAGCAAACACATTGTACCATTAGAACACTGGAGTGATAGTTGCTGAAAATGGGCCTCTATACACCTATGTGGATATTGCACCAAAAACCAGACATTTGCAGCTAGAATAGTCATTTACCACATTAGCAATGTATAGAGTGTATTTCTGATTAGTTTAAAGTTATCTTCATTGAAAAAAACAGTGCTTTTCTTTCAAAAATAAGGAAATTTCTAAGTGACCCCAAACTTTTGAACGGTAGTGTACACTAAATAGAACTGAGACTGAGCTTCCACTAAAACGTATAGAAATCATTAATGCGATAAAGGCAATGCAGAATGGCAAGGCAACCGGCCCCGACTGGTACCCTATAGAGTTTTTTTTAAAAAGTTCTCGAATAAACTAACATCTTACTTGATATGTTGAAACCAGGTAAAGATAACACAGAATGCGGCTCATATTGACCCATCTACAGTGATGCGAAGATTTTGGCCAAAGCCCTTGCCTTACACCAAGAAACCACAAAGCATGATATGATTTCTGCTGACCAGACTGGTTTTATTTTGGGGCATCATTCATTTATGAATATTCGCTGGCTTCTTAATGTTATTCACTTTCCTGGATCCAGTGCGATACCTGAGGTGGTTATTGCACTGGACGCAGAAAAAGCATTTGACAGGGTAGAATGGGGTATTTATCTGCATGTTTAAAGAAATTCGGTTATGGCCCTAACTTCATTTCATGGATTAAACTCCTATATACAGTGGGGCAAAAAAGTATTTAGTCAGCCACCAATTATGCAAGTTCTCCCACTTAAAAGATGAGAGAGGTCTCCAATTTTCATCATAGGTATACCTCAACTATGAGAGACAAAATGAGAAAAAAAAAATCCAGAAAATCACATTGAAGGATTTTTAATGAATTAATTGGTAAATTCCTTGGTAAAACTAGAAAAGCACTCAGAGAGCGCAGACCTCCGCCAAGCGGCACAGTTCCCCCCATACAGTGTTTGTGTGTACGTTTTCAGATTGCCTGAGCATGAAAAGATATGACTAGCAATTGGATTGACAATGATTATTTGTTTATTTGACATGGACAGTGCAATAAACAGACAATTAATGAATGACAATGAATGTGATAGTGATAGGATTAGTGGTTCAGTAGTGTAAAACGGGGCTATAAGGGACGGCGGGTTGATAAGGGACACTTTTCTGGGAAATGTTTTAAATGTAATTCTGCTTTTTTTATTTTGAGCAGGACGCTGAGTTGTGTTGTTATTGTCAAATATCCATGAATCCTTCATCAAATCTAGGCGGAAGCAAAATGAAAAAAGCAGAATTACATTTAGAAAAGTGTCCCATATTACCCCGCCGTCCCTTATAGCCCCGTTTTACGGTTGTAAAAGCATTGCCTCCTTGGCGGAGGTAATAAACTGAAGTGTTGGTGTGTCCATCTCCTCCACTGACGGATGCAGATTGGTTAGACAGGTTGCCGTGGGTTTTATATTATATTGGGGTTGCGCTCCGTGGCAAAACAGAATTTAGAATTTTCCCCGGCAGAGAGGTCGTTTTTACGCAGCGCCTATAGCTGGGCGGGGAATTTGTGGCAAATAATCGGGCGGCGGACAGGTGGCCGTGTCAGGTTTTGCAGCGTGGCGCAAAAACACGCACGCTGGCGGGGCCAGGCCAGCAGTGTTTTCCGCGTGCTTTTGTGCCTAAAACGTTGAAGAACGCGGAGTTTGTGTTGGTCAGACATGACGACCAGTGCAATGTGCGCAGCGCCTATGGCTGGCGGTCCCAGGCCAGCAGTGTTTTCTGCGTGCTTTTGTGGCTAAAACGTTGAAGAAGGCGGAGTTTGTGTTGGTCAGACACGACGCCCAGCGCCGTCCATTGCGCCTGCGCACATGTTGAAAATGGCCATATGTCACAGTGTGGAAAAATGCTTTAAAAAATTCCTGTATGCAGACGGTGATGCGGATCATCCCCAAAATTTAATCAGTTCTTCCTTGTACCATTTCCAACAACGCCTGAAAGTTTCATGGAAATCCGTCCAAGACTTTTTCAGTTATCTTGCTAACCAACAGACAGACAGACAGACAGACAGACAAACACACAAACCCTGGCAAAAACATAACCTCCTCCTGGCCTTTTCGGCCTGGCGGAGGTAATAAGTATTTGGTCACCTACAAACAAGCAAGATTTCTGGCTCTCACAGACCTGTAACTTCTTCTTTAAGAGGCTCCTCTGTCCTCCACTTGTTACCTGTACTAATGGCACCTGTTTGAACTCATTATCAGTATAAAAGACACCTGTCCACAACCTCAAACAGTCAGACTCCAAACTCCACTATGGCCAAGACCAAAGAGCTGTCAAAGGACACCAGAAACAAAACTGTAGACTTGCACCAGGCTGGGAAGACTGAATCTGCAATAGGTAAGCAGCTTGGTGTGAAGAAATCAACTGTGGGACCAATTATTAGAAAATGGAAGACATATAAGACCACTGATAATCTCCCTCAATCTGGGGCTCCACGCAAGATCTCACCCCGTGAGGTCAAAATGATCACGAGAACGGTGAGCAAAAATCCCAGAACCACATGGGGGGACCTAGTGAATGACCTGCAGAGAACTGGGACCAAAGTAACAAAGGCTACATCAGTAACATACTACGCCGCCAGGGACTCAAATCCTGCAGTGCCAGACGTGTCCCCCTGCTTAAGCCAGTACATGTCCAGGCCCATCTGAAGTTTGCTAGAGAGCATTTGGATGATCCAGAAGAGGATTGGGAGAATGTCATATGGTCAGATGAAACCAAAATAGAACTTTTTGGTAAAAAGAACACCATACCTACTGTGAAACATGGGGGTGAAAACATCATACTTTGGGGCTGTTTTTCTGCAAAGGGACCAGGATGACTGATCCGTGTAAAGGAAAGAATGAATGGGGCCATGTATCGTGAGATTTTGAGTGAAAACCTCCTTCCATCAGCAAGGGCATTGAAGATGAAACGTGGCTGGGTCTTTCAGCATGACAATGATTCCAAACACACCGCCCGGGCAACGAAGGAGGGGCTTCGTAAGAAGCATTTCAAGGTCCTGGAGTGGCCTAGCCAGTCTCCAGATCTCAACCCCATAGAAAATCTTTGGAGGGAGTTGAAAGTCCGTGTTGCCCAGTGACAGCCCCAAAACATCACTGCTCTAGAGGAGATCTGCATGGAGGAATGGGCCAAAATACCAGCAACAGTGTGTGAAAACCTTCTGAAGACTTACAGAAAACGTTTGACCTCTGTCATTGCCAACAAAGGGTATATAACAAAGTATTGAGATGAACTTTTGTTATTGACCAAATACTTATTTTACAGAGGAATTTACCAATTAACTCATTAAAAATCCTTCAGTGTGATTTTCTGGATTTTTTTTCTCATTTTGTCTCTCATAGTTGAGGTATACCTATGATGAAAATTGGAGACCTCTCTCATCTTTTAAGTGGGAGAACTTGCACAATTGGTGGCTGACTAAATACTTTTTTTCCCCACTGTACCTCACCCAAAGCCTCTGTAATTACAAATAGAAGAGCGAGCGCTGTGTTTGGAAACTTGAGGGAGAGACTGTGGAACAATCGACATGTGTCTATCTGTGTGAAATGCAAAGTGTACAGAGCGACAGTACTGGCTACTCTATTGGGAATCTGATCAGACCTAAATGAAACAGTCATTGTCACCCAGGACAAACTGCTATGATGATGATGATGATGATGATGATGATGATGATGATGATGATGATGAAGCATTCACAGTATTTCCAGCTGTCAAGGGGCACCCGTCAGGAATGCCCTATCGGTCCATTACTATTTGCCCTGGCCATAGACCCTTTATCAGTTACACTCAAATCATTGCCATCAATAAGTGGAATTTACAGAGGGGGAGGGAACATAGAGTATCTTTATACGCAGACAATTTATTAATGTACGTACTGGACCCCGTTTTAAGTGCTCCTCATATTATCCAGGCTTTGAATAGATTTGGCACATTTTCTGGATATAAACTGAACTTTAGTAAAAGTGAATGTTATCCCCTTAACGATATGGCTCTTCAAATACAGGACAATGCCCTACCGTTCCAAATGTCTAGAAATGGCTTTAAATACTTGGGCATTAATATTACAAGGAATATGCAAGGGCTTTATCAAGAAAACTTCTGTCTGCTATTTGAGAAAGTCAAATCAGACCTGATGAAATGGAAAACACTTCACCTATCCTTAGCAGGAAAAGTTAGTTGTATCAAAATGAATGTACTTCCCAAATTTCTTTACTTCTTTCAGTGTATCCCACTCTATCTCCCTAAATTTTTCTTTAAATCCACTGATAAAATCCTTGTTTCATTTATATGGGATGGGAAGAACAAACCTGCAAGGTAATCGGGGCATCTCGTGGTGGCAACCCCTGAACCAAGTGGTGGACACCAGTGGTGAGGGGGGTCATTAAGCTGAAGAAGGAGTCCTATCAGGCTTGGTTGGCTTGTGGGACTCCTGAAGCAGCTGAGGTGTACTGGCAGGCCAAGCGGCGTGCAGCTTGGGTGGTTGCTGAAGCAAAAACTTGGGTATGGGAGGAGTTCGTTGAGGCCATAGAACAAGACTTTCGGTTGGCCTCGAAGAGATTCTGGCAAACTGTCCGGCGGCTCAGGAGGGGGAAGCAGCTCCCTGTCCACACTGTGTATGGTGCAGATGGGGTGCTGTTTACTTCGAATGGGGATATCGTCGGGCGGTGGAAGGAATACTTCGAGGATTTCCTCAATCCCACTGATACGCCTTCCACAGATGGAGCAGGGCTTGTGGACGAGGGAGACAACTCGCCTATCACAGGGGCTGAGGTCGCCAAGGTGGTTGAAAATCTCTTTGGTGGCCGGGCCTCAGGGGTGGACGAGATTTGCCTTGAGTACCTCAAGGCCCTGGATGTTGTAGGGCTGTCATGGTTGACACGCCTCTGCAACATTGCATGGAGGTCGGGGGCAGTGCCTTTGGCATGGCAAACCGGGGTGGTGGTTCCTTTCTTCAAAAAAGGGAACCAGAGGATGTGCTCCAACTTTAGAGGGATCACACTCCTCAGCCTCCCTAGGAAGGTCTATGCCAAGGTACTGGAGAGGAGAGTCCGGCCGTTGGTCGAACCTTGGATTCAAGAGGAGCAATGTGGTTTTCGTCCTGGCCGTGGAACATCGGACCAACTCTTTACCCTCTCGAGAATCCTCGAGGGTTCGTGGGCGTTTGCCCAACCAGTTTACATGTGTTCTGTGGACTTGGAGAAGGCATTCGACCACGTCCCCCATGGTTTTTTGTGGAGGGTGCTTCGGGAGTATGGGGTATCAGGCTTGTTGCTATGAGCTATTCGGTCTCTGTACGACCACTGTGAGAGTTTTGTTCGTATTGCCAACACTCGATTGGACTCATTCCCAGTGAGAGTTGGACTCCACCAGGGCTGCCCTTTGTCACCGATCCTGTTCATAATTTTTATGGACAAGATTTCTAGGCGCAGCCAGGGAATGGAGGGTGTCATGCTTGGTGACCACAGGATCTCATCTGTTGTTTGCAGATGATGTTGTCCTGCTGGCTTCATCCAGCAATGCCCTACAGTTCTTACTGGGACGGATTGCCGCTGAGTGTGAAGCGGCTGGGATGAGAATCAGTACCTCCAAGTCCCAGTCCATGGTCCTCAGCCGGAAAAAGGTGGATTGTCCTCTCTGGGTTGGGGACAGGCTCCTGCCCCAAATGGAGGAGTTTAAGTATCTTGGGGTCTTATTCACGAGTGAGGGGAGAATGGAGTGAGAGATTGACAGACGGATTGAAGCAGCATCTGCAGTGATGCAGACATTGTACCGGTCTGCTGTGGTGAAGAGGGAGCTGAGCTCTAAGGCAAAGCTGTCGATTTACCAGTCAGTCTACATTCCTACCCTCACCTATGGTCACGAGCTTTGGGTAATGATCGAAAGAACGAGATCGCGGATACAAGCGGCTGAAATGAGCTTTCTTCGTAGGATCGCTGGACTCACCCTCAGAGACAGGGTGAGGAGCTCAGTTATCTGGGAGAGGCTCAGAGTAGAACCACTGCTCCTCCACATTGAAAGGAGCCAGTTGAGGTGGTATGGGCATCTGATCAGGATGCCTCCTGGACGCCTCCTACTTGAGGTGTTTCGGGCACGTCCCTCTGGGAGGAGACCCCGGGGCAGACCCAGGACTCACTGGAGAGACTATGTCTCCCAGCTGGTCTGGGAACGCCTTGGTATCCTCTCTGAAGAGCTGGAGCAGGTGGCTGGGGAAAGGGAAGTCTGGGCTTCTTTGCTTGAACTGCTGCCTCCGTGACCCGGACCTCCAGAAAAGCGGTAGAAGATGGATGGATGGGAAGAAACCTAGAGCATGGCTAGAACTGTTACAGAGGCCTAAAATACAAGGTGGCTTAGCGCTTCCAAATTTTTGGCACTATTATTGGGCCTCAAATATTCAGAAAATCATGCATTGGCTCCACTCTCCTGATACAGACTGGTGTCACTCTGAAGCTGCATCTTGCACTTCAACATCTCTTAGAGCCTTGGTTACCTCCAGTCTTCCCCTCTCTATTTCACAATATACTAATAATCCTATCATCATAAATAACCTTAAAATATGGTTTCAATTTAGACAGAACTTTGGATTAAAAAATCTTCTTCATCTAAGTCCTATACACAATAATCCCCCCCCCCCCTCGCTAGATTAGACACTGAATTTACTCTTTGGCAAAGACAAAGCATTTATGAATTTAAAGATATGTACATAAACTATATTTTTGCAAGCTTTGATGACTTATCTTATAAATATGGTCTGCCTCGGTCCAGTTTATTTCTACATTTCCAAGTTCGCCACTTCCTTCAGCATCATGACCCCAACTTTCCATATATATCATCAAATTCTGGCTTAGATGATCTGTTGGAAAATCCTTTCAGCTCTAAAAGACTCCTTTCAAGAATTAATAATTGTATAATTTCTTTTAAAAACACAACCCTTGAAAAGATCAGGGCAGACTGGGTGAATGAATTGGGGGAGGACATGGAGGAGGACATGTGGGACAGCGCTCTACAGAGGGTGAATAACAGCACTTCTTGTGCCAAATTAAGTATAATACAATTCAAGATCTTGCATCGCATCCATCTATCTAAAGCAAGACTGGCTAAAATATACTCTAACACAGATGCAAGCTGTGACAGGTGTCGACACACTCCTGCTGACTTAACTCATATGTTCTGGTTATGTCTAACCCTGACAACGTACTGGTCTACGATTTTTAAAACATTGTCAAAGGCACTTAATATTGTTATCCAACCCAAAGCAGCAATGGCTATATTCGGTAACACAGATAGAAGACATTCTACAATGAGGAAAAGACATAAAAACATAATTGCTTTTGCAATGCTGCTTGCACGGAGAAGAATATTATTTCAGTGGAAATCTAAAAATCCACTTAATGTGTCTCTGTGGTTCAGTGACCTAATGCAATTCATACAGTTAGAGAAAATAAAATTCACTCTCAGGGGGTCCAGGGACAAATTATTTTCTGTGTGGGATCCAGTGTTGGCATATCTAAGAAAACTTAAAACTACCCACTTAGCAGCCCTTCTGCATTTGCACTTGTGTTATTTGTTCATGTGAATCATAACATATAGCACATGGCTTCAGCAGTGGTGAGCCTATGTATATGCCTTTTTTTTTGGTTGGTGTCCTGCATGTTTTTGGTGGGGTGGGGGGTGGAATAACTGGGGAGAAAAAACAATGAAAATATGTGAGCATTGTTCTAAGGGACTTCTTTGATTGTTATATGTGTGTAAGCACCCTGTATTTTTGATGCTCGATAAAAAATTTTATAAAAAAACAAAGTTGTTAGTGGCAGTGCCTTGCCTGGCAGCCGCCCCTCTGATTCTAGATGTGATTAACATTGTAGATAGGAGAAATGTAATTTTGTTCTACTGTACATGATTGGCTGTATGGACTGAATGACAATAAAAAGTTGGCTTTATATTAGCTTCGGGTTCTAATTATATTGAAACTCATTTTCATTTGATCAACTCACTTCTGATATCAGATGATTGTGATCTTCTATGAGCTTTTTAATGACCAGCTGGGAGCCATCCGTAGAAAGACCGACCTTGATAAGGGCTGGACACTTCTGTTGAAATGTGCTGTAAGATATGGAAGTAAAAATATGGATGTATATAGGCACTAATGAAATAAAGATACGGAATGTGAACGTATGGGTACAGCAATCCATATCCATCATGAATTCTGAACTGAAGAAAGGATATTTCAAAATTATTACACGTCATAAATTCTATCTCATAGGACCCTTCGACATGCAGACTACAGAAAGCATTAATTGAATCACTGACCCTCCGATCAGAGGTAGACCACACTCTACACCTGCACCACAGCTGCAAGATGTAATTAGAGAGAACCAACCTGTGATTAGGTCTCTTTCCTGACACATGAGATTTGAAGTTCTTTCCACCGTAAATACAAGCATAGTTCACTTCAGCAAACTTGAGTTGATCTGAAAAAGTTTTGTCAGATCGCAGCCTTTTCTTGTATGCCTCAATTGTTCTACTGCTTCTCTTGTAGAAATTGGTCAACTTGTGCTGTTCATATTCTTTGATTGCAGTCTCTAATTCATCAAATGACGAGAAGGATTCACCTACGTGTAAATCATGCTCAGCCATTTTTTCAGTTTGAATTGTGACTTCCGGTATATGTGTTATGTGATCTCCCATATCTGTTTGAGGATATGTCTTCCGTATCTGTAGACACTTCCGTTTGGGGATACGTCTTCCATATCTGTTGACACTTCTTATGAACTTCTTCTTGGCCTTCACCTGCAGCATCTTGTTCACCTTCTCTCTTGCTGTACCATCAACACATCTCTGTCTTGGTGGACACCTGTATGTTTCCTGCAGTTAAACAATGGACAAATTTTACATAATTTTTTTTAATATGATCTGTAATTACATCTACATGACAGACTGGCAATCACCATAATATGCTACACAGGTCCCACAATATCAATATTAGCTTTGGGTTCTCATCATAGTGAAACTCATTTTCAGGTGACCAACTCACCTCTGATATCAGATGATTGTGCTCTTCTACCAGCTCCTTCACGATCAGCTTGGAGCCATCCTTGGAAAGACCAACTTTGATAAGGGCTGGACACTTCTGTTGAAATGTGCTGTAAGATATGGAAGTTAAAATAAGGGTCAATGGATGTACAGTGGTGTGAAAAAGTTTGTCCCCTTCCTGATTTCTCATTTTTTTGTTTGTCACACTTAAACGTTTCAGATCGTCAAACAAATTTAAATATTAGAAAAAGACAACACAAGTAAACACAAAATGCAGTTTTTAAATGAAGGTGTTTATTAAGGGTAAAAAAATTCAAACTTACATGGCCCTGTGTGGAAAAAGTGATTGTTCCCCCATTAAAACAAATTAACTGTAGCTTATCACATCTTTGGAAAGCTGAGCTCAATTTCTCTAGCCACACCCAGGCCTGATTACTGCCACACCTGTTCTCAATCAAGAAATCACTTAAATAGGACCTGCCTGACAAAGTGAAGTAGACCAAAAGATCCTCAAAAGCTAGACATCATGCTGCAATCCAAAGAAATTCAGGAACAAATGAGATCTATCAGTCTGGAAAAGGTTATAAAGCCATTTCTAAAGCTTTGGGACTCCAGCGAACCACAGTGAGAGACATTATCCACAAATGGTGAAAACATGGAACAGTGGTGAACCTTCCCAGGAGTGGCCGGCTGACCAAAATTACCCCAAGAGCACAGCGATGAACCATCCAAGAAATCACAAAAGACCCCACAACAACATCCAAAGAACTGCAGACCTCACTTGCCTCAGTTAAGGTCAGTGTTCATGACACTACCATAAGAAAGAGACTGGGCTAAAATGGCCTGCACGGCAGAGTCCCAAGATGAAAACTACTGCTGAGCAAAACGAACATAAAGGCTCGTCTCAGTTTTGCCAGAAAACATCGCGATGACCCCCAAGACTTTTGGGAAAATACTCTATGGACTGATGAGACAAAAGTCGAACTTTTTGGAAGGTGTGCGTCCCATAACATCCGGCATAAAAGAAACACAGCATTTCAGAAAAGGAACATAAGATAAGATAAGCCTTTATTAGTCCCATAGTGGGGAAATTCCAGGATTGCAGCAGCACAGGGATAGAAACACTCAGAGCAATAATTAAAAAGATAAGATAATAAGAAAAAAATGAATATGCATATGTACACAGATATATACACAGTGTGGGAGCATTGTAGCTAGATGATATAGACAGCATAATGCTCTCTTAAGTTACTCCGCAGAATATGAATATGTACCCATACAGTATATTTCGTATTTCAATCAGCCATGCTGTCACCCTCAGTAATAATTGATATTGCCTAGTTGTATAATGGAGGGGACCATTTATTGTGCAATGCTGCTACGTTTTGTACATTCAATACAACCTCTACAAGCAGCTCTGGTTAAGTTATAAAGTCTGACAGCCGTAGGTAGGAAGGACCTGTGGAACCTCACAGTGGGCTGCACGGTGGCGCAGTGGTTTAGCACTGTGGCAGCACAGTTTTACCCTCGGCCGGGGGATCGCGGGGATCATGAGATCATGGGTTCGATCCCAGCCCCCGACCAACAGTGAGCTGTGTGGAGTTTGCATGTTCTCCCCGTGTTGCGCGGGTTTACTCTGGGATTTCTCCGGTTTCCTCCCGCACACCAAAAACATGTAGGTTTAGGGCGCTCGCACACGCAGCGACCAGCAGCCGGTGGCTTGTCACCAGACTGCAAACCAAGTCTACCTACGGGTACAAATAAGTAACAAAAAAAAAAAAAAAAAAAAAAAAAACCTCTCAGTCGCACACCTAGGATGGTACAGCCTACTGCTAAATGAGCTCCTCAGTGCGCTCAGCGTGTCCTGCATGGGATGGGACTCGGACTCCAGCAGAGATGACAGCTTAGCCACCATCTGTACTCCGCATCATCTCCATCAGAGATGAGGCCGACAATCGCAGAGTTGTCAGAGAACTTCTGTAGGTGACAGTGTGGTGTTGTTGTGTGAAAAGTCCACAGTAACATCATACCGACAGTAAAATATGGTGGCGGTAGTGTGATGGTCTGGGACTGTTTTGCTGCTTCAGGACCTGGAAGACTTGCTGTGGTAAATTGAACCATGAATTCTGCTGTCTACCAAAAAATCCTGAAGAAGAATGTCTGGCCATCTGTTCGTGACCTCAAGCTGAAGTGCACTTGGGTTCTGCAGGAGGACAGTGATCCAAAAGACACCAGCAAGTCCACCTCTGAACGGCTTAAGAAAAACAAAATGAAGACTTTGGAGTGGCCAGTCAAAGTCATGACCTAAATCCGATTGAGATGCTGTGGCATGACCTTTAAAAGGCGGTTCATGCTTGAAAACCCTCCAATGTGGCTGAAATACAACAATTCTGCAAAGATGAGCGGGCCAAAATTTCTCTACAGCGCCGTAAAAGATAAGATAAGATAAGATAAGATAAGATAAGCCTTTATTAATCCCACAATGGGGAAATTCCAGGATTGCAACAGCACAGGGATAGCAACACTCAGAGCAACAATCAGAAGGCAAGAAAAAACAAGAGCAGCCAGTATACATATGTACATACAAACATAAATATATAGACACACAGTGCGAAGCATTGTAGCTAGATGGAAAAAATATATAAATATATAAACACACAGTGCGGAGCATTGTAGCTAGATGGAATAAATATATGAATATATAAACACACAGTGCAGAGCATTGTAGCTAGATGGAATAAATATGTAAATATATAAACACACAGTGTGGAGCATTGTAGCTAGATGGAATAAATATGTAAATATATAAACACACACAGTGCGGAGCATTGTAGCTAGATGGAATAAATATATAAACATATAAACACACAGTGCGGAGCCTTGTAGCTAGATGGAATAAATATGTAAATATATAAACACACACAGTGCGGAGCATTGTAGCTAGATGGAATGAATATGAATATAAAAGACTCATTGCCAGTTATCGCAAACACCTAAGGGTGGCCCAACCAGTTATTAGGTTTGGGAGGCAATCACTTTTTCACACAGGGCCATGTAGGTTTGAATTTTTTTTTTTTATCCTTAATAAAAAAACAAATCATTTAAAATCTGCATTTTGTGTTTACTTGTGTTATCTTTGTGTAATATTTAAATTTGTTTGATGATCTGAAACATTTAAGTGTTACAAACATACAAAAAAATGAGAAATCAGGAAGGGAACAAACACTTTTTCACACCACTGTAATATACGCACTAATGAAATACAGATACGGCATGTGAATGTACGGGTATGGCAACTGGTATCTATCATGAATTCAGACTACAAGTACGGAAACCTGAGGAATTTATCAACAACTGAAGAAAGGATATTTGAACATTACACGGCATAAATTCCATCTCATGTCAAGTAAAATGCTGTTCACTTATATAGTGCTTTTTCTCATCTCTGAATGATCAAAGCGCTTTAGGGTGGTGGCTTAATGGTGAGGGATTGTGGACTGGTGACTGGAGGGTCACTGGTTCAATCCCTGGACCAGCACGATCAGATCTGGTTGGGACAGATAAGATAGCAGTTTTTGCCCCACCCTCAGTAACTCCACTGTAGTGCCCTTGAGCAATGCCCTTAACCCCAACTGCTCCAGTGGAGCTGCTTAGTGGCCCCAGGTCAGTCTGTGATTGTAATGGGCCGCTTCCAGGTGTGAATGTGAAACTATACGAATGTGAACAGGGCTTCCTTGAAAAAGAGGTTGACTCTCATTAGACCTCCCTTGTATAAATAAAGGTTAAACAAAATTACAGATTTGGCTATCTATCCATTCACACACACTGATGGTGGCAGAGCTGCCATGCTAGGTGCTGGCCTGACCAACCAGGAACGACTCAGGGTTCAGTGCCTTGCTCAAAGACACTTCCTCATGCCGACTACAGAAAGAGCAGAATTCGAACACCCAACCCTCATATCAGCGGTCAACCACTCTACACCTGCACCACAGTGCTAGAAGTAGTTAGCTAAGAGAACCAACCTGTGATTAGGTCTCTTTCCTGACGCACGGGATCTGAAGTTCTTTCCCCCATGAATACAAGCGTAGTCCACTTCAGCGAACTTGAGTTGATCTGAAAAGGTTTTGTTGGATCGCAGCCTTTTCTTGTATGCCTCAATTGTTCTACTGCTTCTCTTGTAGAAATTGGTCAACTTGTGCTGTTCATATTCTTTGACTGCAGTTTCTAATTCATCAAATGATGAGAAAGATTCACCTACATGTAAATCACGCTCAGCCATTTTTTCAGTTTGAATTGTGACTTCCGGTATATGTGTCATGTGATCTGCCGTATCTGTCTGAGGATATGTCCTCCTTAGCTGTAGACACTTCCGTTTGGTGATACGTCTTCTGTATCTATTGACACTTCGTATCAATATCTTGTTGGCCTTCACTTGCACCATTTTGTTCACCTTCTCTCTTACTGTACTGTCGACACATCTCTGTCTTGGTGGACACCTGTATGTTTCCTGCAATTAAATAATGGACAAATTTTATATATGTTTTTTCAGTGTGATCTTAAATTATCATAACATGCTACACATGCCCCACAATACAAATCTCATCATAGCTTCAGGTTCTAATCATGTTGAAACTCATTGTCAGTCGGCCAACTCACCTCTGATATCAGATGATTGTGTTCTTCTATCAGCTCTTTCACAACCAGCTGGGAACCATCCTTGGAAAGACCAACCTTGATAAGGGCTGGACACTTCTGTTGAAATGTGCTATAAGATATGGAAGCAAAAATATAAAATATTAAAAAATAAAGATATGGCATGTGAATGTATATGTAGCATTCTTTATCGATCATGAATTCGGACTACAGGTAGTTAAATCTGTAGCATTTATCAAAAAAAAAAAATACTGGCGGCTGCCAGTTGTACCCCTCGGCCTCTGTTTGTTGTTGAGATGTAATTTATATGGCATTTTGACCTTGACCTTGCAATCCCAAAACGATAGGCAGACGTCAGGGTGAATCTGTGTACTGACTTTGGTGACCCTAGCTTTACTTTTTCTATAGCAATAAGGCATAAGGGAAGCTAACCATGACCTGTGACCTTTAGACCCCAAACCCATAGTCAGAGGTCAGGGTCTCAGGGTGAACATGTGTACAAAGGTTGGTGACCCTAGGTTTCATTGTTGTTGATGTACTGTACAGTTGATATGGCATTTTGACCTTGACCTTTTGACCCGAAACCCATAGTTGTGGGTTGGGGTCCTAGCTTTCTTTGTTGATCAGATATAGCTTAAATAGCAATCTGGCCTTGACCTTTGACCTTGTAATCCCAAAACCATAGTCAGAGGTGAGAGTCTCAGGGTGAGCCTGTGTATAAAATTTGGTGACCCTACCTTTACTTGTTCTATAGTAATAGGGCATAGGGAAAGCTAACCATGACCTATGACCTTTTGCCCACAAACCCATAGTAAGGAGACAGGGTCCAAGCCATCCAAGACCTGTCTTGGACATGATGATAATGATTTGAAAAGGCTACATCATTCCTTTGTGTAGTTATTGCATTACAAGATATAGGGAAAACCGACCTCTTACCCAAATTGGTACTCACTCGAGATTTTTCATAGATACACCCATGGTATCAATTTGAAAATGTCATTTCTTACTGTAGTTATCGCTTTCACAAGGTAGGTGTTGACGCCACCACCCATCCGCCCAGTGGGGTGAGGACAATACCCCTTCAGCCTTTAGAGCAGGGGTGTCAAACTCATTTTAACTTGGGGGGCCACATACCGCCGGATTTAATGTCAAGTGGGCCAGACCAGTAAAATAGAATTTATTTTTCTTTTCTGCTGTTTTGAACTGAAGCTGCTCATGAACAATATCTCAATCATAATAAAAAAAAAAATGCAATTTAACCCCTTGCACTCCGGTCAATTTTCCTAAAAACGCCAAAAAATAATGTGCCCAAAGTAAATCGAAAGCTGTTATTCAACCCTTTGCAGCATCTTCATGGGGTTGGTCTCATTTAAAAGAAAACACTTTGAATTTTTTGGCAAAAAAAACCATGATCTCTCTAAGTGCTCTGGCCACTGAGTTACAGTCATCTAAACATAGTGAACTTGAAGAAAATAAATTTGGCCTGGGTGTTTTTTTGGATACAAATGCTTGCAAATAACACACAGCTTCAGATCCGGGCTGGAAAATGCAACAGAAATTTCCGGTTCCGGTTCCGCCGGACCGGCGGCGCCACACGAGTGGGCTGCCTGTTGCAACAGCCTTTTTTTTTTATCTTCCTTCTTCTTTCTACACCTTTCACTCTGTATATATATCACGGACGCACGGATCGCCCCGGGGATCTCCCGGGTCGGCAGACGGAGCCACGGTTTGCAGCGGGAGACGTTCCAGCGGGGAGGAGCTAGTGCTAGCTAGCACTTGGCCGCCGCCCGGTGCTAATGGGAAACTCGACATACCGGGAGCTGTAGCGAAAACGACGCGGTGCCGGGCTGGAGTTTAGGCGGCGTGAAAGAAATATAAGACAGAATAATAAAGAGCGATGGCAAGAACCAAGCAGACCGCCCGTAAAATCTACTGGAGGAAGAAGCCCCCCCCCCCCCCACCAGGGCTGCTCGGAGAGGCGCTCCGGCCACCGGCAGAGTGAAGAAGCCTCGCCGTCACAGGCCCGTGGCTCTGAGAGAGATCCGTCGCTGCCAGAGATCCACGGAGCTGCTCATCCGCAAGCTGCCCGTCCAGCGCCTGGTGAGGGAGATCGCTCAGGACTTCAAGACCGTCCTGCGTTTCCTGAGCTTCGCCGTCGTGGCTCTGCAGGAGACCAGCGAGGCCCACCTGATGGTCTCTTCTTCGCTAAGGGGGTCACCATCATGCCCAAAGACTTCCAGCTGGCCCGCTGCATCCGCGGAGAGAGAACTTAGACTTTCTGCTGCACATTCACCAGCCATAATGCTCTGCACTGTGTGTCTATATATATACATTTATAGTAATATGGACATATGTTTACTAGATGTTGTTTTTTCTTGCCTTCTGATTGTTGCTCTGAGTGTTGCTATCCCTATGCTGTTGCAATCCTGGAATTTCCCCATTGTGGGACTAATAAAGGCTTATCTTATCTTAAATGTAGAACCAAGTGTTATCCAGCTGAGGTCCAAATTTTGTAACAATACCACAAAAAATGAATATATTACACAGCTTTTTCCTCAGGTAGTTCCCAGGCGTTTTTGAACTGTGCCAAATGGCACAGTTTGGAAAAACGTCTGTAACTTTTGAATGATTCAACATAGAAGCTTCATCTTGGGCTCAAATGAAAGGTCACATTCAGGGCTGTGTCTGTGTGTGTGTGTGTGGGGGGGGGGGGGTTTGTCCCCCCACCCCCCCGCTACATGACGGATTACACTCGGATGTGGCATGTTTCCACAGCAATGCTGTCACCGCGGCTCCCCCCACCCCCCCGCTACAGAATCGTAGCGGCAGGGGGGGCGTTCACGGTTCGGAGGCGGCGAAGAACCGTGTAACGCGGCGCACGCACTTCGTACTTCGTGCGCCGTACAGTTGTAATTTACCGATCGGTCAAAAGTCATTTTTTGATTACAATTTTCAGGGATAAATAATAATTTAGCTTATAACACCTTACCTCTTCACAGCCACATTGTCCTGGCGAACTTCTCTTCCCCATTGTCAGACGAACGCGACGCTGGTCCGCTCGTGGATCCCAGTCAAAACATAATTCCATTATTGCGGTTTTGGCGAATGATTTACGACCTTTGTCGTCGGCCTCCGTTGGTCTATGATGACGGAAGAGAATCCTAAACGTCTATTCTACTGGAATGAGTGCAGGTCGCACTTGTGGGTGGCCTCCGTGCTGCTGGGTCTGCAGCAGGTTCTTCCTGCATCCTTTTTTTTCATCTGTGGCAGCAGTAAGTCTCTCTTCACCCAGCCCAAACTTCTGTGCTTCAATTGGCTCCTGCATTCACAGTAGGCGGGTCTTCCTTCCTAGGTTTTCATTCATTGGTTCTTCAAGGTTTCAGAAACCCAATTCAAGGCTCTTATTAGTCGAATGAGAGGTCAATCAGATGAACTAATCTGTTCGCGGCTGTGTCTGCAGCTTTTATTTTCTGTGCGCGCTTGGACGCCACACCACCTACATCACCACCATCAGGATCATGCGTCCGAGAGCGCACGAGAGCGCACTCGTGCGCACTCGTGCGCACTAGGATGCAGAGACTTGCCCGTCCACAGTACAACGGAGCGCAAGAGGTTAAGGAACTAGATATCATATTGCTGCCATCTACTGTTTAGTCCTGGAACTTGTTTGAATTTTGAACAGTGACCCGGTTACATGAATAACTCTGGTCAACACCAAATTTATTGTCCAAGTTTTTTTTAGCTGATTTAGGACAATTTTGATGTGCTGAATCCAAAAATCACATTGGTTTTGCTCAATCAGGACAACTTTTTGAACTATGGCCACATGTTGTTTACGTTTTTGTTTACATGTACGGGTATTTTCACTTTATATGATGCAAAATTCTTTTTTATTTCTTGAAATTCTCTGAATTTTGAACAATGATTACATAACATTCAATTTACATGTACTTACCTTTATCAATGTCTACTATTCAATTTACAGTACAACTGTACAACTGCTTACAACTTAGCATAAAAACCTGACCTGATCAAGAGAAACGGATGTCATTTTCACATTCAGCGGTGCAAAATTGTCTTAAATCAGCTGAAAAAACACAGGCAACTTACAAAAAAATTATTTTTATGTTGTGTAATCAAATTACTCCAGAAATCCAATCATAACCAGTATATTTGTGTGCAAGTAAACATGGTCAGATGACCATATTTACATGTACAAGAATAAAGTGAAATCCAGATTAAGACCCTTAATTTTTGGCAGGTGAAATAACATATTTATAAGCTATAACAGCCCTTTGAGACTATTCACAAGTTGGACAGAACATGTTATATTCGGACACAGCGGCCCCTCTTGGCATCAATGAGTGTGAGAGTTTTGAGTGTTGTGATCTTCCCAGACGTACATTCTGTAAAACTTACAACCGTGAGACCTTATTAAACATCAAGGTACTGCACGCTGCAAGAATCGCAGCGATCGGTTGTGATTTGGACATTCTACGCCAGCATGGAATTCTGGCGGAGTCCCCGCTGGAAGCTACCCGAGAGAGGAGGAAGTGGAAGCGGAGCGAACGCAAGCAAAAGCGCGGAAAAAGGGCCGGGATCCATGCTAGGCTAAAGGCTAACCCCTCCAGACCAGCGGTACCGTCGCTTCTTCTCTCTAACGTCCGCTCCCTCGAAAACAAGGTAGACGAGCTGCGTCTGCTGAGAGAAACCCGGAGAGAGTGGAGAGACTGCTGTGTGTTTGTTTTCACTGAGACATGGCTCCACGGCAACATTCCTGACGAGGCCATTCAACTGGAAGATATGGCGATGTTCCGTGTCGACAGGGAAACGGCGAGCTCCGGTAAGAGCCGGGGGGGTGGGCTATGCATCTATGTTAACAAGAACTGGTGCATCAATGCCACGTTAGTGTCTAAACACTGCTCTCCGTTGGCAGAGTTCCTTATTGTAAATTGTCAGCCACATTATTTGGCCAGGGAATTCAGCAACGTGTATGTAGCTGGTGTTTACATAGCACCGAGCCCTAATGCTAAAGCTAATACTAAGAAGGCACTCGGGGTACTGCACAATGCGATTAGTGAAATCCAAACTTCACACCCGGACAGTTTTGTGGTGGTTGCGGGGGATTTTAACCACACCAGCCTAAAGACTGTGCTCCCCAAGTTTAAACAATGTGTAGACTTTAAGACCAGAGGAGAGAATATGTTGGACTTAGTGTACACGAACACAGATGCATATAAGGCAATACCCCGCCCCCATCTCGGCCGTTCTGATTACATGTCCGTGATGCTGCTGCCTGCCTACAAACCTTTATTGAAGCGCAGCAGGCCAGCAGTGAAACAAATCAGGATTTGGCCACAGAGTGCAACCTCTGCACTGAAAGACTGTTTTCTGCACACAGACTGGGAGGTCTTCAAAATAGCAGCCTCCCAGGAAGACAAGACGGATGTGGAGGAGTATGCTGATACAGTCACCAGCTACATCGCGAAGTGCACAGAGGATGTCACTACAGTGAAGACCATCACTATGCGGGGTAATCATAAGCCCAGGATGACTGCAGAGGTGCGCTCGCTGCTTACAGCCAGAGATGCAGCCTTCAGAGCGAAGGACAGGATCGCCCTCCGCTCAGCCAGGTCTGCGCTCTCAAAGGGAATTAAGGCGGCGAAGCGCGCCTATGCGGAGAAAATCCAGGGACACCTCTGTGACACTAGGAACACCAAGCAGATGTGGCAGGGAGTTCGGACACTGACGGGCTATAAGTCTAGGCAGGGGGTCGATGATGACGACGCTTCGCTTCCAGACAGGCTTAACGACTTCTTTGCACGTTTTGAAGCATCAAACTCGACAATCAGAGGGAGGGCTGGCCCACCCCCACCATCGGTCGGACCAGCTTTTACCATCAACACAGCGGACACACGGAGGACCCTAACCAGAGTCAACCCACGCAAAGCTGCAGGTCCGGACAACATTCCGGGATGTGTGCTCCGAGACTGCGCGAGCGAGTTGGCGGATGTCCTGACTGACATTTATAACATCTCCCTGAGTCACGCCATCGTTCCCAGATGCTTCAAGACCTCTATCATTGTACCGGTGGCAAAGAAACCAGTTGTGTCCTGTTTGAATGACTATCGTCCTGTTGCACTGACACCAATTGTGATGAAGTGTTTTGAACGGCTTGTCAAACCACACATTACAGCCTGCCTCCCTGCATCACACGACCCGCTCCAGTTTGCATATCGTTCAAACCGCTCCATGGAGGATGCTATAGTCACCACCCTACACTCTGTCATCACCCACCTGGACCAGAAAGACACCTACGCCAGACTCCTGTACATTGATTTCAGTTCAGCATTCAACACATTATTCCCCAGAGACTGATGGAGAAATTACTCCTTCTCGGTCTGAACACCGCCACATGTCTCTGGATCCTGGATTTCCTGACTGAGAGACCTCAGTCTGTCCGGGTTGGAAACAACATCTCCAACTCTGTCACGCTGAGCACCGGATCCCCTCAAGGCTGTGTACTCAGTCCACTGTTGTTTACATTTCTAACACACGACTGTGTATCCAGACACGAGGGGAACCAGATTATTAACTTTGCAGACGACACCACAGTGGTGGGACTTATTTAGAGGGATGAGGAATCAATGTACAGGGAAGAAGTGAGAGACCTGGAGGGCTGGTGCAGGGAGAACAGTCTGGTGCTCAACATGGACAAAACAAAGGAGATGATTATCGACTTCCGGCGGTCACAGCCTGAACACGTCCCCCTCAGCATCGGCGGCCGTTTAGTGGAGAGAGTAGAGAACATCAAGTTCCTCGGAGTGCAGATCTCGCAGGACCTGACCTGGAGCAAGAATTCCTTGGAGATCAGGAAGCGGGCTCAGCAGAGACTGCACTTCTTGAGGAAACTCAAACAGGCCTCTCTCCCCATCTGCATCCTCAGAACCTTCTACAGAGGTGTGGTGGAGAGTGTTCTGACGTACTGCATTGCTACATGGTACTCCAGTTGCAGTATGTCAGACAAAAAAGCCCTGCAGAGGATAGTCAAGGGGGCTGAGAGGGTAATTGGAGTCTCCCTCCCCTCTGTCCAAGAACTTTTTCAGAACTGTTGTAGGAGCAGGGCACTGAACATTGTCAAGGACCGTTCTCACCCTCTGCATAAACACTTTGAACTTCTTCCATCTGGTAAACGATTCCGGAGCATCAGAGGCAGAACCACCAGACTGATCAACAGCTTCCTTCCACAAGCTGTCAGGATGCTGAACAGTTGACCCGGAATCTCTCATACACACTACTGCACCTACGGACATTTTGTATATTATTTGTATATTATAGTTAGTTTTTTTTTTTTCCCCCCCAAGTATGTCTCAGGGATGTGTGAATGGATGGGGGGTGGGGGTGGGGGGTGGAGCTATGTGGGAGTGTGTCTTAAATCATGCTGCTTCTATTTATATGGATGCCGAGAGAAACGCAATTTCATCTTGCCTGCACTACAGTTGTATGTACAGCAATATGACAATAAAGTTTGATTTGATTTGATTTGATATCTGATTATTCTAACACAAAACTCATGGGTCTAAAATTATGACTAATCCCTCACCGCATTAAATATTAACAGACATACCTTCCATTTTGCTCAAAAACAGCCGTAGGAATGACTTTACCCTAGCAAGGTGTGCTCCTGCAGCGGGCCAATCAGTTTCTGGCGGCCCATCACTGTTGCCAGCTGGCAGCCTCTTGTTTCAAAGATTTTTATTTGTCAATACTTCTATACGTACAGGACATACAGGGGAACTTAAATGCCGCCTCTCTCTCTCTCTCTTAGTGGTGTGCACAATACATAAGAAAAGAAGGAATAAGGATGAAAAACAACAACAGCAGTCTATGGACTCTATAAAAGATAAAACCCAACAATCCCGTAGCGCAAATAAAGATAAATAATAAAACCCAGCAATCCTATATACAGAAAAAGTAGAGCTGTAATACCCGTAATTGCAAGTTCAGTGCGGTAGTGTAGGTGCAGATAGTGACAGATTGGACTGCACCTGATCAATACTGCAGTACAGACAGACAGCAGCAGGTATGGCATTTGTGCAAATGGATGCAGTAAGGTGCAGAGACATACAGCAGCAGATGTAATTACTGTTGGTGTGCCAAGTCATTCTGTGCAAACAGATAAGGTAGTTATTATGTAGGTGAGTGTGTTACAGTTCAAGAGTGGGGGGGGGCAGAGATCAGGGTCTTGATGGCCTGGTGAACAAAGCTGTTTAGTAGTCTTGTGGAGCGAGCCCGGAGGCTCCAGTACCTTTTCCCCGAGGGCAGGGAGCTGAAGAGGGGTGTGAGGTGTTGCCTGCAATGTTGACGCAGTGCAATGCTGCATGGTGGCGCAGTGGTTAGCACTGCGGCAGCACAGTTTACCCTTAGCCGGGGGATCGTGGGGATCGTGGGTTCGATCCCAGCCCCCGACCAACAGTGATCTGTGTGGAGTTTGCATGTTCTCCCCGTATATGCATGGGTTTACCCCGGGATTTCTCTGGTTTCCTCCCACATCCTAAAAACATGCAGGTTAGGTTAATTGGAGACTCTAAAGTGGCCCTTTGTGTGAATGTGTGTGTGAATAGTTAAAAAGGATGGCGCCGTATTGTGGCTGCTTCATCCATCTAGGTGGTGGATGACCCTTAATTTCTGTAAAGCGTCTTTGAGTGTCTACGATAAAGCGCTATATAAATCTGATGCATTGATTGATTGATTGATGGCTCTGCAGGTGAGGTGGGTGTGGTAGATATCCGAGGGGGGGCAGAGGGGCACTGATGATCTTGCTGGCTGCTTTCACTGTGCATTGTAGTGTCTTCTGGCAGGAGGCGGTGCAGCTTCTGTATCACACCGTGATGCAGCTGGTGAGGATGCTCTCAATGGTACCCCGGTAGAATGAGCACATGATGGGGGGTGGGACTTGTGCTCTCCTCAGTTTGCAGAGGAAATAGAAGCGAGTTTGAGCCTTCTTGGCCAGTGGTGTGGTGTTGTTGGACCAGGAGAGGTCCTCAGAGATGTGCACCCCCAGGAACTTGGTGCTGCTCACCTTCTCCACAGCTGCTCCATCGATGATCAGAGGGGGATGCTGTGTGTGTCCTCTCCTGAAGTTGCCCACAGTCTCCTTAGTTTTTCCCACATTCAGGAAGAGACTATTGTCTTTACACCATTGGACCAGATGGCTCACCTCACTTCTGTAGTTGGCCTCTGCATTGTTGGTGATGAGGCCCACCACCGTCGTGTCATCCACAAACTATGATGTGGTTGGTGCTGTAGGCTGGTACACAGTCATGGGTCAGCAGGGTGAAGAGCAGCAGGCTAAGCACGCACCCTTGTGGGGCCCCTGTGCTCAGTGTGATGGTCTTGGAGGTGTTGCTGCCGACCTGCACGTTCTGTGGCCTCCCTGTGAGAAAGTCCAGCACCCAGTTACAGAGAGAGGTTTTTGAGTCCCAAGTGTCTGCATTTTTGTATTAGGTGCTGAAGGATGATTGTGTTGAATGCTGAAGTCCAAGAACAGCATTCGCACGTAGGAGTTCTTTGAGTCCAGGTGGGTGAGGGCTGGATGGAGAGCAGCAGAGATGGCATCTTCTGTGGATCTATTTGACCTGTATGTAAACTGAGATAGGTCATGAGAGGGAGGGAGGGTGGACTTGATGTTCTGCATGACCAGCTAGTCGAAGCACTTCATTGTCAGTGCTATGAGCCGCTAATCGCTGTAGCTGGATGGGACGTCTTCTTTGGGACTGGTATTATGGCAGCAGTTTTGAAACGTGGGGACAACAGGTTGACTCAAGGAGATGTTGAAGATGTTGGCCAGGACATTCTTGAGCTCCTCTGCACAGTCCTTCAGAACACGACCTGGTATGTTGTCTGGTCCAAGCTGCCTTGTGTGAATTGATCCTGCAGAGGGTCCTCTACACGCTAGCCGGATGCAGACTTATAGCCTGCTCGTCTGGGGAAGGAGTGGTCTTCTGTGCTGATGTGCCATTTTGTGCTTCAAAGTGTCCAAAGAAGTCATTTAAGTTGTTAAGCAGTGTGATGTCGCTCTCACAAGTCTGAGGCAGAGGTTTGTAGTTGGTGAGGGTCTGTATGCCATGCCAGAGAGAATGTGCATTTCTGGTGTTGCTGAAGTGGCCGGATATTTTCTTGCTATACTGTCGTTTTGAACATGTTCAAAAAATTTTGTGACAAGAAAAACTGGTTCCAACCGTAAAATCGTTCAGCAAACAGCAGCGAACTATTGCGCCCCCCCACCCCAAACCCCAATGAACCACCAACTGTCAGCATGAACGTCCCCCAGCACCCGTCGCCCTGCAAGACACGGGAGTAAATGTATTTTTAAAGAACAGTTATTAAATACAGCAAATACCATGACATTTCAGTGTGTGCTGGATCCGGTATCCATAAAAATGACATATTGCATATTTTTTGTGATCTGTTATGGTAGAGAAGGGACTGCAGTGGAGTCAGTAGAAATCAGGAATCACTTTTGTGTCTACTACTCTTGTGCGACCCCAAATGGACAAATTTGAAATAGCAGTTACTTTAGCAGTTACTTTACTGAAAACTTTATTTAATTTTCACACTTTGCAAATACATCCCAAGGGCCGGTTTGGACTTTCTGGCAGGCCGGTACTGGCCCACGGGCTGTAAATTTGATCCCCCTGCTTTAGAGACTGAGAGATAAGAAGTGAAGAAAGTATATTTCAACATTACATGGTACAAATTCCATCTCATGTCAAGTAACATGTCGTTCACGTAAGATGAATTTATGGACCCGCATCATGTCGACGCCATTAACGATGTACGTCGCTAACGCAGTAATCGGCAAATGTTCCATGTGTGTTGGGTGAAATGTGTTGTTCCGTTGCCAAAACGGGTTTCAGATGATGTGTAGAGTGATTTCTGTTCGTTGTGTGTTCTTATTTACTAAATAGCGACGGACAAAAGCAGATTGTGATGGAGTTGGAACTAATGTTAAGAAAAAGCAACTTTTCATACGATACAGTGGGGAAAAAAAGTATTTAGTCAGCCACCAATTGTGCAAGTTCTCCCACTTTAAAGATGAGCGAGGTCTCCAATTTTCATCATAGGTATACCTCAACTATGAGAGACAAAATGAGAAAAAAAATCCAGAAAATCACATTGAAGGATTTTTAATGAATTAATTGGTAAATTCCTTGGTAAAATAAGTGTTTGGTCAATAACAAAAGTTCATCTCAATACTTTGTTATATACCCTTTGTTGGCAATGATAGAGGTCAAACGTTTTCTGTAAGTCTTCACAAGGTTTTCACACACTGTTGCTGGTATTTTGGCCCATTCCTCCATGCAGATCTCCTCTAGAGCAGTGATGCTTTTGGGGCTGTCGCTGGGCAACACGGACTTTCAACTCCCTCCAAAGATTTTCTATGGGGTTGAGATCTGGAGACTGGCTAGGCCACTCCAGAACCTTGAAATGCTTCTTACGAAGCCACTCCTTCGTTGCCCGGGCAGTGTGTTTGGGATCATCGTCATGCTATAAGATCCAGCCACGTTTCATCTTCAATGCCCTTGCTGATGGAAGGAGGTTTTCACTCAAAATCTCACGATACATGGCCCCATTCATTCTTTCCTTTACACGGATCAGTCATCCTGGTCCCTTTGCAGAAAAACAGCCGCAAAGTATAATGTTTTCACCCCCATGCTTCACAGTAGGTATGGTGTTCTTTCTCCTCCAAACACGACAAGTTGAGTTTTTACCAAAAAGTTCTATTTTGGTTTCATCTGACCATATGACATTCTCCCAATCCTCTTCTGGATCATCCAAATGCTCTCTAGCAAACTTCAGACAGGCCTGGACATGTACTGGCTTAAGCAGGGGGACACGTCTGGCACTATAGGATCTGAGTCCCTGGCGGTGTAGTGTGTTACTGATGCAGCCTTTGTTACTTTGGTCCCAGCTCTCTGCAGGTCATTCACTAGGCCCCCCCATGTGGTTCTGGGATTTTTCCTCACCGTTCTCGTGATCATTTTGACCTCACGGGGTGAGATCTTGAGTGGAGCCCCAGATCGAGGGAGATTATCAGTGGTCTTGTATGTCTTCCATTTTCTAATAATTGCTCCCACAGTTGATTTCTTCACACCAAGCTGCTTATCTATTGCAGATTCAGTCTTCCCAGCCTGGTGCAGGTCTATAATTTTGTTTCTGGTGTCCTTTGACAGCTCTTTGGTCTTGGCCATAGTGGAGTTTGGAGTCTGACTGTTTGAGGTTGTGGACAGGTGTTTTTTATACTGGTAATGAGTTCAAACAGGTGCCTTTGATACAGGTAACAAGTGGAGGACAGAGGAGCCTCTTAAAGAAGAAGTTACAGGTCTGTGAGAGCCAGAAATCTTGCTTGTTTGTAGGTGACCAAATACTTATTTTACCAAGGAATTTACTAATTAATTCATTAAAAATCCTTCAATGTGACTTTCTGGATTTTTTTTCTCATTTTGTCTCTCATAGTTGAGGTATACCTATGATGAAAATTGGAGACCTCTCTCATCTTTTAAGCGGGAGAACTTGCACAGTTGGTGGCTGACTAAATACTTTTTTGCCCCACTGTAGCTGCACAAAGAAAAAGAGAAGTCCGAGAAAACGGTGCGTGCGATCACTGCCGCTGCCGTTATTTGACAATCTGTGTAATTGCTGGGATTATGACGAGTTATAAAATGTTCTGTATGGGCTCATGTCCTCAATATTCTTTTCAATTTGGACCGCTTTAACCGACTTGCTTTGGAAGTTGTGTTGCCATGAACAGGGAGAGCGGAGCAGCAATGACAACTGGGAAATGTGAAGGGGGAGACAAAGCAGACCAATCACAGCTCTTACGGTCTGCGTCACCGACATGCAATTCTCCTTCTGTAGAGAGGTGCACGTCAGGCAACGCAGGGGGATACTGCATTAACACTGCATCAACACTATCGCAGCTGCGTCACATTACGCGGGTGCATAAATCCATCTTTACACTGTCTGGCCCCCCCAAAAAAGTTACACACATTAGTATTTCACTGGACTGCCTTTTGCTTTGATTACAGCACACATTCGCTGTGGCATCATTTTGATAAGCTTCTGCAATGTCACATTTATTCCCGTCTAGAGTTGCATTAATTTTTTGCCAAGATCTTGTATTGATGATGGGAGAGTCAGACCACTGTGCAAAGTTTTCTCTAGCACATCCCAAAGATTCTCAATGGGGTTAAGGTCTGGGCTCTGTGGTGGTCAATCCATGTGTGAGAATGACGTCTCATGCTCCTTGAACCACTCTTTCACAATTTGAGCCCAATGAATCCTGGCATTGTCATCTTGAAATATGCCCATGCTATCAGGGAAGAAAAAAATCCATTGACGGAATAACCTGGTCATTCAGTATTATTCAGGTAGTAAGCTGACCTCATTCTTTGGCCACATAATGCTGCTGAACCAAGACCTAGACCAGTAATTACCCAATGAAGGGTTCTTACCCATTTGCTTAGCTAAATCCAGGTGGTGACTTTTTTTTGGCCAGGCTTAGCGCTATTATCTCTAAATGACCAAAGCGCTTTAGGGTGGTGGCCTAATGGCTAGGGATGCGAACTGATGACTTGAGGGTCACCGGTTCAATCCTTGGATCGGCAGGACAGATAACATAGCAGTGTTTGCCCCACCCTCATTAACTCCACTGTGGGGCCCTTGAGCAACGCCCTTAACCCCAACTGCTCCGGTGGAGCTGCTGAGTGGCCACATATAAGTCTGTGGCTGTACCGGCCCGCTTCCAGGTGTGAATGTGAACAGGGTGTCCTTGGAAAAAGAGAGGCTGCCTCTGGCTGGACCTCTCCTGTATAAATAAAGGTTAAATAAAATGTACAGATTCAGCTATCTAGCCGTTCACACACGATGGCGGCAGAGCTGCCATGCTAGGTGCTGGTCTGACCCACCAGACGCGACTCAGGGTTCAGTGTCTTGCTCAAGGTCACTTCAACATGCAAACTACAGAGAGAGAGGAGGAATCAAACTTCCAATCAGAGGTCAACCACACTCTACACCTGTACCACAGCCACAAGAATTAGTTAGAGAGAACCAACCTGTGATTAGGTCTTTTTCCTGACGCACGGGATCTGAAGTTCTTTCCCCCATGAATACAAGCGTAGTCCACTTCAGCGAACTTGAGTTGATCTGAAAAGGTTTTGTTGGATCGCAGCCTTTTCTTGTATGCCTCAATTGTTCTACTGCTTCTCTTGTAGAAATTGGTCAACTTGTGCTGTTCATATTCTTTGATTGCAGTCTCTAGTTCATCAAATGACGAGAAGGATTCACCTATGTGCAAACCACCATCATCCATTTTTTCTGTTTGAATTGTGACTTCTGGTGTATGTGTCACATGATCTGCCGTATCTATTTGAGGATACAGATTTGTCATCTGTAGACACTTCCGTTTGGGGATACGCCTTCCATATCTGTTGACACTTCGTATCAATTTCTTGTTGGCTTTCATGTGCAGCATCTTGTTCACCTTTTCTCTTATTGTACCACTGACACATCTCTGTCTTGGTACATGCTTGTATGCTGCCTGCAATGAAACAATTGAAAAATTTTAAATGATTTTTTTCAATATGATCTTAAATTGCATCTCCATGACAGTTTGACAATCATCATAACATGCTACACAGGTCCCACAATATACATAAATTTCATATTAGCTTCGGGTTCTAATCATACTGAAACTCATTTTCAGTTGATCAACTCACCTCTGATATCAGATGATTGTGATCTTCTATCAGCTCTTTCACGACCAGTTGGGAGCCATCCTTGGAAAGACCAACTTTGATAAGGGCTGGACACTTCTGTTGAAATGTGCTGTAAGATACGGAAGTAAAAATATGGGTCATCTCAGTAGATTAGAGTATCATCAGAAAGTTAAATCTATTTCAGTAATTCAATTCAAAACGTGAAACTACTATATACATTCGTTACATAGAGAGTGATATATTTCAAGTGTTTATTTCTTTTAATTTTGATGATTATGGCTTACAACTAATGAAAACCCAAAATTCAGTTTCTCAAAAAATTAGAATATCACATAAGATCAATTAAAAAAAAAAGATTTTAATCGAAATATTGGCTGACTGAAAAGTATGCCCATGTACACACTCAATACTTGGTCAGGGCTCCTTTTGCATCAATTACTGCATCAGTGCAGCGTGGCATGAAGGCGATCAGCCTATAGCACAGCTGAGGTGTTATCAGGGGTTAAAGCAAAAAAAAAATCCTGAGCCTGAACTTTTTTCCGGGAGCAGGGTCACAGGGATGGACATGTGTACATGCATGCATGCGCGCGCGCACACACACACACATACATATGAAAATGATTTTCCTTGAAACTAGCTAGTAACATATCTGCCATACCCACTGATAAATTCAGACTAGATTATGATGGACCATTTGAAACAGCAATACCAAGGAAGGTCAGTAGGTGGCAATAGTACTGCATCTCACTCTAATATGGTGCAAACATCTAACATTTAGGATGCTGTTGCTATCAAGTTATATGAATTATGTATAGAATGACCTACAATCTATAACATAAAATTTAGGAATAAGGGTATGTGAAACTCAGTCAAGTGAACTAATTCACTAGTGGAATGATTTGATTAGCAACCATTCAGTAAAGGGTATATGGAAAAGGCCATTGATTTACTATTTTTTAATGGAATGTGCAACACACACACAGAAAAAGTTGATAGTAAACACTCGTGTGGGGGCACCAGCTCACCACTTTCTCAGTGAACAATTTATTAATTAATTTCACTTTATACCTGTTTAATCACTCAATAAATAAATTAATAAACAGTCTCAAAATATTAGTGAATTCGATACTGGGGCTTTGAAACCAGACTCAGAATGGAATAAATTCCCAACAACTTCTCTCATTTTACAGATTTATTTAAATGAAATGATGATTAAAGGACATTGGAATGATTTGCAAGCAGGTGAAATGACCAACATTAACCATCACATTAAATTTGTGATTGAGGATAGAGTAACAATGTGAGCACATCTATAAAACCATGGAACTTTAGCATGAATTTGGAAGAGTTGAAATGAAAGACTGAGAATAAAATTGGACGCAAATTTATGGAGAAAATTAACTAATTATATGGAAAATTCTGGACTACTCTTAAAGTAAAAATGGAATTTTAATAGGAAAAATTATATTATTTCTCTCTTAATTTTGTATCTGATCATATTTTGAATTATTTCCAAACGTTGGACAAGTCATTCAGCAGATGAAACGAAGAGAATTGGCCCACGTGACTCCTTGCGTTGAACTTCTTTCGGCGGCTTCTCCTGAAGCTTTAGTTGTAGATGGCCCCCAAAATCAGAATATCTTGCCAGCAGATATTCGGACAAGTTACAGCAGCTTCCAGGGTCTACAGTCACAAGATGAGATTTTGACTGTATCAATCACAGTTGGGCTGAGGTTCAGCAAAGATGGCGACGGTGTTTCCTCTTCTCCGTGAGCCAGTGGGGTTTTCCAGAGTCCAAATAAATTCAGAAATGATTCAGATCTGATCTGACTACCAAAATTCAAAGAGACAAGATAAAAACCTCAAGCCACAAAAATCTAAGTTACTCTGACGTTGTGGAGTTGGCTGAAATAGTTTCCAGTATGGAGATGGTGGTCAGTCAGTACTTTGAAAAACACACGGTGGATTTAAAGCAAGTTTAACAGTATAAAAAGTTAGAAAAACAGAAACGCCGGTGAAGCATAAAGTTTTACTTCATTTAACAAGTTGAGCTCACAGAATAAGTAATTCCCGGATGTTTAGAGAAAAACATTAAAACAGACAGACTCTTTTAATGTCTGTTTAATGCCATTTCACTTAAAACAGACAGACTGTAATATGTTTTAATGTTAGTTTGCCATTGTTGTGTGCTGAGTGGCAAACTAACTCTCTGATACTCTCATACTGCTCTCCATGTCCTCTGCTCTGAAGTGCTTGAAAGTGCTCTGTAGTGTTCTACAGGAGGGCGTCTCCCCTCTTTTTAACTTCGGAAAACTTTTGTGGGCTCCCGGGGATTGACAGAAGCCCAAGCCAATAGTCTTCCTTCGTGGGCGGGTTTTATGAACCTTAGTCCAATGAACAAACAGTCTTTGTCTGTAACAATAATACTGAGAGAGCTGTCGCTAAGCAGAAGCTGACTTGTGATTGGTAGAACAAGTATATGACTTGGTACTTTTCACAGGATGACACCAATTTTAATACTGAAGATTCATCAACATACTTGTGTATAAAGTCTAAGTTAGCTTTAGTGAGCATGCAACTTTATAACTAGTGTTTTTAAATTAACATGCAAGAATAAACATTCATTTAAACATTTTTAACATGCACATATTTAAAATCAAGGATTAATATATTTCAAACCCATATGATTGTCCACACCGAACATCAGAGTCCATTTGCTTTTCCATGGTGTCCTGGAAATTATTCTGAGAAATGAAACTTGGAGAAAGAGAGTTTAATGTTCAGTTCATCAGAATACAGTCAAAGTGAGCGTCTCCTCCAGAGATGTCCACCAGGGGTAGTGTCGAGCTGTGGCTAATCCTAGGCCTTAGGAAATGCCTTTAAAGTTTATGAGATGCCTGGCAAATGTCGGATGACTGATAACCAATAAACTTGTCTTAGTCGGGGAAGTCTCCAGTTTATTTATGATGTCAGTTAATCTATTGAAAGCATTCCTTAGGTTTGCTTAACAAAGGAATGTTGGTTCAGCTGTGGTCCTGGGATGAAAAAGCAATTCTTGACTGGCCTTTTCCTGGGTGAAATAATGTCTTTAAGATGCAAAGTCTATTTTATTGATAAGCCAAAGCCAGATGATTCTACACTAACTGATAGAAAAAATCCATTTTATCTACATTATTGTTATTGATAATGTATATTTGAGAAATATCATACCTTTCATATGCCATGTTTAATGTTTATATGTGCATGCCATATAGGATAAGTTCATATATTCTTGGTATGTTTCTGTGAGCAATTATTGGCCTTCAGATAATTCAGTACAGGATCAGTACATGTGTAAGGAATGATCTAAGCTACTCTTATAATCTCTTTGACATGACTCAATGAACAAAAACCTCACTCCTGTACTTTCCATCTGAAATTGCATTCATGCTTCATAAATGGCATCATGTGGTAGAAAAGCATCTCTCTCTCTTTACCCTGCCCACCTGCCCTGCCGACATGATGAGGGTATGGTCAGTTGCCAAAACGGGATACACAACCCTGCCCAGTGTCCTGGCCAGGTGCAAATACGCCTAATGACTCAGTGACCTTTGACAATGTAGATCCTTGGTGTAACACTTGCTCGCTTCGTTGGTCAAGCAGGGTAGCAGTACAGGGGAGAGACACACTGTAAGCTGGAAAGGAACATCACCACTTCAAAAAGAAGAGTTCCCTGAAATTGACCTTGCATTCGCAGAGTAAGGAGTGTCATCATGTTTCTAATCAAGGGAGTGATATGTTGTGCCAGGTGTGATTCAAAATGAAGTTTGCTATGTTATTTCTGTATATAGCCTCTCTTAAAAAAAAACAAAAAACAGCCTGTAGTAGCTGCATCATTTTAGCAATAAAAGATATTTTGCCAAACTGTTAGTGTTATTAAGGAGCAAACATAACAATTCTCTACAGTGTATAAGCAATGGAACAACTTAATAACCAATGTTAAGTGTTACTAGAGGATGATGAGGATGATAAGGTAACAACACTAACCATACTTTTCTTTCCCTTGTATTTTTTCCCTTGTCATGATAAACAAACAGCCTGCTTCTCTGTTAGCAAAGGTCGTTACTGGATGCCAAGTCATCAGCTGACACTTGCATAGAGAAACAGTTAAACAGTCATTTGTTGTTGTTTTTTTCCCCAAATAAGTATACAATATATATATATATATATATATATATATATATATTAAACAGTCTCCTGCTGAGGGTTTCAGGTGGGGTAAAACGTCAGATGCACCCAAGTGCCACGTCCTTCGCTTTCCGCGGCTGTTCAGGTCAGCCAGATAACCTTTGTGCTGTCCTTGCCAGGGAGTTTTGGTCCAGTTTCCTGTGATGACCAGTAATAATGTATAATACAATATTAATAATATAATACAATAATATAATACATTATTAATAACAATAATAATATAGATAAAATGGAATTTTTCTATCATATCCCCCCCTTGATGCTTAATAAAACATCGGGATTAAAAGAAAAATAACAAAAGTGGTAGTAAAATAAAGTGAATGAATTAATATAAGGATTTGTGTAACAATTTACATGCTGTTATGTGTCTTTGCAAGTTAAAAATGTGTGTAGAATATGTCATTAAGAGCAAACGTGTAACATGATCAAAATCAATCTTAGACTGTGTCAAAGAAGAACGTAGGAAATAATTTGAAACAGTCTTAAATTATATTGCAACCTTCAAAAACCCTTAGGTCAGTATTACCCCCCCCCCCCCCACCATCCTCACCATCATATTAAGGACTCACACAAGAAAAATCTGAAGTTATAAGAGAAACACTAGTTTCTATGAGTATCTGAGGTATTAATATGACCATTTGCATCATTTTCATGCACAGAAGTAAAACAATAATCTCCTATAACAGGGCCTACACCCCTACGGGTGGTAATTAGTCGATCAAGGCCCATTCTATCCTTTGTTACAATTTTGTAAATGATTGTAGTCTACAATTAAGTGTTTTAATCCTTAAGGTATTTTGTTTCCACTCTCACTCAAATGGCCACTGAGGTGAAACTGGTTATCTATTTTTATAATAAATGCGCATAAATCCAACTTTCTGCCTGATTATTTAACTTTGAATAATTTAAGCTCAAAATTATTCTAACACTAACTGTTCGGCAGCAAAGCTGTAGCAGTCTGCTGGAGAAAGTGCTCCGCTGTCTGTCCAGTGTGTGGTGGAAGGGATGATCAGGATTGTCCATGATGGATCACCGTCTCTGCCCATTTCTTTGATCCACGCCCAGCGCCATTTTATTTTTAAGTCCTTTATCAATTAGGACACCTTCCCCAGGCTTCAAAAATGTACTCTCCATCCTACAGAATGTATGAAAGGTTTTGTGTACTGTATGTTGAAGGATGAAACACTCACGTTTCCAGTCACTCACTTTTGCAGTCACCATCTGATTAGAAGCGCACCACTGATCTATAGAAAAACTGGATGGATCATTGGCCGCCAGAAGTGAAGCCACCTGGCTGCCATATTAGTACTGAGTGTTTTGGGTATACCAATATGACAGCCAGGTGGCTTCACTCAGTTTACTCAGTTCTCCGGGGCCTGCGGGTGTGGGTGTGTGCAGGTGAGTGAGTGTGGGTGTGTATGGGTTTGTGTGTGTGTGTGTGTGTGTGTGTGTGTGTGTGTGTGTGGGTGCAGATGTGGGTGCGTGTGAGTGTGTGTGTTGTGTGTGGGCATGCGGGGTTGTGTGTGGGTATAGGTAGGCACGTGTGATGGTGAGTGTGTATGTGTGTGTGTGTGTGTGTGCACATGAGGGTTGGTGTGGGTCTGTGGGTGTGTGGGTGCGGGTACCTGTGGGCAGATGTGAGGGAATGGAAGGTGTGTGTGTGGGTGGGGGGACCCTGTTGGGCGGCGGGGGTGGGGCGGGCCATCTGGTGGCCTGGGGGTTGGTGGTTAGGGGCCTGCCTCTCTTGGCCGCCCTGCTGTTGTATCATGGGGCAGGGTATTTTGCCGCATTGCCTCCGGCATCCTTGGCGCCGGATGTGAGTGGGTGCTCAGGGGTGGCCAGGCGGGGCCGTTGGCACAGGTTGGCGGCCGTGTTGTAATCGGTTTGCTTTGAGGTGGCTGTGGCTGTGGCGTGGCCTATCACTGTCGGTGTGTGCCTAGTTGGTGGGCTTGTGGTGGGCGCTCTGGGGTGTCCCTTGGCATGTGGGGCGCTGTATGGGTCCGGCCCATTGTTCATTATTGTTATTATTGTTGCTGTGTGTGTTTGTGTGTGCAAGATGAGTGGGAGTGGTTTGTGGCTGCTCCATCATGCCTGTGGTGTCTGGAGCACTGGGGTGTGATGCTGGCAGGTCCTGGGCTGCTCGGCCTGGCAGCCCTCGCCCTGGGTTGGGATCTGTGGGCGGCCTCCTGAACCAACTTGCGAGCTGGCTTCTGGGGGATGACGGGCTCCCTTTAGGACCGCCTCCCTCCCAGGCTTACCTCCGCCCCCCCCCCTCCCGATTCTGGGTGCAGCATACATCTTCTCGGATACACTTAGGGTTTTGGGGTGGGGGTGTGCGGGACTGTATTGGTGAAGGGAATACCCCTATCTGCTGTGCAGTGGGTCCGCCCTCACCTCAATTTTAATTGCATTATAATCATTGAGGGCTTGGGGGGATGGGAGCCTTGCTGCCTATAGCAGTGGCTAGTGGTGCTCCAACCACCATCCTCTCAATTTTAACTGCACTCTGGTAGTTCACACACCTGCACACAATCTCATCACACAACTGACACACATCCATCATGACTCCTGCATGGGGGAGGGGTTATCCCCCCCCCCGCTGCCCTCCTTCTGCCGGGTGCCTGGCAGGAGGCCTAGGGCCTGTCATGTCAAAATCCCTGGGTGTTGCTGAATGAACAGATGCGAGCAAGGGAGTGAGAGAATGACTGAAGAAGAGAGTAAGCGAGAGTGAGGGAGTGAAGCCTGGAGATGGTGATGGTGGGGTGGTTTTGTGTGGCGCTTTGTGTCGGGTGGCATCTTGGAGCGCTTGCGGTGGTCTGTTGATCAATCGGTCGGATGGGCGTTGGGGGGGTGGTTTGCTTCTGTGGCCGCGGCCGCCCTGGGGCAGGTTGGGAGGGGTGGCTGCTGCCCTGCACCGGCGGTTTTCCTGGCTGCTGCCGGGCGCTGGTGCGCATTCATACTTGCTGCATCTGCACCGCAGCCGCCCTAAGTAATAAAAGTGAATGAGTATGGGTGAGTGTGGGGGAGAGCACGAACGGATGTGAGTAGGTTGGAGTGCGAGTGACAGTGTGTGTATGGGTGCACGTGAGTGACATTTGAGGGCGAGTGGGAGTGGGAGCGAGACTGAGTGGGTACAGGAGTGGGAGAGAGTGGGTGGGTCTGGGAGTGTAAGTGTGAGATTGTGTGGGGGAGAGGGCAAGCGAGAGTGAGTGAGAGCGTGTGAGTGCAAATGGGTGCGTATAAGAGAATGAGGGTGTGAGTGTGTGGGAATGGGTGTGTGTGCTGGTCAGGATGTACTAGATTGAGGGGGTAGCGCTTCTTGGCTGTGTGGACTCCCCTGGACCGGGGGATGGGGGGGCAGCCCCCTGTGGGATGCTGCCACTTTCTTTGGGCATGGGAGTCCCTGGGGTGTGCGGCAATGGCGTTGGGGTGGGGCGGGCCCATTGTGGGGATGTTTGGGGGTGTTTGTGCTGGGGGCTGGCCCGTGGGTAGGAGACTCTGTCCTCCCGGCACCTGGGGCCTTGGGGCTGGTCTTGGCCCCGCTGGGGGGGGGGGGGGGGGTTGACCAGTCCAGGTGTGTGGGCCCACTGCACTGGCCGCTTGGTGCCCGGCCTCCCTCGGCTGGGGCTTCTTGGCCTTGGGACATTTGTGGTCTGTGGGGGTTGGTGGCATTGTCCTGCTTGCTCGGGGTTTCCGGGGGGAAGGGAGTTGCTGTGACTGGCCAACCTCTTAGTATGTTTCCTGACAAACCACTCACATGCACACTTACTCACTTACTTTGCGCATACTCTCGAAGACACACACATATATGCACACATACACATGTCTCTTCTTTAACAAGTGCAGATACCAGACTCATGTTGAGACCTCTTCAGTGGAAGAAACAGTCTGTCTTCTGTTTGTTTCAGTTGTTAGCTTGTTTGTCTTCTTTGTCTGCCCCCCCCCCCCGGTCGGGTCCTTCACGGGTAAAACAATTTAAATAAAGCATTAAATTAACACGAGGAGTTTATAACAATATACAGTACATATATACCGTGGTGTGAAGAAGTGTTTTCCCACAGTAACATCCAAAGAACTGCAGGCCTCACTTGCCTCAGTTAAGGTCATTGTTCATGACTCATGAACAATGAGTCTGCACGGTGGCGCAGTGGTTTAGCACTGTGGCAGCACAGTTTTACCCTTGGCCGGGGGATCGCGGGGATCATGAGATTGTGGGTTCGATCCCAGCCCCCGACCAACAGTGAGCTGTGTGGAGTTTGCATGTTCTCCCCGTGTTGCGCGGGTTTACTCCGGGATTTCTCCGGTTTCCTCCTGCACACCAAAAACATGTAGGTTTAGGGCGCTCGCGCACGCAGCGACCGGCAGCCGGTGGCTTGTCACCAGACTACAAACCAGATCTACCTACGGGTACAAATAAGTAACAAAAAAAAAATGACTCCACCATAAGAAAGAGACTGGATAAAAATGGCCTGCCTGGCAGAGTTCCAAGATGAAAACCACTGCTGAGCAAAAAGAACATAAAGGCTCGTCTTAGTTTTCCAGAAAACATCTTGATCACCAAAACTTTTGGGAAAATACTCTGTGGACTGATGAGAAAAAGTTGAACTTTTTGGAAGGTGTATGTCCCATTACATCTGACGTAACAGTAACACAGCATTTCAGAAAAGGAACATCATACCAGCAGTAAAATATGGTGGTGGTAGTGTGATGGTCTGGGGCTGTTTTGCTGCTTCAGGACTTGGAAAACCTGCTGTGGTAAATGGAACCATGAATTCTGCTGTCTACCAAAAAATCCTGAAGGAGAATGTCCGGCCATCTGTTCGTGACCTCAAGCTGAAGCGCACTTGGGTTCTGCAGCAGGACAATGATCCAAAACACACCAGCAAGTCCACTTCTGAATGGCTTAAGAAAAACAAAATGAAGACTTTGGAGTGGCCTGGTCAAAGTCCTGACCTGAATCCGACTGAGATGCTGTGGCCTTAAAAAGGCGGTTCATGCTCGAAAACCCTCCAATATGGCTGAATTACAACAATTCTGCAAAGATGAGTGGGCCAGAATTCCTTCACAGCGTTGTAAAAGACTCATTGCCAGTTATCGCAAATGCTTGATTGCAGTTGTTGTTGCTAAGAGTGGCCCAACCAGTTATTAGGTTTAGGGGGCAATCACTTTTTCACACAGGGCCATGTAGGTTTGGATTTTTTTTCTCTTCATAATAAATACCTTCATTTAAAAACTGTATTTTGTGTTTACTTGCGTTATCTTTGTCTAATATTTAAATTTGTTTGATCATCTGAAACATTTAAGTGTGACAAACATACAAAAAAAATGAGAAATCAGGAAGGGGGCAAATACTTTTTCACACCACTGTATGTGCTGTATAAAGCTCCTTTTGGCAAAGTAAATCTATTTGGCACAATAAGGGAAGCAGATTTCTGTTCTGCTCACCCAGCAGCCTGACAGGACAAGGGAAAAAAAAAAAAAAACTACAACAAAAAACAAAAAACAGCACATGCCGGAAAACTTTTAGCCCTGTGTTATGGAAGGCCAGGTTGCTTTGATAGCGGCCTTCAGCTCATCTGCATTGTTGTGTCTCATCTTCCTCTTGACAATACTCCATATATGGGGTTTAGGTCAGGAGAGTTTGCTGGCTAATAGAGCACAATGATATCATGGTCATTAAATCCACCATCAGTGTGTGAATGGGTGGATAGCAAGATCTGTAAAGCACTTTGGTCATCTAGAGATGAGAATAAAAGTGCTATATAAGTGAATGCCATTTACCATTTAAATGAGGTATTGGTACTTTTGGCAGTATGGGCAGGTGCCAAATCCTACTGGAAAATGGAATCAGCATCTCCATAAAGCTTACCATCCATCCATCCATCCATCCATCTTCTTCCCCTTAATCCTTTTCGGGTCACGGGGGAGCTGGAGCCTATCCCAGCATCTTAGGGCGAGAGGCAGGGTACACCCTTGACAGATCACCAGTCCATCACAGCATTACCAGCAGAGGGAAACATGAAGTGCTCTAAAATTTCCTGGTAGATGGCTACACTGACCTTGGACTTAGAACTTGGACTATAAAACACAGTGGACCACCACTAGCAGATGACATGACTCCCCAAATCATCACTGACTGGAAACTTCATGCTGGACCTCAAATAATAGATAGATGTACTTTACTGATCCCAAACTGGGAAATTACAGAAAAAAATAACTTGGACTCTGTGCCTCTCCACTCTTCCTCCAGACTCTGAGACCTTGATTTTCATATAATAGGACTTGGCACCTGATTTGGGGAGCCATGCCATCTGCTGGTGTCAGTCCACTGTGTTTCAAAAACTAATGATATCTACAATATGAGCACCTCCTTTCTCAAAATGCACAGCAAAATATTAATCAAACCACTGACTCATCTCATTAATCTCTCCATTAGGTCTAGTACATTTCCATCTGGCTGGAAAAAAGCTGTCATCATACCAGTTCATAAATCAGGCAGTAAAGACGATATATGCAATTACCGCCCAATCTCTATTTTACCAGTCCTATCTAAGGTTCTTGAAAAAGTTGTAGCTACACAGCTGATAGACTACTTACAAGACAGTCAACTTCTTCATCCACATCAATTTGGTTTTAGACCAGGATACTCAACAGAAACAGCAAATTGTTGCCTTATTGAAAACATCAAACAGTCCTTGGACAGGGGTAATGTGGTAGGAGCTGTTTTTCTAGATCTCAAAAAGGCTTTCGATACTGTAAACCACAGTTTGCTTTTATCCAAAATGGTATCTTTTAACTTCTCCCCAAATACATTAGAATGGTTTGCATCTTATCTCCAGAATAGAGAACAGTGTGTAAAAGTTCACCAGGATAAATCCTCATTTTTAAACAACCGCATGGGTATCCCACAAGGGTCCATTCTTGGTCCTTTACTTTTCAGCATTTTTATTAATGACTTGCCGTTACACTGCTCAGCTGCAACATGCCAACTTTATGCAGATGATGCAGTTATTTACACAGCTGCCAAGACTCCAGCACAGGCTGCAGATGTACTGTCTACAAGTATGGTTGATGTCCAAGAGTGGCTCCTCAAGAACCATCTATTGCTGAACCTTCAGAAAACAGTCTCAATGTGCTTTTCAATCAAAAAATGTAACCTGCAACATTTTAAAGTTAATATACATGATCATGACATCAGTTTAGCTACAGAATTCAAATACCTTGGCATTGTACTAGATCCTCAACTCAAATTTAATCTTCATATAAAGAAAATTTCAAAAACAGTAAAAAAAAAATCTGAACTGCTTTAAATTAATTAGATATTACATACCTTACGAAGCAGCTGCACTGTATATGCATTCTATGGTTTTTTCTCATATATCATACTGTTTGACAGTCTGGGCTCAAGCAGCCCCTTCCACAATAAGACATATAGGTTCATTATATAATCAAACCCTAAAAATCTTGGACAAAAAGCCCATTAGGTGGCATCACTGTAATGTTTTAAAAAAATACAACCTATTGAGTTTTGAGAGCTTCATTGACCTCTGTCTTCTGAAATTAACGTTCAAATGTTTCCATAAATCAGCACCCGAGCCACTTGCTGGTTTCGTCCAAAGACAGGACAGCAGCAGAGCCACCAGGAGTTCTGTTAACAATAACTGTAAAATATTCCACCGCAGAACCACATTTGGACAAACAGCTTTCTCTATAAAGGGCAGTCACATCTGGAACACAATGCCAAATGAAATTAAAATAATAACGGACTTTAAAACATTCACTAAAAATGTTAAAAACTGGCTGAAAAATAAACAAGAATGTACTCATGTATGAATTAATTGTCTGCAAAGTGAGAGTGAATGAAGGGAAGGAATAAATGTGTTTGTTTATAGTGAGTGACGGAGGGAGGAAGGCCTGAAATAGGCAAATGTGAGTTATGTTATATGTGTTAAATGTGAGTCAGGCTGTTATATTTGTGTATTTATAATATTTATAATATTTATGTTAAATGTGAGTCAGGCTGTTATATTTGTGTATTTATAATATTTATAATATTTATAATTGTGTATTTATAATTTTTCTGCATTGATGTATGTGGTTATTGTGTATATTTTTTATCTTGATTCTTTTTTCTAAAGCCCATCCAGGGACAAGAGTTGCAAATTAGCTAATAGCTATACACTCTATGTGCAACACATCAGATTGATTGTCTTTGATTAATTGTCTATGTTTATTGCACTGTCCCTGTCAAATAAACTAATCTACTACTACATTAAGTCCAAAGTCAGCGCAGCTGTAAAGTAATGCTGGCACAAATATATCAATTTAAATTACCTTGGGAGCACCAGTCCACTAAATGGACAAATTTATTATTAATTTAATATTTGTGTCAGAGATAAATCAGTCTCAAAAAGTGAGTTCTCTGCTTTCAACCAAGGAAATGGATATTAAAATTAAACCGAAACTCTAATGTACCTATTAACAGTTTAATAAGAAAATTCCACTTAAATAAAATACATAAATGTAACTTTTAATAATAATAATGGATTAGATTTATATGGTGCTTTACATGTCAAGTGACATCTCAAAGTGCTTACAGTGAGTCCATTATTCATTCACTCCAGATAGACACTGATAGTGGTACGCTACTTCTGTAGCCACAGCTGCCCAGGAGCAGACTGATGGAAATGTGGCTGCCAATCCGCACCAATGGCCTCTCTGACCACTAACAAACATTTATAATAATAATAATAATAATAATACATTTTATTTGTATAGTGCTTTCAAAGGCACTCTATATAGAAAAAAAAATCACACTATTAAAATTATACACATTATACACATTCAAACCCAGTGTCATGGACACTGCATTCACGGTGGAAAGTGTCTTGCCCAGGGACACAACGGCAGGATGACTGGGTAGAGTCATAGAATAAAGTGAGAAGGCCATCAACAGAAGGCAGTTCCAGAAGTAAAAATGATTTTTCACTGAATCTATACACGACATTTTCTATTAGCCCAGAGAAATTTTGGAAACATAAATGCACATTTGTTTCTCTGACCACAGCTATAGCATTTTGAGGCAATGTGAAATAATCAACAGGTATCAACAATTCACATTTAAATTCCTGAGAGTATACAGTGTGGACTTATGTGGAACCATAGAAGGGAATATGAAATATGATTGTGGTGTATATCTCTTGCCTCCATTTTCTTTGAAGATCCCAATACGGAGACGAATAGCAGTTTTCAGCTTTTCAATATAATTACTGGGGCAGAACCAAATTATGATAAACCCATCATCCATGAATATACAACAAAGTATCAACCCACAATTGTAGGTCAGTATCCCGAGGTGAACCTGTGCAGCAAGTTTGGTGACCCTAGAGAGCTTTACACGTTCTTATAACAAGAGGGCATATTGACTGCTAAAATTGACCTTTGACCTTTTGACCCTAAAACCGTAGTCAGAGGTCATGGTCTCAGAGTGAACCTACTGTATATACTAGGTTTGGTGACCCTAGCTTTCTTTGTTATTTAAATATCATTTATAGGCCATTTTGTCGTTGACCTTTGACCTTGTGATCTCAAATCCACAGTCGCCCTTCAGAGTCACGGGGTGAACCTGTGTACAAAGTTGGGTGACCCTAGCTTTACTCATTGTACAGCAGTATCTGTAATCTGGAATTTCCCCATTGTGGGACTAATAAAGGCTTATCTTATCTTGATAGGGCATAGGGAATGTTAACCTTGACCTTTGACCTTTTGACCCCAAAGCCATAGTCAAAAGTCAGGATCCCAAGATGAACCTGTGTCCCAGGTTTGGTGGCCCTAGCTTTACTCGTTTTATAATAATAGCAAATTTACCATAGTGTAAATGGAATGTTAACTTTAACCTTTGACATTCTGATCCCAAAGCCATAGTCAGGTCAGGATGTATCTCATCTAACATGTGTCTTAAATACAACTACTGTATCAATCTGAAAAGCCTACATCAGGCCTATTCAATTGGCGGCCCAGAACCAACCTCCGAGTGGCCCAGGCCCAGTCTATGGTCCAGCCAGAGAAGCAAAGGCCAGCACATTTCACAGAATTGCAGAAATCCATTAATTACTACAGACCGTAAATGCAACACACCACGTAACCGAACAACCGTCAACCCACAATGGAGCTTGGGTTCATTTGTTTTGAAGTGTGGGCTCTATGACTGTGGCTAAAGGTGCCTTCAGACTTAATGCGAATATGGTAAATGGTAAATGGCGTTCACTTATATAGCGCTTTTCTTCTCATCTAGGATGACCAAAGTGCTTTACAGATCCTGCTATCCACCCATTCACGCACACATTCACACACTGGTGGCGGCAGAGCTGCCATACACACAGGCGCTAACCTGGCCACCAGGAGCAACTGGGGGTTCAGTGTCTTGCTCAAGGACACTTCGACATGTGGACTGCAGACAGAGTGGGAATCAAACCCATGACCCTCCGATCAGTAGACGGTCACACTACACCTGCGCCACAGCCGCCCCGAATATGTATAAAGTCAATGGAAAGAGGAGAGCTCCCGGACCTTCTGTTTCCAGGTGAGTGTCAGTCTCATTTTCAAACTAGTGGTGAGTGTCAGTCTCATTTTCAAACCAGTTTACTCTCCAATGTTGATACTTTTACTCCGGTGATGGCACAATGTCAGGGCTAGCACTATTCCTTGTATGTGAGCGCACGAATGCGTGAGATTCATGCATGCTTGCCCTTTTACACTGACTTTGTATTCACGTCGCATGGTATCTTGCCACTAGCACTGTTACACGTTACTGTAAACTCTGAAGTGTAAAATTGATGATGAAAATCCCTGCCTGGACTGATATGTGTATGCAACGGAATGTGTAGTTTTAAAAAGAGGTTCCTACTCACACGTGGTGATTTAAAAAAAACAAACCACAATAGTGGATGTTAGGGCTGTGCGATATGACGATATAAAAACATCTATCGTTTCCTAGAATACTCTATCATTTATATTGTTATTTAAAATGCACATACCCCGTTTCTTGATAAAAGCTCCTCATACTACTGGTCAGCACCCCGCCTCTTCCCCGCAGTGCGCACAATGTGTATGGTGTGGCTAGGCTCTCCGGTAGTTGCTAACTCTGAACTCCCGGTTTGGTCAAATAGCCGCTAGCCCGCTACTCCTGTTTTCCAGAGAGGATGTGGGACTGATTTCTATTGTGCTGCATCAGAGAGGATAGTCTACTAACCTTGTTTTAATGGGAGGTAAGTAATGTTAACACCATGTCTGATTATAAAAGGGCAAATGCTAAATGACGATGCTAAGTTGTGCTAATTAGAAACAATAGTGTATCATATCAGACCATCGTTTCTTTGGTTTAAGTTACTGCTGAGTTTCTTAGTTTTGTCTGAAAAAATGTATTAAAGCTGCAAAAGTGCATGATGGTGGTACATACACGCAAAATAAATAAATTAATTAAAATGGGTCGGAGGAGCAAGTTGGCACTTAATGCTATTTATTTGATTTCTAATAATTTTAGTCAAGTACTGATAATGAATAAAGTTAAAGTCATCACATGCAATTTATTACATTACCTTTTGTGTCTTTGATTTTCAGATCAAGACCAATTTAAAATATTTTTACTAAGAAGCAAATAGGTAAAATCAGGCCAGAATGGCAAGCTGCACACTTAAATTTTCATTGTGTCAAGGGCAGCGAGAGCACGTCCCTCCCATCCTGCCTCACATTCACCAACTCATCACTGCACCTGAGGCAGAAGACACACCTGCACCTGCTTATCAGCCAGCGTACTTAAGGAGACTCTCTCTGCACAGTCAACGCTGGCTCGTCTGGGTATACTGCCCATGATTAGGCAAGCTAATATAAAGTTATAAGTGTTGACATGTCGTTAACCTTATTTCTCCTCTTTCCTCAGGTTGCTGCCACCGTGTAGGTGTGTCTCTAGGACTGCGCGCGCTCTCCTGCCACATCTCACCGATTTTCAGCTTCCTACTCCACCCGGTCAGGCACCATCAGCTAATCTCCCCCCACCACCCTAATGATTTGTCTATTCCTCGCTGGGTCCCTGCTGGTTCTTCCTGGATTTCCCAAGTAAGCGGCAATTTGGCTCGCCCATTTCCCCTTACTTCATTCCTCTGCTCATGGCTCTTGTCTTCTCTCCACAGGGCTATTCCTCTGGCGAGTGACTGTTCCTGTAGCTGTGCACTTGGTTTTTGCTATTTAATAAACTTTCAAATGTGCCCCTCTGTGTGGTTCCTTCCTGTGCTTTGGCATCGTGCATGTGAGCTGTCAAGCTTAATTAGTCATGACAGAATGAGCCAGTCCGGACGGTAGCTCAGCCGGTGCCTCACCACAGGAGCTGTCAGCTATGGATCGCCTAGTGGCAACTGAGCACCAGCTTGCTGTGCTGACACAACAGGTGTCGAATATGTTGACGCTTTGGTCTACAGTGCCTCCTCCGGCCTCTCCCCCTCAGCCTGCTCCGCGCACTGCGGTGCGCCATACTACCTCCATTCCCACACCTTCCCCGTACTCGGGGGAATTGGGGAAATGTAAGGGGTTTCTTATTCAAGTTTAAATATACCTGGAGCAGGTCGGGGAGGAGTATCTGGGGGACGTAGCCAAGATCCAGTTCTTTACTCTGTTGCTCAGGGATCGAGCCCTTGAATGGGCACCGTCCACTTTAGACAACCCCGAGGGGCGTCGGTACATGTTTGATCAATTTGTGGCCGCATTCTCTAGCGCATTCTCTAGACCGAGAGTCAGGGCAACATTATGAGCCACCTGATGACGCTCCGCCAGGGCACTCGGTCAGTAGCTGAGTACTCGGTGAAGTTCCGGGTTGTAGCTTTTGATTCGGGGTGGAACGATATTGCATTACGCAGTGCGTTCCTCCACGGGTTGAATGATCAACTCCGTGATGATCTGGCGGTTCATCCTGTCCTGGAGACTCTCGACGGTCTCATAGATCAGGCAGTTGGTTTGGACAAGTGGTACCGTGAGTGCACGAAGGAGTGCAAGTCCTCCTCTCGCCCACGCACTGAGCATGTATCTGCCGTGGTTACTGGCACTGGCGGCGCCAGCTCTTCACCCTAACCGATGGAGCTCTCTCGGCACTTGACCTATGATGAGTGCCGGCGAAGGCGAAGAGTCGGCGTGTATGCGTACTGTGTTTTAATGAAGCACAGTCTGGACGAATGCCGCCAACGGCTAAAAGACTCGGCCCGTCAGTAACCATGGGGGATCTGGTGGGTGGGACTAAATCTATTCCCCCCGGTAATTTTTCAATTTTGGCCCTCGTGCAATTGCCGGGGGTTGAGAGGAGGACTATGGCACTGGTTGACTCAGGGTCAGACGGTAATTTCCTGTCTGCTGCGTTTGTTAAGCAGGTGGGGATTCCTACATGTAAATTGTCCCGTGGTCAGAAGATCACAACTATATCTGGCCGAGAGGTCGCTCATAGCACAGTGCCTATTTCCATCCTCCATTCCGGGAACCACCGGGAGGAACTCTCGCTCCTGGTTCTCCCTGTGTCATCCTTCCCGGTGGTTCTTGGTTACCCGTGGCTCCGGAGGCATAACCCAATGATTAACTGGGACAAAAACACCATCTCCTCCTGGAGCCTGTTCTGTTTGGCCCATTGTATGCGTTCAGAGGAGTGTTCCCCATCTCCGTCCGTTTGCCTCTCCCCAGTCGAGCCACCGGACCTCAGCCTCGTTCCCCAGGCTTATCACGATTTGGGAGAGGTCTTGAGCAGAATCAGAATCAGAATCAGATTTATTGCCATTGTTCATGTAGTACACAAACTAGGAATTTGTCTCGGTGCAATGCTGCAACATTAAACACGGAGTAGCACTAAAGATAAAAATAAAAAACTATGCATGCAATAAAATGTAGAATATGAGTAATACTAATCTATGCAATTTTGAATATATTAACCAGCAGCAGATATTGTGGAGTTCCACATAGTGCAGTCGATAGTGCAAAAAGAAAACAGTGATAATTGTCATGAGACCGGTTGAGCTGCTGTACACAGTGCACGAGAGTCTAATAAGTCACTTAGTGTTCAGCAGTCTGATGGCAGAGGGGAAGAAGCTGTTCATGTAGCGGGAGGTTTTAGTCTGAATGGACCGAAGTCTTCTACCTGAGGGGAGGGGGGCAAACAGTACGTGTCCAGGGTGTGAAGGATCGGCTATGATCCAGCCTGCACGCCTCCGGGTCCTGGAGATGTACAGGTCCTGGAGGGATGGGAGCTTGCAGCCGATCACCTTCTCAGCAGCGCGCACGATGCGCTGCAGTCTTAGTCTGTCCCTGGCAGTGGCTCCTGCGTACCACACGGTTATGGAGGTGGTGAGGATGGACTCGATGATGGTCGTGTAGAACTGCACCAACATCTTGGTGGGTAGCTTGAGCTTCCTCAGCTGCCGCAGGAAGAACATCCTCTGCTGGGCCTTTTTGATGAGGGAGCTGATGGTCGGCTCCCACTTGAGGTCCCGGGTGATGGTGGTGCCCAAGAAGCGGAAGGAATCTGCAGTGGTGATGGGAGAGTCTGTGAGGGTAAGGGGGGGCAGAGGGGTTGTGACTTTTCTGAAGTTTATGATCATCTCCACTGTCTTCAGAGCGTTCAGCTGCAGGTTGTTGTGGCTGCACCAGGATGCCAGCTAGGCCACCTCTCTCCTGTAGACGGACTCGTCGCCGTTGGAGATGAGCCCGATGAGGGTGGTGTCATCCGCAAACTTGATCAGCTTGACAGACTGGTGGCTGGAGGTGCAGGAGTTGGTGTACAGGGAGAAGAGTAGGGGGGAAAGTACACAGCCCTGGGGTGATCCGGTGCTGATGCTAAGAGTCTGAGACAGTCTTTCCCAGCCGCACATGCTGCCTCCGGTCCGTCAGGAAGTCGGTGATCCACCTGCAGAGGGAGTCAGGCACGTTGAGCAGGGACAGCTTGTCCTGGAGCAGAGCGGGGCGGATGGTGTTGAATGCAGAGCTGAAGTCCACAAACAGGATCCTGGCATAGGTTCCCGGGGAGTCCAGGTGCTGCAGGATGGAGTGGAGGGCCAGGTTGACTGCGTCGTCCACAGACCTGTTGGCTCTGTAGGCAAACTGCAGCAGGTCCAGGAGGGGAGTGGTGATGGTCTTGAGGTGGGGCAGGACCAGGCGCTCAAAGGACTTCATGACTACAGAGGTGAGCGCTACAGGTCTGTAGTCGTTAAGTCCAGTGATCCATGGCTTCTTGGGGACAGGGATGATGGTAGAGGTTTTGAGGCAGGTCGGCACGTGGCATAACTTCAGGGAGGTGTTAAAAATGTCTGTGAAGACAGGAGTCAGCTCTTCCGCACAGTGTCGCAATCAAGAACGTTGTCGCTGCCGCCTCACCGCTCTTATGATTGTGCTATAGACCTCATCCCGGGGGCAAGGCTGCCATCCAGTCGGTTGTATAGCATTTGTGACCCAGAGAGGGAGGCGATATATTCCTTAATATATTAAGGAATCGCTGAACGCTGGCCTTATTCGGCCAACTTTGGCTCCGCTTGGAGCCGGATTCTTCTTCGTCGGGAAGAAGGATGGCTCGCTGCGCCTGTGCATCGACTACAGGGAGCTCGATGCAATTACCATCAAAGATAAGTACCCATTGCCTTTGATTAATTCAGCATTTGAGGTCCTTCAGCGCTCATGGGTTTTCACCAAGCTAGACCTTAGGAATGTGTACCATCTGGTCCGCATTCGCGAGGGCGATGAGTGGAAGACGGCTTTTAAAACACACCAAGGGCAATTTGAATATTTAGTGATGCCGTTCGGGCTCACTAACGCCCCCGCCGTCTTCCAGTGGTTAATAAACGACGTCCTCCTATGCTTTACCAATTTGTGTTTGTCTACCTTGATGATATTCTTATTTTCTCCCGCTCGCCAGAGGAACATGAAGCCCATGTCAGGGCTGTTTTACAATGGCTCTTGGAGAACCAGCTCTACGTCAAGGCCGAGAAGTGTGAGTTCTCCATAGCATCTACCACCATCTTGGGCTTCATAGTGGCTGAAGGGAGACTGATTGCTGACCCGGCCAAGTTGAGGGCAGTGTTAGATTGGCCAACTCCCCACTCCCGTAAGGAGCTTCAACGCTTCCCCGGGTTCGCAAATTTTTACCGCAGGTTCATCAGGAACTATAGTGGGGTGGCACTCCCCTTGATGCAGCTGACCTCCGTTAAGGTCCCCTTTCGGTGGACTGAGGCAGCTGAACAGGCATTTTGTCAAATTAAAGCGCCTGTTTACGGAAGCACCTATCTTGGCCCAGGTCGACACGCAGTTCCAGTTTGTCCTTGGGGTGGATGCATCTGATTCAGGGGTTGGTGCTGTGCTGTCGCAACGCATGCCCCCCGATCAGAAGCTTTGCCCGTGCGCATAGTTCTCTTATTGGCTTACGCCGGCCGAGAGGAATTATGACGTAGGGAACAGAGAGCTGCTTGCCATTAAGTTGGCATTGGATGAGTGGAGGCACTGGTTAGAGGGGGCCATTCACCCCATCGTCGTGTGGACCGACCACAAGAACCTCGAGTACTTGCGGTCAGCCCGCCGACTGAACAGCAGGCAGGCTCGCTGTGCGCTATTTTTCCAGGGATTTAATTTTACCATCACTTACCGGCCTGGCACACGGAACACCAAACCAGATGCACTACCGCGCCAGTTTGATTCCGGGGAGGTAGCCTCCCCCCCCAAAAAAAACCCCCCCATCATACCGCCTTCGTGCGTCCTTGGAGCCCTTACTTGGGATATTGAGCGGAGGGTCCTTCAGGCCCAGTCCCAGGAGCCTGTGCCAGTAAGGTGCCCCCGGAACTGGCTGTACATCCCGGCCACCCTCCGCAGCGATGTCATCCAGTGGGGTCACACCAGTTGCTTCGTGTGCCATCTGGGCATCGCTCGAACTGTGGACTTCATCCGGTGAGCGTTCTGGTGGCCCACACTGTGGCAGGACGTACAAGAATATGTGAAGGCCTGTCAGACTTGCGTCCGGGGGAAATCAGACTCCTCTCCCCCATCGAGTATCCTACACCCCCTCCCCATCCCTGGTCGTCCGTGGTCTCACATCGCCGTGGACTTCGTCACCAGACTCCCCCCTCCTGTAGCAAGACGGTGATTCTGACCATCGTGGATCGCTTCTCCTGAAGCTCCCCTTGGCCTTGGAGACGGCGGTCCTCCTCACCAATCACATGATCCGGGTCCACAGCATCCCTATGGACACTGTGTCTGACCAGGGTCCACAATTCATGTCTTAGGTTTGGAGGGTCTTTTGCCAGACCCTGGGAACTACTGTGAGTCTCTCCTCAAGAAACCACCCTCAGAGCAATGGGCAGGTGGAGCGCTCCAATCAGTCCTTGGAGGCCGCCTTGCTGTACCTGGGTGGAATACTCCATGAACTCTGCGGTATCCTCAGCAACTGGACTCACCCCGTTTGAGGCGTTGTTGGGGTACACGCCGCCTCTCCTACTCATGGCCGAGAGGGAGGTCTCGGTTTCATCCATAGGGGCCCATGCTTGTCGCTGCTGACGCGTCTGGAGGTCTACTTGGGCCGCCCTGGCCCACACCACAGAACGCACCCGGGCTGCTGCTGATAGGAGGCGGGTTCCGGCTACAAAGTACGTCGTTGGACAGCAGGTCTGGCTGGCGGCAAGTCAGATCCCTCTGAAAGCGAAATCAAAGAAGCTGTCCCCCTGCTTCCTTGGGCCATACACCATCTCCCGGGTGATAAATGATGCGTCGGTCCAGCTGAAGCTGCCCCTGGCCCTACGGGTGAACCCTGCATTCCACATCACCCACATCAAGCCCCTCTCGGCCAGTCCTCTCTGCCCCCCCCCCCCCGGAAGCCGCCTCCTCCTCCTCGGATCATCGATGGCCACCCCGCCTACACTGTACGACGTACTGTATATTGGATGTTCACCGTCGGGGCTGGGGCCTGCAGTATTTGGTGGACTGGGAGGGCTATGGCCCAGAGGAATGGTCCTGGGTCCCCTTGTCATGAGTGCTGGGCAAGGGGATGCTCCGAGCCTATCACCGTGCTCACCCGGAGAAGCCCTCCGGACCGCTAGGAGGCGCTCCTAGAAGGGGGGGGCTGCCATGGGCAGTGAGAGTGTGCCCCTCCCATCCTGCCTCACACTCACCAATCATCACTGCACCTGAGGCAGAAGACACACCTGCACCCGCTCATCAGCCAGCGTACTTAAGGAGGCTCTCTCCGCGCAGTCAATGCTGGCTTGTCTGGGTATACTGCCCGAGATTAGGCAAACTAATATAAAGTTATAAGTTTTGACACATCGTTAACCTTATTTCTCCTCTTTCCTCAGGTTGCTGCCACCGTGTAGGTGTGTCTCTAGGACTGCGCACGCTCTCCTGCCACATCTCACCAATTTTCAGCTTCCTACTCGACCTGGTCAGGCAGGCACCATCAGCTCATCTTCCCCCCACCCTACTAGTTCGTCTATTCCTCGCTGGGTCCCTGCTGGTTCTCCCTGGATTTCCCAAGTAAGTGGCAATTTGGCTCGCCCATTTCCCGTTACTCCATTCCTCTGCTCACGGCTCTCGTCTTCTCTCCACAGGGCTATTCCTCTGGTGAGTGACTGTTCCTGTAGCTGTGCCCTTGGGTTTTGCTATTTAATAAACTTTGAAACATGCCCCTCTGTGTGGTTCCTTCCTGTGCTTTGGCATTGTGCACGTGAGCTGTCAAGCTTAATTAGTCATGACACATTGATTTAAACTAACAGCTAATTTAACAGCACTTTAGCCCCTCCTCCTCCGCGCTCTTCTGCTGCTCAGGCCTATCCCACCCCACAGGACTCCAGTGGCTGACGTTACCTTGCTTCTGTTCGCTTCCACCCCTCTACCCACAGTGGCCACACCGGGGCGCCCAAAGAGTTAAGTAAAAGTACATACATATCCACCTCTGCAATCATCATCAATATGACTAATCGAACTGAAGATTATGGAATAATGTTGTCACTAAATAATACTCAATGATTCTACAACGAAAATTTCACCAGCTTTCAAATTAGCACTGCTAAAACTCAAAAGAAAAAGCTGAATGATTACAAGAGAAATAGTCAGAACATTTATGAAAGAAAAATTCAGTTCCTGGTTGTGTGATTACTGACACAAAGGGGGGAGGCCAGGGCTTCCTCCAATTCTATTTTTCAGGGTGGCACGACACTGGACCCCTGTGGTGGAGGGGGGACAGAGGGAGGTGTGGGACGGGCTGGCTGCGGCAAGGGGAACGTGACGCTTGTCATCAATCTGGACAATAGGGCCATTGGTGGAGGCAATGTTCTGGATGTCGGCAGCGGAGGAGAGGACCTCACAGGCTGACCACGACATGTGACTAGCCGACCACCACCAAAGCTATATAGAACAAATGACGCCAACACTGACATAATAAACATCAATTTACCTGATTTTGACTTTAACAATGCAGTGTTTACCTGGACTGACATTGCAAGTCCGAGACATTTCAATAAAGCTTCCCACCTGAGAATGGTATGACAGCATCACATTTCCCACATGTGACAGGAGTAGATGTGTTGCAGAATTTCGGTGTGCTAGGGTACTGTACTCGCGGCGCTTGGTTTCGGCCGAGCCAGGCGCGGCAACAGCATGCCTGCACAATATTACAAGTCTAATATCTCCACTACACAGTAGGCCACAGAACAATGTTGTCTCAGTATGTATAACAGACATCTGAGTGGCCCACATCCAAAATTCTAAAGAAGAAAGAAGAAAAATAATAAATAAAACATTCCTTGTGCAGAATGAAATCAACATTCCAACATACGTATTTAGAAACTCACCCACATGAACACTTTTTACAACAGCGACAGAAAAGAGGCATGATTACAAAGACCTCATTTTAAAAGGTGTTACACTGTATAAAAGTTTAATCTAAATTAGCCATATGTGAATGTGCCACACACATTAATGGCACAGACTGAATCTCTAAGGAAAACACTAGCCTACCAAAAGCAGCTGCACAAGGTCACATAGGAACTCACACAGCACCTCTTTCTCCTAACACTACAAAAAGAAAAAAACTTATCACATGACACAAACAGCAGGCCTCCACTTTGCCACATGGGGATTCCATGTATCAAGGGGGGTAGTATAATTAGGAAGAGTAGTACAATTAGAAAGTAAAAAAATTAGTAAAGACAGATAATGTACAATTAGCAGTGAAATCATTAATGGTAATAAAAATGATTAATAATGTATAGAAAAATAGGTTGAAAATTTTCACTAATATACAAAAAGAGAAGCAGTTTGGTAATGAAGTCACAACATTCACCAGAAAAAGTCAAATTTACATCAATAAATTTGCAAATATTTAAGAAAAATTATGTGAAAAAAATATTGCAGATTATTGTGGAAAAAAATCTTAAGATTTTATAAGAAATATAGCAAAATTAAGGAGAACAAAAAACACATAAGGAAAAATGTCATGTTTATAATCAAAAATAAAGTAAACTAATAAGGAAAAAGAAAAGCTGCAAATTTATGGAAAAAGTTCCAAATTTCTAAGAAAAGTCCAATTTATGCTGATGCAGTTTACTGTGGGACTCAACTTAAAATTTGCTACAACGACAAAACAAATTTTTACTCTATTACATAAGAATAAAGCAATGCTAAAGGGAACTTAAAGCAGAAATAATTTGACTTTCCCTGCATAAACTTACTCTTTTCAAAACCTTTGCATGGATTTCATTGAGTTAAATAAGTGTGAAGGCAAAAATATTGTTAAGTAATAATTGACATATTTACTAAATGGACAAACGTCTTCCCTTGCACTAATCCAAATGCTACTATGGTAACAAAGAAACCCTTAACTGAAATAATATCAAGATTTGGAATAACTGAAATGATTTACTCAGATAATGGAATACATTTTGTAAATCAAGTTATATCACCCTTAGGTACAGCACTCAACATTAACTTGGAAAATCATCCAGCCTACCATCCACAATCTGTAGGATTGGTGGAACGCACAAACAAAACCAATGAAGAAAGATTTAGAAAAACAATGGCAGAAACAGGGCAAACTTGGATATATTGCCTTCCCTTAGTTTTATTTTACATGAGGATAGTTCCCACCAAAGGGGGGTTGTCCCCATTTGAAATTTTGTGTGGCAAACAATACTTACTTCCACCATTAAGGTGATGAGGAAGGGTGTTCAGTTGATTACATGCAAAGAATGCCAACTGACAGAGATATTATCCATGCTGCCCTTCCCAGGAGGGACCATGTGACGGAGGAACCACAGGGGTGCATCCATCTTGGCCAAACCAGGGGACCTGGTCCTTATTAAAGCTATAAAGAAGAAGAATTGGGCCGATGCTCCCTGGCAAGGACCACACAAAGTCCTGGTGACACCAACAGCTGTGAAAGTCGAAGGATGTGACTCTCGAGTGCATTTAACACATTGCAAACTTTAGCCCGTGCAAAACCCTCAACAACAACAACAACAACAACAACGTGATTAATCCCTGTTCCATTGGCGAGACTGTTTATCCTCATCTCTGCAGTGACACTGTTTCTATCGTAATCCTTATTACAAATCTTGTATCACCAGCAGTGCCCACCGAAGAACTCTTTTGCTGATCATCTTGGGTGATTGAAGAAATAGGCACGAAGGGACTTTGAAAAAGAAAAAAACACACATACAGGGGATCCTCAATAAGTGACTGCTTAACTGGTTGACTTCATTATTATCATCATTTTTGTTTATTTTGTTTTTAACTTTTGTTTGTTTGTTTATCATGGAGAGACAAAATGCAAGAGAAAGAAGATTGGCAATTGAAGGATGTGAATGGTATGGCTGCTATTTCATCATCATCATTCTTGTGGTTACACTTTTATTTTGGTTATTCTTAGATATACCACTATCCATTCATCGCAGAGCAAGATGTGTTACACACACCATGAATGGCTGGAAGGTCCAGGTCACCATGATCATGTTTACCCTGGCAATGTTTGGTGGAGATATGCTAATTACACAGCCAAATCAGCTAATCGTTCAAATTGTTCTTAATGCCACTATCAGCTGAACAAATCTCTGTTACTGCTAAAACAATGGCGCTACCACAGGCTGTCTATTTCTTACAAGAGGCAATGTACAGAAATAACACAGCATACATTACCTTAAATCACACCTGTCACACTACTTATCACTTATCACTCCACTGATCGGAAGCACGATGACACCCCTTACTCTGTGAAGGCAAGGTTAATTTCACCAGGGAACTTCTCCCTTTGTTTAAAGGGGAGCGGTGATGTCCCTCTGGGCAGCTTACCACTCTCTAAGTGTGCAAGGGTACACAGTGCGTTTCGCCCCTGTACTGCTACCTGCTTGACCAACGAAGTGGGCAAATGTTGCCCTGAAGATCCTCTGTAGTGCTGCCATTTGTAACTCTCACAAATTTGGCACACACATGGTGACAGGAGGATGGTGGTGATGCCCCTGTTTTTGCGACTGACCACACCCTCATTATGTCGGCAGGCCAGGTGGGCAGGGTGAAGAGAGATGCCTTTTCACCACATGATGCCACCTTTGCACCACATGATGCCATTTGGAACACAGCTGTACCAGAGGAATTTAAGATAAAAAGCACAGGGTTAAAGGTCCTTCATTCACTGTTTCCTTGGGTGGGAGTGGGCAAAAATACCTTATGGACTGAAACACTTAATTATAGGCTACAATCATTTGTAAATTTTTCCTTATCTACTTGGTCGGGTATGAGGGAAGAAATGACTTCTATGAGGCTTATGATGACACAAAATAGAATGGTTCTTGATCAATTAACTGCCGCCCATGGGGGAGTATGCACTATTGTAGGTGATTATTGTTGTACTTTTATCCCTGAAAATGATGCAGATAGTCATATTATTGCTTCGGCCATATGCAACCTCACTGCCTTACAGGCTGCTGCGGCCAGGGATAATGTTACTGATGCACAGAATTGGTTAAGTTGGCTATTTTCTCCATGGAGAAGTCTCATCATGAATTTGTTAGTGATTTTTGTAGTGACAGTCCTGGCCTTTTCCTGTGTGATTCCTTGTATCTGTGGTATGATGATGAGACTTGTTCATGTAAACTTAGTGATGTACCATGATGCATTTGCCGAGGATGATGAGGATGATGAAAAAGCAGTACCAACCCAAAGTGTCTCTCCATGAGTCAAGGCACACAGTAAAAGTACGACTGGCATGCAGAAAACCAAGAGGAGATGCATGATCACGATGTGAAGTTGAAATGTACTATTTGCAAGCACACTTATGAGGTTTGAAATATTATTTTTATTTTGTTTTTTTTCCATATTATTTTCATTTTTGTTTTTATTGTCATCACATCATTAATCGTTACATAGTTTCTTGTTTAACATTGATTCATTTTGTTTCATTAAGATACTAACACTCTTACATTTAAGCTGCTCACACACATAGATCCTCACACATATACATTATATTACCATTTTATTCATTATTATCATTTTATTTTTCTTTATGTTGTTTTGTTTTTATTGATTTCTTTTATTGCTTTTCTTTATTGATCAAAAGACCTTATTGTTCCATACTCCCCTGGGGATGAAATGTTAAAATGGTGCCTGGGAGGGCAGCAGGGCCGATGGCCAACTTTTCCCATCGAAAACTAGTTAGGATCTGTTGCATAAAAATGCTTTTGCATAAAACGCACTGCAACTTAGCAAGGCTGCCCAATGGGGTTTTAGCGGTCATAATAGTTCATCTCTGATGCTTCTAGCATCAAAGGCGGAGATGAAAGAATAATTCCATATTGATGCTCTAATTGTGGAATTACATATATGTATGTGTCATATTGTGTTCATCATATTACTCATTATTGTTTAATCTCATTTTGGCCTTGGGTCTCAGAAGTTCTGGGTGACTGAGTTACAAAGTGTTGATACAGCTGCATTTGTTATCACTTGTTTGGGCTCATGCTGTAAATTTTTCCTGTGTGATAACACTCCCGGAGACAGAATGACTCAAGGAGACAGATAATAAACACTCCGCTGTGACCAAATGGAATGAACAAACTGCTGAGGACATTTGCTACTCTTTGATAACATCTCACTTAAAAAGACATGGGGCGCTGGAGTCAGAGCGGTGTGTGAATGGTGAACTCTGTAACCGTTCTGTACCAGTCTCTGTTGGCCAACGATTACATTTCCTCTAAACTGTGAAGATTGCCTGGCTTTTTGACTACCCTCATCAGAGATAAATCTAAAATTTATCTAACACAAACCTACATGGGCCTGTGTGGAAAAAGTGACCCCCCCCCCCCCATTAAAACAAATTAACTGTGGTTTATCACATCTTTGGAAGGCTGAGTTCAATTTCTCTAGCCACACCCAGGCCTGATGACTGCCACACCTGTTCTCACTCAAGAAATCACTTAAATAGGACCTGCCTGACAAAGTGAAGTGGACCAAAAGATCCTCAAAAGCTAGACATCATGCTCCGATCCAGAAAAATTCAGGAGCAAATGAGAAACAAAGAAATTGAGTTATATCAGTCTGGAAAAGGTTATAAAGCCATTTCTCAAGCTTTGGGACTCCAGCAAACCACAGTGAGAGCCATTATCCACAAATGGAGAAAACATGGAACAGTGGTGAACCTTCCCAGGAGTGGCCAGCCGACCAAAATTACCCCAAGAGCGCGGTAACGACTCATCCAAGAGGTCACAAAAGACCCCACAACAACATCCAAAGAACTGCAGGCCTCACTTGCCTCAGTTAAGGTCAGTGTTTATGACTCCACTATAAGAAAGAGACTGGGCAAAAATGGCCTGCATGGCAGAGTTCCAAGACGAAAACCACTGCTGAGCAAAAAGAATATAAAGGCTGGTCTCAGTTTTGCCAGAAAACATCTTGATGATCCCCAAGACTTTTGGGAAAATACACTGGACTGACAAGACAAAAGTTGAACTTTTTGGAAGGTGTGTCCCCCATTACATTCGGCATAAAATAACACAGCATGTCAGAAAAAGAACATCATACCAACAGTAAAATATGGTGGTGGTAGTGTGATGGTCTGGGGCTGTTTTGCTGCTTCAGGACCTCTAAGACTTGCTGTGGTTAAGAAAAACAAAATGAAGACTTTGGAGTGGCCTAGTCAAAGTCCTGACCGAATCTGATTGAGATGTTATGGTATGACCTTAAAAAGGCGGCTCATGCTCAAAAACCCTTGAATGTGGCTGAAATACAACAATTCTGCAAAGATGAGTGGGCCCAAATTCCTCTACAGCGCTGTAAAAGACTCATTACCAGTTATCGCAAATGCTTGATTGCAGTTGTTGCCGCTAAGGGTGGCCCAACTAGTTATTAGGTTTAGGGGGCAATCACTTTTTCGCACAGGGCCATGTAGGCTTGGATTTTTTTCCCTTAATAATAAACACCTTCATTTAAAAACTGCATTTTGTGTTTACTTGTGTTATCTTTGTCTAATATTTAAATTTGTTTGATGATCTTAAACATGCACGTGTGACAAACATACAGAAAAATGAGAAATCAGGAAGGGGGCATGTTATATCTTTCACCCGTTACGTCACTCGATATAACAAATAATAACTCGGACCATTGACGTACCGTTAACGGTTTATTGGCGAGCAGCACTCATAGCACACAGCCAACGACAACACACTCAACATACACTACATTACCCATAATGCATTTAGCAAAGGCACTGCGACGGGTGCCGTAGTAAACCAAAATACATGACATCTCCTCCCCTCTTACAATAGATGTCCTACTGGAGATATCAAGTGTCTGCTGCAATTCTTGTGTCTTTGTTTGTCTCTTTTTTTTTTTCTGTAATTATTATGCTACCTTAGGAGTGAGGGTAGACTACCTCATCCCATAACTGTACCCCTGGGGATTATTCTGCCCCATTAATGTGGGTCAGTTGCTATCTAGTCTAATAACTCAGACGGACAGGAGGTCGTCGCTCCCTGGTAGGGTATCGGCGCTCTACAGGAACATGAGTCTGATTTCTTTCTAATGTGGAGGTTGCTTCTGGTGCTGATGCAGAAGAAGATGTCACATCTCCAGCTGGAACTCCGGTCTCTGAAGTGGTTGAGTTCTGCACTGGTGTAGGTGGATCGTTAGGATATCCAAGAGACGGTTCTGCAGGCGCTGGTGGTGTCTGCAGGAGTTGATCCACGTGCCTTTTCCAAACACTGTCAGTGGTTTGAACTGTATATGAGACTGGTCCAGTTTGTGCGATAACAGTTGCAGGAACCCACTTAGGTTCACCTCTGTAGTTCCTGGCCAGCACAGATTCTCCTGACGTGAACACTCTGTCCTTTGCCCGATGTTCTCTGTGCATAATTTGTTTCTCTTGTTGCTTTTGCACAGTGTCCTTTAATCCTGAGGGTTTCAAAAGGTCAAAGGTAGTGCGCAGATCTCTCTTGAACATCAGACTAGCAGGGGTTGTCTTTGTGATTGCATGTGGAGTGTTGCGGTAGTTTAGCAGGAACTTGTGCAGCCTCTGATGCAGTGTTCCTTGACCTTGTGATGCTTTCAATGCATGTTTCATTGTCTGCACAAACCTTTCTGCAAGGCCGTTCGTCGCAGGATGGTATGGAGCTGATTTAATATGCTGCACTCCATTAGCTTGTAGAAAAGCATCCATTTCTTGTGAAACCAACTGAGGTCCATTGTCAGAAACTAGTTGTATAGGAGACCCAAAACGGCTAAACATTTCTCCTAATGCCTCTGTGGTCTTCTCTGTGGTGGTTGACCTCATAATAGCCACTTCAGGCCATTTACTGTGTGCATCCACAGCAACGAGAAACATTCTGTCCTCAAACGGACCTGCAAAGTCAATGTGCACACGATGCCATGGCTCCTGTGGGAACTCCCAGGGATGGAGAGGAGCCAATGGTGGGTTGTTCCGTACCTTGTGACACGATGAACAACTTTTGGCTATTTCTTCAATCTGCTTGTCAATGTTTGGCCACCAAAAATAGCTTCTCGCTATTTCTTTCATTCTCACGATTCCACTATGTCCTGCGTGAAGTTGCTGTAACACTTTTGTTCGACATGACAGGGGAATAATCACTCTCCTCCCCCACAGCAAACAACCCGACTGAACAGACAATTCTGTCCACTTCCCAAAGAAGGGCTTCAAGGTTGTGTCATCACCCGCAGGTTGTCCTTTAATGATCAAGTCCATGACTGCCGACAACACAGGGTCATTTCTAGTCCCCTTTTTCACCTGCACAGCTGAAACAGGTGCGTTTTCTACCTCTGTGAAGTAGAAGATGTCCACAGTGCTTGACTCTGGCTTCATGACAGGAAGTGGTAATCTGGATAACCCATCTGCATTACCATGACAGTCTGACTTTCGATACCTGATGTCATAGGAGTGTCCTGACAACAGCAACGCCCACCTCTGCAGTCGGGACGCTGCAAGAGATGGTATTCCTGTGTATGGTCCAAGGATGGTTGTGAGAGGTCGGTGGTCAGTAAAAAGTGTAAACTTCCTTCCGTACAAGTACTGGTGGAATTTTCTGACACCAAACACAATGCTCAGAGCCTCTCTTTCTAGTTGAGCATAGTTAGCTTCTGCCTTGTTTAATGTCCTTGATGCAAAAGCGATTGGCTTTTCCTCACCGTCTGGCATTACGTGGGAAATCACCGCCCCTACGCCATAAGGAGAGGCGTTGCAGGCAAGCTGGATCGGAAGTGATGGGTTGAAGTGGGTCAGAACCTCTGATGCAGTCAGCGCATCCTTTGCCTTCTGAAAAGCTTCCTGACAGCTTGCCGTCCACCTCCATGCTTCCTCTTTGCGCAGCAGGTTATGCAGTGGTTTTAATAGTGATGCCAAATTTGGTATGAAACGTCCATAATAGTTCAGCAGTCCTAAGAAAGACTTCAGCTGACTGACATTTTGGGGTGGAGGTGCATCCACAATGGCTGTGATTTTCGATGGTGCAGTGTGTAGTCCCTTAGCATCGATCACATGACCTAAGTATTCCACGGATGACTGGAAAAACTCGCATTTATCTTTGCAGATTCTCAATCCATACTCCTCCAGTCTCGTGAGAGTTGCATCCAAGTTGCGCAGATGCTCTTCATCATCTGCTCCTGTACACAGGATATCATCCAGGTAGCACTGCACTCCTGGTAATCCACTCAGGATTTGATCCATAGCTCGCTGAAAAAGTGCTGGAGCAGATGTGATGCCAAAAGGCAGTCGCCTGTATCTGAAGAGTCCTTTATGGGTGTTGATAGTCAGCATTTCACGTGACTGCTCGTCTACATGCATTTGTAAATAAGCCTGGTTGAGGTCTATTTTGCTGAACTTTTGTCCCCCACTCAGCCCCGCAAATAAGTCATCAATCAGTGGAAGGGGATACTGCTCTGCTGTTAGTACAGGGTTTACTGTTACCTTAAAGTCTCCACAGGTTCGGATTCCTCCGTCCTTTTTGGGTACTGGAACTATGGGCGTGGCCCACTCACTGGTTGTCACAGGCTCCAGAACTCCATTCTTGACCAGAGCATCCAAGTCAGCCTCCACCTTTGGTCTGATGGCGTACAGCACTGGCCTGGCTTTCATGAACACTGGTTTACTGTCAGGTTTGACATGCAGCTTCACTATAATTTTTTTCATACTGCCTAGTTCATCACGAAAAACCTGTTTGTACTTTTCTAGTATGGCCTGCAGCTGAGTGGAACTGTGTGACAGCTTCCTTACTTCTTGCCAGTCAAGTTGGATTTTCTTTAGCCACACACGCCCCATTATAGCTGGACAGTTGTTCTTGGTAACATAAACTGGAAGCTCAGCAGTTTGCCCCTTGTACTGAACAGTTACCTCTGTCATCTCTTTCATGGGCACTCGGTGTCCAGTATACGCCCTGAAGACGGTGTCTGAAGATCGGAGTGGAAGATGTTTCAGAAACTTCTTGTAAATGCCATGCGACACAAGTGATGCCTTTGATCCGGTGTCTATCTGCATTTTAATAAAATGTTCCTCCACTTTTGGTTTAGTCCAAAAGCCTTCTGAGCCTTCATTCACATTCATAATCCGGACAGTATTTATTGCAGTTGACACCTCTTCCTCTGAGGAGTCGCTCACTCTGTCCTCGCCATGTTTAACTGTGTGAACATTTCTTTTCTTTTTGTATTTTACCATGTCACTTTTATTCCTTGTCTTTGGGCCTTTGTCTTTGCTCCTTTTGCTTCTACATGCCCGCTGCACGTGGCCTTTTTTTCCACAGTTGTTACAGTCCATCTCTTTGTACCAACAGTCATTAGGAAGGTGTCCCACCTTGCCACAGCGGAAACATGGACCCGTTGCATTGGTTTTACCACTGTTGAGCTTATGTACTCTGCCTGTAGCATGCAGTTGGTGTGCTTCTTTGGAAGCCATCTCCATCATCACACTAATGTTAATGGCTCTTTCAAGCGTCAAATCACTTTCTGTGAGTAACTTCTTCTGTGCTGCTTCATTCCGTAGTCCACACACAAGCCTGTCTCTTAATGTGTCATTTAAAACATCTTTAAATTCACAGTGTTCGGCTAACTTGCGTAGCGCTGCAACAAACATGTTAACAGACTCACCCTCTTCTTGGTTACGTCTGTGAAACCTGTATCTTTCTGCAATCACTAGAGGCTTGGGTGAGAAGTGGTGGGTCAGTGTGTCCACCAGTTCTTTGTAGGTTTTAGAGCCTGGCTTTACTGGCTGTAGGAGGTTGCGTAGTAGGTTAAATGTCTTGGGACCCATCACACTCAGAAAAGTGGGCACTAACTTTTCATCCGTTATTCCATTGGCCGCGACGAAATAGTCAAAGCGCTCAGTATAGGAGCTCCATTGTTCCGCGCTCTCATCAAAGGGCCCGATAGAGCCAATGACTCCAGCCATTTTAACACTCCTGGTTGAATGTCGCTCTTTCCCTCGCGGCTCCTTACCGTAACGTCGTTTCTTCCCTCCGGCGTTACTCACGGAGTTTTTTTTTTTTTTTCCTTAACGATTTCCACTGCTCCGCTCTTCCCCGCTTAGCAGACAGCCCGCAGCACCCACCTCAGCACAGTGGCGCGGTGTATCACCCTGTCAGCACGGAGTAGCGGCGGGAAAAACACGACAAAAAAAACCTCTCCTCCGTCGCGGACTGCAGCGTTGGTCCAGACGTCCTCGTCGCCACTTTTTGTTATATCTTTCACCCGTTACGTCACTCGATATAACAAATAATAACTCGGACCATTGACATACCGTTAACGGTTTATTGGCGAGCAGCACTCATAGCACACAGCCAACGACAACACACTCAACATACACTACATTACCCATAATGCATTTAGCAAAGGCACTGCGACGGGTGCCGTAGTAAACCAAAATACATGACAGGGCAAACGTTTTTTCACACGACTAAGTTCATTCATTCATTCATTCACTCATCTTCTTCCGCTTAATCCTTTTTCGGGTCGCGGGGGTGGGGGGTGGGGGTGGGGGCTGGAGCCTATCCCAGCATCTTTAGGCGAGAGGCAGGGTACACCCTGGATGGATTGCCAGTCCATCGCAGGGCCAACACAGAGAGACAGACAACCATTCACTCTCACAGTCATACCTAAGGACAATTTAGAATCCACTTTTACTTTCCATTGGGTAAACCCTTTGTCTATTATGCTGTGTGTGTTTCTGTCGTTTTGGTCATCTACTGTCATGCTGCTGTTACACTGTAATTTCCCAGTTTGGGATCAATAAAGTACATCTATCTATCTATCCATCTATCTATCTAAAAACCTGAAATTTATGAGAATCAAGTCTCAAATGCACATTAAAAAACTATTTTATAACAACACTGCAAAATTATGAGGGAGAAAAGGTGCATGTTGCAGTCTCCAGCCTGGAGCCCAACCAGCTACAGACCCGAGCTTGATCAACCTGTGGTGGGACTGCTTTGTCAGGTGTGTTGCATCAGTGGATTCTGGCATTGGGGCGACTTGAAGGTATCAGGGGATTCCAGCATTTGATAGTCTGTCTATGACATCATATAGGATGTCTATGACATCATGTGGGATGCTTATGACATCATATAATCTAGACAGGATGTCACCATTTCCTATGATCTATAGGCTATCAAGAGCTGGTCGACAATGCCGAGAGGATCAGTTACTAGAGATTTCTTGCTTGCTTGCACCTCGGACGCAGTCCAAGGACGGATAATTTTTTCACACATGAGTTGTTCAGAACTCCTTATACAAAGATATAGAGTGATTATAATCTAGTCAGTGGCGGTAATGCACCTGTAAGCTGGTTGCCAACCGCCAATCAAATCTAAAAGAAGAAGAAGAGAGGACCAGTTGCTGGCTGGGAATGAAAAGGAGAGATACCATCTGGGCTTCTAAGGCAAACAGCTAAACTGCGGGACACACACCCAGGATTGATAAACCTGTGGTGGGCCTGCCTCAGTGGAGGGTGCCTTGTGATAAATGGCCGAAACACCCTGTGATGCTGAGGTACACAACTGATGATGTGTCCCGGCGGTGAAGCCTTATAGCAGCCACCTCTCAAGTAGGACACTTTTAAGAGAGAGGATATAATGCCAGATAGAGTGATGATATAGAGTGGATGATCCCGAAGACTTTTTGCTGAAGACACAACAAGACCCACAAAATAAAGAAGACAAAGACCAGTTGGACCATTGGGGTGGCGGACGGACTTTGACAGGTGGAAGGTTGAGACGGCATTTATGTCTGTGTTCGGATGGCGGTAGGAGTGATCTGTTTGTTGCAGATAGCATAAACTGTACTCCAACTGTAACATTATGGCATCTAGCTTTGATGGGTTCTTCTTCTTCTTTCGGTTACTGGCGGATAGCAAACAACTGAAAGGTGCATACCGCCACCTACTGTACAAGAGTGTGTAACATTATGTCATCTGAGCCCGACCCCTAAATTCTATGACTTAACCCTTTGAGTGTGAGAATTTGCGTGCCCCTAGTGGCAGAGCGCGGCACTGCGCCTGCCTTCTCACTCTGACTTTGTCAAAAGTGAGAAATTTCTGGGTTTTTTCTAAATGTATTGATTTTTTTGTTTATATACTTTGAAGATAAGATGATGAGGTACCGCTGAACAAAAAACGGTGTCAAAAGACTGAACTATTTTTTGTGTAAATACGTCCAAAGTCCAGTTTTGACTGAGTTATGGAATTTAAAGAGGTGCCGCGACATTATGCAAATTAGATGCATAAATTTATTCCTATCTGAAACTTTGGATCATATTTTACATCTTTCTAATTGACAGAAAGTTATTATCTCTTACCACTTTCAAGTTATAGCCTTGGAAATCTGAACTATTTTATTGACAAAAAATATTTACCACTCTTGACCACTAGGGGGTATGTCACAGTTCTGCACCATACACACTCAAAGGGTTAAACCTGTGTTATTTAAAAAAGCAAAAAGAGCCCTCCTCGTGACCCCCATTGCCTCTCCATCTCCATCTGCCCCCAGACCCCAGAATCCCAGTCAAATCCCACCCCCCACCGGCCTCCTGAACCTCACCTTCCATTATCTGTCCCTCGATAAAAATGAGATGAAGTGGATAGTACCCAGGTCTGGGAGGCGGAGCTAAGGGGGCACCAAGAGCTAGAAGCGGGTCAGATGAGAGTGACGCGGGAGGAAGTAACAATGCGAAGAAAACACGAACTAGCCAACATGGATGGCAGTTTGATGATGTAGGAAATGAGCGGAAGGTTGTCATTGAGTTCAATCAGGGTGGGGCGGAGGGGCACTATCACCCTGCTAAGCTGACAAAAGCAATTGAGAAAGAAATTGGGAGAGTTTGCAAAGTTCTTGAATAATAACCGGCTGTTAATTCATGCATCAAGTAAACAACAGCAAGAGAAAATACTGGCAATGACATGTCTAAACGGAGAACAAATGAAGGCACATGTTCCAGGAGCAACAGCAAACTTGAGGGGAGTTATATCAGGTATCCCTTTGAGCATGTCTGTGGTAGAAGTAAAAAACAAGATCCAAGGAGGAAAGGTGAAGGATGTGAAAAGACTAAAGCGTAAAAGAGAAGGTTCACTGAAGGATACACTGTCTGTAATGATTCAGTTTGAGGAAACACTCCCTAAATCAGTCCAAATAGGATACCTGTATTACAGTGTCAGAGAATATATCCCAAAGCCACTCAGGTGCTACAAATGTCAAAGGATGGGTCACACTGCTCAACAATGTAAGGGAAAGTTAAGATGTGCTAGATGTGGAGGAGAGCAAAGATGGCCGACTGCAGGAAGTGCTGAGCAGAGCTGAGCTGACCTCTTCGACAAAAACTCCCAAATTATGCCATAAAACTTAGTCGGAGAAGTGACTGACTAACTCATAACAAACTGGATTCACCTGCGGACGAGCCGATAGAGGATTTGCAATCCTATATTGATGCACAATATTACAACAATGTCATGCCTGGCAGCAAACCAGCGTCCAAATCCACCTGGACTAAACCAAGCTTGAGCAAAGTGGACGATACTTCACCCTGTGACATCAGTGAGTCTCTAATGTCTATTAAATGCCAACTTAAAAAGCTCGACTTACTCGATCGGCTGACAACTGATATTAATGAACTAAAGCAAGCCGTGAAATTCAACAACTCACTGATCGAGGTGCTAAAGGCTGATAATGCGTTACTCAGGCTTGAAGTAAACAACCTCAAACGTCTGACAGCCGAACTCCAAAAAGATAAACTTATCATGGCAAAAAACGTACTTGACCTGCAGTGTCGGAGCATAAGGGATAATATCATTATACATGGACTTCCTGAAGTAAAAAATGAAACTCACCAAAAATCAGAAGAACTTCTAAAGTCATTTATAGTCAATGAGTTGAAAATGAAGCTGGAGGAGGCCGTGGCTATTCGCTTCTCCAGAGTGCATCGCCTCGGAAGGACCAAAGCCGACCAACAGAGAGGGGCCCCTTCTTATTGTAGCCAAAACCACCGATTCCAAGATGAAAGCTGCCGTCATGTCCAAGGGTAAAGAGCTAAAAGGAACCAACTACTCCATCAACGATCAGTTTCCACCTGAGATCATGAACAGACGGAGGCTGCTCTACCTGATCATGATGGAGGCAAGAAACAGTAAACGGAACACTCGTCTGTTCATTGATAAACTTTACATCGATGGAAAACTGTATAGGAATCCTCAAATCACATATTGGCTAACTGGAGGCGACCAAAACATCACTGCTGAACCTCAGGAAGAGCCACCGGAACTTTTGCACACTGCCTCTCTAGCAGTGTAAACACAGACGCGTGATGATGACGTCACCATCGCGTCCCCGCTGCCATAACAACTGATGAACCTGAAAGACGGTGAATGATTTACCTTTTTTTTCCACTCACTTTCCATCTTCCTTCTATCTCTCCCTCTTATCCGTATTTTCATTTTGGTATGGGAATTGGCCTAAATTCTGCTCGTTTGACTGGGTAGGTCTGCTGCCTAGTGCGACGAGGCCAGTATCTGTGTGCTCTTGGACTAATGGACTGTTGTGCTGACAATGTATCTTTGTGTATTTGAGTGTGTGTGTGATTGTGTGTGTGTGTGTCTGACCGTCTTCTGGATGGATGAGGGTTTGTCTATGTCTTTAAATGTGTATTGTTACTGTGTGATCCCAGTAAATTTTATCAGCTATCATGCATAATGATCTTCAATGAATCTAATGAAGGAGGAGTGGATGCGACACAATGGACTATAATAGGAATATAAGCTGTGATCAGTATATTCCTGAGCAATTAACATCTTTTAAAAACCAGTACTCTTTCATGCATTTAAACATCAGGAGCTTGAATAAACATCATCATGATCTAGTTACTTTACATACCAGTACAGGCTGCAGCTTTGATGTAATTGGTTGTAGTGAAACTTGGCTGAATGATAAGTCATACATAGACATCTTATACCTTGATGGTTATAAACTGTTCACGAAGAACAGATGTGGCAGATCTGGTGGTTGTGTCTGTCTGTATATCTGTTGTAGACATGATGTCGGTGTTTATGATGATATTGCCATGGAAGACTGTCATATTGATTCTCTTTTTGTTGAGATACATGTCAAAAATGGGAAAAATTTAATTGTAGGTGTGATTTATCGCCCCTCCGGACACCGACCTTAATATTTTCACAACCAAACTGGAAGAAATTTTATTCTCAATCAACAACAAAAATAAAAGTTGTATTCTCCTTGGAGACTTCAACATTGACCTCTCCTGGGATGATGCAGCTAAAAATGACTTTATGAATACACTACACTCCTCTTCCTTCTTCCCTACCATTAATACCTATACTAGAATCACTCACTCCACCAAGTCCATTATTGATAATATCATTACTAACATTGGCAATTCCACATTGCTATCTGGAGTCGTGCTCTCCGAGATTTCTGATCATTTCCCCATTGTTCTGTTTCTTGACCTTGCCGTTAGGCCCTCAATCTTGCGACATAAACTAAAAATAACAATATTCAATGAAGAAACCTTTCAACGACTGAGTGAGGACTTGCATGTCAAGAAATGGGATAGAATCTACAATTGTAGTGATGCTGATGCTGCGTTTGACACCTTGACCAAGGAAATAACAGAATCCATCTAGAGGACAATTCCTGTCAAGACTATCACATGTAATTATACTATTCTACATCCATGGCTTTCTAAGGGCATACTAAAATCTATTAAGTACAAAAATAAATTATATAAACACTACATAAAAAATCCAAATATTAACAATAAAAATAAATATACTAATTATAGAAATAAACTAACACATATTATTAGAAAGAGTAAGCGTAATTACTATGCAGAACTTATAAATTTTAGATTAGATTAGATTCAACTTTATTGTCATTACACATGTATAAATACAAGGTAACGAAACACAGTTTAGCATCCAATCAGATGTGCAAAGGACAGCAGTGCAGTATATACAGTGATTGACAGTATGTACAATTTAAGCAAATATATGCAGATAGGTCAGTGTAGAAAGTTAGAGTACCGTTATGTGCAAATAATGTACAATAAGTTAGGTGGGCAGTTATGTACAGGTAAGGATGGTAAGAGATGGGAATAAATGCATCACAGGGTGATTCCAAGAAATCCTGGCGAGTACTAAATAAGGTTCTAAATAGGGACCAAAAAGCCCCCACACTTCCGAACAATAGCGATCAGTAATCACACCAGTAATGCCACTCTCGCTGACAAATTTAATAATTATTTTGTTTCCATTGGAGAAAATTTATCTAATAAAATTAACCAACCCCAGGCTGCCTCTTTCAAACACTATCTATCAGGAAACTACCCGAATTCTTTCTTCCTGAAGCCAACTGATTGTGAGGAAGTCTGGAAATGTCATGGCGGCCTCTGGGCCGTCATTGGCATCATTAACTCCAGCTGCGCACAGATCCACAGGCGTTAATCAGCAGCTGTTAAAAGCCAGCGTTGCTGACAGCCCGGCACGGAGTCGTCTGTCCTCCTCGTCAGAGAAAGAACCAGAACTCCGCTCTCTGGCCTCGTCAAGGTATTCTCTTTTCTCGTCAGAAACTGTCTCGTCAAGAACTGTCTTGTCAAAAACTGTCTCGTCAGAAATTGTCTCGTCAGGAACTGTCTCGTCAGGAACTGTCTCGTCAGGAACTTCTCTGGCCTCGTCAAGAACTTCTCTTGCCTCGTCTAGGACTTCTGTTCAAAGTCAAGCACGTAAGAGAACTGTTTGCTACTCTACTCCTAACCTCTACCCCTGTGCACAGGTGGACTCCCTTGGCGGCGGACCTGCGTCCCCAGCTGACGGGGTAACGCCAACACGCACTCGTAGCGGTTCGCTACCACCACGACTACCGGTACGTCTTGCTCCACAAATTCCTGAATTATTACTGTATCAGTTGCAGGAGTACTGGCCACCGTTACCGGTGGAGTTTGTGTCATCGTCATCTGTTGTGTCATCATCACCACGTTCTGTGGAATCACTCACCTCGCCATCATCTGGATTGTCATGGTCACCACGCTCTGTGGAATCACTCGCCTTGTCATCATCGGGATTATCATCGTCACCACGTTCTGTGGAATCACTTGTCTTGTCATCAGCTGGTTTGTCATCGTCCCGGTCTGTGGTGTCACAGCCGGAGTCTCTGGAAGACCTGTCCTCGCCACAGTCACAGGTGGAAGCCTCAGCACGTTCACGGATGCCTTCACCTCCACGTTGCACGGCCGCTGGTTCTCAGCAGGACGTAAACCTGTGCATCTCCCAAGTAAGTCTCACTACTGATAGCTTGTCACTAGCGTGGGACAAAAGTAATTGTCTGTGCTTATATGTTCCAGGGTTGCCGGGTCTCCGTCCAGGGTGATCAGCTCCAGTGACCAGGATACTATCCACGCTCTCACACTTGCTCTACACACCCTTTCACTCTAATAAAGATTATTGTTCACTAATTTGCCCGTGTCAGTGTCTGTCTCCTGGGTCCCGAAACATGTCAGTACGACTCCGACACGTTGACCCAGCGGACAGCTCACTGTCGTGCTTAAATTAACACTCTTAGCGCCCGGGTAGATTTGCTAGCCCACCAGCAGACAGTAATCTTGAATCAATTAACTCAAATTAATGGTCGGCTGGATCGTTTGGAGGGACACCAAACGTTTCCCCCGACCGCAAATACCTCAACCCCTGCAGGCTTAGCGTCAGGACTAGCTAACACCTCCTCGTCCTCTCGCCTCACTCCTATTCCAACACCTGCCCGGTTCAGCGGAAAACTCGGGGAAGCTCAAGGATTCATTTTACAGTGTGAATCAGTTTTTCTGCGTGTGCCGGGGGATTTTTCTCTCGACTCTAGCCGGATAGGCTATGTCATAAATTTGCTGGCAGGTAGAGCCTTGGACTGGGCATATTCGATCATGGCTAGACCTAGCTATTCTCTGCTTACCTACCAGGAGTTTGTGTCTGAGTTTCTGTCTGTATTTGATCACACGGATAGGGGAGAGGTGTTGACAGAACGTTTCTTAAGCCTACAGCAGGGAAAGAGATCAGCTGCAGATTACGCCATTGACTTCCGGGTCTTGGCCGCAGAGATTGGGTGGGGGGAGCCATCTCTTTGTGGCATTTTTCTACGCAGTCTTAACGACGAGCTAAAGGATGAGTTAGCGGCACGGGATAAACCAGATAACTTGCAAGATTTAATTGCTTTAGCAGTTAGTATCGATAGTAGGTTAAGGGAACGGGCGGCTGGTCGGCGAGTTACTTCCCATCCGGTTAAACCCCGCCCTCGTGTCTCTGACTCTCTTCCTCTCGCTTTACCCGCGTCTGAAAAGGCCCCGGATCAGGAAGCCATGATTGTTGGTCATTCTAAGGTGTCTGCAGCTGAGAAACAACGCCGTAGGGATCAAGGCCTGTGTTTCTATTGTGGGAAGGAGTCACATGGGGTTTCCGAATGTCCTAGTAAGTTAAAAGGGAAGGCCCGTGGATCACAGTAGGGGGATTCACGGGCAAGAACACAGAGGAACCCCTTACTTGTTGTCATTTACCCCTCAGACTCATTCATACTCACACAGAACATTCCACACTAGCGTTAGTTGATTCTGGAGCTGAGCAGAATTTCATTTCTAGAGACCTGGCAACCCGGATGGGCCTTAGTTGTCAGACTTTAGAACCCCCTGTCAGATTGATTACCCTGTCGAAGGCGTCGTTGACTACCATTAACCTTCAGACAGCGCCTGTGTCTATAATTGTCTCAGGGAATCACAGGGAGGAGATTCAGTTCTTAGTGCTGCCCGTTTCCTCTTCGCCCGTTATTCTGGGATACCCCTGGCTGCGCCTACATAACCCCACCATTGATTGGCAAGCTGGGAGAATAACGGCATGGAGTACGTTCTGCCTTAGTGCCTGTCTCCAATCAGCGGCGTGCGCCCCATCCGTGAAAGTGCCTCTGCCCGATTCATCTCCACCGGATTTATCTAAGGTACCTGAGGTTTATCACGATTTGGGGCAAGTGTTCAGCAAATGTCGGGCGTTGTCTTTACCCCCCCATCGTCCGTATGACTGCGCCATTAATCTGAAGGCTGGGGCCCCTCTACCTGCTAGCCGCCTTTACAGCCTGTCAGCCCCGGAGCGCGAGGCCATGGATACATACATTAAGGAATCCTTGGCCTCTGGTATCATCCGCCCGTCGTCTTCGGCCGTGGGGGCCGGATTTTTCTTTGTTAGAAAGAAGGACGGTTCACTACGCCCCTGTATTGACTTCCGGGGGCTGAATGAAATAACTGTCAAGGATAAATATACTCTGCCCTTGATGAACACTGCGTTTGACTCCCTCTAGGGGGCATCATGGTTTACTAAACTGGATCTCAGGAATGCCTACCATCTAGTGCGCATTAGAGAAGGAGATGAGTGGAAGACGGCTTTCCGGACCCCCAGCGGTCATTTTGAGTACCTGGTAATGCCGTTTGGGTTAACTAACGCCCCAGCCGTTTTCCAGCGTCTGATTAACGATGTACTACGGGATTTTTTGAACTCATTTGTTTTCGTTTATCTTGATGATATCCTCATCTTCTCCCGCACACTAGAGGAACATCGGGTGCATGTCCGCAGGGTATTACAGCGCCTCCTGGAGAACCAGCTGTTCGTCAAGGCCGAAAAATATGAGTTTCACACTGATCAGACCTCCTTCCTTGGATTTATTATTGCTCGGAACCAGGTGCTTCCTGACCCTGCCAAGGTCAAAGCAGTAGTGGAATGGCCTGCACCCACCTCCAGAAAGCAGCTTCAAGGGTTCCTGGGGTTTGCTAATTTTTATAGGAGGTTCGTGCCTAACTTTGGTAATATTGCTCATCCTTTGACTGCTCTCACCTCCCCTATGATTCCATTTTGCTGGAGTAAGGAAGCAGCCGATGCATTTGAGAAGCTCAAGAGGGAGTTCGCCTCGGCCCGAGTCCTTACCCAGGTGGACCCGAAGCTTCAATGCTTGGTGGAGGTGGACGCGTCTGATGCGGGAGTTGGAGCAGTACTCTCCCAACGATCTCCTATGGATGGTAAGATTCGCCCTTGTGCTTTTTTCTCTCATCGTCTCTCCCCTGCAGAGAGGAACTACAGCATCGGGGACAGGGAGTTACTGGCTGTGAAATTGGCCTTGGAGGAATGGAGACATTGGCTGGAGGGGGCTGCTCTGCTGTTCGTGGTTTGGACTGATCACCGTAACCTGGAGTACCTCAGGACGGCTAAGCGCCTGAATGCACGCCAGGCTCGCTGGTCCCTTTTCTTCGGCCGGTTTAATTTTACCATCACGTACCGGCCGGGAAGCAAGAACGGTAAGCCGGACGCTCTCTCCCGGCAGTTTGACCCCCCATCCTCCGAGGACCAGGAGACCCCTATTCTGCCGCCTTCCTGCGTCGTGGGCGCCCTGTCCTGGGGAATCTGCAAGACGGTTCGCCAGGCCCAGAAGACTGAGCCGGACCCTGGGGGGGAACCCCCGGGCCGCTTGTTTGTTCCACACGCTGTCCGAGGCAAGGTGATTGAGTGGGGTCACGCTTCCAAGTTGGCTTGTCATCCTGGAGTGGGTCGGACTGTGGATCTTCTCCAAAGGACCTTCTGGTGGCCAGGGTTGCGGAAGGACGTTGTTGGCTACATCCGGGCCTGCGCTCAGTGCGCCACCGGGAAGACGACGTCATCTCCCCCGGCGGGCTTACTACATCCGTTACCTGTTCCTTCATGCCCCTGGTCTCATGTAGCAATGGACTTTGTGACTGGGTTACCCACTTCAGATGACTACACCACAGTGTTAACCATTGTTGACCGGTTCTCGAAGGCGGCCCATTTTGTGCCACTTCGGGGTCTGCCTTCGGCCCAGGAGACTGCGGACCTCCTGGTGCAACACTTGGTACGTCTTCATGGCATCCCTGCGGATATTGTGTCTGATCGAGGACCCCAGTTTGTATCTCAAGTTTGGAAGGCCTTCTGCACGGCACTAGGAGCCACTGCCAGCCTCTCTTCTGGCTATCACCCCCAAAGTAATGGTCAGTGCGAGAGGGCTAATCAGGAGCTGGAGGCCGCCCTCCGTTGTGTCATCTCCTCCTGCTCGTCCTCCTGGAGCAAGTTCCTGCCCTGGATTGAGTACGCTCACAACGCCACGATCTCCACGGCCACGGGCGTCTCCCCGTTTAAAGCCTCTTGTGGGTTTGATCCTCCGTTGTTTCCTGAGGAGGAGAAGGAGGTAGCGGTTCCTTCAGTCCAGGCACATATTAAGCGCTGCCGGCGAGTGTGGCTCCTCGTTCGCCAAGCTTTGTTGAAGACCACTGAACGTAATATCCTGGTGGCCAACCGGCATAGGAGACCCGCCCCGGACTATAAGGTGGGTCAGAAGGTTTGGTTATCTACCCGGAATATTGGTGTGCCGGCTGAAAAGCGTAAGCTTACTAAACGCTTTATTGGTCCCTACACCATTAATCGTATTGTTAACCCTGTGTCTGTGCGCTTGTCTCTCCCCTCTTCGATGCGTATCTGCCCCACCTTTCATGTCTCCCAGGTCAAGCCGTACGTCTCTGACCCCCTGTGCCCTGCTCCTGCGGCACCCCCACCCCCAAGGATGATCGATGGCCATCCAGCCTGGGGGGTGACTGCCATCTTGGATGTTCGCAGGCGGGATCATGGCCTTCAGTATTTGGTGGACTGGGAGGGCTTTGGACCGGAGGATCGGTCTTGGATTCGCCCAGCGTTGATCTTGGATAAGCAGCTGATTCGCGACTTCCACCGGGCGAATCCAGGTAGGATTGGGCAGGTGCCTGGAGGCACTGCTAGAGGGGGGAGTACTGTCATGGCGGCCTCTGGGCCGTCATTGGCATCATTAACTCCAGCTGCGCACAGATCCACAGGCGTTAATCAGCAGCTGTTAAAAGCCAGCGTTGCTGACAGCCCGGCACGGAGTCGTCTGTCCTCCTCGTCAGAGAAAGAACCAGAACTCCACTCTCTGGCCTCGTCAAGGTATTCTCTTGTCTTGTCAGAAACTGTCTCGTCAAGAACTGTCTTGTCAAAAACTGTCTCGTCAGAAACTGCTTCGTCAGGAACTGCTTCGTCAGGAACTGTCTTGTCAGAAACTTCTCTGGCCTCGTCAAGAACTTCTCTTGCCTCGTCTAGGACTTCTGTTCAAAGTCAAGCACGTAAGAGAACTGTTTGCTACTCTACTCCTAACCTCTACCCCTGTGCACAGGTGGACTCCCTTGGCGGCGGACCTGCGTCCCCAGCTGACGGGGTAACGCCAACACGCACTCGTAGTGGTTCGCTACCACCACGACTACCGGTACGTCTTGCTCCACAAATTCCTGAATTATTACTGTATCAGTTGCAGGAGTACTGGCCACCGTTACCGGTGGAGTTTGTGTCATCGTCATCTGTTGTGTCATCGTCACCACGTTCTGTGGAATCACTCACCTCGTCATCATCTGGATTGTCATGGTCACCACGCTCTGTGGAATCACTCGCCTTGTCATCATCGGGATTATCATCGTCACCACGTTCTGTGGAATCACTCGTCTTGTCATCAGCTGGTTTGTCATCGTCCCGGTCTGTGGTGTCACAGCCGGAGTCTCTGGAAGACCTGTCCTCGCCACAGTCACAGGTGGAAGCCTCAGCACGTTCACGGACGCCTTCACCTCCACGTTGCATGGCCACTGGTTCTCAGCAGGACGTAACCTGTGCATCTCCCAAGTAAGCCTCACTACTGATAGCTTGTCACTAGCGTGGGACAAAAGTAATTGTCTGTGCTTATATGTTCCAGGGTTGCCGGGTCTCCGTCCAGGGTGCTCAGCTCCAGTGACCAGGATACTATCCACGCTCTCACACTTGCTCTACACACCCTTTCACTCTAATAAAGATTATTGTTCACTAATTTGCCTGTGTCAGTGTCTGTCTCCTGGGTCCCGAAACATGTCAGGAAAATCATCAAGGACATGAAGAACTCAAACTGCTGGAGCTGATGAAATTTCCAGCAAAATTTTGAAAAGTATCATTAATACTGGAACCTCTTACCTACTGCATTAATCTGTCTCTAATCTCCGGAGCAGTGCCACAAATAGCAAAAACTGCACAAATTATACCAATTTATAAATCAGGTGATAAGAATGATTTGACTAATTATCATCCAATATCCATTCTGCCTACTCTTTCAAAGGTTTTGGAAAGAGTAGTTTATAACAGACTTACCAGTTACCTTGATAAGCTCAACATTATTATCCCATCTCAGTATGGCTTCAGAAAGAAACACACTACCTATATGGCAATACTTGACCTAAATGAAAAAAAAAAAATCAATGATGCACTTGAAAGAGGCAACTATGGTATTGGCATTTTTTTTTAGACCTGTCTAAAGCAGTTGATACCATTAACCATGACATCCTAATTAATAAATTACAACATTACAGTATCAGAGGCCTTGCATTAGATTGGTTTATTAATTATCTGTCTGGAAGACTTCAGTATGTTTATATAAATATCCACAAGTCATCATATAAATCCATCGATCATGGGGTTCCCCAGGGTTCCATTTTAGGACCAGTTCTATTCATTCTGTATATAAATGGCATTGCTAACTCCTCGTCTCTACTACATAAAGTACTGTTTGCTGATGACACTAATTTATTTTTTGCTCACCAGAATCCAAATGAACTTGAACAGATAACAAATAGTGAACTTATGAAAATAGACACCTGGCTTCAGTGTAACAAACTTTCACTTAATATCAGTAAAACTAATTATATTTTATTCCATTCCAATAAAAAGCCAGACACCAAGGAACTTTGCCCCAAAATTAATGGACAGAATATTACAAGAGTTAGCTCTATAAAATTTTTGGGGGTCCTCATTGGCGAATTTCTCAATTTCAACTGTCACATCGACGATCTAACCAAGAAACTGGCCAAATACACTGGTCTGTTTTTTTAAAGTGAGACATTTTCTACCACTTTCAGCACTTCTCCCTCTATATAAAACTTTATGTGAGCCTCACTTACATTACTGCAGTATCATATGATGTAACACATTTCCAACTCACCTAAAAAAGCTAGAAATTCTCCAAAAGAAAGTCATACATGCCTTATCATGGTCTGAATATAATTCTCCTACCAGTCATCTTTTCCATCATTATAATCTTCTAAGACTTACTGAGCATAATTACTTCCAGAATGCCTGTATGATGTGTCAGGTTGTCCACAAACTCAACTATAAATTATGTGAACTCATTCCAACCTTCCTTCCCATGCACACACACACACACACACACAAAAAAAAATTACTGGGAAAAAACGAAGACTAAAATCCACCAGGTTTAGTATTGTGTGCAGAGGACCGCAGATTTGGAATGAGCTTGATGAGAATCTAAAAATGTCACCTTTCATCTCCATCTTCAAGAAAAAAACTAAAAATGCAACTCCTATCATTATATAATTAATCTGTTATTTGTTACACAACCTTGCTTACTGATGAGTTGTTATTCCATTGTAATTTTGTTTTATATGTTGATTCACTCCAATAGTATTTAACAACTTGATTATATATCTTGAATTTACCTACTAATTCAATGTAAACAAATGCTGGGATTATGTGCTATATGTCTGTCATATGTTTTGTTCCTGTACACAAAGACATCAGACTGATTTCCGTCATCATTTTATAGTAGAATTCAGCTCCCTACTAGCTTTAAATAGCTTATTTGGGATGACCCGTTCACACTCCAAAATAATGCAAAAAAAAAAAAAAAAGCCTATTGTATACTGCTAATCATGCTGTTGATAATTCATATTGAAATTCATTCATGCTGCTGATAATGTGTGATGTGTGATGTGTGTGTGTGTGTGTGTGTGTGTGTGTGTGTGTGTGTGTGTGTGTGTGTGTGAATAAACTATGAAACTGAGCACGAAATCAGAATAAGTAAGAAAATCTCGTATGCGGAAGCTGTAAAGACAGTGAGGCAGGAATGGTCAGAAACACAACAGGCCTTCCTCAAAGAAGTTCAGTTCAAAGGGAAGCACAGCCATTAACAAATCCCACACAAACACAAGATCATGCCGCTGCAAGGAATTTTTGTGTTCACAAATGCAAAATGGATGATGACACATTGATAGTTAAGAGGACAAACTTTGTAGCTTTTATCTGCCACACCATTAATATTGCAGCACAGCTAAAGAAGAAAAGTAACAGAATCAAAACCATTGTGGAAGCAGCAGGAAGATTCCTAGAGGTGAACGATATCAAAGCCGACCAGATTCATGTTTTATTGACAGCTGAAACTGGGGAACATGTTGAAACTTAATATCTGAATTATGGTACTACACATACTACAGTGGAATGCAAGGAGTCTTATAGCAAATGGACAAGAACTCAAGAAGTATATTTACGAACTACAAGTTGTTCCAGAGGTAGTGTGTGTACAGGAGACATGGCTTCAACCTCACTTAGATTTTGTTATTCCAGGATATAGTTCAATCAGACAGGATAGAATTAACAGTGTAAATGGAGGAAGATGTGCCACTTTCATTAAAGATGGAATGGCATATAGGGTGATTCCCTCCCCTGAGGATATAGAGTGTAATATTATTGAAATATACAGTATAGGCCAAATGGACAAAGAAACATTAAGCTGATTATTACAACCCATGCAGGAAGTTAACAGCAGATACTTTCAGTGTTATGGCAGGGGAAAGGGCATATGAAAGAGGTATGGTGTGGAGACTTCAATGCCCATAATAGCTTGTGGGGAAGCACACATACAGATAACAATGGAAATGTTGTGGGAGAGATGTTAGATGAAAGATCGTTAATTTGTCTCAACAGTGGTGAAGGTACCAGGGTGGATGTGCATAGGGGCACATCATCATGTATTGACCTAACTCTGGTAGCTGATTCTTTAGTGAGAGCCTGTGAATGGACGGTTATGAACAGTACAACTATGGGAAGTGATCACTTCTCAATACTCACAGTAATTAAAATTGAAGTACAGTATATACTGTATACAAGAGGGAAGATGTTTTACAAGATGGTGTTTTGACAAGGCAGATTGGGGAAAATTTAGGCAATACTGTGTACAATCATGTCATTTGGTAACATTAGAAGGTGGCATAGAAGAGTGTTCAAGTCAGGTAACCAATCATATTCTGAATGCTGCAATAGCAAGTATACCTAAGAAAACAGCACAGGGTAGGAAGAAGGTTGTACCCTGGTGGAATGAGAAATGTAGTATTGCAGTCAAAGAGTGAAACAAGGCATTAATAGACTAGTGCATACCCGTGCATGCCCGTAGAAACCAAGTATAAGCAAGTATTTCTGCATGGCCGTTGACAGCAGGTGTAAGCCAGCATTTCTGCATGCCCGTAGAAAGTTACTGTTACCATGGCGACAGTAACCATGGTGATGTCTGCCTTTGATCTTTGACGTCATCATTCGTTCAGTAATGCCTGCCTTTATCTTTGATGATGTGTGTGTTTGGCAACAGTAACCATGGTGAAAGCTGCGTTTGATGTTTGCTGTAGAAAGCAGGTGTAAGCAAGGATGTAAGCAAGCCTGTCTGCACTTGTTCAGTGAATCAGAATCAGAATCAGAATGAGATTTATTGCCATTGTTCATGTAGTACACAAACTAGGAATTTGTCTCGGTGCAATGCTGCAACATTCAACATGGAGTAGCACTAAAGATAAAAATAAAAAACTATGCATGCAATAAAATGTAGAATATGAATGAGTAATACTAATCTATGCAATTTTAAAATATATTAACAAGCAGCAGATATTGTGGAGTTCCACATAGTGCAGTCGGTAGTGCAAAAGAAAACAGTGATAATTATCATGAGTCCGGTTGAGCTGCTGTACGTAGTGCACGAGAGTCTAATAAGTCACTTAGTGTTCAGCAGTCTAATGGCAGAGGGGAAGAAGCTATTCATGTAGCGGGAGGTTTTAGTCTGAATGGACCGAAGTCTTCTGCCTGAGGGGAGGGGGGCAAACAGTGCGTGTCCAGGGTGTGAAGGATCGGCTATGATCCGACCTGCACGCCTCCGGGCCCTGGAGATGTACAGGTCCTGGAGAGATGGGAGCTTGCAGCCGATCACCTTCTCAGCAGCGCGCACAACGCGCTGCAGTCTTAGTCTGTCCCTGGCAGTGGCTCCTGCGTACCACACGGTGATGGAGGTGGTGAGGATGGACTCGATGATGGCCATGTAGAACTGCACCAACATCTTGGTGGGTAGCTTGAGCTTCCTCAGCTGCCGCAGGAAGAACATCCTCTGCTGGGCCTTTTTGATGAGGGAGCTGATGGTCGGCTCCCACTTGAGGTCCCGGGTGATGGTGGTGCCCAGGAAGCGGAAGGAGTCCGCAGTGGCGATGGGAGAGTCTGTGAGGGTAAGGGGGGGCAGAGGGGCTGTGACTTTTCTGAAGTCCACGATCATCTCCACTGTCTTCAGAGCGTTCAGCTGCAGGTTGTTGTGGCTGCACCAGGACGCCAGCTGGGCCACCTCTCTCCTGTAGAGGTGATGCCTGCATTTGATCTTTGATGGTGCCATAGCGAGTGCTATGGTCTTTGATGATCTCAGAGTCCCATGATCATGAATGATGACTGCCTTTGATCTTTCATGATGTCATAGTGAGTCCTATGATCTTTTATGACGGCATAGCGAGTCCTATGATCGTGAGTAATGCCTGCCTTTGATCTTTGATGTCCTATGATCATGAGTGAGCTTGAGTAATGCCTGTTTGATCTCTGATGATGTCATAGCAAGTCCTATGATCGTGAGTGATCCCTGCCGTTGATCACATAGTCAAAGACACCTGTCTATATGACTATGACGTCATATAGACAGCAGATCTATATGACGGCATTGCCCCATGATGCCTGAGACCATAGGAACATCATTGGTCATAGCAAGTCCTAAGATTGTGAGTGATGCCTGCCGTTGATCACACAGTCAAAGACACCAGTCAATATGTCTATATGACGTCATGTAGACGTCATATCTATATGACGGCATCACGAGTCCTATGATGCCTGAGATCATAAGATCATTGTGAGTGATGCCTGCCGTTGATCACACAGTCAAAGACACCTGTCTATATGATGTCATATAGGCATTGTATCTATATGATGGCATCACGAGTCCTACGATGCCTGAGTTCATAGGACCATCATAGGACATCATGCAGACATCATAGGCCGTCCTAAGAATTCCTGAGATCATAGGAACATCATAGGTCACAGCAAATCCTATGATCGTGAGTGATGCCTGCTGTTGATCACAGTCAGACACCTGTCTATATGTCTATATGACATCACAAAGACATCATATCTACAGTGGGGTAAAAAAGTATTTAGTCAGCCACCAATTGTGCAAGTTCTCCCACTGGAGAGGTCTCCAATTTTCATCATAGGTATACCTCAACTATGAGAGACAAAATGAGAAAAAAAAAAAAAAACACAAAATCACATTGAAGTTTTTTTAATTCCTCGGTAAAATAAGTATTTGGTCAATAACAAAAGTTCATCTCAATACTTTGTTATATACCCTTTGTTGGTAATGACAGAGGTCAAACGTTTTCTGTAAGTCTTCACAAGGTTTTCACACACTGCTGCTGGTATTTTGGCCCATTCCTCCATGCAGATCTCCTCTAGAGCAGTGATGTTTTGGGGCTGTTGCTGGGCAACACAGACTTTCAACTCCCTCCAAAGATTTTCTATGGGGCTGAGATCTGGAGACTGGCTAGGCCACTCCAGGACCTTGAAATGCTTCTTACGAAGCCACTCCTTCGTTGCCCGGGCGGTGTGTTTGGGATCATTGTCATGCTGAAAGACCCAGCCACGTTTCATCTTCAATGCCCTTGCTGATGGAAGGAGGTTTTCACTCAAAATCTCACAATACATGGCCCCACTCATTCTTTCCTTTACACGGATCAGTCGTCCTGGTCCCTTTGCAGAAAAACAGCCCCAAAGCATGATGTTTCCACCCCCATGCTTCACAGTAGGTATGGTGTTCTTTCTCCTCCAAACACGACACGTTGAGTTTTTACCAAAAAGTTCTATTTTGGTTTCATCTGACCATATGACAATCTCCCAGTCCTCTTCTGGATCATCCAAATGCTCTCTAGCAAACTTCAGACGGGCCTGGACATGTACTGGCTTAAGCAGGGGGACACATCTGGCACTGCAGGATTTGAGTCCATGGCGGCGTAGTGTGTTACTGATGGTAGCCTTTGTTACTTTGGTCCCAGCTCTCTGCAGGTCATTCACTAGGTCCCCCCGTGTGGTTCTGGGATTTTTGCTCACCGTTCTCATGATCATTTTGACCCCACGGGGTGAGATCTTGCGTGGATCCCCAGATCGAGGGAGATTATCAGTGGTCTTGTATGTCTTCCATTTTCTAATAATTGCTCCCACAGTTGATTTCTTCACACCAAGCTGCTTACCTATTGCAGATTCAGTCTTCCCAGCCTGGTGCAGGTCTACAATTTTGTTTGAACAGGATAACACAAAAACTACTGCATGAATTTGGATGAAATTTTCACCAGAGGTGGCTCTTGGCCTACAGAGGAACCCATTATATTTTGGTGATGATCTGAGAATGCATACCTCAGCCAAGGCTCTTATCTTCTCACAGTGTGTTAGCAACAATACTCCAAAACTGATGGACAGACTTTGATGCAATTTTCACCACAAGTGGCTATAGGCCTACACACAAACCCATTACATTTTGGAGGTGATCCATCAGAAACGGAAGGAGCCTTGGTGGATGTATAAGCTCTATGAGTGCTTTTCTAGCTCTTGCATGTTAATTTAAAAGCACTAGTTATAAAGTTGCATGAATCACTGAAGTAGGTTATATTTTATACATAAGTGTATAGATGAATTTTCAGTATTAAGATGTATCAGGTTGCCAAAACGTCCCTCAAGTCATGTGACTGGTCGCTGCCAGTTTCTGCTTAGCAACAGCTCTCTCAATATTATTGGTTGTTACAGACAAAAGACTGTTTGTTCATTGGACTAAAATTCATAAAACCCACCCACGAAGGAAGATTATTGGCTTGGGCTCCTGTCAATCCCCAGAAGCCTGCAAATATTTTCTGCAGATAAAAAGAGGGGAGACGCCCTCCTTCAGAGCTTTTTCGCTTCTCACTTCTTCAAAAGTTTCAGAAGACTGCAGACCTGAGCACTTCAGAACAGAGAACATGGAATATTGTGTTTGTGTAAACTTCTGTGTATTTTAATGTTTTTCTTTAAACATCTAGGAATTAATTCTTTTCTTTCCTGAGCTCAAATCATGATTCAGAGTTAAAAACTCCCGTTACGAGGCTTTTCTCTATTTTTCTTCTTTTAAACTTTCTTTAAATCCACCGTGTGTTTTTCAAGGACTGTCCATCTCCATACTAGAAGCTATTTTCAACTCCACAAAGTCATAAAAATCTTTTAATTTTGCTATTGGGATCAGATTTTGTAATTATTCTCGAATTCCCTTGGGAGAAGTTACTGACCCATGACAGCCTCGACGCAGCTCGCCAGTACACTGCCTGAAGAAAACACCATCGTCATCTTTGCTGCACCTCAGCCCAACAGTCAAAATCTCATCTTGTGACTGTAGACCTTAGAAGCTGCTGTAACTTGTCTGAATATCTGCTGGCAAGATACTCTGGTTTGGGTGCCATGTACAACTAAAGCTTCAGGAGAAGCCGCCGAAAAGACCACCACGCAAGGACTCATGTGAGCTGTATTCTGTTCCATCTGCTGAAAGTGAATAAAATGTCTGAGATTTGAGAATAATTCAGCATCTGATCAGATACAAAATTAAAAGAGAAATAATGTAATTTTTCTTATTAAAACTCCATTTTCATTTTCTTAAGAGTAATCCAGAATTTTCCATATAATTAGTTTAATTTTCCCCATAAATTTGCGTTCAGTTTTTCATAACCCGTCAACTTCAAACTGATCTAAATTCAGCTTACATCTTCACCTTGGTTCTGCAAATGCTCACATTGTTACTTTATCCTCAGTTACAAGTTTAATGTAATGGTTAATGCAAATCATTTCAATGTCCTTTAATCATCATTTCATTTAATAAATATGTGAAAATGAGAGAAGTTATTGGGAATTTATTCCATTCTGAGTCTGGTTTCAAAGCCTCAGTATCGAATTGACTAATATTTTGAGATTGATTATTAATTAATTTATTGAGTGATTAAACAGGTATAAAGTGAAATTAATGACTATAAAGCGTTCACCAAAGAGGTGAGCTGGTGCCCCTACGAGTGTTTGTTAACTTTCTGTGTGTTTGGACCCGGAGTAAATCTCAGGTCCCGATACATTAATACAAATTAAATAATCTTTATACCTGATCATAATTACAAATCACATATCGCTACACATCATAAAGACACATTTGTCTATGTGCAGTCATACAGACATAGCTTTATGATGGCATCGCGAGTCCTATGATGCCTGAGTTCATAGGACGTCCTATGATGATCAGGTAGAGATCATAGGCAGTCCTATGATGTCCTATAAACGTGACAGACACACATACACACACACACACACAGACATACAGAATTTTGAGCCATATGACATCATAAAGACACATTAGTCTAGGCATCGTGAGTGATGGTCTATATAACATCATAAAGACACATTTGTCTATGTGTCGTCATATAGACATCATATCTTTATGACGGCATTGCAAATATCTTTATGACGGCATCGCGAGTCCGAGTCCTATGATGCCTGAGTTCATAGGACATCCTATGATGTTCAGGCAGAGATCATAGGCTGTCCTATGATGTCCTATAAACGTGACAGACACACACAAACGCAAAGATTTCTTGCTTTAATAAGAGTGATGAGTGATAGTAAATTTACCATTTACCATAGTGCAAATGGAATGTTAACTTTGACCTTTTGACCCCAAACCCATATTCAGGTCAGGGTGTAAGTCATTCAAGATGCATCTTAGATGCAACTACGGTATCAGTTTGAAAAGCCTACATCACTTCTTTCAGTAGTTATTGTGTTTACAAGATTTAGGAAAAATCTGGCCTCTGACCTCAGCGTCATCCCATCAGTCAAATTGCATTATGTGCATCATCAGTCTATATCAAACCATGGTACCAAGTTTCAAAATATTTGGAACTAAACTGTAGGAGGAGTTGATTTCACAAGACAGTTACTGCCTACGAACTGAGATGAAATAGGAGGTCATAGGTCAGGGGCTACAACTCCTGCAAAAATCATCCAATAAGAACCAAATTGCAATATGTGCATCATCAATGTATATGTAACCAGGATACCAAGTTTCAAAACAATTGGAATAAAACTGTAGGGACTGGAGACGATGCTGTGATCGCAAGACGTTCCAAAACTGTCGCACAATAATCCAAAATGGCGACTCCCGTCGACCAAGCATAAATAAACTTTTCCACAGGTAGCTTTTTTTTTCTCTTTTTTTAATTAATCCATTAACTGACTGTCTGTTTCTATCTTTCTTTTTTCGTATGGAGCAGGAGGAACTACAGAACTACTGTATATCGACAAGTTTCATTATCATTGCTGTGTCATGGAGCAGGCGAATGTGTCTCCCGTCCCTACCTCCTTGTCTAAACAGCCGAGACCTGCAGACTTGCCAAAAATAATGCCCGAGAAATCACGGGACGGCCCAGAGGTTAGTGATATTCTTTCCTCTATTGAGAATAAACTTTACAGCATGGATGCTAGACTTGTGTTGGTAGAGTTGCTTCATAAAGAATTCCAGAGCATACGAGGGAATCTGGAATTCAGCTAGGCGCAGCTCGTCTCTCTCATAGAAGAAAATAATAGCCTGAAAAAGTCAGTAAACACGTTAACCATGCAACTTGACACCGTTGTAAGAGAAAACCGGAAAATGAAGGAAACAATTCTCGACTTGGAATCACGCAGCATGAGAGATAACCTAGTTTTCTCCAGAATTGCTGAAAAAAACGGTGAGAATCCAGAACAGCTGATCTGTGAATTCATGTCTGTGCAGCTGAAAATGCCCTCCAATGTGAAATCAATTACCTTTCACTGAGTCCACCACATTGGATAGAAAAATCCTCAAAATAAACGTCCCAGACCCACTGTTGCTAAATTTGAACATTTCAAGCAAAAAAATTCTGGTACAGAGGCAGGGAAGGGAGCTTAAAGGCACAAATTATGGTCTAAATGATCAATTTCCACAGGAAATTATGGAAAGAAGTAAGAAGCTTTTTCCCATTAGGAAACAAAAAAATCCAAGAAGGTAAAGGAGCTATTCTCTCTGTGGATAGATTGTTTATAGATGGCAAGCTGTTTATGGATGAAACCACAACTCCCTGACTATTCTAGAGTATAGTTTGTCTCCTTAGCTACATGGGAAAAAAGAATGTGATCGTGCGCAGGTCTCTTATTTGATCCCTATTTAATTCATTAACGTTTGGCTGTTTTTTTCTTTTTTGTTGAGGCTGTTGTTTGTCTGTTGTAGCCAATTCTGTTGATGTTGATAGGTTGTTGTTGTACTGTATGTTATCTGCATCTTCTCACCACTTACTAAAAATATAATCTTGTTCCACAAGGGATTAAATTCATTTTTTTCCTCAAAATTCTACACACAATACTCCATAATGACAATGTGAAAAAAGTTTTTTTTTTTTTTTGCAAATTTATTAAAAATAAAAAGCTAAGAAATCCCATGTACATCAGTATTCACAGCCTTTGCCATGAAGCTCATAATTGAGCTCAGGTGCATCCTGTTTCCACTGATCACCCTTGAGATGTTCCTACACCTTAATTGGAGTCCACCTGTGGTAAATTCAGTTGATTGGACAAGACTTGAAAAGGCACACACCTGTCTATATAAGGTCCCACAGTTGACAGTGCACATCAGAACACAAACCAAGCATTAAGTCAAAGGAATTGTCTGTAGACCTCCGAGACAGGATTGTCTCGAGGCACAAATCTGGGGAAGGGTACAGAAAAATTTCTGCTGCTTTGAAGGTCGCAATGAGTACACTGGCCTCCGTCATCTGTAAATGGAAGAAGTTCTGAACCACAGGGATTCTTCCTAGAGCTGGCCGGCCGTCTAAACTGAGCAATCAGGGAAGAAGGGCCTTAGTCAGGGAGGTGACCAAGAACCCAATGGTCTCTCTGTCAGAGCTCCAGCGTTCCTCTGTGGAGAGAGAACCTTCCACAAGGACAACCATCTCTGCAGCAATCCACCCTGCATGGTAGAGTGGCAAGACGGAAGCCACGCATTAGTAAAAGGAACATGGCACCTGGAGTTTGCCAAAAGGCACCTGAAGGACTCTCAGACCATGAGAAACAAAATTCTCTGGTCTGATGAGACAAAGATAGAACTCTTTGGGGTGAATGCCAGGCGTCATGTTTGGAGGAAATCAGGCAACGTTCACAACCACGTCAATGTTGGTAGCAGCATCATGCTGTGGGGATGTTTTTCAGCGGCAGGAACTGGGAGACTAGTCAGGATAGAGGGAAAGATGAATGCAGCAATGTACAGAGACATCCTGGATGAAAACCTGCTTCAGAGCACTCTTGACCTCAGACTGGGGCAACGGTTCATCTTTCAGCAGGACAACATCTCTAAGCACACAGCCAAGATATCAAAGGAGTGGCTTCAGGACAAATCTGTGAATGTCCTTGAGTGGACCAGCCAGAGCCCAGACTTGAATCAAATTGAACATCTCTGGAAAGATCTGAAAGTGGCTGTGCACCAACGCTTCCCATCCAACCTGATGGAGCTTGAGAGGTGCTGCAAAGAGGAATGGGAGAAAGTGCCCAAAGATAGGTGTGCCAAGCTTGTAGCATTATACTCAAAAAGTCTTAAGGCTGTAATTGCTGCCAAAGGTGCATCAACAAAGTATTGAGCAACGGCTGTGAATAATTATGTACATGATACACGTGATTTCTTAGTTTTTTATTTTTAATAAATTTGCAAAAATTTCAAAGACTTTTTTCACATTGTCATTGTGAGGTGTTGTGTGTAGAATTTTGAGGAAAAATGAATGTAATCCCTTTCGGAATAAGGCTGTAACATAACAAAATGTGGAAAAAGTGAAGCGCTGTGAATACTTTCTGGATGCACTGTATATTTTACGCACAACACACATGCCTACGCATACGTGTACATGCAGCCATACAGCATACACAGGACACACACACACACACACTACGGACATACAAACACATAGGCACACTTAGTCAACCTTTAACACAAAACCAGTTACTGAAAACATGTCCACATTAAAGTTTGCCACGAGGAACATACGTGGAGTTGGTAGCAGGGAGAAGAGGCTAAAAGTTTTTAAATCAACTGAAGGATTTACAGGCAGACTTTGTCTTATTACAGGAAACACATGTTTCTTAGTCATCTGTGAATGCATTCACCTCCCCTGAATTTCCCCACATGTACTCAGCTTGCTTTAATTTCAAACAAAGGGGGGTAGCCATATTGGTAAACAGAAGAATACGTTTTTTTGTGAATAACACTATAGCAGATCCAGAAGGTAGATTTATAATATTAAAAATCTGAGTTCAAAATCTGGATCTATGTATTGCAAGCGTTTATGGCTCAGATGTTGATGACCCATCCTATTTTCACACTTTTTTCACTTGTCTGTCTGAACACTTGGCCACCACACTCATAATAGGATGATACTTCAACCTGGTATTAAACCCTGCAACTGACAGGCTCAGTACATCGGGGAATTTTCGAAAATGGCAGGCTACTGATACTCAAACAATACATGAATGATTTTGGTCTTTGTGATGAATGGCATTCTCTTCACCCAGTTCTTAGGGAATACACCTTTTTCTCACCAGTACATAGTTCATACTCTCGTATAGACTTCTTTTTAGCCAGTAACTCCATTGTGAAGGATATCACAGACACTGAAATTTGCTCAAATCAAGCTATTAGCAATCACCATCTAGCATCTCTTACACTGGTAAATAAAAAAAGCTACAAGGAAAACTAGGAACTGGAAATTTAATACTGGAAATTTAATACTCACACAAAGACTTTATTAATTATTTTAATAAAGAGTGGGAATCATATCTGGAATAATGATGTGCCAGGAATATCACTGTGTGTTAAGAATAAAAAAGAAAAAGGCACTGGTACTAGAGTAAGAACAGAGAATTAAATCACTGGAGGTTACTTGTGCCGTTTCTCCACAGGAAGAGGCACTCAACAATCTGAGGAAATTAAAGCTGGAAGTAAAAGAAATTACAAACAAAAGGACACAGTTTTTAATACAAAGACTGTGTCTTGAGAAGTTTGAACACCGTAATAAATCAGGAAGATATCTTTCTAACCAGCTTAGACTGAATAAACAGAAAACAACTATCCACACTATTAAGGATACGACTGGAAATATCACCCATGACCCTGAAAAAATAACTCCTTCAGAAAGTTTTATGAAAACCTCTATTCATCTCAGATTAAGCCATCTGACTCAGAAATAAATGAATTTCTGGACACTATTAATTTACCACGATTAAATAATTGCAGCATTAACTCTTTTGGTTCCAATTTATAAAATCATTTTTTGCTGAAGAAAATTGTTTCAACTCAAAAGTCTGGTCATGAACTGCTTTCCTCACCAAAAGACCAGAGCTGTAACACTATCCATCGGCCATAAAGTGGAAATTAATCCCTTCTCCAGAACTCCAGAAGTCATTCTCCCTTTACTGCTCTTTGGCAAAGGAATGCCCCAAATGACAGATTTATGGTTGATAAAATCCAGACTTGGGACTCAAGATTCCTCATTAACCAACCAGTTTTACTGTGCCATCTGGTGGGCAACGCAGGAATATTTAATAATTTTTTTCTCTCTCTCTGAAATGGAATCTCTGCAGATGTGAACAATAAATTAATTCATATTCTTTCTCGCAAGACAGCACCCGCTACTGAAGACATGGTTGAACTCTGGAATGGACAATTGGGGTTTCAAATGCTTTTATTGATATGATTTGATGTGTTGCTTTATTTTCAGGAAGAAATTAATTTTTGCATGCTTACTATCACAAATTAATTACAGTTACAAGGTAGAGACATTATATGTTCCCTTATTACCGAGTAGAATATCTTAGTCACTAAAGTTTAAGGAATTTATGCTTTATTCAGCAACATACAGTTAGGCCCAGAAATATTTGGACGGTGACACAATCTTCATGATTTGGGCTCTGCATGCCACCACATTGGATTTGAAATGAAACAATTACAACGGAATTGAAGTGCAGATTTTAAGGTTTAATTCAAGGGGTTGAACAAAAATATATGATTAAACATGTAGGAATTGTAGCTGTTTTTATACAAACGCTCCTCATTTCAGGGGCTCAAAAGTAATTGGACAAATAAACATAACCCTAAGTAAAATGTTACTTTTCAATATTTTGTGGAGAATCCTTTGCAGGCAATGACTGCCTGAGGTCTGGAACCCATGGACATCACCAAATGCTGGGTTTCCTCCTTTGTGATGCTTTGCCAGGCCTTTACTGCAGCTGTCTTCAGTTGTTGCTTGTTTGTGGGTCTTTCTGCCTTAAGTTTTGTCTTGAGCAAGTGAAATGCATGCTCGATTGGGTTGAGATCTGGTGATTGACTCGGCCATTGCAGAATATTCCACTTTGTTGCTTTAAAAAACTCCTGGGTTGCTTTTGCAGTATGTTTTGGATCATTGGTGAAGCACTGTCCAATCAACTTTGCTGCATTTGGCTGAATCTGAGCAGAAAGTATATCCCTATACACTTCAGAATTCATCCGGCTGCTTCTGTCTTTCGTCACATCATCAATAAACACAAGTGACCCAGTGCCATTGGAAGCCATGCATGCCCATGCCAACACACTGCCTCCACCATGTTTTACAGAAGATGTAGTGCTTTGGATCATGAGCTGTTCCAATTATTCTCCAAACTTTCTTCTTCCCATCATTCTGGTACAGGTTGATCTTAGTCTCATCTGTCCAAAGAACGCTGTTCCAGAACTGGGCTGGCTTCTTCAGGTGTTTTTTGGCAAAGTCAATTCTGGCTTTTCTATTTTTGAGGCCGATTCATGGTTTGCACCTTGTGGTGAATCCTTTGTATTTACTCTCATGAAGTCTTCTCTTTATGGTAGACTTAGATACTGATACACCTACTTCCTGGAGAGTGTTCTTCACTTGAGTGGATGTTGTGAAGGGGTTGTTCTTCACAGGAAAGGATTCTGTGATCATCCACCACTGTTGTCTTCCGTGGATGTCCAGGCCTTTTTGAGTTCCCAAGCTCACCAGTGCACTCTTTTTTTCTCAGAATGTACCAAACTGTTGATTTGGCCACTCCTAACATTTCTGCTATCTCTCTGATGGATTTCTTCTTTTTTTTCAGCCTCAGGATGGTCTGTTTCACCTCCATTGAGAGCTCCTTTGACCGCATGTTGTGTGTTCACAGCAACAGCTTCCAAATGCAAACGCCACACCTGGAATCAACTCCAGACCTTTTAACTGCTTAATTGATGACAGGTTAATGAGGGAAGAGCCCATGCAGCCTTGTTTTTTTTTGTTTTTTTTTTTTGCAGCCTTCTGAATCAATTGTCCAATTACTTTTGGTCCCTTGAAAAAGAGGCGGCTACGTATTAAAGAGCTGTAATTCCTAAACCCTTGCTCCAGTTTGGATGTGAATACTCTCAAATTACAGCTGAGAGTCTGCACTTTAAGCCCTTACTGATTATATAATTATATCCTGAATATGTTTTCATAAACAGCTAAAATAACAAAACTTGTGTCACTGTCCAAATATTTTTGGGCCTAACTGTATGTGTCTTGGGGGGGGGGGGGGTTCTCACTTCTCATATCAAATGTCTCTCCCCCTCCTCTTTCTGCTGGAAAACCCACAAAGCCCTGAACTTTGAAATGACCAATGGGTTTCCAAGCTCCCTTGCATTTCCTTTTTTTAGGTCGAGTTTATGACTTCTGCTGGAAAAAGAAGCAATGTAATTGGGCCAGCTCAGGCTTCATGAAAATCAGTGAAATTCTGCCTCACCTGGAAAAAAATCTTCCCTTTGTTCAGTTTTTGGGCGGTGGTCAAGCGGTAAGGAGTATTTTCTGCTCTCCCATTCCTTTTCCTTTATCACAAGTAGGCCCAGAGTATCCCATGCTCTGTGAAATTTCTTTTTCTTTTCTTTAAAGTTCACTTTTTCTTATTTTAATATTGTTTCTTTAAATTACATGTTAGAAGACTTTGATTTTTTTAAGCTTAAACCAACTCATTCCAGCCACAATACATGGCTGATGGTCTGTTGTTTAATTTAAACTTAATTCTTCAGAATATTCCTGGTATACAGTGGGGCAAAAAAGTATTTAGTCAGCCATCAATTGTGCAAGTTCTCCCACTTAAAAGATGAGAGAGGTCTCCAATTTTCATCATAGGTATACCTCAACTATGAGAGACAAAATGAGGAAAAAAAAAAAATCCAGAAAATCACATTGAAGGATTTTTAATGAATTAATTGGTAAATTCCTTGGTAAAATAAGTATTTGGTCACCTACAAACAAGCAAGATTTCTGGCTCTCACAGACCTGTAACTTCTTCTTTAAGAGGCTCCTCTGTCCTCCACTCGTTACCTGTATTAATGGCACCTGTTTGAACTCATTATCAGTATAAAAGACACCTGTCCACAACCTCAAACAGTCAGACTCCAAACTCCACTATGGCCAAGACCAAAGAGCTGTCAAAGGACACCAGAAACTACACTGTAGACCTGCACCAAGCTGGGAAGACTGAATCTGCAATAGGTAAGCAGCTTGGTGTGAAGAAATCAACTGTGGGAGCAATTATTAGAAAATGGAAGACATACAAGACCACTGATAATCTCCCTCGATCTGGGGCTCCACGCAAGATCTCACCCCGTGAGGTCAAAATGATCACAAGAACGGTGAGCAAAAATCCCAGAAGCACAAGGGGGGACCTAGTGAATGACCTGCAGAGAGCTGGGACCAAAGTAACAAAGGCTACATCAGTAACACACTACACCGCCAGGGACTCAAATCCTGCAGTGCCAGACGTGTCCCTCTGCTTAAGCCAGTACATGTCCAGGCCCGTCTGAAGTTTGCTAGAGAGCAACAAAGTATTGAGTAACAATACTTTGTTACTGTAAGTTCTTTAAACTTAATTTCATGCAAAACCCCATCAGAATTTCTAAATGCATTTTGTCCTTTCATTAATTTATGTTCTTTTTCAGAGTAACACCAATTTTTCACTTTTATAAATAGTTTACTCATCACTTTCTTCATAAAATTGCATCCACTTTTCTTGACCAATGCTATTTTATTGTTTTCCAATTTCCAGTATATCGCCAAGTTAAACTAGGGTTCTTTGGTTCCATAAATGTTTGATTCACATGTGATATTCAGTAATTCAATAAATCTATGATGCCCGTAATACATGTTGAATTCTCTGTTTTAAAGTTATCCAAATGTGTTAACCTATTCTGACATTTCTTATTAAACTACTGAAAAACATATGGGAGTTATTGTTTGATTTCATGTCCATCTTCTTGATTATCAGCAGACAAGAACTCACAAGGGTTGTTTTTTTTGTTTTTTTTAAGACCGATTCATAATTGGTATAAATAAAGAAATGTTAAAATTATCCATTATCTGGACTGGTGCCCTACGAGGATATGGTTGTGTAATAGTAGGAAATTGTCATCCCTATTCACATCCATATTTACACTGATGGATTGAGCCGTCGCCTTCTGGCTGCATTAAATTGTAAGGGGATGCTTGTGACAGTGATGACTGATGAGGCTGATGCGTGAAGCACATGGCATATCGCAATCGGAAGAGATGTAGTACATAATTGGCTGAGTGGGTGACACCGACTGCTGTAAGATGTCTCTGTTGCTTGGCGGCACCGTGACGTCCTTCGTGGCGGGCATCCAAATGGGCAGTTCCATCTCTCTCGAAGAGGTCAACACCTTCATGGCAGATCTGTTGCCATAGAGGGCGGTTCTTGGCCTGCATTTCTCATGTCATAGGGTCAATCCCACATGACTTGAGTGAGGCTTTGAGCATGTCTTTATACCGTTTCCATTAACCGCCCCGTGACCGCCGCCCTTCGTCCATCTGGCCAAATAACAGGATTTTAGGAATGTGCTGATCTGTCATCCGAACAACATGGCCGGTCCAGCGCAACTGGGCACGTATGATGAATGACTCGATGCTGGTGATACTGCAGCGACAGAGGACTTCAGTATTGGCAACTTTGTCTTGCCACGTGATTCCACACAGCTTCCTTAAACACCGCATGTGAAACTGTTCAAGTTTCTTCACATGGGGATGATAGGTTGTCCACGACTCACACCCATAGAGAAGTGTAGATAGAACAACAGTGCAATAGACCTTGATCTTGGTGCTTAGACGAATGCCACGCTTCGACCATAGACGATGCTGTAGGCATCCATAGGATGCGCTAGCCTTGTTGATGCGGTGGGTAACTTCATCATCAGTCTTAGAGTTCTGCGAGATTGCCCCCCAGGTAGCAGAACTTGTCAACTGCCTTGAGGGGTTCACCACCAAAGGTAATAACAGGATTTACCAGGAGTGTACCAGGCAGGACAAGGTTGAAGTAAAACCTCTGTCTTCTTGATACTTAAAGTGAGTCCATAATGATTCTTTGCTCTAGCAAACTGGTCAACGATGAACTGCGCGTCTTCAAGAGTGTGAGCGATGAGCATGCAGTCGTCGGCATAGGGAAGATCTCGCAGCATCATGCATGACGTCTTTGTTTTAGCCTTTAAACATTGCAAGTTGAATACACTGCCGTCAGTGCGAAACCGGATTCTTACACCCCTGTCGCAGTCCATGAAAGCATCAAGGAGCATTGCAGCGAAGATGATACTAAAGAGCAGCGAGGCCATAACACACCCCTGCTTAGTGCCGTTGATGATAGGGAATGGATCGGAGATTAAACCACTCTCAACCACCCACCCAACCATGCCATTGTGGAATGAGCGGATGATACTGACGATCTTAGGAGGGCACCCGACCCTGGTGAGCAGCTTCCACAGGCCCTCTCTCCCAACAGAGTCGAAGGCCTTAGTCAGGTCTACGAACACTATGAACAAATCACAATTTTGTTCTCGGCACTTCTCTTGTATTTGCCTGGCTGCAAACATCATGTCAATGGTGCCTCGTCCTGCTCGAAAGCCACACTGACTCTCGGGAATGACGTTGTCGACAACATAGTGATTGAGGCGGTTTATGATCACACGTGCTAGAATCTTACCAGTGATGGCGAGGAGCGATATTCCTCTGTGGTTATCGCAGCAGTGGCAGTTTCCCTTATGCTTGTACAGGTGAACAATCATTGCATCCTTGAAGTCTTGTGGAACCGCCTCCTGCTCCCATATGGTAGCAAATAACTGGGCGAGACAGGCGACGATGATGTTACCGCCACACTTATAGATCTCTGGCGGGATACCATCTCCACCAGCTGCCTTACCACTAGACGTCTGCTTGATGGCATCTTTAATCTCAGTAACCATCGGTGGGACATTCGGTTCCTCTATGATAGGTCTCTGAGGAAGCTGTGCGATGGCTTTATCAGAGATCACAGATTGGCAATTCAGGACACCATTAAAGTGTTCTACCCAACACTTCAGGATGAGAGCCGGCTCCCTAATGAGCGTCTGACCATCCGAAGAGTACAGTGGCTTACTGCCCTGTGATGTCAGACTGTAGACCGCCTTCAGGCCATCGTAGAACGCTTTCATGTCGTTCTTGTCAGTAGCTTCCTGGAGGTCCTCAGCTCTAGCAATCCACCACTGGTCCATCATACTATGCAGCGAGACCTGCACTGTCTGCCGGAAATGGTGGTAGGTGTCCTTCTTTGCAATCGAACTCTTATCATTCACATACTCAAGACGGGAACGGCGAAGACGGTCCAGCAATTGGGTGGCTACTACATCATTTTCTATCAAATTATCATCATTATCTGGACTGGTGCCCTACTAGGATATGGTTGTGTAATAGTAGGAAATTGTCATCCCTACTCACATCCATATTTACATTAGTACTTGTACCAACAATAAAACACCTATAAAACCCATAAATCCACTACATAATAAACAGCTTACAGTTCTGGATGCACCTTCTCTAATGTCCGAACTCCAGGAGGCACTTAAGCACATCCCAAATAATAAAGCTCTGGGACCAGATGGTTTTCCAGTAGAATTCTATAAAGAATTGGCACCGTCTTGCTCCTTTGATCCGAAAAAGAACCTATGCTTCCATCCAGCTACCGTTCCATCTCACGTATGAATGTTGATCTTAAAATAATTTGCAAAGCTCTCCCCAAAAGACTGGAAAGGATAACTCTGTGTATTACACACCCAGATCAAACACGTTTCATCAAGGGTAGGCACTCGGCTAAAAATACATGCAGGCTATTTAATTTAATAGACTACTACAGAAAGCCTTTGACCATGTTAACTGGAAATTCCTTTTTATGGTGCTAAACAAGTTTGGGTTTGGTTCATCTTGTATACACTGGATTAAAACACTATACAGCTGTCCAACTGCATCTGTCTGAACAAATGATCAAACTTCTCGAAGCATTAATCTTCAGAGAGGCACCAGGCAGGGTTGTCCACTTTCTCCCTCACTTTTTACCATCTTTATCGAACCATTAGCAGCAGCCATACAACAAAATGCTGATATCAGAGGTATCCAAACCAGAGAAAAGGAACACAAGATAAGTCTTTATGCTGATGATGTATTTCTTCCTTGAAAACTCAAAAAGATCTCTTCTTCAGACAGTGGCGCTCATTGATAAATTTTCATCACTGTCAGACTATTCTATTAACTGGGGTAAATCAACAGTTTTACCTATAAATTGTAATTTTTCAAATATATCCTCTATTACAATACAATCAGGTAATATTAAATACTTAGGAACAGATATTTCCGCCAGGCTCTCAGAGTTACTGCAACTAAATCATATTCCCCTTCTAAAAACAATACAAGATGACCTTACACATTGGAGGACATTACCTATATCACTAATGGGAAGACTCGCAACCGTTAAAATGATGGTCCTTCCTAAAATCAACTACTTATTTTCAGTGATTCCTACCCAACCATCTATGGCCTGGTTTAAGTCCCTAGACTCAAATATAAGTAAATTTTTATGGAAGGATAAACCATCACAGATCAGTTTAAAAACTCTTCAAAAAGCAAAAGTGTGTGGAGGGTTAGAGTTACCAATTTTTTTTAACTACTTCTTAGCCAATAGACTGCAGTTTGTTTCAAAATGGACAACATCAATCCCACTCGGAAATGCTGAACAGGCTCTCTGTGGGTCACTAAATATCTCTGACTTACCTTTCATGAGTCCCTGTATCAAATGCCATAACTGTTTTAAAAGCATTAACATTAGCTCCTCTCTGACAGCCTGGTGGAAATTTTTAAAAATAACGGGGTCTTCACTTGTCCCTTGCAAACTCACCCCCATTTGGAATAATCCTGATATCCTGCAACAAAAGAGGATGTTAAACTTTCCACTATGGTATGAGAAAGGAATTAAAAACTCAGAGCATCTTATTCGAGGTGGAAATTTTATCCAATTTCACGAACTGGTGTCACAGTATGACATCAGTGATAAAAAGTTTCTTGAATACCAACAGCTTAAATCCATAATAAAAGCAAGATTCAATCTCAATCAGAGAGATTTAGAGGTACCAGTTAAGGTGGCAGAGTTTCTAAATCTTCGTTCCCCTAAATTAATATTGAAAACACACAGACTATAATCAAAACTGGATGAGTCAGTATCTCTTCCAAAATCAAAATGAGAGACAGACCTATCAAATGAATAAAGATGAAAGCTTCTGGACACAAATATGTTTAAACACTTTTAAGATGACTAAAAACTCTAATTTACAACTCATACAGTGTAAAGTCCTACACAGAATGCATTACACAGGACAAAGGATGTTCAAAAGGGGCCTGAGTCACAAATACAGTGGGGCAAAAGAGTATTTAGTCAGCCACCAATTGTGCAAGTTCTCCCACTTAAAAGATGAGAGAGGTCTCCAATTTTCATCATAGGTATACCTCAACTATGAGAGACAAAATGAGGAAAAAAAATATCCAGAAAATCACATTGAAGGATTTTTAATGAATTAATTGGTAAATTCCTTGGTAAAATAAGTATTTGGTCAATAACAAAAGTTCATCTTAATATTTTGTTATATACCCTTTGTTGGTAATGACAGAGGTCAAACGTTTTCTGTAAGTCTTCACAAGGTTTTCACACACTGTTGCTGGTATTATGGCCCATTCCTCCATGCAGATCTCCTCTAGAGCAGTGATGTTTTGGGGCTGTCGCTGGGCAACATGGCCTTTCAACTCCCTCCAAAGATTTTCTATGGGGTTGAGATCTGGAGACTGGCTAGGCCACTCCAGGACCTTGAAATGCTTCTTACGAAGCCACTCCTTCATTGCCCGGGCAGTGTGCTTGGGATCATTGTCATGCTGAAAGACCCAGCCACGTTTCATCTTCAATGCCCTTGCTGATGGAAGGAGGTTTTCACTCAAAATCTCACGATACATGGCCCCATTCATTCTTTCCTTTACACGGATCAGTCGTCCTGGTCCCTTTGCAGAAAAACATCCCCAAAGTATGATGTTTTCACCCCCATGCTTCACAGTAGGTATGGTGTTCTTTCTCCTCCAAACACAACAAGTTGAGTTTTTACCAAAAAGTTCTATTTTGGTTTCATCTGACCATATGACAATCTCCCAATCCTCTTCTGGATCATCCAAATAATCTCTAGCAAACTTCAGACGGGCCTGGACATGTACTGGCTTAAGCAGGGGGACACGTCTGGCACTGCAGAATTTGAGTCCCTGGCGGTGTAGTGTGTTACTGATGGTAGCCTTTGTTACTTTGGTCCCAGCTCTCTGCAGGTCATTCACTAGGTCCCCCCCGTGTGGTTCTGGGATTTTTGCTCACCGTTCTCGTGATCATTTTGACCCCACGGGGTGAGCTCTTAAGTTGAGCCCCAAATCGAGGGAGATTATCAGTGGTCTTGTATGTCTTCCATTTTCTAATAATTGCTTCCACAGTTGATTTCTTCACACCAAGCTGCTTACCTATTGCAGATTCAGTCTTCCCAGCCTGGTGCAGGTCTACAATTTTGTTTCTGGTGTCCTTTGACAGCTCTTTGGTCTTGGCCATAGTGGAGTTTGGAGTCTGACTGTTTGAGGTTGTGGACAGGTGTCTTTTATACTGATAACGAGTTCAAACAGGTGCCATTAATACAGGTAACGAGTGGAGGACAGAGGAGCCTCTTAAAGAAGAAGTTACAGGTCTGTGAGAGCCAGAAATCTTGCTTGTTTGTAGGTGACCAAATACTTATTTTACTGATTAATTTACCAATTAATTCATTAAAAATCCTTCAATGTGATTTTCTGGATTTTTTTTTTCTCATTTTGTCTCTCATAGTTGAGGTATACCTATGATGAAAATTGGAGACCTCTCTCATCTTTTAAGTGGGAGAACTTGCACAATTGGTGGCTGATTAAATAATTTTTTGCCCCACTGTATCTGGTCCCGTTGCACCAGCAACGTCTTGGATAGTTATATACATGCTATGTGGTCCTGCGCACTGGTCCAAAAGTTCTGGCAGAAGACATGTGAAGACTTATCAGCATGGCTTGGGTATCATGTCCCATCCTCTCCCACACTCTGCATACTAGGTGATGTAAGTGAAATGAATATGGAGGTAAGGATGTCACACGTGATTCTCACTGCCTTATGCATCGCAAAGAAAACTATGCTCATGAATTGGAAATCAAGAAATAATTTGTGTACAACTCACAAAAATAACCTACTATCAGATTATACTAGCCTGGAGAGAATGTCTGCCTCCTCAAAAAAACAACTGTCTGAATTCAATTCTCTCTGGTCCCCTCTTATTAATTCTATAACCTGAGGGGTGGCGGGCGGTGGTTCACTCTCCTTGGTGCCTCTGGCGGCTTGTCTGCACCCTAACCACGAGGGGTTTCTGTGACCCACTGTGGCCAGTGTCTGGGGAGCCTGGTCCAGGGTGGCTGTGTGTCTGGCCTGGGGGGTTGGTGGTGGTGGTGGGGGGCTGCGGAGTGAGCCGGGGGGGGGGGCGTGGCCCCGGGCAAGCTGGCCTTCCCTCCCAGGTGGGACTGGGTCTGGCCCTGGGCCCCCGGTGCTGGTGGGGGCCAGGGGGGCTGCTGAATGGGCCAGGGGGGTGGGCCATAGCCCCAGGCCGGCTGTCCTTGCCTCCCAGGTGGGGCTGGATCTGGCCCTGGGCCCCTGGTGCTGGGGGGGCATTCCCCCTCTGGGTCAGGGTTGGGTGTGCGCCGGTGGTGTGCACAAGGGTTGGCGTGGGTCTGTGGGTGTGTAGGTGCAGGTACCTGTGGATGGACATGAGGGAATGGAGGGTGTGTGTGTGTGGACCCCGTTGGGTGGCAGGGGTGAGGTGAGCCATCTGGCGGCCTGGGGGTTGGCAGTTAGGGGCCTGCCTCTCCCAGCCACCCTGCCGTTGTGTCACAGGGCAGGGTGCTCTTCCGCATTGCCTCCAGTGTCCTTGACACCGTGTGTGTGTGGGTGCTCGGGGTTGGCTGGGGGGGGGGGGGGGGGTTGGTGTGGGTTGGCAGCCGTGTTGCCGTCAGTTTGCTCTGGGGTGGCTGTGGCCTGGCCTACCGCTGTCGGTGTGTGTGCCTGGGGTGGGTAGTTGGTGTGCTTGCAGTGGGTGCTCTGGGGTGTTGCTTGGCATGCAGGGCACTGTATGGATTTGACTATGGTATCACTGTGCTTGACTGACCAGCAAACTTGCCTGACCTAAACCCCATAGAGAATCTATGAGGTATTGTCAAGAGGAAGATGAGAAACAGCAGACCCAACAATGCAGATGAACTGAAGGCTGCTATCAAAGCAACCTGGGCTTCCATAACACCTCAGCAATGCCACAAGCTGATCACCTCCATGCCACGCTGCATTGATACAGTAATTCATGCAAAAGGAGCCCCTACCAAGTACTGAGTGTGTACATGGATATACTTTTCAGTCAGCCAACATTTCAATTAAAAATCCATTTTTAAAAAACTAATCGTTACACTGTGTGTAACAGATGTACATATCAGGTTCACTTTTTGAATTAAATTACTGAAGTAAATTAGCTTTCTGATATTCTAATTTATTGAGATGCACCCGTATATAGGCACTAATGAAATAAAGATACAACATGTGAATGTATGGGTACGGCTTCTCGTATCCATCATGAGTTCGGACTACAGGGATGCAGACCTGAGACATTTATCAACAACTGAAGAAAGGATATTTCAACATTATTACACAACATAAATTCCATCTCATGTTAACTAAAATGCCATTCACTTATATAGTGCTTTTTTCTTATCCCTGGATGATCAAAGCGCTTAGATTTGGCTGTCTGTCCATTCACACACACATTCACACAAACATGGCGACAGAGCTGCCATGCTGGTGCTGGCCTGACCCATCAGGATCAACTCAAGGTTCAGTGTCAACATGCAGACTGCCAAGATAGCAGGACTCACACCACCGACCCTATGATCAGAGGTCAACCACACTCTACACCTGCACCACAGCTGCAAGAAGGAGTTAGCGAGAACCAACCTGTGATTAGGCCTCTTTCCTGTCCCACGAGATTTGAAGTTCTTTCCACCGTGAATACAAGCATAGTCCACTTCAGCAAACCTGAGTTGATCTGAAAAGGTTTTGTCAGATCGCAGCCTTTTCTTATATGCCTCAATTGTTCTACTGCTTCTCTTGTAGAATTTAGTCAACTTGTGATGTTCATATTCTTTGATTGCAGTCTCTAGTTCATCAAATGACGAGAAGGATTCACCTACATGTAAACCATGCTCAGCCATTTTTTCTGTTTGATTTGTGACTTCCGGTATATGTGTCACGTGATCTACCATATCCATTGGAGGATATATCTTCAGTATCTGTAGAAACTTCAGTTTGGGGATACGTCTTCCATATCTGTAGACAGTTCGTATCAACTTCTTGCTGGTCTTCACCTGCAACATCTTGTTCACCTCCCCTTTTAGTGTACCATCGACACATCTCTGTCTTGGTAGATACTTGTATGTTGCCTTCAATGAAACCATTGACAAATTTTACATAGTATTTTTAATATGATCTTAAATTACATCTACATGACATATTGACAATCACCATAACATGCTACACAGGTCCCACAATATAAATCTCATATTAGCTGCAGATTCTAATCATATTGAAACTCATTTTCAAGTGACCAACTCACCTCTGATATCAGATGATTGTGCTCTTCTATCAGCTCTTTCACAACCAGCTGGGAGCCATCCTTAGAAAGACGGACTTTGATAAGGGCTGGACACTTCTGTTGAAATGTGCTGTAAGATATACAAGTAAAAATATGGGTCAATGGATGTATATGGGCACTAATGAAATAAAGATCAGGCTTGTGAATATAGAGTTTTCCATCATGAACTCAGACTACAGGTATGGAAATCTGAGGCATTTATCAACAACTGAAGAAAAGATATTTAAACATTATTACATGACAAATTCCGTCCCATGTCAAGTAAAATGCAGTTCACTTATTTAGCACTTTTGTCTCATCCCTGGATGACCAAATCACTTTACAGTTTCAGCTATCTACTCATTCACACAAACTGACGGTAGCAGAGCAGCCATGCTAGGCGTGGACCTGACCCACCAGAAGCAACTTGGGTTTCATTGTCTTGCTCAAGGACCCTTCGACATGCAGACTACAGAGTGAAGGAATCAAACCACCGACCCTTCGATCAGAGGTAGACCACACTTTACACCTGCACCACAGCTGCAATTAGTAGTTAGAGAGAACCAACCTGTGATTAGGTCTCTTTCCTGATGCCCGAGATTTGAAGTTCTTTCCCCCGTAAATACAAGCATAGTCCACTTCAGCGAACTTGAGCTGATCTGAAAAGGTTTTGTCACACTGCAGCCTTTTCTTGTATGCTTCAATTGTTCTACTGCTTCTCTTGTAGAAATTGGTTAGCTTCTGCTGTTCATATTTTTTGATTGCAGTCTCTAATTCATCAAATGATGAAAAAGATTCACCTACATGTAAACAACACTGAGTGATTTTTTCTGTTTGAATTGTGACTTCTGGTATTTGTGTTACATGTTCTTCCATATCTGTCTGGGGATATGTCTTCTGTATTTGTAGATACTTCCGTTTGGGGATATGTCTACCGTATTTGTTGACACTTTGTATCAGTTCCTCGGACTTTTCCTGCAGCATTTTGTTCACCTCCTCTCTTACTGCGCCGTTGACGTATCTCTGTCTTGGTAGATGTTCCTTTGATGCCTGCAATGAAACAATTGACAAATTTGATCTAAATTTTTTTCTATATGAAGCTAAATTACATCTATATGACAGTTTTGACAATCACCATAACATGCTTAACATGTTATGGCTCAACATAAAGCTTTTTTCTGATTCTGATGCTACACAGGTCCCACAACATAAATCTCATATTAGCTTCAGGATCTAATCATATTGAAGCTTACTGTCAGCTGGCCAACTCACCTCTGATATGAGATGATTGTGCTCTTCTATGAGCTCTTTGACAACCAGCTGGGAGCCATCCTTGGAAAGACGGACTTTGATAAGGGCTGGACACTTTTGTTGAAATGTGCTGTAAAACAAGGAAATTAAAATATGGGTCAATGCATGTATATAGGCACTAATGAAATACAAATACAGCATTCCCTATCTAGCATGAATTTGGACTACAGGTACTAAATCTGACGTATTTATCAACAAAAGAAGAAAGGATATTTCAACATTATTACATGGCATAAATTCCATCTCATGTCGTTTTTTTTCTCTTGACCAAAGAAAGCGCTGTAGCACATACGAGCCAACTTGAACTTTGATTTCCTTTCTCCATGAACATTATTAAGACTTTCACCCTGTGCCAAGCTTCATCCCCTCATACGATCCAGAACAGTTGTGGTTTTAAATATGGGCTACATGGGTGGTTGCCCAGGGTGACATTCTCGAGGGGGCACCACAAGAATGAGGAAAAAAAAGATTCATATTTATTGTTCTCAGCTTATTTCCGGCAAATGGGCACCTTCTACAGGTGGGATGCTCCTGCCTGTCTGTAGCACAATCTCACCCAGAGATACACTGCCTGGCCAAAGAAAAAAAGTCACCACCTGGATTTAACTAAGTAGGCCGTGAGCAGCTCCCTCAAAATGTGGCTAGAAAATGATTTTCGTGGCACCCAACTGGGAACTACGGGATCTTTGATGATTTCTATGTAAAAAAAACCTGCTGAATCCGAAAATCGATGTTCCCACTGTCAAAGGTGTGGATAGCTATGTCAAATTTGCATAAATCCAAGATGGCTGCCACGACTAACCAAGGGAATGAGTGGCCTAACATTTCAACCAGTCTACCTAGAAACACATTTGAGGCCTCTTTTTCGGATAATGTTGAGCCGAGGAATCGATTTCTGAGGTCGACTGTGTGATTGAGGGTCAAAGAACCACGCTAATTTGCATAAATCCAAGATGGCTGCCATGGATGGACTAACTTTTTAGCCATTCTACCTAGAATCACGTTGGAGACGTCCTTTTCGGCTAATGTTAACCCAAGGAATCGATTTCTGAGGTCATTAGTGTGACTGAGGGTCAAAGAACCCCGCTAATTTGCATAAATCCAAGATGGCCACCATGGGTGTGGATGGACTATATTTTGAACCACTCTTACCTATAATCACGTTTGAGACGTCTTTTTCGGATAATGTTGACCCGAGGAATCGATTTCTGAGGTCAGATATGTGATTGAGGGCTCCACTAATTTTCATAAATCCAAGATGGCTGCCATGAATGGCCAAACTTTTTTATCAGTACAACTAGAATCACGTTTGAGACATCATTTTCCGATAATGTTATGCCCAGGAATCGATTTCTGAGGTCACTTTTGTGATTGAGGCTCAAAGAACTCCACTCATTTGCATAAATCCAAGATGGCCACCACAGGCATGGATAGTCCAACTTCTTAACCATTCTACCTAGAATCACGTTTGAGACGTCTTTTCTGCATAATGTTGACCCGAGGAATCGATTTCTGAGGTCAAATATGTGATTGAGGGTCAAAGAACTCTGCTTATTTGCATAAATCAAAAATGGCCATCATGGATGGATGAACTTTTTTAATGAGTCCACCTAGAATCACGTTTGAGACATCATTTTCGGATAATGTTATGCCCAGGAATCGATTTCTGAGGTCACTTGTGTGATTGAGGGTCAAAGAACTCCACACATTTAAATAAATCCAAGATGGCCGTCATAGGCACGGATAGCCTAACTTCTTAACCACTCTACTTAGAATCACGTTTGATACATTTTTTCCAAATAACGTTGACCCGAGAAATCGATTCCTGGTCAGTTATGTGATTGAGTGTCAAAGAACTCTGCTAATTTACATAAATCCAACATGTATAGCTGTCATATCCTGATACAACCTGTATTCAACCTCCACCTTATTCATCACCAGAATCATCTCCCTCATTTTCTTCCTCCTCTGCTTCCACAGATCTTTCAGATTCTGTAAGAACATGATTCACGCAATCGATGCAGGCGCATAGATCAGTGCAGCTGAGATCCGATGCCTTGCATGTACATCTGCTGGCCTCGCACCTACTCCGCTTGCATGAACAGTGCACACAGTTCAAGATCTCTTCAGGTGCCGGACCAGTTGCCATCCAGTGTACAGCCAGTTCTTCCTGCAACAAAATCCAGCCATGGCCCACTGAACTGGGGGCAGATATTGTTTGCTGAACGGCACGGCGATGAATGGCTGCTTGATAATTTGACCTCTCCACATGTTTTCGAAGAGCATCCTGGTTGGGTGGTAATGTATCAATGTGGGCTTCGGCCAGTCGTTTTTTACGAGCTTCAGCACGTTCCACTCTTGTTTTGTCCGAAAAATGGCTATAGCACATACGATGGTAGCCAAATGTTGGATCAAGGTTGTGTAGATCTGAAAACATATTATATGGACCATAGGGTATTATAACATTAGGCCTACCTTGTACCCATATAGATATAAAACATATTTAGATTGCAGATAATTTTCACATTAACAGTGAGCTTATAATAGAGACCTTGTGCAACCTAGTCACTGCTCAATGTAAACTTGCAAAATGGCAAGCACAGACCCGTGTGCCCATATTTATTGAGAGCATAAAGTATACAGGCGACTGCTGCTGCCATGAGTTTAACCTTTCTTGGGTGACACATCACAAATATATGGGCTTTCCTTAACAGGCCATTTTCCATCCGCCTAAGGCTTGATAGTACAGGTGTGACTATGTGCAAACTATATAAATGTATGCCCAAACTTGTTCCTCCCTCACCTACTAGTACACTGCACCCCTTGGGCTTGGGCTGAGAAGTACATCTAACCCTCAGACTCAGAGTTAAGCTCATTGGGATTGCTACCCTTTTCCCATTTGAGCTACTTTGTGGTAGTGGTATATTTTGACTATAATTCAGACCCAGGGTGGATTCTGGGGATAGATGCATCATCAGAGTGAGTCGATCTGCATCATCTAGATCTATACTAGGACTATGTTACCTGGCACCCAGAGTCCCTTGGTTATTAGCCTCCACACCCCCAGATCGGCCTACTCAGAGTCTTAGACCAGGACTAGGTCACCCTGTGAGCGGTTGACAAAGGTTTTAGACACCTAGGGTTCCATTTTAGTTCATATTTAGAGTTACAAATGATCGGCGCCAAACGACTCCAGGGTACACGCAGTACAACCATAAACAATGGCTGCCACTCACCTTTCTCGAACAAGTCGTGATGTTGTTCTGCTACTTTCTGTTGGGGTCCGTCAAGTACAAGCCATTTTTGGGCACACTCACGTACTTTTGCCCACGATGCTTCAGTAAAACGAGTGATACTGCCCGAAAACTTATCGGAAATGTGAATAACACAGGAGAGGCTTTCAGCACACGCTACCCCTGTGGGCGCTGCCATTTTGTTGTCACATGACCAAAGGGACGACGCTGATTGGTTAAAACGTCCCGGACTGGGCCATGTTTAAGGTAGCCAGACAGTTATTACCGACTGACTTCAATCGCATTTTTCATACAGCTATCCACACTTTTGGAAGTGGGAACTTCGATATTTTGTCTTACAATAATGTAATCTTAATTTAGAAACACTAAAATTTTAGTTCCCTGTTGGGTGCCACGAAACTGAACGAAAAGTGGCAGCTGCTCACGGCCTAAAGCAAATATGTGACCCGTGCTGGCAAAATGATTTGGAATGCGCACCACGTCATTACGAGCTACAGACAGAAGTCATAAATCAAGACTGTTTCTTTGTTTGCTAGTGGCAAGTCCCGGGAAAATCCCCATGAGTGCCTGGTATCATTGGAAAGCTGATAAAACGTACTTTCTAAAAATACATATGTTTTTGCGGAAGACGTAACTCCCAACTGAGCGAACGCGAGTTTTCAACCTAGCCAAAATATATAAACAAATTGTTGTTTTCCGGGTCCGTTTTTGCACACTTCCTACAAATTAAATATCATTTTGAAGGTCTTTCAATACAAAATATGGAAATAATGTTACATCCATCCATCCATCCATCTTCTACCACTTTTCCGGAGGTCCGGGTCGCGGAGGCAGCAGTTCAAGCAGAGAAGCCCAGACTTCCCCAGTCGAAGTTAACAGCACTCCATCCGCACCATACACAGTGTGGACAGGGAGCTGCTTCCCCTTCCTGAGCCGTCGGACAGTTTGCCAGAATCTTTTTGAGGCCAACCAAAAGTCTTGTTCCATGGCCTCACCAAACTCCTCCCATACCCGAGTTTTTGCTTCAGCAACCACCTGAGCTGCACTCCGGTTGGCCTGCCGGTACACCTCAGCTGTTTTGGGAGTCCCACAAGCCAACCAAGCTTGATAGGACTCCTTCTTCAGCTTAATGGCCCCCCTCACCACTGGTGTCCACCACTTGGTTTGGGGGTTGCCACCACGAGATGCCCCGATGACCTTGCGGCCGTAGCTTTGGGCCGCTGCTTCAACAATAGAGGTGGAGAGCATGGCCCATTCAGACTCCATGTCTCCAGACTCCCTTGGAATGTGGTTAAAGTTCTTCCGGAGGTGAGAGTTGAAGACCTCCCGGAAAGGGGCCTCAGCCAGATGTTCCCAGCACACTCTCACTATATGTTTGCGTCTACCAGGTCTGAATGACATCCTCCCCTGCCATCGGATCCAACTCACCACCAGGTGGTGATCAATTGACAGCTCTGCACCTCTCTTTACCTGAGTGTCCAAGACATACTGTTGCAGGTCTGATGACACAATAACAAAATCGATCATCGACCTGCGACCTAGGGTGTCCTGGTGCCAGGTGCACATATGGACACCCTTATGCTTGAACATGGTGTTCGTTATGGACAAACTGTGGTTAGAAGTCCAATAACCGAACACCACTCGGGTTCAGATCAGGCAGGCCGTTCCTCCCAATCACGCCCCTCCAGGTTTCACTGTTGTTGCCCACGTGCGCATTGAAGTCCCCCAGTAGGACAATGGAGTCTCCAAGAGGAGCACCCTCCAGCACCCCAGTCAGAGACTCCAAAAAGGGTGGGTACTCTGAAACATCATTTGGTGCATAGGCACAAATAATGGTCAGGACCCGTTTTCCAACCTGAAGGCGCAGGGAAACAACCCTTTCGTCCACCGGGGAAAACTTAACTTAATATTAACTTAACTTAATATTAGAACAAGGATTAATATTAGAACAAGGATTCAGTGTACCCCGCCCAGTATGGGGTTAGCAGGGCCCCACCCTGGAGCCAGGCCTGGGGGAGGGGCTCGATGGCTAGCGTCTGGTGGCCAGGTTTCCACCCATGGGACCCGGCCGGGCTCAGCCCTAAGGAGTTACATGGGTCCGCCCTCCAGTGGGCTCACCACCTGTAGGAGGGATCATGGGGGTCCGGTGCTATATGGATCAGGTGGCGGTCAAAGGTGGAGACCTTGGCGGACTGATTCCAGGCTTCCTAAACTGGCTTTTGGTAATAGATTATAATAAGTGAATAATACATTGGAACACCTTGTTGGCCATAATGGAACTTCTTTGCAGTGGTTTAAATGTTATTTATCTGATACGTTCCAGTTTGTTCATGTCAATAATGAATTTTCTTCAAATTCAAAGCTCAGTCATGGAGCTCCACAGGGATTGGTGTTAGGTCCTATATTATTTGAAAGCACTGCATAAATTTCCATTGCTATACAGATGACACACAATTATATGCTGCTCAAAAAATTAAATACTTTGAAAACACATCAGATTTTAATGGGAAAAAAACAAGCTGGATAGCTACACTAATATGGACTGGATAATGTGTTAAGAATGAAAAGATGCCACATCTTTTGATGGAAATGAAAATTATCAAACTACAGAGGGCTTAATTCAAGACACCCCAAAACTCAGTTAAAAAATTATGTGGCAGGCTAGTCCATCTTGCTGAAATTCCATGGCAGCAACTCAAAATGGTATTCAGTAGTTTGTATAGCCCCAAGTGCTTGAATGTATGTCTGACAACATCGGGGCATGCTTCTAATGAGATGACAGATGGTGTTCTGGGGTGTCTCCTCCCAGATCTGGACCAGGGCATCACTGAGCTCCTGGATAGTCTGAGGTGCAACCTGGCGGCATCGGATGGACCGAAACATAATGTCCGAGAGGTGTTCTATTGGATTTAGGTCAGGTGAGCGTGGGGGCCAGTCAATAGCATCAATTCCTTCATCTTCCAGGAACTGCCTACATACTCTTGTCACATGAGGCCGGGCATTGTTGTGGACCAGAAGGAACCCAGGGCCCACTGCACCAGCGTAGGGTCTGACAATGGGTCCTAGGATTTCATCCCGATACCTAATGACAGTCAGGGTGCCATTGTCTAGCCTGTAGAGGTCTGTGTGTCCCTCCATGGATCTGCCTCTTCAGACCATCACTGACCCACCACCAAACTGGTCATGCTGAACAATGTTACAGGAAGCATAATGTTCTCCACGGCTTCTCCAGAACCTTTCATGCCTGTCACATGCGCTCAGGGTGAACCTGCTCTCATCTGTGAAAAACACAGGGCACCAGTGGCGGACCTGCCAATTCTGGTGTTCTATGACAAATGCCAACCAAGCTCCATGGTGCCGGGCAGTGAGCACAGAGCCCGCTAAAGGATGTTGGGCCCTCAGACCACCCTCATGAAGTCTGTTTCTGATTGTCTGGTCAGAGACATTCACACCAGTGGCCTTCTGGAGGTCATTTTGTAGGGTTCTGGCAATTCTCATCCTCTTCCTCCTTGCACAAAGGAGAAGATACCTGTCCTACTGATGGGTTGAGGACCTTCTACAGCTCTGTCCAGCTCTCCTGGAGTGACTGCCTGTCTCCTGGAATCTCCTCCATGCTTTTGAGACTGTGCTGGGAGACACAGCAATCCTCCTGGCAATGGCACATATTGATGTGCCACTCTGGAGGAGTTGGACTGCCTGTGCAACCTCTGTAGAGTCCAGCTATTGCCTCAGGTTATCAGTAGTGACAGTGACCCTAGCCAAATGCAAGACTAGTGAAAAACAGTCAGAAAAAATGAGGAGGGAAAAACTGTCAGTGGCCTTCACTTGTAAAACCATGCCTGTTTTGCGGGTTGTCTCATTTACCCCTCTAGTGCACCTGCTGTTAATTTCATTAACACCAAAGCAGCTGAAACTGATTAAAAGTCCACCTGTTACATAAGCTACGTTCCGATCCACAGTGTACTTCAACTGTATTCCCTACTCCCTGCTCTGTTCTCAAGTAATATCAGTTAACTTAACTGCCCTTCACAAAATTTCTCCATTTGAAACACCCTGTAACCGTTGGCTCCCTCCTCTGTGCGTTACCACGGTAACCATAGTCACGTACTGATACTATGGTGGATAATTCATATTTCTTAAATAAAATATTAATACAAATATATTTTTATTACACTAACCCACATCAATTTAGCTTGTTAATAATGTTAGCAACAATAGTTTGTTTTACTCGTATTTGAGGTGCAATGGCTTATGGGTAATCTTGTCAACTTCTGGTGAAGTGATGTACAGTTGTTCACTTCTTCTCTGCTCAGTTCTCAGTCCCCTTTGAACTGAAGACCATTTGCTCCTTTCAGTTTGGAATCTCAGTTAATATGGCAGAATGCCCTGTGCAGTCCACTTCGGAGTATACAGAAACTCGTAGCTTAAAACAGAAGACTCGTCAATTAGAAAGAAAATGGCGTTCCACTAATTTAGCTGAAATCTATTTAGCTTGGAGAAATCATCTCTTAATTTATAAAAAAAATCTCTTAGAAAAGCTAGAACAAGTTCTGCATTAATAGAAGAGAACAAGAATAATCCCAGGTTTCTTTTCAGCACTGTAGCCAGGCTGACAAAGAATCAGGACTCTTGTCAATCCTCGCATCCCCCTAGAGCTTACTAGTCAGGACTTTTTGAACTTTTTCAATCATAAAATTTTATCTATTAGAGATAAAATCAGTCAGATTTTTCCCACCATAAACTTAAGTACAGCAACTACTACAACTCCTTCAATTGATATCTGTTTGGATAGGTTTACTCCAATTGACCTTTTAGAGTTAGATAAAATAATCTCCTCATCCAAGCCTTCAACTTGTCTCATAGACCCTATTCCTATCAGGCTATTTTAAAAAGTCTTCCCATTTATTGGTAGACGTATTCTTCAAATAATCAATTCTTCTTTAACTTTAGGTCACGTAATTAAACCCTTACTCAAAAAGCCAACTCTCGATCCAGGAGTTTTAGCTAACTATCGACCAATCTCTAATCTGCCTTTCATTTCAAAAATCTTAGAAAGAGTTGCTGCTATGCAATTATTTGACCACTTGCAGGGAAATGGTTTATTTGAAGAATTTCAATCTGGGTTCAGAATTCATCATAGTACTGAAACAGCCTTAGTGAAGGTCACTTATGACCTCCTTATCGCATCTGATAATGGACTCGTTTCTGTACTTGTCCTTTTAGATCTTTGTGCAGCCTTTGATACTATTGACCATCATATTCTACTTGATAGATTAGAACACTATGTTGGATTAAATGGAACTTCGCTGCAGTGGTTTAGATCTTATTTGTCCAATAGACTTCAGTTTGTTTATATCAGTAATGTTTTCTTCCAACTCTAAACTCAGTTATGGAGTTCCACAGGGATCTGAGTTAGGCCCTACTCTTTTTAGTTTATATATGCTTCCGTTAGGCAACATCATTAGAAAGCACTGTATACATTTTCATTGTTATGCAGATGACACACAATTATACCTGTCAATGAAGCCTGATGATAGTAATCAATTAGTCAAGTTAGATGCCTGTCTTAAGGAAATCAAAGCTTGGATGACTTGTAATTTTCTGCTATTAAACCCAGATAAGGCTGAAGTCATTCTTGTTTGTCCAAAAAAAACCTTAGAAATACCTTTCCAAATCAAACTTTTAATTTGGATGTGGCTACTCTTTCTCTGAATAGTTCTGTGAGGAACCTTGGAGTTATTTTTGATCAAGATCTGTTTTTTAATTCACATATTAAATTTGTTTCTAAGACTGCCTTCTATCATCTGCATAATATTGCCAAGATTAGGAGCATCCTGTCTCTGAGTGATGCTGAGAAACTGATCCACGCTTTTGTTAGCTCTAGATTAGATTACTGTAACTCATTATTATCAGGTTGTCCTAAAATATCTTTAAAAAGTCTTCAGCTGATCCAAAATGCTGCTGCAAGAGTTTTAACAGGTACTAGAAAGAGAGATCATATCTCTCTGGTTCTGGCCTCCCTTCATTGGCTTCCCATAGAGTTTAGAATTAAGTTTAAAATCCTTCTTCTCACTTACAAAGCTCTTAATAATCAGGCCCCTTTTTATATAAAAGATCTGATATTACCCTATCATCCTAAAAGAGCACTACGCTCCCAAAATGCTGGATTACTTGTAATACCTAAAATCTCCAAAAGTACGATGGGAGGCAGAGCCTTCAGCTATCAAGCTCCTTTCCTGTGGAACCAGTTACCAATCTGGGTTCGGGAGTCAGACTCAATCTCTGTTTTTAAGAATAGGGTAAAAACCTTCCTCTTCAATATAGCCTATGATTAGGGAGGGATCATGTGTCTCTTAACCCTCCCTTTGTTTTGCTGTTAAAAGATTTAGACTGCCGGGTGACTTCCAATAATCTATTTAGCTTCTCTCCTTTAATGTTTGCTCTCTTTAGGTCTGTTCTTTTCATCTTCTCTATCCCCTCACCCCCCAGCCAGTCGCAGCAGATGACTGCCCCTCCCTGAGCCTGGTTCTGCTAGAGGTTTCTTCCTGTTAAAAGGGAGTTTTTCCTCTCCACCGTCGCCAAGTGCTTGCTCACAGGGGATCACCTGATTGCTGGGGTCTTTCTGCAATTGTGGGGTTTCCTCTACATTTGAAAGTGCTATAAGATGACTATTGTTGTGATATGGCGCTATATAAATAAAGTTGAATTGAACTGAATTGAATTGAATTGAATTATACTACTGGGCGATTAAAACGTACCCACTGTTTTCTCCAGCCAATATCTAACAGCTGCATGTTATTTTCAGGCATCTGAATCTAAAAAAGAAACCCAGGCAAAGTTTATTTTCTTCATATTTAGTATGTTTACACCACTGTTACTCAGTGACAGAAGCACTTAGAGGGATTCTGACTGGTTTGCCAAAAAAATTAGTGTTTTCTTTTGAATGAGACCAACCCCATGAATATACTGCAAATGGCTGAAGAACAGTTTTTGATTTACTTTGGGTATGTTATTTTTAGGCGTTTTAGGGAAATTGACTGGAACATTTTTCATTTTCTTTAATTTTCTACCGTTATCAGGCACTGAAAATGACAAGTGCTGTTTATTTCATATAACACTGAACTTCTTGAGCCAAAATTAAAAAATGCAGTACATGCCTATGTGGTGCTATGACTTGTCCCTGCTTGGCCGACTGAGACGAGCCTGGCGGCTAGTGATGAGCTATCTAGTCATTGTCATTATTATATCTCTATGGATCAGACTTCTTGCTTCAGTTACAGAAGCACAGGTACTCAAACTTGCTTACTTCCCCTAGCGGAGTGGTGGAACTACTGCAGCCCAACAAAAGCAACACAATATTCTTTTTCAGGTCCTGTGGGCCACATAAAACGACATGCCAGGCTAGATCCAGCCCCTGGGCCTTAAGTTAAGAAATGCAACATTTCCTGAGCAATGAAATTCTTACTCTGCTCTCCAAACGAATGCCAAGGTAATAAATACACATCAGTACTAATAAAGGTAATAAACACACCTCAATACTAAATACTAATAAATACACATTAAAAGCAATTAGGACAGTTAAAGCAGTTAAAACTAGAAGAAATAAGAATGAAAATTGAAAATTCAATGGATGACTACAACATGACCCTGAGTAAGTAAAAATTCACTGAATGAGTATGACTCGCCTCTGATGATACCCAATAGACTGTACAATGTTAATTTTAATATCAGAGATGATATGAGCCTGAGATGGCATGAGATTATGTACAATGTGCAAATGAGCAATGTACAAATTAGCACCCAGTCTGAGAATTTCTCTGTGTAAAGCTGTGTAACCTGATAATACCCAGTAGACTGTACAATGATAATTTAGCAGCAGAGATGATATAGACATGAGACGGGTGAGACTATGTACAATGTGCAAAGTGCAAATTTAGCATCCAGTGTGTGAATTCCTATTTGCAAAGCTGTGTCCGGAGTTTTGTTATTTATTCAGGAGTCTGATGGCAGTGGAAAAGAAGGAGTTTTTTAGTCTGGATGTCCTGCATTTCACACTTCTGTACCTCTGGCCTGAGGGTATAAGTGTGAACATTCTGTGCTGGGGGTGGGTGGGGTCCTGGAGGATGGAGGCAGCTCTCCTTTGGACTCTGCGGTGATAGATGCTCTGCAAAGAGGGGAGTGGGGTTCTGATGATCTTCTCCACTGTCTTCACCACTCTCTGCAGGCGTCTGCATTCCAAAGCAATAGTGCTGCCATACCACGCAGTGATGCAGTTGGTCAAGATGCTCTCGGTGGTGCAGCTGTAGAAGTTGTTATTTTGGGGGACATGCCAAACTCGCAGCAGCAATGACATGCCAAACTTGCAGCAGCAATGGCATTTGAGGTGGACCTGTTGGGCCAGTAGGCGTACTGCAGGGGGTCCAGGGTATCTGGTATGCTGTCCTGAATGAGGGCCAGCACCACTCTCTCTAAGTACTTCATGATGATTGGAGTGAGTGCTACTGGTCTGTAATCATTCAGGCAAGTCAGCGGGCTCTTTTTGGGGAGGGGGACAATGGTTGTGGCTTTGAAGCAGGAGGGGACTATGTTCTGGTTGAGGGAGAGGTTAAAGATGGATGTGAGAACATCAGTCAGCTTGGCAGCACATGCTCTGAGAGTCCGCCCGCTCTGGTCCTGCTGCCTTGCGGGGGTTGATATTACTCAGTGCTTTGTTTACCTGACCCAGTGAGACTTTTAGTGGAGGGGGGAGGGTGTGTGTGTGTCTCCTCTCTGCACTGTAGCTGGAGGTCTCAAAATGGGTGTAAAAGCTGTTGAGGTCATCCGGCAGGCTGTCTGTAGAGCTGGTGGTGTTGCTGGTGGTTCTCTTGTAGTCTGTGATGTGCTGTAGGCCTTGCCACATGCGCCCAAGGTCAGGAGTGGAGTAGCAGTTATCCAGCTTTTGTCTGTACTGCCTTTTGGCTGTTATAGCCTTCCTCAGTCCATACTTTGCAGCTTTGTACTCAGCCTCATTGCCTGATTTAAATGCAAGAGAGCAAGTACGCAGCATCTGACATACCTGACTGCTGATCCAGGGCTTCTGGTTGAGGAACTTCCTGACTTGTATGTTGGGTACAATGGTATCAACACAAGTACTAATGTACCCAGTCACATGTTCAGTATAGTCCTCTATGTTTACAGAAGAGTCCTCCCGGGTGGCTGCAGCTTTAAACACATCCCAGTCTGTCCGGGCCAAACAATCTTGCAGGGTGCTCTCAGTCTCTGCAGTCCAGCGTTTAATTTGTTTAATAACACGGTTTGTTTGTTTCAGTCTTTGTCTGTAGGCCGGGCACATGAACAGGGAGATGTGATCTGACTGTCAGAAGTGGGGGCAAGGTGCTGCTCTGTATACGCACCACGTATGATGGTGTAAACATGGTCCAGTGTATTTTTATCACGGGTGGGAATGTCCACATGCTGGTAATATTTGGGAAGTACAGTCCATAAATTGCATTGGTTAAAGTCACCAGCAACAATAAAAACAGCATTGGGATGTGACGTCTCTAAAGCACTGATGATGTCATGGAGTTTGCGGATCGCTGCTGTGTAGTTAACTCGTTGGGAAATGTAAACAGCGGCTAAAAACACAGCAGTGAATTCCCTCGGTAGATAATAGGGATGGCATTTCAGCAGTAAAAACTCCACATCAGGCAAACAGTGCTTGTAAACAGTTTGTACATCTCCACACCACAAGTCGTTTATAAACACCCCCCCCATCTTACCTGCGGCTGATGTCCAGTCTGCCCGATGTACGGAATGGGTCTGTAGCTCAACGGTGCACTCAGGGACTTTGTCTGAGAGCCAGGTCTCACATAAATATTAGAGAGCAGCACTCTGTTATCTCCCGCTGGTCTTCAATCCTTACTCTTAGCTCGTCCAGTTTGTTTTCCAGAGACCGTACATTGGCTAGCAGGAGGCTAGGTAGCGGTGGGTGGCTAGCACGAACTCTTTTTTTTTCCACAATATCTTTATTGAACCTTTTTTTTTTTTAACAAACATGATACAAACAATCAAACACTAACACTAAAGTACTACAAAAAAAAAAAAAATACCCTAAAAACACCAACAACCACCAACAAAATCAAGTCTTCAACAATGCTCCTCTGTTTAGTCTAGACAATCCAATACATTAGTATACATATTATGTTCACCAGTTTGGAATTTACAAGGTCCACACACATCATTCACCTTCTTCTTCAAGAGTTATGTTTAAATTTTTTACATAATCAATAAAAGGTCTCCATATATTCTCAAACACAATTTCCTTTGATTTCAGTATATATGTTATTCTTTCTAATGGAAGGTTTGTTAACATCTGTCTTAACCACTGAGTCACATCTGGTCTATGAGTCTTTTTCCATAATAGTGCAATACATTTTTTGGCATTAAGCAAACTGAGGTCTATGAATGTTCTTTCACTTTTATTGAAATTATGCTTTTCTGGGTACAGACCCAACAAAAACAGTTTAGGATTCAATATGATTTGTTTTGAGATTATTTTTTCAATTGTTACCCTCACCTCCTCCCAAAACATTCTTATTAATCTACATTCCCATAAACAATGAAATAGGGTTCCTTTACTTTCCATGCATTTTGTGCATGTATCTGGTATATTTTTGTTATATCTATTTAACTCCTCCGGTGTAACATACATCCGCATTAACCATTTGAAATGTATCAATTTAAGGCGTGCATTTATTGATTTGGTTTGAGCTTCTGTACAAGCCAATTCCCATTGTTCCTCTGAAATTTCAATTTGCAGATCTTCTTTCCAGTAGTTTAATCTTTTCAGTGAATTTTCACTTGAAGATAGTGTCAATGAGTTATAAAACTCTGAAATAATACCCTTTCTTTTACTATCTTTCATCATCATTTTTTCCAAGGATGAATAAATAGGTCGAGTGAGAGCTTTATTTTGATTTGATTGAATAAAGTTTCTAAGTTGAAGATATTTAAAAAAATGTGTTCTATTGAGATTAAATTTGATCTTCAGCTCTTCAAAAGACATTATGTTGTCTGCACATGGCAAATATAAATCCTGAATCTTTTGTATCCCTTTTAAATTCCATACTTTAAATACAGCGTCCGCTCTCCCTGGTTTAAAATATTGATTACCCCATATTGGACTAAATTGTGACAATAACTGTGGTTCTTTTAAATAGTTTTTAGCTTCACACCATATTTTGATCATATGCTTTACAAATGGATTTTTAACTTGTTTTTGTAATTTTTTTGCCGAATCTGAGTATATGAATATGGGAAGAGGTAAAGGTAAATTGTATGATTCCATTTCAGTCCAGTGAGGGAGATCATTTGATGAAAAATAATATGTCATAGACCTCAGTTGTGCCGACCAATAATACAACATAAAATTTGGACATTTCAGACCTCCACGATCAAATGGTAAATATAATAAAGACAAACGTAATCTAGCCCTCCTGTTGTTCCATATAAATTCCACTAACTTTTTTTTTATTCTTGAGAATAGATCTAAAGGTGGTGATAAGGGAATGTATTGAAATAAATAAAGTATTTTAGGTAAAATATTACTTTTAAGTATATTGATTCTCCCGATCATCGACATTGGTAGTGACATCCATCTCTGAGTTAACTCATTGATATCTGACATTAAGGCTTCATAGTTGACACTGGCGACTGATTCTAGCTTAGGCATAATTTGGATTCCTAAATATTTAAACTGATTTACAACATTGAATTGATTTACCTCAGGGGCTGGGTAATTTCTCTGGGTCTCATTTAGCATTAATATTGAAGATTTAGTTTTATTTATTTTATATCCTGATATTTCCCCAAAATTCTTTATTAAATTCAACAAGGTTGGAATTGATTTTTTTAGATTCGACATAAACAAAATTATATCATCGGCGTACAGGGAGATTTTATGTTCTGTTGGTCCAACTTTAATTCCATATATTTGTGAATGTAAACGTATCGCTATCGCTAAAGGTTCAATTGCCATAGTAAACAGTAAAGGTGAAAGTGGACAGCCTTGTCGACATCCTCTATTGATTTTTATTGGTTTTGAAATATTGTTGTTAGGATTTCTGCTGTAGCATTATTGTATATTATTTGAACCCATTTTATGAAATTATTTCCAAGTCCAAACCTTTGTAGGACTTCAAAAAGAAAGGGCCATTCAACTCTATCAAAGGCCTTTTCGGCGTCCAATGATAGGAGAGCTGCATCCGGTGCTTCTTTATTAAAATAAATAATATTAAATAGTCTTCTTACATTATGGAAGCCTTGTCTACCCTTTATAAAGCCATTCTGATCTCGATTAATAATATTTGGTAAAATTTCTTGTATTCGTCTTGCTAAAATTTTACAGATTATCTTAAGGTCGGCGTTTAATAGGCTTATTGGTCTCATATTTTCACATTTATTAGAGGGCTTACCTGGTTTTGGCAGCAGTATAATTAAGGCATTATTTATGTATGATGGTAAATTATTATTTTGAAATGCTTCTAAAACCATTTCCAAAAAAGGTTTTATTAATTTATTCTTAAATTTTTTATAAAGGTCAACTGGAAGACCATCTGGTCCTGCACTTTTTCCTGATTTCATATTATCAATGGCTAGCCCAACTTCTTCTTGACTAATTTTAGACTCCAATATCTCCCTGTTTTCATTTGGAATACACGGTATAGATAGTTCGTTCAAAAACCCATTTAGTTTTGTTAAATCAGGTTCATTTTTGGTATCATATAATTTTTCATAGTAATCTCTAAAGGCTCTATTAATTTCTAAAGGATCTATAACTACCTGTCCCTTACTTATAATACTGGTAATTGGTGTTTTAATTTCCAATTGTTTAATCTGCCATGCTAATAATTTTCCTGATTTTTCACCTTGTTCATAAAAAGATTGTTTCAATCTTAGAAGACTCGAGGCAGCTCTATTCGCTGATTTTTTGTCGTATTCAGCTCTCAAAATCAGTAATTCATTCTCCAACCTTGGGTCACTTCCTGCATACACTTTTTCCTGAAGACTTTTTATTTTATGTTCCAATTTAGCTCTCTCCTCTCGAGTCTTCTTAGATTTTGATCCTGTATAACTAATAATATGTCCCCTAATAAAAGCTTTGAAAGCCTCCCACTTTACACATGCTGATGTTTGTGTAGTATTGATGTCAAAGAACTCGTCTATCTGTTTTTCTATATACTTGACAAATTCCTCATCCTGAAGCCATTTATGCTGAAATTGCCATCTACCTGATTCCTTTGTCAATTTTTTATCTACATATATTAGACAACAGGGTGCATGATCAGAAATCACGATGTTATCATAAAAGCAGTTTTGAATCTTGGACCTTAATTCTGTGGAAATCAAAAAATAATCAATACGTGAGAATGTCTTGTAGGTACTGGAATAACAAGAATAGGCTTTAACCAGAGCTGCGGCCGCAAGGTGGTCGGTGCATCTCGTGGTGGCAACCCCCGAACCAAGTGGTGGACACCAGTGGTGAGGGGGGCCATTAAGCTGAAGAAGGAGTCCTATCAAGCTTGGTTGGCTTGTGGGACTCCCGAAGCAGCTGAGGTGTACCGGCAGGCCAAGCGGAGTGCAGCTCGGGTGGTTGCTGAAGCAAAAACCCGGGTATGGGAGGAGTTCGGTGAGGCCATGGAACAAGACTTTCGGTCGGCTTCAAAGAGATTCTGGCAAACTGTTCGGCGGCTCAGGAGGGGAAAGCAGCTCCCCGTCCACACTGTGTATGGTGCGGATGGGACACTGTTGACTTCAACTGGGGATATCGTCGGGCGGTGGAAGGAATACTTCGAGGATCTCCTCAATCCCACTGATACGCCTTCCACAGAGGAAGCAGGGTTTGGGGACGAGGGGGATGACTCGCCTATCACAGGGGCTGAGGTCGCCAAGGTGGTTAAAAATCTCCTTGGTGGCCGGGCCCCGGGGGTGGACGAGATTCGCCCTGAGTACCTCAAGGCCCTGGATGTTGTTGGGTTGTCATGGTTGACACGCCTCTGCAACATTGCGTGGAGGTCGGGGGCAGTGCCTTTGGCATGGCAAACCGGGGTGGTGGTTCCTCTCTTCAAAAAAGGGGACCGGAGGGTGTGCTCCAACTTTAGAGGGATCACACTCCTCAGCCTCCCTGGGAAGGTCTATGCCAAGGTACTGGAGAGGAGAGTCCGGCCGTTGGTCGAACCTCGGATTCAGGAGGAGCAATGTGGTTTTCGTCCTGGCCGTGGCACGTCGGACCAGCTCTTTACCCTCTCGAGAATTCTTGAGGGTTCGTGGGAGTTTGCCCAACCAGTTTACATGTGTTTTGTGGACTTGGAGAAGGCATTTGACCGCGTCCCTCGTGGATTTTTGTGGGGGGTGCTTCGGGAGTATGGGGTATCGGGCTTGTTGTTACGAGCTATTCGGTCTCTGTACGACCGTTGTGAGAGTTTGGTTCGTATTGCCAACACTTGGTCGGAGTCATTCCCAGTGAGAGTTGGACTCCGCCAGGGCTGCCCTTTGTCACCGATCCTGTTCATAATTTTTATGGACAGGATTTCTAGGCGCAGCCAGGGAATGGAGGGTGTCATGCTTGGTGACCACAGGATCTCATCTCTGTTGTTTGCAGATGATGTTGTCCTGTTGGCTTCATCCAGCAATGACCTACAGCTCTTGCTGGGACGGTTTGCCGCTGAGTGTGAAGCGGCTGGGATGAGAATCAGCACCTCCAAGTCCGAGTCCATGGTCCTCAGTCGGAAAAAGGTGGATTGTCCTCTCCGGGTTGGGGACAGGCTCCTGCCCCAAGTGGAGGAGTTTAAGTATCTTGGGGTCTTGTTCACGAGTGAGGGGAAAATGGAGCGAGAGATCGACAGACGGATTGGAGCAGCAGCTGCAGTGATGCGGACGTTGTACCAGTCTGTTGTGGTGAAGAGGGAGCTTAGTTCTAAGACAAAGCTGTCGATTTACCAGTCAATCTACGTTCCTACTCTCACCTATGGTCACGAGCTTTGGGTAATGACCGAAAGAACGAGATCGCGGATACAAGCGGCTGAAATGAGCTTTCTCCGTAGGATTGCTGGGCTCACCCTCAGAGATAGGGTGAGGAGCTCAGTCATCCGGGAGAGGCTCAGAGTAGAACCGCTGCTCCTCCACATTGAAAGGAGTCAGTTGAGGTGGTATGGGCATCTGATTAGGATGCCTCCTGGACGCCTCCCACTTGAGGTGTTTCAGGTACGTCCCACTGGGAGGAGACCCCGGGGCAGACCCAGGACTCGGTGGAGAGACTATGTCTCCCAGCTGGTCTGGGAACGCCTTGGTATCCCCTCTGAAGAGCTGGAGCAGGTGGCTGGGGAGAGGGAAGTCTGGGCTTCTCTGCTTGAACTGCTGCCTCCGCGACCCGGACCTCCGGAAAAGCGGTAGAAGATGGATGGATGGATGGATGGCTTTAACTTGTGGTTTCATTTCTCTCCATATATCTAACAATCTCAATTCTTTCATAAAATGATTAATAGTCATCCTACATCCAATGTGCGTACAATCCAGTCCTGTTGATCTATCCACACCTGGATTCAATGTACAATTAAAATCCCCTGCTATTATATGTTGCCCTGTAAGTGATGATAAGATGAGAAATAAATTAGCAAAGAACTTCTGATCATCTATATTGGGACCATATAAGTTCACAAGATTTATATTTTCTAATAGCAAAGAACCTTGAATGATTACATATCTTCCAAATTTGTCTCCAATTACATTTTTCACCTGAAAAGGAACTGATTTATGTATGAGAGTCATAACTCCCCTGGCTCGGGATGAAAATGAAGAGGTGAATACACTTCCCTGCCATCTACTCCTAATTCTTTTAACATCCTCCTCTATCAGATGAGTTTCTTGTAAAAACACAATTCTTGAACCCATGTCCTTTATTTTATTCATAACTTGTTTAAGTTTTTTTAAATTTTGTAGACCTCTGCAATTCCATGAAGTTAAATTAAGATTAACACTTTGGTCCATGATCAATAGAGAGTTTAGGATTACCTTGCAGTGTAAACATGCTCATACAGAGAAGCAAAAACATGAGTGGTTGAACATTCATCCTACAAACTACACACAAACAAATTTCCCCTTCCCACACTTGTGGCAAACCCCCCAAAATCAAAAGAAAAATTCTGTCTCCCGATATAGCCATCGACCGTTCCACACCCACGGGGAACAGCCTAAGCCACTCCTTCTTCATCCTCCCAATCACCCCAACTCTACTGCTTTTAATGACGTAACATTAACTCTCCTCTGTAGTTTTCCAACTTAACTCCAAAATTTTTAACAACTTTGTACATCATAGTTTTTTTTTTTTGTTTGTTTTGTTTTTGTTTTGTTTTTTTAATATATAATACAATCTATATTTTGTAAACTTACTATTTACTTCAAGTCAGTCAGATGCCTGTGCAAATGCTTAATTATTCTACCTTATATTTTGTTCATGCTTAGCTCCCACCAGTCTCTTCTTCTTCTTTGATCTTCTTGATGAACTCCTGCGCCTCCTCTGGGGTCTTGAAGATGTGGGTTCTGCCCTCATACGTGGTCAGCAGTCTCGCAGGATAGATTACACCATGACGAATCCCAAGGTTGCGCAGCTCCTTACGTACGGGATCAAACTGCTTCCTCAATTGCTGGATTCCTGTGGCCAAATCTGGGTAGAACCGCACCTGCTGGTCCTGGTGTTTAATCTCTCCTTTAGCATGTGCAGCGTTGAAGATCTTCATCCTGTCTCTGTTGCTAAGAAACTTCATAATTAAGGTCCTCGGCGGTCCCTTATCTCTCCGTGGGCCAATACGATGTGCTTTTTCCAGAACCACTGCTGATTGCAACTCCTCGCTGCCCAGCACCTCCGGAATCCACTTTTCCAGAAAGGAACATACGTCCCGACCTTCTGATTCCTCTGGAAGACCCACCAGCCTCAAATTATTCTGTCTCGACCGAGATTCCAAATCCAAAATATTATCTTCCAGAGATTTATTTTTTTTTCCAAAGTGCGCACCTTTAATTGAAGACGGGTGACGTCATCTTCAGCACTAGCGAGACGGAGCTCCATCTGCGCCGTTCGTTCTACACAGTCACCCAATTCCTTTCTTATTCCTTCCAACGCTGTCATAATCCCATCAAATCTAGAGGAAAAGTCCGCTCTCATTGAACTCATGGCAGCCATCAGCGCATCTGCGCCATTCCCCGCAAACATCGCACCGCTGCCAGCCTCCTCCGCCATATATGGAGTTTTGTTTGCTGCGTCACAGACCTGAAAGTCCGTTAATTTGGACTGTTTCGGCGGCTCGCTTTTTCCTTTTCCTGGTTTTCCAGCCTTAGGCTTCGCCGACATATCCTCGCCCAAATGCTGGGATACGTTCTGTCCCAAATGAGAGAGTTATTTGCCGATTTTTTTCCCCAGGAGCAGAGCAGAGCGAGACACGTCCGTCCTACGTGGCAGCCATAACCGGAAGTCGGCTAGCACGAACTCTTAGTCTAGCATGAAGCCCCCCCTTTTTGCCTCGCTTGTGGTGCCGTTTCCAAAGCGTTTACAATTTGGCTTTCGGGTGAAATTTATGGAAAACGTAAAAAGTTCACACAGTGATATTATATCATGAAAGTAGGGCATTTAAGTGGAAGCATGCAATGGTGATTTATACTGTTTATACTGTTTTATAATTCTCAATAATAATTCTCAATCTCAAACAATTTAATGAAACAAAAGCCAACAACAGTGGTGGGTATACCACAACAAAAAATGTCAATGTCTCAATAACTTGTCATGTGCCCTTTAGCATCAATTACAGCTTGACAATGACATACTGTATACTGTATGCTGTTCACAAGTCGACTTATTGTCTGCTGAGGCATAGTATTCCACTCTTCTTGAAGGGCGGCCCTCAGGTCACTGAGGTTGTGGGGTGCAGAGTTAGGAGCCTCGACACGGTGACTCAGCTGATCCCATAGGTTTTCTATGGGATTTAGGCCTTTTCCACTAGCACGCTTTAGCGCGACACGGGACGGCTCAGCACGCTTTGTACGCTTTTCCACAAGCCCCAACACGGTTTAACAGCCGCGATTCTCAGCCCCGCTGAAGGGCAGGGTACAGCAGTGCTGAGCTGGGCCGTGTTGTGACGTTAACAGACTGGTCGCCGCTGATTGGTCAGGTCATAACCGGCGCTGATTGGTCAGGTTGTAACCGCCCCGCTCCTCCTCCTCTTCTACCGAATCTTCACGACCTTCTCAATAAAGTTTTTGAAAAAAAAAAAAAAAAGAATCTAGACGACCGCCATTACTCAGCGCGCAACCACTGTTGGCGGTTTCTTTTCAGTGTATTGCTGTGCTATTTTCATTTATTCTCTATCAAAAATGGCTTCGCGTAATAAGGGTGTTCCATGGACCAATAAGGAGCTGCAGTGTCTGCTCACTGCATTGTCAGACGAACGTATCCAGCGCGAGTTAGACGGAGCCACCCGGAATGAAAAAATATACCGGGAGGTCTCGACATCGGAGTCCTTTAACGGTGAGTTTTAATTTTTTTTATTGTGCGTTTTTTCGCAAATATATTCGGTAAGACGCTCAGTTTATTTATGCAATAAAAAAGCTGTTCATTTGTGGATGATGATCGCTGCTTTATCGCAGCACACTGCGGACTCGCTTTTCTTTTAATTATTCATGTGAACAATACGCTGAAATAAGCTTATGTAATCTTGTTAAAAACTATTGTCTTTTCTGTATATCTTGCACTTTCATGCTGTATTTTATTGTGTGCATTTTCCTTGTACAATCCACGCGTCCGCCGCGCCAGCCCGCCCGGATTCTCCAATGTGAATCTGTCCCGCCACCAGGCACAAAATGTATTCAATGATAAATATTTGCAACATTTAAATGAGGTTGCAGAAAACGCGAGTGTATCCCTGGACCTGGCAGAGACGGCTTCATTCAACCGAGCCTTCCTGACCCAGTTTGGGAAGCTGGGAGAGGCACTCAGTGGTCGGCGTGTATAAAATGTCGATTAACCTTCATGTTGTGTTGCAAAGTTTTTTTTTAATTTTAATATTTTGTATATAATAAAATGGAATTGTTTTGGAAAGTGTGGTTTGTCTGTTATAACACTGAATTATAAAACAGTATAATTGCATAGAAATTCCATTGCCTAGTCTGATGAAAATGATGCTGATCATCCTGTCAGGGGTCAACCATTGTAAAGGTAATGTAATTTTTAATTAGACCAAAAAACAAATGTTTTTGTAAGCTTTCTGTTATTTTTATTGAAATATCATAAAAAATTAGCACCACATGATACAGTTCTAAACTTTGGGTAAATTTTTTATGTTAACTTATAAGAAGTTGCACAGTTGGACTTTAAAATGCAGCAGGAGAGACTGATCAAGCTTACAAGTCAAAAAGTAAGTATATGTAAATTGAATGTTCTATCGGCATTCCAAATTCAGAGAATTACAATACTTTAGAAGGAGTGTAGCGTCATCTAAACGGAAAATAATAATACTGTTGTTCCAAACGTTGACCTGAAGGTGAAAAACATGAATTTTTTTTATTCAGTACATCCAAAATGCCCTAGGATGTAAAAAATAATACAAAATGGTGTTGGCCAGTGTGCCACTGTCTCATTATTTAATACGAATAAAACAAGTTTCAGCTCATTATTTCTAGGTCATTTGGCAGTTAATTCAAAACAAAAGTGACTTGTGTTGTTGCAGCTTTTTTATCAGAGAGTTTCTCCAGTTTTGGAGCACCAATTTTTTTTTGTTTTTTTTTTTCCTCTCCCGGCACCACACGAGTAGGCTGCCCTTTGCAACAGCGGCTCGATTCCGAGTCTTTTTCCCTCCCTCTCTCTTTTTGATCCGTCTTTTTTCACTCCACTTATATCACGGACACACAGATCGTCCCAAATGTCTCCTGAGCCGGTGGACGGAGCCACTGCTTATAGCAGGATACGATACAGCAGGGAAGAGCTGCTAGCATTCAACCGCCACCCGGTCCCATTGGAAAAACTCGATATACTGAGAGAACTGAGGCGAAAACGCCGCGGCTGCCGGGCTGGAGTAAGGTGGAGGACAAAAAATATAAGGTACAGACCCTCGCTTCCATCTATTGTCATGGGAAATGTACGGTCGATACTGGGAAAGGTAGATGAGCTAGCGGCTATCTCCCGTTACGACAGCACATACCGGGAGTGCTCTCTCCTTTTGTTTACTGAGACGTGGCTATCTGAACTAGCAGCAGATGCTAACATTGAGCTGGAGGGTTTCCACATGATATGGGCTGACCGAACACCAGACAGTGGCAAAGCAAGGGGCGGTGGAGTGATAATGTATGTTAATAACAACTGGTGCAGACCGGGACATATCACTGTTAAACAACGACACTGCAGCAAAGACATTGAGTTGCTAGCTGTTAGCATGAGGCCTACATATCTCCCGAGAGAACACTCACACGTGATCTGCATTGTTGTTTATGCAAATCCGACGGCGAATGCTGGGACAGTGCGTGACATCATCCATTCAGTAACCAGCAGGCTGCAGACTGAACACCCAGATGCTCTTCTCCTAATCTCAGGCGATTTCAACCATGTTTCACTATCTCCCATTCTACCCACGTTCACCCAGTATGTCACATGCCACACTAGAGACAATAAAACACTGGACTTATTCTACGCAAACACTAAGGAGGCGTACACCTCATCACAACTCCCCCCACTCGGGAGATCGGACCACAACTTGGTTCATCTCCGGCCGGTGTACAAACCCCTAGTGCACAGACAACCTCCGGCCATGCACACTGTGGAGTTATGGTCTGAGGAGACAATGGACACTCTAAAGGGCTGTTTTGAAGCCACCGCCTGGAAGCAGCTCTGCGATCCACATGGTGAGGACATCGATGGCCTCACTCACACCTTCACGGGCTACCTCAACTTCTGTGTGGACAAATCCGTTCCCACCAAGACCATACGGCGTCACTCAAACAACAAACCCTGGATCAACCCTGAGATAAAAACACTTCTGAGAGAGAAGAAGAGGATCTTCAGGTCGGGGAATAGGGAGATGCTGAAGTCCGTACAGAGGGAGCTGAGGAGAAAGATCAGAGTAGGCAAGGACAGCTTCAGGAAGAGGATGGAGGACAAGCTGCAACAGAGTGACATCAGCGGGGTCTGGAGAAACCTCAAAACCATCTCTGGGCTCCAGAATACCTCCCCCCAGGCCACGGGGGACAGGGAGTGGGCGAACAACCTGAATCTGTTTTTCAATAGGTTTGACCAACCGCCCTCCCCCCTGTCTGCACAACAACCACTGCTGCCTCTAAAGAAATCAAGTCCTGCTGCCCACCCCCCACTCCACCAACACCCCCCCCACTCCCAACACACAGCCCCCCATCCTGACCCTGACCAGGACCCAGGTGAGGACGGAGCTGAGGAAGATCAAGGCGAGGAAGGCGTCGGGACCGGACGGTATCAGCGCAAAGCTCCTCAAGTCCTGTGCAGACCAGCTGTGTGGGATTGTGACGTATATCTTCAACCTGAGCCTGAAACTGGGGAGGGTACCACAGCTGTGGAAAACATCTTGTGTGGTACCTGTACCAAAAACTTCCCACCCCAAAGACCTGAACAGCTACAGACCGGTGGCCTTGACGTCCCACTTGATGAAGACCCTGGAGAGACTGCTCCTTGCTCACCTCCGCCCCCTGGTGGAACCAGCGATGGATCCACTCCAGTTCGCCTACCAGCATGGCATTGGGGTGGAGGATGCGGTGATCTTCCTCCTTCACCGTTCTCTGTCCCACCTAGAGAAGCCCGGGAATATGGTGAGGATCATGTTCTTTGACTTCTCCAGTGCTTTCAACACCATCCAACTGATGATCCTGAAGGACAAACTGCTGCGCGCAGGGATGGACCAGCACCTGTCATCATGGATCCTGGACTACCTCACGAACCGGCCTCAGTTTGTGAGAACCCGGGACTGTGTGTCCGACACGATCATCAGTAGCACGGGGGCCCCCCAGGGAACGGTGCTGGCTCCCTTCCTGTTCACTCTTTATACTGCGGACTTCTCACACAACACAACACACTGCCATCTACAGAAGTTCTCTGATGACTCTGCGATCGTTGGCCTCATCTCCAATGGAGATGAAGCTGAGTACAGAGGGCTTATCTAGGACTTCGTGGACTGGTGCCATCGGAACTGCCTCCAGATCAACGCGAGGAAAACTAAGGAGCTGGTGGTGGACTGTCGCAGGCAAGGACAACCCCTCACAGCACCAGTAAATATACAGGGAACAGACATCGAGATGGTGACAGCCTATAAGTACCTGGGTGTTCATCTGAACAATAAACTAGACTGGTCACACAATACTGATGCACTCTACAAGAAGGGACAGCGCAGGCTGTTCCTGCTGAGAAGACTCAGGTCTTTTGGTGTACAAGGCACGCTGCTGAAGACATTCTATGACACGGTGGTGGCATCAGCCATCACTTTTGGAGTGGTCTGCTGGGGCAGTGGCATTACTGCAGCCGATAGGAAGAGACTGAACAAACTGATCAAGAAAGCTAGCTCTGTCCTGGGGCAGCGCCTTGATCCGGTGGAGGAGATAGGAGAGAGAAGGACGGTGGCTAAACTGTCATCCCTGCTGGAGTCCGAGTTCCACCCTATGCAGGACATACTGAATGCACTGAGGAGCTCATTTAGCAGCAGACTACATCATCCCAGGTGCACAACCGAGAGGTTTCGCAGGTCCTTCCTACCAACGGCTGTCAGACTGTACAACCTAAGCAGAGCTGCTCGCAGAGATAGCAAAAAGACGTAACAAACTAATAGTTTTTTGAATGCAAAGATGCAATAGACTTACACAATGGTCCCCTCCGGCACACAACTAGGAAAATACCGGTCGCTATGGAGAGTGAGAATATGTATGGGCACATAATCATACCATGTAGGATAACTAAGTAGACGGTTGTGCTGTTTCATCCCATCTAGCAACAATGCTCTGCACTGTGTGTGTTTATATATTTACATATTTATTCCATCTAGCTACAATGCTCCGCACTGGGTGTGTTTATATTTATATATCTATATATTTATTCCATCTAGCTACAATGCTCCGCACTGTGTGTTTATATATCTACATATTATTCCATCTAGCTACATTGCTCCGTACTGTGGGTGTTTATATATTTACATATTTATTCCATCTAGCTACAATGCTCCGCACTGTGTGTTTACATATTCATATATTTATTCCATCCAGCTACAATGCTGTGCACTGTGTGTCTGTGTGTGTGTATATATATATTTTATAGTAATATGTACATATGTATATTAGCTGCTCTTGCTTGCTTGTTTTTTTTCCTTGCCTTCTGATTGTTGCTCTGAGTGTTGCTATCCCTGTGCTGTTGCAATCCTGGAATTTCCCCGTTGTGGGACTAGTAAAGGCTTATCTTATCTTATCTTATCTATATAATCATCCGTCCCTTAACTGTTAAACATTAAATAACAGCAGACAGATTGGCAAAGGATACACAATTGTGTTGCTGTAGCCTAAAACCGCTGTGACCCACTGCTTGTGGTGCTACCTTTCATGTGTGTGCTTTTTTATGAATATTCACACGTTTTTGTAAGTACAAGTGGGATAGTATTAAATTGAAACATTCATTCATATTTCATCTCACTGCCTGTACCCTTGTCTGGCGGTCCTTTTTGGCGTTTACGGTGAAAAAAGCCACAGACCGAGGAGTGGCCTTGTACAGCTATGTGTTATGTTTAGCTTGGGTCCATCCATCCATCCATCCATCCATCTTCTACCGCTTAATCCTTTCGGGTCGCGGGGGGGCTGGAGCCTATCCCAGCATCTTTGGGCGAGAGGCAGGGTACACCCTGGACAGATCGCCAGTCAGTCGCAGGGCCAACACAGAGAGACAAACAACCATTCACTCTCACATCCATACCTAAGGACAATTTAGAATCCCCAATTTTGATGCCAATTAACCTAACTTGCATGTTTTTGGCATGTGGGAGGAAACCGGAGTGCCCGGAGTAAACCCACGCAGACACGGGGAGAACATGCAAACTCCACACAGAAGGGTCACCGATGGTCTGGGAGTGGGATCGAACCCACGATGGTCAAGGGTGGAATCGATCCCATGACCTTCTTGCTGTGCTGCCACTGTGCTAACCACTGCGCCACCGTGCTGCCCCTTGCTTGGGTCTTCTCAATAAAGTTTTGGAAAAAAAAATGTTTTGCTTGGGTCGCGTGCGTTACATCACGGGAGTGTGGCACCGCCTCGCTGTTATAAACCCACCCACCCCAGCACAACACCCATGCCAAACACCGTGCTAATGGAGACAGAAGCATGCCGAGCCGTACTGAAGTGAATCGAGCCGTACCGAGGTGTGCTGGGCTAGTGGAAAAGAGGCTGTACAGGCCACTCCATTTGAGGTACCCCAGCCTCCGGCAGCCATTCCCTAATGATGTGACCTCGATGAGCTAGAGCACTGTCATCCATGAAGATGAAATTAGGCCTGTGTTGTTCATGCTGAGGCACAATGATTGGATTCATGATGTTATTCAGGTAGCATGGGCTTGTCACTGTTCCATTCACAAGGTGTACAGCAGTTCTGTAATGACTAGACACACCTGCCCAGACTGTAACCCCACCACCACCAAAGGCTCATCTGGTGATAACAGTGGCTGATGCATAGTGCTCTCCTTGATGTCTCCAACATCGTTGGCGGCCATCATTTCTGCTCAACGTGAATTGACTTTTATCAGAGAACAGCACTGAGGCCCACTGATCCCTTGTCCAGCGTAAATGTTTCCTGGCCCATGCAAGACGATGACGCCTGTGCCTGATGGTGTAGTCAGGTACCCTTGCAGGTCATGTAGCATGCAGACCACGCTGATGTAAATGGTTTTGAATGGTTTGACGTGACATTTGGGTGCCTCTCACCTCCTTTAAATGTGCCTGGAGTTGAGTGGCATTCATCATCCGGTTCTGCAGGGCAGTGTTCACAATGAAGGGGTCATCAGCATGGGATGTGGCCAAAGGACATCCACTTCTGGGACGGGGCGGCAGTAGCTCAGGAGGTAGAGCAGGTCGTCCAATAACCACATGGTTGGCGGTTCAAATCCCGCTCTCCCCAGATATCCTGCCGTTGTTTCCCTGGGCAAGACACTTCACCCCAATTGCTCCTGGTGGGTCTGGAAGCGCCATGTTAGGCAGCATGCCACCATCAGTGTGTGAATGTGTGTGTGAATGGGTGGATAGCAGGATCTGTAAAGCGCTTTGGTCATCAAGAGATGAGAATAAAAGCGCTATATAAGTGAATGCCATTTACCATTTACCATTCTATGCCTTTCTGTGACTCTTCCAGTCTCTCTGTATCTCTGTTGCAACATGCTGATGGCATTCTGTGACACTCTAAGCCAGGGGTTTTCAACCTTTGGGTCGCGACCCCACGTGGGGTCGCGTGGAATTCAAATGGGGTCGCCTGAAATGTCTAATAATTGATAAAAAAAAATTACTGTTAAAATTTTTTTTCAACTAATTATTATTCTTTTAAAAATTTTGATTAAATCTCCACACACACTCTTAAAGAACTGTATTCTTTCACTTTCAATATAAATCAGTTCAAATAAAATGTAGTATATAAAAATATTGGAGCTGGCACATCTTGATTGACAGCGGCGATCACGTGACCCCTATTTGAGTTCCCGCTAACTGTGTAAACACAACCTAGTCAGTAGGGAAAAATGGAGAGATTTCTTCGTCCGCCTGCCCCTGTGAAGACAGTTCCAGGAGGAAAAAGACAGAGAAAATATGACAAAAGCTACCTGAAATATGGATTTACGAGTGTCATGATGCAGGCGCAGTGGACCTGCCTGCCACCGCTTTTGAACAGCTGATTGAACTGTCATGTGACAAAACGCATCAGGGAATACATTCGCGAGTGGCCATGGACGAATTCTGGTTTGGAGCAAGAGATGAGTACCCAGAGATCTCACTCTGTGCTTTAAAAATGTTGGTTCCTTTTGGAAGCACATATTTGTGTGAAGCTGGATTCAGTGCCCTTGTGTGTATGAAGTCAAAGTACCGTTCCCGACTGGATGTTACGTCAGAGATGAGATGCGCTGTGTCTACTACAGCACCCAACTTTGCAAAGCTGCAGCGAGGTGTGCAGGCTCAGCCATCCCATTAAATGTGGTGAGTTGAGAGGATAATAATATATAAAAGACATGACTGAAGCTGAAACTGAAGTTCTATGATACTGTCCATCTTTTCAAATGTTCACTGTGGCCAGTTTAAGATGCTGCAGCTTTTTTCCCCACAATTTATTGTTTGAGAAATTGTTTGCTCAGTATTAATTTTAAGCCTTTTAAATACAAGTTGCACTAACTGTACATCCTGATCAGAGAAAATAAAATGACACTTTGTGCACTAATCTGGCTACTCTGTATTTGTAAGACAGTATAACAAACATGATCAAAAAATAATTATAGCAAAAAAAATGTCTCTGGGGTCGCGAGATATTTGTGATGTCAAAATGGGGTCACGACCCAAAAAAGGTTGGGAACCCCTGCTCTAAGCTCAGTGGCCGCTTCCCTCTAAGAACATCCTGTTTGAAGCCTTGCAATGGCAAAGTACTGTTGATCAATTGTTAGGTGTCGTCTTAGTCTCATGATGTCAAAATGTGAACAGCATGATGAACAGGACTGTTTAAATACCAATTCTAATTGAACCAGAAAATTTATTGATTGGTCCATGGATCAAACACCTGTTGTGAATTTTGCTGTTAAGCACCTTGTTAGAGAACAGCAAGTTACGCAAAAAGTACTGAAACATTGAACAGTTGGACATGTGTATTCAAAAGGTTATAGAGAAGGTCAAATTAAGTTCACCTGTAAAGATTACAGTGCATTTTAGGTGCATCCTGAAATTTCACCAGAAAGCTGAATATCCCTAACTTTTTGTATTGTACAGTATATGTACAGTATGATTATAAGAGCCCCTGGCTCTTATTAGGGAGTATCTGTACCAAACAAACAGGTAAATGAGTTACATTTTCATATTTAAATCCTTACATATTTATTTTAGAACATTTTTACAATAGTAAAATCTCAGCTATGAAATTTCACCTATGAAATGTTATGCCTTGTTCTTTAGTTTTCTTTGTTCGTTACAACAGCCATATATGGCACAAAATTCCGGCATACTCATTGATCTGAATGACTGATTTGAGCTTGGAGCCCCGTACCTAGATGGCGATGATACTGATGCATGCTGAGAAGCCAGATGTGACATCTGATGTTAATAACTATGCTGCCATGCAAGGCAATGGCCTGACCCACAAGGAGCAACTCAGGGTTCAGTGTCTTGCTGAACATGCCCTTCAACACTTCAACATGCAGACTGCAGAGAGAGTAGGAATCAAATCACCGACCCTCCGATCAGAGGTAATAGGTAAACTGAAGCGTTTTGAAGCACTGAACCACTAAGAACCACTTGCCCTGAGAATGAGTGACTGCTTCTAACCTTTCAATACAGTTGTGAAGAGTGGCATCTGCTGATTGTGCTTAATTATTGCATCTGAGAGTTGTAATGGGCTCACAGAAGAATGTTTGATTTGGTGTGAAATAAAAGTCATTTCTGAAAACCAGGTATAATGTGTATGTGTTCTATATGATGTGATATGATACAATAAATGGGATGTGTGTGTCTGAATTGAGTGAAATCTGTTGGCGGGAGATGCTTATGGAACAGAATTTAGAAAATTTTGATACAACAGTGAACAGATATGCTTTTTAAAAAATTAAATGTAATATAAATGGAAAATTATACGTGCACTGTGATAAAAATGGTTTAAGTTTATTAACCATTTAGCAATTATACATGTGAATTTTGAAAGCTTAAATTTCTAACAACTAATTAGTCTGGTAAGAATCTGCAACTGTGTTAATATTTGTTTTTTTCCCACTTTATAGTAAACTTTAGATGTATAACACCTTTAATCCAAGGACAATGCTTAAAGTGTTTTACACAAGACTTTATTCATGTAGATATCAAAGGAATGATGTTATCTCTAACCTGAACTGGTGTTGGAGATGATTATTGGCACAGGAAGCATGCACTCCACAGGATGAGTTATGGGACAACCAGGATCGGTGGGGGCCTCTCTCTGCACTCATCATTTTATCTCAAGATGCAGTTTTTTTAATTTGCTTCTAAATAGCATCCATGGAGCTTAACACAAGGTGGACTGTCTCTCTACAAAGAAGTAGGTTTATATTCGAAGTTATAGGGAGAACCTTTGAAATCTCCACATTTTAACTTTTATTATAATCATCATCTCTAAATTGCACATACAAATAATAAATAAAAATAAACATTGCAATTTATCTGACTTTCCCCATTTATAAAATAATGACAGTAAATACTGCTCAACTGCTATCCATTTTTTTTATAATATTCCATTTTATTATACCAACTAAAAGCTACCATTTCTAATTTAACTAATTCCCCAACTTCAACAATCCAGTGTCTTTGTGATGGTGGACTTGTGGAAATCCAGTTCTTCATTATAACTTTTTTGGTGACCATACAAAGAGATCAGAGAAAAAACTGCTATATTGCTGAAAGTATGCATTTTGTGGTGTAAGTGGGATAGTTCTAGATGTATTGATCATAGGTTGCTTTGCTGACTCAAACCAAGATTCTTTATTTTGTCACAGTCCCATAACAAATGAAGCAAAACTCACAAAAAGCCTTTGACATGCATATGATAATGAAGCCTTGTTTGGAATGGTCACATGATTTTTGGGCACCCCCAAGAAAGAAAGAACATGTACGGAACACAGCTGGAATTCGTACGGAACATGTGCGGAACGTGTACAGAACATGAATGGAACGTTTCATACCGTACCAGCCGTTACGTGTCTTAGTAAACTTTTCATGGACTTTAGTTCTTAGTACAATTACAAAGTTATAAGAACAGTTGACAGTGCAACACAATAATCTGGGGGGGGGGGGTTATATTCAAATGAATCAGCAATTTCTAGTGTAAAAATACTGAAAAGGTTACATAAGGTTAGAATTTTAACGGCGCTCCTATTTTTAGAATAGAAAATAGAGGTACAGTATTGTTTGAGTTCATTTTCAAAAATCGCAAAGCATAGTTTATGATTGAAAATTTTAGATTTATGAATGTTTAACTTAGCAATTAGTAACATTAGATCGATAATGTATTTATTTGTTTTGGAGGAAAGGTACATAAGAAAGCCAAACAATACATTTTCAAAAGAAAGCGAAAATTCTGGGCCAATAAAATGAGAAATGAATGTACAGGTATCTTACCAAAAAGTGGAGTGGGGACAGTTCCAGAATAAGTAGTAAACATATTCAGGAGTCTATAGACAGAAAGTGCAATTCACTTCAAAGCCCTTCTTGTATTTTTGTAGAAAAGTTTTGGAGGGATAAAAGCAATTAATGACTGAAAGTCACTTCTCTGATTTTATTTGTGATCAGGTATTTAGAGGGAAGGTTCCATACCAGGGGTCGGCAACCCGCGGCTCCGGAGCCGCATGCAGCTCTTTCATCCCTCTGCTGCGGCTCCCTGTGGCTTTGGAAAATAAATAATGAGTATTTAATTAAAATGTATTTTATTTTAGTTCATTAGTTTTTAAAATGTAATTCTAAATTTGAAGATTATGGTGATCTTGTAAAATCTAAAAAAAAAAAACGTGTTAAAGTTTAATCACCGTCAGTGAAAATCAACACGATTACATAAGCGCTCGGCGCTTCCCCGGAAGTCGTCTCCCGCGATAACCCGGATGTGTTGTGTTCAAGCTACTGCTGTATTGCAGTAGCTTGACAGCCCTGCGATTGGATAGTTGCAAACGATTGGACCAATCAAATGGCTCGTTGTATGCTTTTTCAAAGATTCATGGCGGCGTGTTCTCAGGGATGTGATTTTCTGCTAATTCGCCGAATTCCGCTTTATTTTATCTTCCAGGAAGATAAAGTACGTTAAGTATGTTAGCGGCTTGTGGTCCACGAACGTAGTGAAGCTGCGCCCTTTCAGGCAGGACTGGAAGTGGCGTTGGCCACTTCCGGTAATCGGTATGGCCAGGTGGAGAGTCATTAACTCTCTGTTACTGGCGGCGTACAACGGCTGTATGAGCTGGGCTGGCGCGAGGGAGGAAACGGTAATAAAAGTTAACCATCCCCTTTTATGATTCCAAACAGTTTGAAATTGACAGTGCACAGTGGACATTGACTCACAACTTTTGAATATTTCTAAGACTTGGCTACATCAGTGATTGTGCAAAATGAACTTCTCAAGTCTCAATGGAGATTGAAACTGGTGATCTGAAATGAATGCTGAAATTATAAAAAGTAATGGTATGTTGGAATTTTATTTCTATTATGGAACAGATAAAATTAACTGATTTTGATTTGATCAAGTGTTAAAGCATGTGATGGATAATGCTTGTTGAAATATTTTAGGAATGCTATCTTCTTGGAACATAAGTCAATATTATACAGTAATAAGTGGCATTCAGCTGTTTTATGTCATTTAAGCACAGTTCTGGTACTTAAAAATCATAAAAACCCAGGAGCTTTGGGGGGCTTTGCCCCCCTTGCCCCCCCAACCCACCCCACCGGGGCTCTGCCCCGGACCCTGCTGGGGGACTATGTCCCCCAGACCCCCTGCTGAATTTTCAGATAATTTCCCCAACCTCAAATCACATCGCTGGTTCGTGTTGGAATTCTGAGCTTTCGGTATTGTTTTCAGCGGAATTATGAGATTTTTATCGAAGGATCAGGAGTCATCAGTGCTAGAAATAGCACTCTCCTTTCAACCCAATGTCAACCTTCAACCCAATGTTTTTTTTTTTTCGGAGTTCAAAATGTTTTTGTTGCATGCAGAAATGTAATTTTGTTTTCTGTGCAGGAGTTTCCTGATTTCATAAATGCAACACATTATAGTTTGTTTATACATAGCATAAAGGGGAAAAAAAGTTATATGCAGTGTTATTTCATTTTAAGTGTCAAAAGGGTTTTTGCGGCTCCCAGTGTTTTCGTTTCTGTGGAAAACGGGTCCAAATGGCTCTTTGAGTGGTAAAGGTTGCTGACCCCTGTTCCATACCTTCCTCCAGTCTACATCTGACCACAGATTATCCAGTATGAGACTGCATTTGGAACAGAGACAATTACTCTTTGAAATAAAGTAGTATGTCACAGTTATTCTTCTTTTTGGAGGAAGAGCAGATCTGACCAACATCAGTGGTAACAGGATCCAGTGGAAGTAAAAACAGTTCAGAGGTTACTGGGATTTTGAAAAGCATGATGGCACCAGAAGGGACTGCATCAAAAACTACTGCATATTCCTTTGGTGTTACCGAGAAACCATATTTGTTTAGAAATTCTGAATATGAAATTAGCGTACCACTGCAGTTAAGGAGCTGAGAAACAAGAAGAACACTACTGTCAAATCAATTTTCAAAAATAAAGATTTACACTTGCACATTAGGTCTCTATTGTTCCATGGGATAAGTTGTGCTTATAAATTAAAGACCAGGGGAGAAGCATCTGTTTGTGGAAATTTGATAATTTCAAGATTTTTTTCAACGCTGTAATTGCGCAGTAATAAAAAATAAGCCTCAAAGTTTAGGAAAAAAAAGGTAATTAGGGATAAATTCCAGATTGATGTTAGATTTCTAAGAAATTTTTTAATCCAGTTAATTTTAAACGTGTTGTTGAGGGTGTTGAAGTCAAGGAAATTTACGCCACCATGTTCATAGGAGTTAATCAATAACGAGTTTCTAATAAAGTGTGTTTGTGCTAAAGTAATCTCCCGACACTTTCGCTTCAAATGTTTGACACATTATCCAGCGTCACATCACTAATCAGAGGTCAACCACACGCTACAGCTGCACCACAGCCGCAACAAGTAGTTAGAGAGAACCAACCTGTGATTAGGTCTCTTTCCTGTCCCACGAGATTTGAAGTTCTTTCCCCCGTGAATACAAGCATAGTCCAATTCAGCGAACTTGAGTTGATCTGAGACGGTTTTGTCGGATTGCAGCCTTTTCTTGTATGCCTCAATTGTTCTACTGCTTCTCTTGTAGAAATTGGTGAACTTGTGCTTTTCATATTCTTTGACTGCAGTCTCTAGGTCAACAAACGATGAGAAACATTCACCTAAGTGGAGACGATGCTCAGCCATTTTTTCCCTTTGAAGTGCAACTTCCGGTATACGTGTCACGTGACTGCCGATTTGGGGCTACGTCTTCCGTATCTGACACTTCCAGCTTCGAGCACGGAAATGTCTTCCACAAATAGTGCACACAGCAAGTGGTTTTCGTTTAGACCCAGAAAAAAAGATCTGCGTGCACGAAACATCACAGAAGCAACCACGGGTGCACCAAAAGTGTAAAAACTATCGACAGATATATAAATTCCTAAACAGGACGCCATATTGCTGCTGACAAGAAACAGACGTACTGAATTTTCTTCACTTTGGCTCAAGAAGTTGAATATTATATGAAATAAACGCCATTCGTTGTCAATTCCAATGCCTGATCATGGTAGGAAATTAAGGAAAATAAATCAAAGTTCAGTTTTAAAAACATTATTAGTTGATTTAAACATTGACTGTTTTCAGCACACAAGTATGGACTTTTCAATATTGTCTTCTGTGTATACAAATGATTTTTTTTTCTTTCTTCTTATATGCATATGTTTTTAATAGTAAAGCTCATTCATAGAATTGTAATTGTGAGGATGGTAAGTCCAAACACATGGGGTAGGTAATTTGAGAACTTCTTTTTAATAATAATAATAATAATAATAATAATAATAATAATAATAATAATAATAATAAATTAATAATAATAATAATAATATAATAATAATAATAAATTACTACTAATAATATAATTAATTCTAGTTTACTAATACTACAATTACTATTGATAATAGTAGTAGTAATAATAATGATAATACAACATAACAACACCTACTACTACCACTAATAATAATAGTTAATAATACTAATATTAATAATAATAAATAATGTAGCAACTTTTCAAGATTGTCTCCTGTATATGCAAGTAATTTTTTTGTTTTTCTCTCTTCTCATTCTGCTTGTTTGCCAACAGAATAAGACAAAGAATATTGAACTGACAGTGTTTGAAACGACAACAAATACTGAGAATCTCTGTGCTCAATAATTGTCTTGCTCACCGAAAGTACCAATTTAAACAACTTCATTACACTGAAGTATTCGAATCGTGGACTTGATGGAAAGGCTAAAAATAATATTTACACTTCGTATTCTTTTTTTTTTTTTATTGTGATGTCTATTCATTTAATACAGTTGTGGTAAGTTCACCATACCAGTCCCGCTGCTTTATCTGTGTAACTTCACACACATAATTACACATCTACAGTACAATATATTCATGCTGAAATGTCTCCAAACACAACGAGAGAAGTAAATTATATCTGTGTAGGAGTCAAGAATTGAGGAGACTGGATGATTTTTCCAGTAACTGCTTTAATTCCCCATTCATCCTACGTCCTCTCTCGATCGGAGTGAAAAGAGACAGGACGCAGTCACACACATACATTTATACACTCATCTTCTAACAATACATCACACAAAAGTCTCAATACTCAGCTACATCCTTTCATCTGTAATAGAACACCCAGAGTCCTTCTGTTCTCCTTTCCGACCCCCAAAGGTCAGGCCGGGTAATCTTCTCCCCTCTCCTGAGTCCCCAGGGGGTGCAGACACGTCTTCCTCTTGAGGTGTGAAGTCAATACACATGGCTAGCTCAAAGTCTCTCTTGGCTGAATTCAGCCAGCCACATGTGAGTTACATAGGTTATAACTATGGGCTCCACATCTGAATGTTATGCACTTAACACATATAATAACTAGAAAAGCACTCGGAGAGCACAGACCTCCGCCAAGCGCCACAGTTCCCCCCATACAGTGTTTGTGTGTACGTTTTCAGATTCCTTGACCATGAAAACATATGACTAGCAATTGGATTCACAATGATAGGATTAGTGGTTCAGTAGTTATTGACGAAAATGGCATTTTCCGTAATGTCAGTTTTCTTCTGGACGGTGATCCGGATCACCACCAAAATGTAATCATCTGTAGGATACCCCATTTCTGACAATCTGTGAAAATTTCATGAAAATCCGTCCATAACTTTTTGAGTTATCTTGCTAACAAACAAACAGACAGACAGACAGACAAACAAACAGACAGACAAACCAACGCCGATGAAAACATAACCTCCTTGGCGGAGGTAATCAGACCGGCATTCTGATCAGGAAGCTTTCTGCATTCTGGACACAACAAAAAGCATAAAATCAACTTTAAATCGGAACATATTCTCATTAAAATTTGTGTTCATAACGTTCTATATGCATAGCTTACTTATATGATTACAATAAATACAACATTATTTGGATATCCTGTTACAGTGCTGCAGGAGTTGTACATAGGAAATTCAGTTCCAATATGGCGCCTCCCTTGTCCGTCAAAACGTTAGCCCTGGTGTCTCTAGCCAATTGTATATATCTCTATGGGTAGAGCGCTTTACTAAAGCAAAGGTCGCTAGTCGTTTGTTTGCGTTGGTCTTGACGGTGCTGTAGGAGGGACTTTCAACTGTGTATGATACAGAATGCAAGACTCGCCAAACACCGAAATGACTTCTACAACTAAGTATGCAGGTATATCTGTTTAAAAAAAAACTTTCAAGAGCCACGTGGACTGAGTGGTCTTTTCTTTTTATTTTATTTTTTTTACACACTTGCCAAATCTTCGTGTTTACTGCTACTGACTGTTGTCTTTAGTTTCAGAGCTCTCTGTGCCTGTCACTTGGGGAAATCTCAAAGGAAAAGTCTGGGGTCCTGTGCACGGCCGGCCTGTATTGTGTATTCACGGATGGGCTGATAACTGTGGGACATTCAACGCCCTCATTCCACTTCTACCTGAAGGTAAAGAAAAGACGCGGGGGTCGATTAGAGAGTCATTAAACTAACCTGTGCTCCATTACCTTTCTCCTGGTTATGTCCAGTGGCATAATCTGCTCATTATCATACAGTAAGATAAGCGGGTTTTTTTTTTTTTTTGTCATGGCATGAGAGGTGATACAGCATGTTGAAAAAATAGAATAACTCTAGGATGAAATTGGATGGGCAAATTATAAATTGACAATTATTTAGAGGAAACTAGCAGAATTACACATTATGTTTGATGTTGTGTAAATGTTTCTTGCTTAGGGGTCTGCAAAACGTATTTCTTTGAATTAAAAACTATGAAAACCAAAACCCCCCAAATTTATGTGAAATAACAAAAATTCATCAGAAGTTAGTTTATGAGAAAAGCAACATTACTTATAAAGGAGAGATCTCAAACTGGCTGCAAAATCTCACATTTATAGAGGATAAATGTGTTATGTCTGGGTTGGGAGCCAAGGACGAGGCCAAGTGTCGAACTGAACATACGTTTATTAAAGGAGGGCACAGGTGCAACCCACACACCCACCAGGCAGAGGATGGCCAAAGAGACAACCCCTTCTTCTTCTTCTTCTTATGATGTTTTATGGCAGTTGGCAAACAGCTTGTAGGTGCATTACCGCCAACTTCTGGAATGGAGTGTGATTCAGAATGGCATTACTCTCCTATATCCTTGAAATTAGTCCTGTTGCCCTCATAAACCTAAAAACTGCCTTATAGACCGCATCCCCTGAACTTCTCTGCAAAATGTCTTTTATACTGAGCTGGGTTTTGTTCCTGTATAGACTGTCCACCAATGCTAACCGTGCAACTTCATACTTTGGACAGTGCTTAAATACATGTTCAACTGTTTCATCATTTCCACAATAATCACATTTTCCATTTGGGTGTTTTTCCATGATAACTAATGTACTATTCAGCCCTGTGTGACCTAATCTTAACCTGGATATGATGTCCTCCTCCTTTCTGCTCCTTTGTCCTTCTCTAGCTCCCCCTACTTTCTTTTGTATGCCATACAGGCTTCGTCCTTTACTTCCTTTGTCCCACTCTTCCTGCCACTTCTTTTTAATTTGCCTTTTGATAATGCTCTTGACCTCTGCTTTGCTATGTTTCACATTCCAACTAACTTGACTCATCCTAGTTGCCCTTTTTGCATATTTATCTGCTAGTTCATTCCCCTCCACTCCAATGCGCGCCGGGATCCAAATGAATCTGATGTTCACTCCTGCCTTTGAGATTCTCCCTACTGAATGTACAATTTCCATCACCAAATCCTGTCTTGACTCTGAATGCATTTGCCCAATACTCTCCATTGCGCTGCTAGAGTCAGACCCTATCAAAACCTTTCTGGGTTTTACTTCTTCCACCCAGCCCAATGCCAAGCAGATTGCCAGAAGCTCCCCAGTATACACAGCCAGGTCATCACTAACCCTTTCCTTCTTCATGACATCTAATTCTGGAATGATGAATGCTATTCCCACAATGTTTTTTGTCGATTTAGATGCATCCGTATAAATCTTTATAAAGTCAGGATAGCTACCGTCTAAATAGTTATTGACCTCCTTCTTGTTTATCCTCCCTCTTATGTCATTTGTTAAAAGTCTAAAATCCACCTTTACTTCTTCCAGACTCCATGGTGGTTCTGCAGAGAGAGGGACTGTTGGACATACTGCTTTATCAGCAACCCTTAGCTCCCTGACTTTATTCTTTATTGTCCATCCAAAGCTTCTCATTTGTCTCTTTTCCTTCTCTTGGCAAGGTTTCAGCACACTGTGCACTGGGTGACTGTCACTGAATCCTCTGATGTTGGCCCAGTATGTGGCTGCTATTTGGGTTCTTCTTAACTCCAGAGGCATTTCACCCATCTCCACCTGGAGTGCTGTTACTGGAGTAGTTTTTATGGCCCCACAGCATAGCCTCAGAGCTTGGTATTGAATTATATCCAATTTTTTCAATAATGTTTCTGAAGCTGATCCATATATAACACACCCATAATCAAACACTGACCTAACTAATGCTGCGTATAATGTTTTTAAAGCTCCTCTACTTGCTCCCCATTCTCTTCCCCTCAAACCATCCATCCATCCATCCATCTTCTACCGCTTTTCCGGAGGTCCGGGTCGCGGAGGCAGCAGTTCAAGCAGAGAAGCCCAGACTTCCCTCTCCCCAGCCACCTGCTCCAGCTCTTCAGAGGGGATACCAAGGCGTTCCCAGACTAGCTGGGAGACATAGTCTCTCCACCGAGTCCTGGGTCTGCCCCGGGGTCTCCTCCCAGTGGGACGTGCCTGAAACACCTCAAGTGGGAGGCGTCCAGGAGGCATCCTAATCAGATGCCCATACCACCTCAACTGACTCCTTTCAATGTGGAGGAGCAGCGGTTCTACTCTGAGCCTCTCCCGGATGACTGAGCTCCTCACCCTATCTCTGAGGGTGAGTCCAGCAATCCTACGGAGAAAGCTCATTTCAGCCGCTTGTATCCGCGATCTCGTTCTTTCGGTCATTACCCAAAGCTCGTGACCATAGGTGAGAGTAGGAACGTAGATTGACTGGTAAATCGACAGCTTTGCCTTAGAACTAAGCTCCCTCTTCACCACAACAGACCGGTACAACGTCCGCATCACTGCAGATGCTGCTCCAATCCGTCTGTCGATCTCTCGCTCCATTTTCCCCTCACTCATGAACAAGACCCCAAGATACTTAAACTCCTCCACTTGGGGCAGGAGCCTGTCCCCAACCCGGAGAGGACAATCCACCTTTTTCCGGCTGAGGACCATGGACTCGGACTTGGAGGTGCTGATTCTCATCCCAGCCGCTTCACACTCAGCGGCAAACCGTCCCAGCAAGAGCTGTAGGTCATTGCTGGATGAAGCCAACAGGACAACATCATCTGCAAACAACAGAGATGAGATCCTGTGGTCACCAAGTATGACACCCTCCATTCCCTGGCTGCGCCTAGAAATCCTGTCCATAAAAATTATGAACAGGACCGGTGACAAAGGGCAGCCCTGGCGGAGTCCAACTCTCACTGGGAATGACTCCGACCGAGTGTTGGCAATGCGAACTAAACTCTCACAACGGTCGTACAGAGACCGAATAGCTCGTAACAACAAGCCCGATACCCCATACTCCCGAAGCACCCCCCACAAAAATCCACGAGGGACGCGGTCAAATGCCTTCTCCAAGTCCACAAAACACATGTAAACTGGTTGGGCAAACTCCCACGAACCCTCAAGAATTCTCGAGAGGGTAAAGAGCTGGTCCGATGTGCCACGGCCAGGACGAAAACCACATTGCTCCTCCTGAATCCGAGGTTCGACCAACGGCCGGACTCTCCTCTCCAGTACCTTGGCATAGACCTTCCCAGGGAGGCTGAGGAGTGTGATCCCTCTAAAGTTGGAGCACACCCTCCGGTCCCCTTTTTTGAAGAGAGGAACCACCACCCCGGTTTGCCATGCCAAAGGCACTGCCCCCGACCTCCACGCAATGTTGCAGAGGCGTGTCAACCATGACAACCCAACAACATCCAGGGCCTTGAGGTACTCGGGGCGAATCTCGTCCACCCCCGGGGCCCGGCCACCAAGGAGATTTTTAACCACCTTGGCGACCTCAGCCCCTGTGATAGGCGAGTCATCCCCCTCGTCCCCAAACCCTGCTTCCTCTGTGGAAGGCGTATCAGTGGGATTGAGGAGATCCTCGAAGTATTCCTTCCACCGCCCGACGATATCCCCAGTTGAAGTCAACAGTGTCCCATCCGCACCATACACAGTGTGGACGGGGAGCTGCTTTCCCCTCCTGAGCCGCCGAACAGTTTGCCAGAATCTCTTTGAAGCCGACCGAAAGTCTTGTTCCATGGCCTCACCGAACTCCTCCCATACCCGGGTTTTTGCTTCAGCAACCACCCGAGCTGCACTCCGCTTGGCCTGCCGGTACACCTCAGCTGCTTCGGGAGTCCCACAAGCCAACCAAGCTTGATAGGACTCCTTCTTCAGCTTAATGGCCCCCCTCACCACTGGTGTCCACCACTTGGTTCGGGGGTTGCCACCACGAGATGCACCGACCACCTTGCGGCCGCAGCTCTGGGCTGCCGCTTCAACAACAGAGGTGGAGAACATGGCCCATTCAGACTCCATGTCTCCAGACTCCCTCGGAATGTGGTTGAAGTTCTTCCGGAGGTGGGAGTTGAAGACCTCCCGGACAGGGGCCTCAGCCAGACGCTCCCAGCACACCCTCACTATACGTTTGGGTCTACCAGGTCTGAATGGCTTCCTCCCCTGCCATCGGATCCAACTCACCACCAGGTGGTGATCAGTTGACAGCTCTGCACCTCTCTTTACTCGGGTGTCCAAGACATACGGTCGCAGGTCTGATGTTACGATAACAAAATCGATCATCGACCTGCGGCCTAGGGTGTCCTGGTGCCAGGTGCACATATGGACACCCTTATGCTTGAACATGGTGTTCGTTATAGACAGACTGTGGTTAGCACAGAAGTCCAATAACTGAACACCACTCGGGTTCAGATCGGGCAGGCCGTTCCTCCCAATCACCCCCCTCCAGGTTTCACTGTCGTTGCCCACGTGCGCATTGAAGTCCCCCAGTAGGACAATGGAGTCTCCAGGAGGAGCACCCTCCAGCACCCCAGTCACAGACTCCAAAAAGGGTGGGTACTCTGAAACATCATTTGGTGCATAGGCACAAATGATGGTCAGGACCCGTTTCCCAACCCGAAGGCGCAGGGAAGCAACCCTTTCGTCCACCGGGGAAAACTCCAATATAGAGGCAGCAAGGTGGGGCGATACAAGAATACCTACCCCTGCTCGTCGCCTCTCGCCCGGGGCAACTCCAGAAAAGGCCAAGCTCCAGCCCCTCTCCAGGAGACTGGTTCCGGAACCGGAGCTGTGTGTTGAGGTGAGGCCGACTATATCTAGCCGGTATCGCTCAATCTCGTACACCAGCTCAGGCTCCTTCCCCACCAGAGAGGTGACATTCCACGTACCAAAAGCCAGTTTAGAAAGCTTGGGATCAGTCCGCCAAGGTCTCCGCCTTTGACTGCCACCTAATCCACATAGCACCGGACTTCCATGATCCCTCCTGCAGGTGGTGAACCTACTGGAGGGCGGACCCATGTAACTCCTTCGGGCTGAGCCCGGCCGGGTCCCATGGGTGGAAACCCGGCCACCAGACGCTAGCCTTCGAGCCCCTCCCCCAGGCCTGGCTCCAGGGTGGGGCCCCGGTAACCCCATACCGGGCGGGGTACACTGAATCCTTGATATACAATTTATCATGAGAGTCTGTTGGATCGTTCTTCGTCTGGCCCTTCACCCAGGACCAGTTTGTCTTGGGAGACCCTATCAGAGGCAAATTGCCCCGGACAACATAGCTCCTGGGATCACTGGGGCACGCAAACCCCCCCACCACGATAAGGTGACGATCCATGAGGGGGCTAAGCTCTCAGAGAAGGAGAGGAGGACACGTGTGTGTCTACCAGTTGCAGGATCAGAGTGAGAGAAGAAGAGTAAGAGAAAGATTGCGTTACAGAGTTGCACCTTAAATACTTGATCATAACAATACATCAAAGAGACGTACCCCACAGTTTAGAATGATCAAAGGGACAACAGAACAGGCAGGAGGTATTTGCATTTGTAAGACATACATCACAATGGGCAGATTAGCTAGACCTCGCTCCAAGTGTCAGACAAAGAGGCTAACAAGGGGGATCCATGATGTTTCCCCTCAAACATCTAATAATATTTAAGACCTTCTTAGATTTTGCCACAATTTTTTCAACGTGAATCTTCCAAGAACAACCCTTATCAAACCACACTCCCAAATACTTGAAACACTCCACACTTTCTATGTTTTGATCATATATTTTAAGATTTACTTGATTGTTTGTTCTCTTCCTTGTGAAGACCATAGCCTTTGTTTTTCCCACCGAAAACCTAAATCCCCATTCCACTGCCCAAGCCTCAATTTCGTTAATCGCCTGCTGCAACTTTTTAACAATAAATGATAGATTTTTCCCTCTTGTCCACATAGCACCATCATCTGCAAACAAAGAGACACCAACAGAACTCTTAACTCTAGAAAAAATGTCATTGATCATGACTGAAAACAAAATGGGACTAATACTACTGCCTTGTGGGGTTCCATTTTCTATTATTTGGCTTGAGCTATGCTGCTTCCCTATTCTTACCGAAATTTTTCTGTCACTCAAAAAATTTTTAATCCATCTTTTCATTCTCCCTCTAATGCCTAGCTTATGTAGTTTGATAATCAGCCCCTCCTTCCACATCATGTCATATGCCTTCTCAACATCCAAAAACACCGCTGCCACACTTTCCTTATTCACTTGGGCCTTCCTAATCTCATGTTCCAAACAGACAGCAGAATCAGTAGTACTTCTCCCTTTTCTAAATCCGCTTTGGTAATTTTTTAATGCCTCTCTAGACTCCAGATAGTATGTTAACCTTTTATTAATCATTCTTTCCATAGTTTTACCAACATGGGATGTTAGAGCGATCGGTCTGTAACTCTCACCTAAACCTGGATTTTTACCTGGCTTGCATACTGGGACAACAACCGCTTCTTTCCATGAAGTAGGCAATATCCCTTCTTCCCAAACCTTGTTGTACAACTTTAATAATGTCTTTTTACCAGCTTCACTCGGGTTTTTAATCATTTTATACGTCACTTGATCTTTCCCTGGAGTTGTCTTACATATTTTCCTTAACGTATGATTTAATTCAGCCATTGAAAACTCCCGATTTAGCCCATTCTCAAATTCTCCCTCAGCTTGCAACGCTTCCGCATTATTTAATTTTGTCTGCTCTCTTCCATTTTTTTCCTCAAAGCTCAAATTTTCTGCACTACTTATTTTACTGAAGATTTTAACTAAATGCTCTGCCTTTTCATTGTCGTCCACTATCAAACTGTCCCCATTCTCCATAATTGGATACTTTAGCTCCCTCCTTATCCCAGACATCCTTTTAATTGTTCCCCATACCTTCTCCAAGGGGGTACTTCTTCCCAATGATTCACAGTATTTCCTCCAAAACTCTTTTTTGGTCTGTTTAATTATTCTCCGCACTTTAGCCTGCTCCCGTTTATAACTGATCAAGTTATCCATACTCAATACATTTTTTAAAACTTTAAAAGCTTTGTTCCGATTTTTAACTGCTTCAGAACACTCTGGAGTCCACCAAGGAACTAGTTTTTTCCTTTTTCCCCAACCTCTTCTTGGGATAGTTTCCTTTGCTGCTTTAATGATTGCTGTTGTGATTCCTGCATTCATCTCTTCCACTGTCTGGTTTACTTTTATTTCCTTCAGTTTCCTCTCACTTAAAATTGAAAATTTTCCCCAATCTGCCTTATCAAATGCCCACCTCTTGTCTCTTCCTTCTTGGTCAATATCATTTCCTACTCCAATATCAACCACTATTGGGAAGTGATCACTTCCTATAATGCTTTCTCTTATTACCCTCCACCTGCACCTGCCAGCCAAGCTTTGTGAGATCAAGGTGAGATCTATAGCAGATTCTGTCCCCCTCGCCAAATTCACCCTAGTGCCTGAACCATCATTCAAACACACTAACTCCTTGTCCTCCATGATCTCTTCTATAACCTCTCTGCTAGTGTCATCTTGTTTCCCCCATAATGTACTATGCGCATTGAAATCCCCGCACCAGACCACTCTCCCCCTCCAGTCCTGGAGAATTGTCTCCAACTCACTTTTGACTAGTTGCTTACATGGATTGTAGAAACTGATTATTTTCATACTGCCCTCTTTAGTCCATATCTCGATGACAATTACTTCCAGCTCTTGTACTGTGATCAGTTGCCTATACTTCACCCCTTGTCTAACGAAAATTGCACAACCCCCACCTCCCCCATCCTTCCTATCTTTACGTATTCCAGAATATCCCTTAATTGTGAAATCTAGTGATGGTTTAAGCCAGGTCTCCTGCACACAAATAATATCTGGTTTTGTTGTCAGTTTCTGGAGAAATCCTTTAAATTCCTGCCCATTTGCAATCAGACTCCTTGCGTTCCACTGGAGGATGGTTGTCATGGGTTAACCTGTTGGCCCCCCTCTACAGCTCCCTCTCCTTGACTCAGTTCTGTATGGACTTTTTCCCAGGATAGATCCTTGGTATTAAAGAATTTTGTTGCCGCTTTCACAATGATCTTTATCTTCTCAGTTCTAGTCTTGGCCTGCTCCGAGCAGTTGATGACATAGGCTAGAAAAAGAACAAGCTTATCTGTTGTGATATTAGTCTGGCAATTTGGTGGTTCTACTTCCTTGTTATTGACAGTGTGTTCTTCTTTCTCCTGTTGATTCACGACCCTTGCTGCTTCTGCGTATGTCAACTTCTTCTCTACTCTTGCTTGCTGGATTTCTACTGCCTGTTTTCTCATTACACAGCCTCCATAAGCTGCTGTGTGATTCCCTCCACAATTACAGCATTTAATTATGCTGTTACTTCCACATTCTCCATAACTGTGCTCACCACCACATCTTCCACACCTCTGCTTTCCTTTGCACACACTAGCTATATGCCCATATCTCTGGCATTTATAACACCTGAGAGGAGGGGGGATATAAGCCCTAACAGGAAAACTCAAGTATCCAATCAGCACTTTTTCTGGCAAGGTCTTGTCTCTAAATTCCAGCATTACAGATGGGCTATCCACCTTTTCCCCATTCCTGACTGCTTGTAGGCGTCTAATCCCCACAACTGTTCCTCCTTTAACCATTTTTTTTAGTTCTTCCAAGTTTTCCCCCACTGGGATTCCAGATATCACCCCCCTAACACCATCAAACCCTGTGACTTCTTTCCTTTCTGCAATCTCTTTCTTGCACACTCTCTGCAGCTGGAGTGCTTTGTTCTTTTGTTCTGCATTCTTACATTTCACTAGGAGATTTCCATCTCTTAACACTTTGGCCATTTCTATGTCTCCTATAGCACTTCTTAATCCATTGGTTAGAGCTAGTGGGCTCACAGCTGTAATTTCTTGTCCTGGTTTAAACCTCAAGATAATTTTAAATTCTTCCACTACTATTTTCCTCCTCACCTCGCGTCTTTCCTCGTCACCTGATAGCTGCCGCTTGCCATTCTGCTTTACGTCTCCTTCATTCTTGCTCTTTCCTACTTTACTCTTCCTACTCCTTACTGAATTCCATCCCATCTCCATATCTTCGTCATCAGTCAGACCCCCGCTACTACTACATGCCATTCTGAATCAGTCTCAATCAAAAATATGCCAGTACCGCTTTCTGTCGATTCGTTCTTCCACTCAGTCTGGTCCGTTCCGACGTCCGTGAGGTGAAGAAAACGCTGCACGCCAATCGTGGGGCTCCGTGAGCTCGTAATCACATATAGTAGGTAGTCGAATCAAGAGGAAGTCAAAATAAATCAAGTCATCAAGTGATCGTCAAGTCAATCGTCGAAAGAGTGTGGTTCTTTATTCTTCTGTCTGTGAACAGCACAAAAGTCCAGTCTCACATGACCCAAAATCGATGAATGATGATGTCAAGTCGAATGTATCAGTCAAGAGACAACCCCTCCTGCCTGCAGCTCTTTTATAGTCAGGGGTGGTGGTGTGACCAGAAGGCGGAGCCATCACCCTGTGCCTTACATTATATTATAAATAACTACACTACTCCCCCCGCCTTCACAGAAGTCCAAAACACACACACAATTCAGACCCACAACAATTTAGGACCCGAATCATGCACCAAGATGACAAACAACGTAACATAAGTGGCCTAACACATTTATACTAAAACAACTAAACTAGGGGGACGGGGGGACTGCTGTCCCACCCCACACGGTAAAGCGGATTATTCTGCCGTTTGTACTAAAACAAAAGTCCATCCACAAATTTAAATGACCGCCGTGTTCCTAAACTAAAATAAAATACACAAAATAATCCCCCAGAACTACATACATAAACAACAAATCATTCTGAACACAAGCATAACAATCAACTTATAATACACACATAATAAAACATTCCAAACACATGCACAATAATCAACCTATATACATATGGCTGGAGAAAACAAGTCTGTGGGCCCCCTGGACTGCCCTGTTATCAGTCCGCCCCTGGAGGCAGCCAGCCTCCCAGGCCGCAGCAGGTCGCCTCACCACTGGTGCACCTCCTCTTCATCTCCACCAGCTGCTGTGCTCGTCCAGTCCCACGTCCCTCAGCCCCCTCCTGGGCACGCTGCAGCTCGTTTGGGTACCCCCACAAGCTGTCTGGCAGCTGGAGATGAGCGTCCTCTTGTCTGGCCATGACACGTAACCATTCCTGATGCTCCTCCAACTGCCGACCGGCCCGTACCTGCCGTGGTCGCCCCTCCTCCCAAATCCAATCCGTGACTCCCAGAGGGGTCTTGCTCAGCTCGCAGGGTCTCTGCCTGGCACATTGCCTCGCCATGCCTACCGGTTTGGCCCCAACCTCTTTTGAATCCGCTGCAGCCATCGCCGTCATGGCTCCCTGTTCACTGGCCCACCTCAGCTGAGCCCTGGGAACAAATGGATCCAGCTCCTCGCCGTCGCAGGTGTCCCGCCGTGCCGCCCAGTACCCTCGTCCCGGGCGACCTGTGCTCCAGCACAGGGACCCTCCTATGATGGCCCTGAGCGATACTGGTCCTGCTCACTTTCTGGGGTGTCAAGCAGTTCTTCATCCCACACAGCATCGTCTTCCACTCTCAGAATCAGTCAGTCCCACAGTCCACAGCCCGACTACTCCTCTCCAGCACCGCATTTAATGGCAAAAGCCAAACTTAAAAAAAGTTGCAGCCCATTATGTTGTCACCCTGGGCCGTCACGGTGAACTCCAGGTCAGACACCTCCGCCGATTTGTATCAGGCCATCAGTCTCAGCGTTCCCACTGTGGCCAGCCGTGCTCCCCATAGCCACAAAGCGGTGCTGGGTCACCTCCAATCTTGTAGTGCAAGAAAAATTGTCCCACAGTAGCCCAATTCATCAGGGAACGCACCGCTCCCATGTCGATCAGCAATGGCACCTCCACACCATCCCAACTCCACCGCGCAGAACGTGTAACCACTGGTGCTCAGGGACAAAGTGTGGACAACCGTCGGGGCGGGAGGGTCCAATTTATACTGCTAACTTCCTCGTTCTAACGTGCGGCATACCCTGGCAAAATGACGCAGGCGACCACACTTGCCGCAGTGCCTCGCTCTTGCCGGACAGTCTCTGGCCTTGCAGCGATACTTGACGGACCCGCAACCCATACGCATAGGCTTCCTCGGGGCAGACCTCAAATCCACAGCGTTGGCATCTCCCGTGTCTTCTTCCACACTCCCATTGCTGTCTGGGTCCGCTACTTGTGTGGTAACGGGGAACTCCAGTTGTTGGCAGCGCTGTCAAAACCCGCACCTTCGGACAGTGACGCCTTGCAGGGCGTGAAAATTGCGCGCCATCAGCTCGGCCGTGTCTTCAAAGCTGTCCAAGCCACCAAGTGTGCTCAATATCTGCTGGCCTCCAGTTCCCAAACTGCGCACGAACAACGTGCTTACCCTCAGCCTGTCCATTCTCCCCGAGTTCAGTGCCACCATATAAGCCAGGAAGACAGCACACCGCCTTAGCCAGGGAACAGGTGGCCCGTCCGGGAGCTCCAGAAGCAGCCGAATCCTAGACCCACACGCTTCCATACCTTCTTAATCTTTTTTTATCCTTGTCTCCAAAAAAAGGGTAAACGTGTTATGTCTGGGTTGAGAGCCAAAGATGAGGTCACATGTCTCTGGATCCTGGATTTCCTGACTGAGAGACCTCAGTCTGTCGGGGTTGGAAAGAACATCTCCAACTCTGTCACGTTGGGCACCGGATCCCCTCAAGGCTGTGTACTCAGTCCACTGTTGTTTACACTTCTAACACATGACTGTGTATCCAGACACGAGGGAACCAGATTATTAAGTTTGCAGATGACACCACGGTGGTGGGACTTATTAAGAGGGATGAGGAATCAATGTACAGGGAAGAAGTGAGAGACCTGGAGGGCTGGTGCAGGGAGAACAATCTGGTGCTCAACGTGGACACAACGAAGGAGATGATTATCGACTTCCGGCGGTCACAGCCTGAGCACGTCCCCCTCAGCATTGGCGGCCGTTTAGTGGAGAGAGTGGAGAACATCAAGTTCCTCGGAGTGCAGATCTCACAGGACCTGACCTGGAGCAAGAATTCCTTGGGGATCAGGAAGCGGGCTCAGCAGAGATTGCACTTCTTGAGGAAACTCAAACAGGCCTCTCTCCCCATCTGCATCCTCAGGACCTTCTACAGAGGTGTGGTGGAGAGTGTTCTGACGTACTGCATTGCTACATGGTACTCCAGCTGCAGTATGTCAGACAAAAAAGCCCTGCAGAGGATAGTCAAGGGGGCTGAGAGGGTAATTGGAGTCTCCCTCCCCTCTGTCCAAGAACTTTTTCAGAACCGTTGTAGGAGCAGGGCACTGAACATTGTCAAGGACCGTTCTCACCCTCTGCATAAACACTTTGAACTTCTTCCATCTGGTAAACGATTCCGGAGAATCAGAGGCAGAACCACCAGACTGATCAACAGCTTCCTTCCACAAGCTGTCAGGATGCTGAACAGTTGACCCGGAATCTCTCATACACACTACTGCACCTACGGACATTTTGTATATTATTTGTATATTATAGTTAGTTAGTTTTTTTCCCAAGTATGTCTCAGGGATGTGTGAATGGATGGGGGGGGTGGGGGTGGGGGGGTGAAGCTATGTGTGAGTGTGTCTTAAATCATGCTGCTTCTATTTATATGGATGCCGAGAGAAACGCAATTTCATCTTGCCTGCACTACAGTTATATGTACAGCAAAATGACAATAAAGTTTGATTTGATTTTGATTTGAAGTGTCGAACCGAACATACGTTTATTAAAGGATGGCACAGGTGCAACCCACACAGCCACCAGGCAGAGGATGGCCAACGCGACCGCCCCTCCTGCTTGCAGCTCTTTTATAGTCATGGGTGGTGGTGTAACCAGAAGGCGAAGCCACCACCCCGTGCCTCACATTATATTATAAATAACTACACTACAAAATGTTGCTTTTTACTCCTCAGCCTCTAAAGCCTGAAGGTGTATTGTCATCTCCCCGCTGGGTGGATGGGTGTCAGCATCAACACCTATCTTGTGAACGTGATAACTCAAGAAAGAAATTACATACAGTTGTCAAATCGATACCATAGTTGTATCTGTGAAAAATATCGGAGGAGTTTGAATTTAGGTGACTTCTGATCTATAGATAGATGGATAGGGATAAGGGATAAGGACCTGTACTTATATAGTGCTTTTTCTATTCTCAAAGACCACTCAAAGCACTTCAATAGCACTAACCCTCTATTCTAAGGGCCTATAGGAAACAGATATTTAGGGACAATTTAGAACACCCAGTTAACCTAACATACATGTCTTTGGATTGTGGGAGGAAACCGGAGCCCCTGGAGTAAACCCATGCAGCACAGGGAGAACATGCAAACTCAGCACAGAAAGGTTCCTACCCCTGCCAGCCTGGGGATTCAAACCTGGAACCTTCTAGCTGTTAGGCAACAGTGCTAACCACTGCAGCATTTTATTGATCACAAACTGGGAAATTACAGTGTAACAGCAGCATGACAAAGTAGATGACTCAAACCAATAGAAATACACAGCATAATAAAAAAGGAGTTACCCAGGGAAGTACAACTCCTTAGATAACTTTATATACTACATAGGCTACTACTAGGTTAAATAGATGATGATTCTGATGACTCTATGGATAGTACTGACTGTACAAAGAAGGATTATAAGGCGTAGGGTGAAATGTGAGGTACCAATTAGACTGTAGGTGCAGTATGGCAGCATTGTTAAGACCAAAATTCAACATTATAGTGAGTTATTGAACAGTGAAATGGCATGTGGCAGAAATGATTTCCTGTACTTGACCGTTCAGCAGCTGAGCTGTAGCATTCTGCTGCAGAAAGTGCTCCACTGTCTGTCCAGTGTGTGGTGGAGGGGGTGATCAGGATTGTCTGTGATGGATAATAGTTTGTTCAGTGTCCTGCTCCCAACCACGGTCTCAAAGGTCTTCGGCCTGAGTCCAATTACAGAGCCAGCCTTCTTGATAATCTTGTTAAGTCTGTTGATGTCGCTAGCTCTGATACTGCTACCCCAACATCCATCCATCCATCTTCTACCGCTTTTCCGGAGGTCCGGGTCGCGGAGGCAGCAGTTCAAGCAGAGAAGCCCAGACTTCCCTCTCCCCAGCCACCTGCTTCAGCTCTTCAGAGGGGATACCAAGGCGTTCCCAGACCAGCTGGGAGACATAGTCTCTCCACCGAGTCCTGGGTCTGCCCTGGGGTCTCCAAACAGCAGCAAAGAAGATGGCGCTGGCAGCGACAATTTGACAGAAAAGCTCCAGCATCTCACTGCACACATTGAAGGATCTCGGCTTCCTCAGAAAGTAGAGTCTGCTCATCCCCTTCTTGTACACAGTATCGGTGTTAGATTTCCAGTCTGTTGCTGATCACGACACCCAGGCATTTGTAGTCCTCCACTGCACCCACATCCTCCTCCCTAATCTGCAATGGCTGTGAAGGCATCTTCTTCTTCCTGAAGTCAATCACCATATCTCTGGTCTTGTTGACGTTCAGCTTCAGGTGATTCTGCTCGGTCCACTCCACAAATCTGTCTACCAGTGCCCTGTACTCCCCCTCCTCTCCCACTCTCATACACCCAACAACAGCCGAGTCATCCGAGAATTTCTGCAGGTGGCATGACTCAGAGTTGTACTAAACGTCAGTGGTGTATAAGGTGAAGAGAAAAGGAGAAAGCACAGTCACCTGTGGAGCTCCCATATCACTAACCACCACAGCAGACAAGACCCTGCCCAGCCAGACAAACTGTGGCCTGCCTCTCAGGTAGTCAGTAATCCAGGAGATCATAGAGCTGTCAACCCCCACCACCCGAAGCTTGTCACCCAACAGCAGTGGCTGAATGGTGTTAAATGCACTGGAGAAATAAAAGAACATGAAGTGTTTCCTCCTCCATCCAGGTGCAAATGAACTCATTGCAGCAGGTAGATGACAGCGTCTTCAGCTCCTAAATGGGGCTGGTATGCAAACTGCAGAGGGTCCAGCCACATCTTCACCTGCGGCCTCAAGTGGGCTAAGACAAGTTTCTCCATGACCTTCATCATATGAGATGTGATGGCAACTGGTCGATAGTTGTTCAGGTCCGATGGAGACAACTTCTTGAGGACAGGAACCAGGCAGGACGTCTTCCACAGCACCGGTACTCTCTCCAGACTCAGGCTCAGGTTGTATAGGTACTTCAGTACCGGCTCTAGCTGATTGGCACAGGTCCTCAGGATCCAGGCGTCAGGATCATCAGGCTGTCAGGGCCCGCAGCCTTCCGCTGGTGAAGTCTCTCCAGCTGTTTCCTCACCTGGCCCGTAGTCACAGTGATGTGGAGGTTGGTGCTGATGTCTTCAGTGGAGAGGAGGAAGGGGGTGAGTAGGGAGAGAGGTGCTGCACAGGGGAGTGAGGAGGGATGGGTGTGTGTGTGGGGTTTGGCTGTGTTGTGGGGGTGACAGATGGTGAGTCAAACCTGTTAAAAAACAGGTTCAGCTCATCAGCTCTCTCAAGCTTCTCCGATGTCTGTCTGTCTCTCCCCAGTGATGTTTCATTCCAGCCCACACATCCCACATGTTTTTCTGTTGGAGTTTATCCTCTAACCTCCTTTTGTAGTTGTCTTTACACATCCTCAGCATCTCTCTCAGTTCACATTGCACTCTCCTCAGGTCCTTCCTGTCTCCAGACCTAAAAGCCCTCTTCTTTTTGTTAAAAAGTGCTTTCAGGTCACTGGTGATCCATGGTTTGTTGTTGGGGAAATAGCGCACGGTCTGGGCTGACATGGTTGTGTTTTCACAGAATTTGATGTATTCTGTGATGCAGTCAATCATGTTGTCTATGTCCTTGTCATATAGCCTACACAGTACTTCCCAGTCCGTTGTCTTGAAGCAGTCCTGTAGTGCATCAGCAGCCTCCTGTGTCCACCTTCTCACAGTCCACGTGTGAGCTGGCTGCCTTTGCACAAGAGGAACGTACCTGGGGGTTAACAGAACCAGGTTGTGATCAGCTCTGCCAAAGGGGGAGATCTGATCTCCACAGCTGTGGCGCTGTACGCATCTCTGGCATTGGCATACAAGAGATCCAGTGTTTTATTTTCTCTGGTGGGACAGTCTACAAACTATCAGTTGTTTAGGTCAGATTTCCCAACATTTTGTGAACATGATGACTAGAGAAAGAAATGATGTAGTCTTTTTCAAATCAATATCATTGTATCTAATAGGGCTGGGAATCATCACTAATTTCCAGAATTGATTTGATTTCAATTCTTGAGGTTCTCAATCGAGTCAATCCCTATTCAATTTGATCCAATCCCGATTTAATCAGGGAAATAACCATTTTAACAACTATTTTACTTGCCAGGAAAAAAAAAAAAATCTTAGAGACCTAATGCTGCAAATTGTACCAGGAATACTCTTTGTTAATACATAAATTATCACATAAAGAACTGACCCAAAATCAGTTACAATAACGCACTTTTTATTATTTAACTTATGATTTCACAAAGTGCGAACAAGTGCTTTCTTTAGTCCACGGGTGTGTAGTGTCAAGTTAACAACCCAGAGTAAGTGAACAAATTCAATGCATGAAGCATGTATACATAATCTCACTGTATTTCAGTTCCTCCAGGATTTCATCAGTTGTTTTTGTGATTGTTGTGGCCCAAAAAGTGTGAATTTGTGGGAGCTTTTTCAAAAAGTTGTGACATTTTTAGAGATTTTTTGCACTGAAAGTTGTGTGAGGAAGTACAAATTTTAAAGTAGCTGCTTTTTCCATGCCCTCCAGTGGGCTCACCACCTGCAGGAGGCACCATGGGGGTCCGGTGCTATGCAGATCAGGCGGCAGGTGAAGGCAGAGACCTTCCCCAGCTTTTGAAACTGGCTTTTGGGATGTGGAACGTCACCTTTCTGGTGGGGAAGGAGCTGGAGCTGGTGCACAAGGTTGAGAGATACCGGCTAGACATAGTTGGGCTCACCTCAACGCACAGCTCTGGTTCTAGGACCAGTTTCCTGGAGAGGGGCTGGATCTTGGCCTACTGTGAAGTTGCCCCGGATGAGAGGCAGCAGGCAGGGGTGGGTATTCTTGTATCCTCACCCGCCTTGCTGCCTTGACGTTGGAGTTCTCCCTGGTGGACGAAGGGGTAGTTTCCCTATGCCTTCGGGTTGAGATATGGGTTCTGACCATCATTTGTGCCTATGCACCAAATGATGGTTCGGAGTACCCACCCTTTTTTGAGTCTCTGACTGGGGTGCTGGAGAGTGCTCCTCTTAGAGACTCCATTGTCCTTCTGGAGGACTTCAGTGCACACGTGGGCAATGACAGTGAAACCTGGAGGGGCGTGATTGGGAGGAACAGCCTGCCCGATCTGAGCCCGAGTGGTGTTCAGTTATTGGACTTCTGTGCTAACCACAGTTTGTCCATAACGAACACCATGTTCAAGCATAAGGGTGTCCATATGTGCACCTGGCACCATGACACCCTAGGTCGCAGGTCGATGATTGATTTGGTTATCGTGTCATCAGACCTGCGACCACATGTCTTGGACACACGGGTAAATAGAGGTGCAGAGCTGTCAACTGATCACCACCTGGTGGTGAGTTGGACCCGATGGCGGGGGCGGACGCCACTCAGACCCAGTAGACCTAAACGTATAGTGAGGGTGTGCTGGGAATGTCTGGCTGAGACCCCTGTCCGGAAAATCTTCAACTCCCACCTCCGGAAGAACTTCGACCACATTCCGAGGGAGTCTGGGGACATGGAGTCTGAATGGGCCATGCTCTCCACCTCCATTGTTGAAACAGCTGCCCATAGCTGCGGCTGCAAGGTTGTTGGTGCATCTCATGGTGGCAGCCCCTGAACCAAGTGGTGGACACCAGTGGTGAGGGGAGGCCATCAAGCTGAAGGAGTCCTATCAAGCTTGGCTGGCTTGTGGGACTCCTGAAGCAGCTGAGGTTTACCGGCAGGCCAAGTGGAGTGCAGCTCCGGTGGTTGCTGAAGCAAAAGCTCGGGTGTGGGAGGAGTTTGGTGAGACCATAGAGCAAGACTTTCGGTCGGCGTCGAAGAGAGTCTGGCAAACTGTCTGGCGAGTCAGAAGAGGAAGCAGCTCCCTGTCCACACTGTGTATGGTGTGGATGGGGAGCTGCTGACATTGACTGGGGACATCATCAGGCGGTGGAAGGAATACTTCGAGGCTCTCCTCAGTCCCACTGACACGGCTTCCACAGAGGAAGCAAGGCTTGAAGATGAGGGGGACAACTCACCCATCACAGGGACTGAGGTCGCCAAGGTGGTTAAAAAAACTCTTTGGTGGCCAGGCCCTGGGGGTCGACAAGATTTGCCCTGAGTATCTCAAGACCCTGGATGTTGTAGGACCATCATGGTTGACACGCCTCTGCAGTGTTGCTTGGAGGTTGGGGACAGTGCCTTTGGCATGGCAAATGGGTGGTGGTTCCTCTTTTTAAAAAGAGAGACAAGAGGGTGTGTTCCAGCTTTAGGGGGATCACACTTCTCAACTTCCCTGGCAAGGTCTATGTCTATGTCTATGTCAGACCTCGGATCCAGGAGGAGCAATGTGATTTTTGTCATGACCGTGGCACATCAGACCAACTCTTTACTCTCTCGAGAATCCTCAAGGGTTCGTGGGAGTTTGCCCAACCAGCCCACATGTGTTTTGTGGACTTGGAGAAAACATTCAACCGCATCCCTCGTGGTCTCTTGTGGGGGGTGCTGCAGAAGTATAGGGTATCAGGCTCGTTGTTACAAGCTATCCGGTCTCTATGTGACCATTGCAAGAGTTTGGTTCATATTGCCAACACCCAGTCAAGACAGAGTTGGACTCCGCCAGGGCTGCCGTTTGTTGCCGATCCTGTTCATCATTTTTATGGGCAGGATATCTCGGCGCAGCCAAGGATCGGAGGGTGTCATGCTCGGTGACCACAGGATCTCATCTCTGCTGTTTGCAGATGATGTTGTCCTGTTGGCTTCATCGACCAATGTCCTACAGGCCTTGCTGGGATGGTTTGCTACTGAGTGTGAAGTGGCTGGGATGAGAAGCAGCACCTCCAAGTTTGAGTCCATGGTCCTCTACTGGAAAAGGGTGGATTGTCCTCTTCGTGTTTGGGCACTAGCTCCTGCCCCAAGTGGAGGAGTTTAAGTATCTTGGGGTCTCATTCACGAGTGAGAAGAGAATGGAGCGAGAGATTGACAGACAGGTCAGAGCAGCCTCTGCAGTGATCCCAACGTTGTGCTGGTCTGTTGTGGTGAAGAGGGAGCTAAGCTGTGAAGCAAAGCTGTCGATTTATCAGTCAATCCACGTTCCTGCCCTCACCTATGGTCATGAGCTTTGGGTAATGACTGAAAGAATGAGATTGCAGATACAAGCGGCTGAAATGAGCTTTTTTCGTAGGGTTGCTGGACTCACCCTCAGAGATAGGGTGAGGAGTTCAGTCATCCAGGAGAGGCTCAGAGTAGAACCACTGTTGCTCCACATTGAGAGGAGCCAGTTGAGGTGGCTTGGGCATCTGATGGGGATGCCTCCTGAACGCCTCCCACTTGAGGCGTTTTAGGCACGTTCCACTGAGAGGAGACCCCAGGGCAGACCAAGGACACGCTGGAGAGACTACGTCTCCCAGCTGGCCTGAGAACGTCTTGGTATCCTCTCTGAAGAGCTGGAGCAAGTGGCTGGAGAGAGGGAAGTCTGGGCTTCTTTGCTTGAGCTGCTGCCTCCGCGACCCTGACCTCTGAAAAAGCGGTAGAAAATGGATGAATGGATGGATGGATGGATGCTTTTTCCATAGTTTACACTCAGTGATGGTATTCTATCTAACACCATAAGAAAAGCACAGGATTGCCAAAAAATTACTGTTAAATAGTGATTTATTTAGAATTAAATGCTCAGTAAAGTTGTCAAAAAATGACCAACACTGTATTCTTTCTGAGAAGCTAAATAAATAAAAAGAAATAAAAGAATTAGCCAGTACAGCCATTATAAATTGCATTGCATGTTAGAGTATGGAGCAAATTATGGCAGCACCTTCTTGAAACTTGAATTTGAAAACTAAGACCCCTGAAAAATTTAAGGTCTTCTTCTGTGCTGAAATCCACAACCAAGCAGGGATGGCTCCTCCACTGACAACCTCTTCCCTTCAGAACCTCTCAGTGCAGGATGGGTCTTGGAGTGGAAACCCAGTCTTCATAGATCTTAAGGGAATATGAAAAGGAAAATGTATTTCAAAGTAAAATTAATCATATTTTTTAAATCCCCACACCACAGTAGGGTTTAATAATTTATTTTATTTTATTTTTTGTTGTTTACATTTTAACTACAAATTAACTTTCAATTTTTGAAAAGGGTTTCAACTCATTTCCTGGGGAAGATTTGTTCATTTCAGTTTAGTTTTACTGAGTAAAAATAGCTTGTTGTACTGCAGCCTTTATTAATTCTGCCATTTTCATTTTATTGTGGTTCCAAGGTTGTCATAGCCAGGAGCGGCACTGGGGTTAAGCTCCTAGTGCTCATAAAATGCTCCTTACGGCGTGCGTCTCGAAAAGCCTCTGACAACTAAGTCCAACTCCTAGCCTGCCCATGTGGTTTAGTCTCTAAGCCCGGCGGAACTGCTTTTACTAATAGGAGAAAGGGCGAGGGCGGATCTCTGGCACCTTAAAACCAGATGCTTCGGGTAGATGGTGGCCCGTTAACCTGGGAAGGTAGCCCATCTAGGGGAAGGTAAACCCTGATTTCAAACCTCCGCTGCCTTGCGGCACACCCGGTCACGGGAAAGGCTTCGGGAGTCAACCCTGAGGAAAAATCCGGAGTCGGAGCCCCTAAGGCAGTTCTCTGTTGTGCTCAACATCGTTCTGGCAACTCCTGCGACGGCGCTGGTGCCAAACTATAGCAGCCCTGCTGTTCCTTTGGATTCATCAGTGACGTGGAGAGGGGGGACATGCTGCATGGGTAACATCTTGTCCTCCATATCTTCCTGCCCAGGCTTGAATCCTACCAACGCCCAATGCTGGAAGGTAGAACACCGGTGCACATCAGCCTGTTCAGCCACAGGCGGTGCTGTTCCAGCGGGGTAGACGTTTGGGATTCTCTTCCATGGTCATCATAGACTGACGGAGGCTGACGACGACATTTTATTGTCCATTCATCCATCCATCCATCCATCTTCTACTGCTTCTCCGGAGGTCCGGGTCACGGAGGCAGCAGTTCAAGCAGAAAAGCCCAGACTTCCCTCTCCCCAGCCACCTGCTCCAGCTCTTCAGAGAGGATACCAAGGCGTTCCCAGACCAGCTGGGAGACATAGTCTCTCCAGAGAGTCCTGGGTCTGCCTTAGGGTCTCTCCCAGAGGGAAGTGCCCGAAACACCTCAAGTGGGAGGCGTCCAGGAGGCATCCTGATCAGATGCCCATACCACCACAACTGGCTCCTTTCAATGTGGAGGAGCAGCGGTTCTACTCTGAGCCTCTCCTGGATGACTGAGCTCCTTACCTTATTTCTGAGGGTGAGTCCAGCAATCCTACGAAAAAAGCTCATTTCAACCGCTTGTATCCGCAATCTCGTTCTTTCGGTCATTACCCAAAGCTCATGACCATAGGTGAGGGTAGGAACGTAGATTGACTGGTAAATCGACAGCTTTGCCTTAGAGCTCAGCTCCCCCTTCACCACAACAGACCGGTACAACGTCCGCATCACTGCAGATGCTGCTCCGATCTGTCTGTCAACCTCTCGTTCCATTCTCCCCTCACTCGTGAATGAGACTCCGAGATACTTAAACTCCTCCACTTGGGGCAGGAGCTTGTCCCCAGTCCGGAGAGGGCAATCCATCTTTTTCCAGTAGAGGACCATGGACTCGGACTTGGGGGTACTGATTCTCATCCCAGCCACTTCACACTCAGCGGCAAACTGTTATTATGATTTTTATTATCATCCTCAAATCTCTCACTTAAGTGCTAGAAGTCCATAATCTCATAAAATACAATACCAGAGTGGTGGCCTAGTTGGTAGAGCATCCACCCCACAACTGGGAGGCCATGGGTTCAATCCTGGCCAGGTCATGCCAAAGACCATATAAAAATGGTACTTGCCACCTTCTAGCTTGGTGCTCAGCATAATAGAATGGGGAAAGGAAAGTTAACGCACAGAGGTACCAGAGGACTGACCCCCCCCCCCCCCCATTGTAGCTTTCACTACTCACAGTAGCTAGCGGAGGTGCCACCCAGCCAGACGGCGGCGAGCGGCGGCGGTGATCGGTGAAGTTCGGCTGCGCCGGCGGTGTGCGGCATAACCGGCCAGGCAGACGGCAGCAGGCGGTGGCGAATGACGGGGGTGATCTGCGGAGCTGTGCAGCGCTACTTGGCGGAGGAGCTGTTGCGGCGAGTTCAGCAGCGGCCGGGCTAGTTGAGGCCTAGCCGGATTCTCTGTTTACTTCTATCTACAGGTCAGTAAGATGCCACCAAAGAAAGAGGAAATGGAAGAAATCAAAAAATCTCTGAGCTTCATGTCAGAAGAATTGGCCAAATTGACTAGCCAACAGGACAAAATAATAGGCCTAATAGAACAGGTACAAGCCCTAAATTTAATAATTCAAGAAAAAGACAAAAAAATTATGGACCTGGAGCAACACGGGCGTCTTTTGGAGCAACGCGTTGAGGATCTTGAACAAGGTTCTCGTATTGACCTAGTTATAAGTGGACTAGACATCAGATATCAGTCATACGCCCATGCCACAGTAGGACTGAGTGGTGAAGATGCACCCATGAGGGAATCATTGTCCTTAGAAAATCAAGTGCTTCAGTTCCTTAATGATAAAGACATTAAGGTAGAAGCCAATGCAATCTCAGCCTGCTATGCTCTACTGAAGAAAGATAACAAAACAAAGAAATCAATTGTGATGCGCTTTGTGAACAGAAGGGTAAAGAATAACATACTGAGGCAGGCCAAAAAGCTAAAGGAAACTCAAGTTTACATAAATGAACACCTGACAAAAAAAAACGCTGAATTAGCACGACAGGCATGGATGCTAAAAAAACAAAATAAGATACAAGCAACCTGGACAAGAAATTGTAGAATTTGGATTAAACTAAATGGATCACCTGAGCAAGCGAAGAGTATAATGATCAGAGATGCTACTGACTTAGATAAATACAGATGAACGCTGATTAGAAAATTATGAGCCAATGATAATCCATATTCATACACACGATAAGAATAGTTCTTTTGATACACCATGCCAAAGTACTCTAATAAAAATAACCAAAATAAACAAAAACTTATGACCGACTCAAGTAGACATCAATTATCCCCAGTTGGAGGAAGTCATTTGACACAGAATGAGGAAACTCAAACTCTGAAAACATACCATTATGCTGAACATAAACCACAAGAGATGGAGAATGATATTGATCCTGATAACCACTTTTTCAATAATATTCATAACCACTGTGAATATTACACTGAAAAACAATTCAAAAGTCAAATGCAATTAGATGGTAAACTGTCAATAATACACTTCAATAGCAGAAGTCTTAACAAAAACTTTCCACAGATTCAGGACTATTTAAAACAGCTAGACAGAAAATTCACAGCTATTGCAGTCTCTGAAACTTGGCTTAACGAAGAGCAGGCTCCCCTGATGGCAATAGAGGGATATCAGATGTTTTATATTAACAGAACTCAAAAAAAGGGTGGTGGTGTTGCACTGTATATTGATGACCTGTACAGGTGTAAGCTTGTAAATGAAATGTCCTCAGCACTACCAGGGATTTTGGAATGTGTTACTGTTGAGATTGACCTAGACAAAACAAAAAATCTAATCATAAGCTGCATATATAGAACGCCGGGAACTTGCATTGAGACATTCAGAGATAAATTAGTCGAGCTGTACAATAATATTACTAGTAAGAAAATGGTAGCAATTTAAGATAAGATAAGCCTTTATTAGTCCCACAATGGGGAAATTCCAGGATTGCAACAGTACAGGGATAGCAACACTCAGAGCAATAATTTAGAAGATAAGAAAATAAGAGCAGTGAATATACATACTGTTTGTACACATAAATATATAAATATATATACACACAGTGCGGAGCATTGTAGCTAGATGGAATAAACAGCATAACCGGCTATTTAGTTACCCTACATAAGATAAGATAAGATAAGATAAGATAAGCCTTTATTAGTCCCACAACGGGGAAATTCCAGGATTGCAACTTGTGGAGATTTCAATATTGACTTACTGAATCCTCATCAACAAAATGTAGTAACAGAGTTCATGAACTCTATGTACAGCATGAGTCTATATCCCACAATAACACATCCCAGTAGAATCACAGTTCACTCTGCTACACTTATTGACAACCTGTTTGTCAATGTTTTCGATAAGAAAATAGAAAGTGGATTATTGATAAATGATATAAGTGACCACTTGCCAACCTTTGCACTTATCCATGGCCACACGGGGCCCAACGCAGAAAAAACTTCAAAATCGTTCAGACACAAATCACCAAATGCAATCAGTTCTTTTAAAGAGGACTTGCTGAAGCAAGACTGGACAGAAGTCTATGTATCAGATGTAAATGAAGCCTATGACACATTTATAAACATTGTAACCACTCTTTATGAAAAAAACTGCCCATTAGTAATAAAAAAGCTTAAACACAAATTTGCTAATAAGCCATGGTTAACCAAAGGACTACAAAAGGCGTGTAAAAAGAAAAATTTATTATATAAAGCTTTCCTAAAGAAAAGAACAAAAGAAGCAGAGCAGCGGTATAAAACATACAAAAATAAGTTAACATATATAATAAGATGTAGTAAAAGAGACTATTACAGTAAAGAACTGGAGAAAACAGAGACAATATTAAAAATACATGGACAATACTCAACAGTATCCTTGGAAATAAAAGCAGAAATACAGTACAAGCTACCCAACTAATATTCCAAAAAATAATAAAACGACTCAGAGTGTGAATATTGCTTCACCTGCAGACGAATTTAATAATTTTTTTGTTAACATTGGACCTAAACTGGCCCGAGAAATACCCACTACGGTGCCAACAGGTGATACAATATGCAATAACACTCCTGTAAAAGACTCCATCTTCATAAAGAACACAGACGAAAGAGAGGTCATTGAAATTGTTAAAGGCGACGGACATTGACATTTTTTTATTGAACCAATCAACTGATTGTATGAAAATATTCCATTCTTCCCATTCCCCTGATTTAATATGTGTCACCATCCTCCATAAATGAAATTATTTGGTCATAGCCCATCTCTCACTCAGTGATGCTGCAGTACCGCCATCTCCCGATAGGTGCGTGCAGCCTTCATGTCAATTCGGTATGAAAAAAAATTGCAGAACGAGAGCAAAGTGATTCGGACAGCGATTATTTTCTAGAGTTTGACGACCTCAATATAAATGATTACAAATGATTACATTGACAATGAAGACGTTTTGGGTGGTGTGTGGCCTGTCAGCCTTATTTGTTCGAGGCAGAGGGAGAGTAGGAAGACGCAACACGGACGGGAAAAGAACACGTTTACGATCGGCTGTAAGATATTTCTAGGTAAAAGATGCTTACAAATATTTTTCTTTGGCGACATGCATGGTCACACACTTAATTTTAAAAATAAAACTACCCATTGGTCACTCGCTGCCTGATGACATGTTGTTAATCATCATCTTCTCAGCCGCTGATTAGCACCTGCTGGTCTGTGCGCAGCTGGAGCTGATGAGACAGATGACGGCCCAGCGGCCGTCATCGTCCACACGAGTGAGTTTATAAACAATATTTATTCATTTGATTTAATTTCCCAGATGAATTATGAAGAAACCATTCAATACATTCAATAATCAATGCAAACGGAATAATCAATGCCAACCCCATATTTTTCAGGCGATACAGATTCATAGTGTTGGGGATTTTTTTGGAGAAGAAGTGAGGGTTATGTTGCCTGCCTGTGCGGTGAGCCTCATCAGAGAAACATTCCCATCTCATCACTACAAGGGATTTTGCCTACCAAGATTAGATTTGTGAACAATGTTATTTAAATAAAGTTTTGTAAAATCATATATTGAGTTTCTTAATGTTCATGTCAATGTTATAGTTCTCATAGCTCAGCATTCATCAAAGTCGCATGTCATATACATTTCAATAATTTTTCTACCATTTTATGGTATAAATTTGGATTTACATAAAAGTCCTGTTCATCAGCTTCCTCTGCTTGGTCAGAAACATCAACATTGAGTGACAGTTGATAAAATCTGCAAAAAAAGTAGATCATAATTTTATCCAAGAGGTCTCAAATTGGATTACATACATAGAAATATAAATTGATCAAACAGGCACAACCACCTCCCTATACAGCACTGAATATTTCATATTTGATGAGTATGAACACCCTAATATGCCAATATTTGATAAGTTGGTAAGGCAATGCAAACCATGGCTTGGAATTCATTTAAGATGTTTAGTAAACATTTGCAGTGAATATTAAAAATAAAAAACTTACCCTGTTTACTTCGCGTGTTCTGACAGTTGATCGCCACTAGCACTGACCCCGTTCTCAGAGTCACACTTGTAAATCGAGGCATATATAGTTGGAATAGCCGTTTTCTTTATCAGAAATCTTTTGGCAAATTTCATTTCAAATTGACATAATGTCTGGCCCAGGAAACACACACGCAGGCTCAGGATAGATTTAACAGCTTTATTCAACAAGCAGGTGTGTGTGAATGGATTTATGGGGATGTGCTGACGAGGGGCAGGTGTGCGCGCAGCTGAATCCGCTGAGGAGCGGCGAGTCGTGACACAAATTGCATCTTATTCTCGAAATCGCTGTCAACGAAATCTCTACTGCACATTTTTGGTGTTTTACCGACATAAGTCCATTTTTTTTTGCGTTTTCTGAACGAATTTCACCCATGCCGTTCTGATTTTCACAGGGACGGGACATTCAAAAACACTCACAGCATGCTCCTCTGGTATAACGTCGCACCCGTACACAACACAACGACAAACCATAATTAATTCGATTCCTGAAATCCTAATGTTAATAAATAATCTATTTGTAATCCAAAAGTATTCCGAGAAATATCCGTAATCGCCGATTTTAAAATGTAAACATCAAATAAAAAAAAAGCAATGTCCGCCGACTGTGTGCCACACCGAAATGACGTCACACAGTCAGTGGCCATTTTAGCCGCTGATCTTGGCTGGGTCAGACAGCTCTCCACAACAGCGTACTTCAAGAGCGCATTGTCACCTTATGCGACATACGTTGACACCAAAACATGTGGGGTTCCAATTAGCTCGTCTCAGACAACAATTTGAGATATGATTTAGCGATTTTGAGTTTTCGTCTGTCCGTCACCTTTAAATCGTTCAAAAGTAAAACATCTACTGACTGTGATGGTATTGACAGGCTACTAGTCAAAACTGTTATCGAATGCATAGTAAAACCACTGACGTATATCTGCAACCTGTCTCTCCAATCAGGTATATTTCCCAATGCAATGAAAATAGCTGAAGTAATTCCGATATACAAGACGGGCGACAGAGGGGAACTCTCAAACTATAGACCAATTTCACTATTACCGCAATTTTCCAAGATACTTGAAAAAATATTCTATGAGAGAATTGACAACTTCATACTGAAGAATGATTTATTATGTGAGCAGCAATATGGGTTCAGACACAAGAGGACAACTGCATATGCCCTAATGGAATTTACAGAAAAAATATCAACAGCCATTGAAAATAAAGAGTATTCAGTTGGAGTATTCCTAGATCTTAAAAAAGCATTTGATACAGTAGATCATAATTTATTATTAAAGAAACTACAAAATTGTGGTATTAGAGGGGTAGCACTGTCCTGGTTAAGTAGTTACTTAAAGAATAGATATCAGTATGTATGTGTTAGCAACAAAAACTCAGAGTTGCTGAAGGTCACCTGTGGAGTCCCACAGGGTTCAGTTTTGGGACCATTATTATTCAATATGTATATAAACGATATATGTAAAGTTTCAGAAAAAATGGACTTAATATTGTTTGCCGATGACACTAATCTGCTATGCAGTGGAAACAATTTGGAGCAACTTCTGGATACACTCAGGAAGGAATTAGGAAAGCTTAAACTGTGGTTTGATTCAAACAAATTAACGCTCAATTTAAGTAAGACAAAATTTATAGTCTTTAACAACCATCACAACAATCCAGTACCCAAACTCAGTGTAAATGGTGTAGAGATTGAAAGGGTATCTGAAACTAAATTCCTTGGAGTAATAATTGATAACAAACTGTGTTGGAAGCCACATATTAATTATATTAAAGGTAAAGTTTCCAAATCAATTGCAATATTACACAGAGTGAAATATTTGCTGAATCAAACCACACTATACACCTTGTGTCATTCATTAATACTCCCATACATGACATATTGTAATGAAGTATGGGGAAATACATACAAAACAAACATATATCCACTCTTTATGCTTCAAAAGAGAGCTATTAGAATAATAAACAAAGCAGCTTACAGGGAACCAACAAACCCACTTTTTCTTAAACAAAAAACTCTCAAGTTGAAAGATCTGGTTGACTTTAAAACCGCAATAATAATGTTCAAAGTGAAGAATTTATCACTGCCCGCAAATATCCAAAAGTTGTTCCAAACAAGGGAGAAACGATATCACTTCAGAGGAACATGTATATTTCAAAAGCCTACAGTGAGAACAACCACCAAGCAACACTGTATTTCAGTGCAAGGAGTCAGATTATGGAACGATTATGGACCTGAATTAAAATCATGTACAACGCTTGGACAATTTAAACAAAAACTAAAGGAAGAAATACTCCAAACATATTTACAAGTCGACATGTAAACTCACATAAGGATTGACATATCCAGCCTGTGTTGTGTTGTAGCTTAGTTTTTTTTTTCTTTGTTTTTTTTTTTTTCTCTCTGTGACATTCTGTCTTAGATTTGTTTTGAATAGCAACCGCTTAACTTAGCTTAGCTTAGTTTTCTTTTTTTTCTCTCAGTCACACTTTGTCTTAGCTTTGTTTTAAATTGTAATCACTCTTGTCTTGTTTACTCTTTTTTCTCTTTTGAATTCTTGGATGGAATATGGGTGGGCAATATAAGCTGCGGCTTCAGCCATCACCCATTTCGGATAACTCACGTGGAATTGTTTAGTAGAAGGAGTCTTTGTCTAATTTGACCTTGTTGTTATATTATACAGTTTCTTGTAACCTGTACTGTATTATCCGAAATAAATTCATTCATTCATTCATTCATAGCTGTGTGGTCTAGGATCAGTGAAACAGAGATAGGCGCTGCCCCATACACCACATGGTGTCCTACATGCTGTGGAAGGTGGCATTAACTCATAAAATATACCTTTATTCTGCATTTATTCACGCCGCTTAACCAACAGTTAACTGCTGTATCCATAGTTTGTAAAAGAAAACACCATCATGCTGGATTAATTATTAATTTATGACACAAATGTTAAAGCATACAAATGATATTTTACTTACAGTCTCAGCAGCTCCAAGTCTCCCTCTCTGTTCACGAGTTTCAGCCAGTCTCTGTACGTTTTCCGTTTGAAGTGTTTATCAGTCATCGACTTTATGTTCCAACACAGTACTGCACATAGTACAAAACCGTTTATCCCTGCTTTATGAAAAATATTCGGAAACTGTCTTTATGGTGACTTTTGTTGATAAATTAAGAGACACGCACGTCAAGAACTCCGCTCATGTAAACACGGAAGTAAAGACATGCGCATACGCTGCAGGAAATTCTTGCAGGATGAGAATCATTTTAACACCACAGAAGAAGAAACAGCATACCCATTAGCTTGTTAGCTATTATCTCCGTTAGCCCTCCTGGTGTTTCTGGTTCTTCGCCACTGTTCCTGGCTCACTGATCCGGTTTTTACCCGATCAGACTCAGCAGACGTTCAGGTGTAAAAGCATTATGTTAAAAGATTGATTCACACATTTTGTGGATCAATATCGGCTCAGTCAAACTTGGATTGATCCAGATTCTTGAATCGATCTTGTGAACCCACCCCTAGTATCTAAGACGAATCTAAGATGGCTTAGACCCTGACATCTGACTGTGGGTCTGAGTTCAAAGGTCAACGGTAACATTCTTGTTGCACTATTACTATAGTGCAACTATAGTGCAAGACCCAAAATCCCGACTAGCTCCACGCTGGATCCCTGGTCTGTAGTCGGAACCAATCCAACGCCATTCCTCTCCCACCTGTCCACTTCCAATAGAGAACCGCTTTGACATACTCTGCCTACATGACTTCCCTCCTCTGAATGCGTCGCTTTCTCGACAACAACCATCCATGCCTGTCAACCATCGGGTCAGAACTTTGCGAGCTGAGGCAAACTTCACTCCAGCGTCGGCTGACAGTAGGCGAAATCAAGGTATTATTTGCAAGCCCCAGATGCCTCCCCTGCGGCGGGGCTCACTGGAGGAGTTAGCGCAGTCTGAGCCAGATGCTTTGATAGAGAAACATTGCAAGCACAGCAGGACAGTTGATGGTTCCATCAGAGATAAAATTCAGAATCTTTTATCTTCTTTTAGCCAAGATTTATTTCCTGATGCACATGCATGTTCAAGCTGACATTTATATTTAGACAGATTCCTCCCAATTAGTCCCTCTGACTTAAGCTCACTTTTTTCATCCTCTAAATCAACTACTTGTCTTTTAAGCCTCTTTTCCACAAGTATCACCTTAGCTTTACTTACTTTTACTTTACTCAGTTTCTCGCTCTTTCCACAGTACCCTACACGCTTTAACCGATACGATTTTCGTGCCAGTTTAGAGGCAGGGGACAAGCGAGAAAAAGCGAGGTGTGATTTTTCGTCAATCGACTGCTAGCCGCTGATTGGTCAGCACGTAACGTCACAGAGAGAGCGTCCGTTTTCAGTTTTCTGTTGAAGCTGCACGACCGCCATTTGTAATCGGTCACGGAGTGAATATGATATTAATAGAGACAGCGTTGTAGGTTAGGTTTTGCGTAATCTACACCGTGGTCCAACGAAGAGTTGCGGGGTTTTCTCTGCTTGCTGGCAGATACACAGTCAGAAGAGTGATCCGGACCCTACAGATGACTGCGCAGAATAGAACCGTACTACTGACAAGCTGAATACGAAGTTGAGAGAACCATCCATGGTGAGTGATTTGTAATATTGTGCATCTGTTTGCTTATTTATCCTGTTGGTGGTAAGCTCACTTTTGAGCCATACAGCCGCGTTCTGTGCTGGCTAACTCGTTGTAGCTAACGAATTTTGGCTTGTAGCTAGATAATACCAACTGTTGATTCGCGCTTGTTTTCTCCTAAATATTCGCTTGTGAGAACAAAAGATGAAATATATCAATCCTGGTTATAGTCCTGGTTTTTGTTTTGTATTGCACTTGGTGCTGCGCATTAAATTGTGTGCAATTTAATGCCGTTTTTTGCTGGCTAACTCGTTTTAGCTAACGAGTTTTGGCTAGTAGCTAGATAATACCCACTGTTGATTCACGCTTGTTTTCTCCTAAACATTTGCTTGTGATAGCAATACGATGAAATATATCAATCCTGGTTATAGTCCTGGTTTTTGTTTTGCATTAAATTGTGTGCAATTTAATGCTAGAATGTGTTTCCACATGCCAGGGGTTAGCTTCCCTGTTTATATTGGATACTGGTGAGATCACAGGAGCCGAAATCTCAACAATATAAAAGGGCTTTTTCAAACCAGTGATTTATAAAGTCATTCATATAATTTTCTAAAGCGTCAGAAAGAGAAATCCATATATTATATCATTCATTACACAGACCATGATATATTTCAAGCATTTATTTATTTTAATTTGGGTGATTATGGCTTATAGCCCCTGAAAACCCCAAATTCCATTTGGCAAAAAATTAGAATATTACATAAACTTTAAAAAATAGTTTTTAAATAGAAATGTGGGCCGATGAGGTGTTGGTTAATATGGGCTGTAGCCATAATCATCAATATTAAAATAAACACTTTCAATATATCACTGTCCCTGTAATGAATCTATGTATGGGTTTCACTTTCTGAAATGAGTGACAAAAATATTGAACTTTTTCATGATATTCTAATTTTTGAGATGTGCCTGTATAAGTGTTGAACTTGCTTGAAAAAACTAAACACCATCCATTTCTGTCGTTCGTCTAGGCAGGAGGGAATCAGCCGCTCAACAACGGACGTCGCCACTGTGGAAAGTACTGAAATCCTTTGCTTTTATAGGTAAGTGTCAAAACCAAATTAGCACAATTTCCACTTAATGTAAAAGGGACTGAACTGAGATTTATTTGATTGTGTGAGTATTAATTACAGAATAACTGAAAAAGACTGGCGCATCAACTGTAAAATAAACCACTTGTTAATGTATTTGTCAGATCACTTGTGTGATCCTTTGTGAGTTATGTTCATAACTGTATCTTTTGGGGAATGGCAGTTGTTCAGTCATCAATATAGTTTAGTTTATATGTGTAGTTTATACTCTATCATCAATAAAGTCATGCAGTAACAGGACACATTACAAATATTTGAGACCCATTGTAGTGCTTCCTTTTATATTTTAGCAATGCAAGTACAAAACACCACCCACACTTGAAGCCAGTGCAAGAAGAGACACTTTTACATTCCAGACAAACTTTTATAGATAAAAACTCCATATTTTGACTGAGCGACTCCATAATCTGTGATGCACACCTTCAGTTAAAGTACTAGATTTTAAGAAGACTATTTAATATTATTTATTCTAATAAAGAAGCACCGGATACAGCTCTCTTATCACTGGATGCCGAAAAAGCCTTTGATAGAGTTGAATGGCCCTTTCTTTTTGAAGTCTTACAAAGGTTTGGACTTGGAAATAATTTCATAAAATGGGTTCAGATAATATATAATAATGCTACTGCAGAAATTCTAACAAACAACAATATTTCAAAATCAATAAAAATCAATAGAGGATGTCGACAAGGCTGTCCACTTTCACCTTTACTGTTTACTATGGCAATTGAACCTTTAGCGATGGCGATACGTCTACAGTCACAAATATATGGAATTAAAGTTGGACCAACAGAACATAAAATCTCCCTGTATGCCGATGACATAATTTTGTTTATGTCGAATCTTAAAAAATCAATTCCGACCTTGTTGAATTTAATAAAGAATTTCGGGGAAATATCAGGATATAAAATAAATAAAACTAAATCTTCAATATTAATGCTAAATGAGACCCAGAGAAATTACCCAGCCCCTGAGGTAAATCAATTCAATGTTGTAAATCAGTTCAGATATTTAGGAATCCAAATTGTGCCTAAGCTAGAATCAGTCGCCAGTGTCAATTATGAAGCCTTAATGACAGATATTGATGAGTTACTTCAGAGATGGATGTCACTACCAATGTCGATGATCGGGAGAATTAATATACTTAAAAGTAATATCTTACCTAAAATACTTTATTTATTTCAATACATTCCCTTACCACCACCTTTAGATTTATTCTCAAGAATTAAAAAAAAGTTAGTGGAATTTATATGGAACAACAGGAGGGCTAGATTACGTCTGTCTTTATTATATTTACCATTTGATCGTGGAGGTCTGAAATGTCCAAATTTTATGTTGTATTATTGGTCGGCACAACTGAGGTCTATGACATATTATTTTTCATCAAATGATCTCCCTCACTGGACTGAAATGGAATCATACAATTTACCTTTACCTCTTCCCATATTCATATACTCAGATTCGGCAAAAAAATTACAAAAACAAGTTAAAAATCCATTTGTAAAGCATATGATCAAAATATGGTGTGAAGCTAAAAACTATTTAAAAGAGCCACAGTTATTGTCACAATTTAGTCCAATATGGGGTAATCAATATTTTAAACCAGGGAGAGCGGACGCTGTATTTAAAGTATGGAATTTAAAAGGGATACAAAAGATTCAGAATTTATATTTGCCATGTGCAGAAAACATAATGTCTTTTGAAAAGTTGAGGATCAAATTTAATCTCAATAGAACACATTTTTTTAAATATCTTCAACTTAGAAACTTTATTCGATCAAATCAAAATAAAGCTCTCACTCGACCTATCTATTCATCCTTGGAAAAAATGTTGATGAAAGATAGTAAAAGAAAGGGTATTATTTCAGAGTTTTATAACTCATTGGCACTATTTTCAAGTGAAAATTCACTGAAAAGATTAAACTACTGGAAAGAAGATCTGCAAACTGAAATTTCAGAGGAACAATGGGAATTGGCTTGTACAGAAGCTCAAACCAAATCAATAAATGTACGCCTTAAATTGATACATTTCAAATGGTTAATGCGGATGTATGTTACACCGGAGGAGTTAAATAGATATAACAAAAATATACCAGATACGTGCACAAAATGTATGGAAAGTAAAGGAACTCTATTTCATTGTGTATGGGAATGTAGATTAATAAGAATGTTTTGGGAAGAGGTGAGGGTAACAATTGAAAAAATAATCTCAAAACAAATCATATTGAATCCTAAACTGTTTTTGTTGGGTCTGTACCCAGAAAAGCATAATTTTAATAAAAGTGAAAGAACATTCATAGACCTCAGTTTGCTTAATGCCAAAAAATGTATTGCACTATTATGGAAAAAGACTCATAGACCAGATGTGACTCAGTGGTTAAGACAAATGTTAACAAACCTTCCATTAGAAAGAATAACATATATACTGAAATCAAAGGAAATTGTGTTTGAGAATATATGGAGACCTTTTATTGATTATGTAAAAAATTTAAACATAACTCTTGAAGAAGAAGGTGAATGATATGTGTGGACCTTGTAAATTCCAAACTGGTGAACATAATATGTATACTTATGTGTTGGATTGTCTAGACTAAACAGAGGAGCATTGTTGAAGATTTGATTTTGTTGGTGGTTGTTGGTGTTTTTTAGTGCATTTTTTTTTTTTTGTAGTACTTTAGTGTTAGTGTTTGATTGTTTGTATCATGTTTGTTTAAAAAAAAAAAAGGTTCAATAAAGATATTGTGGAAAAAAAAAGTACTAGATTTCATTCCACTGAATGTATTAATTCATTCTGATTGCTGGGGCCACAGTAAAAGCAGATGACTTTAAATGCAACCCAGCCCTTGTAAAATCGACTTTACATCAGTGCAGCTATATAAAAATTGTGGTTAAATACAACAACGAAGTACTTTATTGTCACATTGGAATCGGAATCGCTGCTGTTTGGTTTTTCTTTTGAATTCTTGGATGGAATATGGGTGGGCAATATAAGCTGCATCTTCAGCCATCACCCATTTCAGATAACCTATGTTGAACTGTGTAATCAGAGGAGTTATTGTTTAATTCGACCTTATTAAATTTTTTTCCCCCTTTGTTATATTATTGTATTTTCTTTAAATCTATCCAAAATAAAGATTCATTCATTCACATTCCACCACTGGCTTTTAGTAACAAGTGTATTTCCCAAATATGTTTTAAACTTCATTTATTTAACCTCCACACATTTCTGTCTTTTGTCTAGGCAAGAGGGAAACGATCGATCCACCCCAAACTGGACCTTGCGTCACTATTTACAGAGATGCAGGCCTAAGATCTGCTGATCTGAGACCAGTGTGAGCTGCACATCCCAGCTGCTGAGTGACCCAGTCTGACAGTTTGAGTTTTGCACATTCTGAATAATCTGGAATTTGCTGCTGATTGTAATAAACAATTTAGTGACTTATGTGTTTGCATCATGATTTCTATTTTTGTCTGTTAAATACACTGGTGGGAAAAGAGTCAATAGTACAAACCATTAATGGGTGACCTTGAAAATAATGACTCATTTTTAAGACATTTATGTCACATGGTGGTAACCTTCACATATAAAAAAGAGACATCTGCAAAAACTTCAGAGGTTTGTCAGTGCAATACTACATGAATGCATGTATAGTACATCGTTGATGCAGAGAATATATATTTCTACAGTATATGTATCGAGTAAATCAAGCATTTTCCATGTAACCTTGTGACTGCATTATTTTAATTGCTTTTAATGCTAGATCAAGTTTGTTTTGGCCTACAATGCATCATAACTGTCAAATACATCTTATTATACCGAACTCAGTAATGTTTACTTTTGAATATACATTTTGTGGCTAATATAGTTATTAACCTGGCGATCGAGTTGTGTCAGCTGATCATTTTTTGCTATGACAACATCTCAGACTCAGTGCAGCTGAAGCAGGTACGTCCATGATGTCTCAACAGTCCAGGATTTTCACGCAGATCAGAGCAATGTTTTTTTCCCACAATATTTTTATTGAACCTTTTTTTTTTTTTTTACAAACAGCACACACAGTCAGACACTAACACAAAAGTAATTTAAAAACTAAACAATAAAATGACAAAAAAAGGTTAAAAAACAGAAACCATTAACAAAAACAAGTCAACAATGTTTCTCTGTTTAGGTAATCTATTACATTAGAATACATAATATACATTCACCAGCTTGGAATTTGCAAGGTCCACACATATCATTCACCTTCTTCAGAAGTTACGTTTACTTAATTTACATAATCAATGAAAGGTCTCCATATATTCTCAAACACATTTCCTTTGATTTCAGTATGTATGTTATTCTTTCTAGTGGAAACCAAAAGTGAGTTGGTTGTAGTCATTTTTCTAAGGTGTTTTGACGTGTAATTACCCATCCCTGAACACATATGCCTTATAAATATCAAAAGATGGGAAAATGATACTCAAATGACACTCAACATGCAAAATGGTGCTACAGTTGGATTGCCTTTCTTTAAAATTTTTAAAGTTATTTTGTAAGTAAAAGTGGGCTAGGATTAACTGGAAATATAACAAGTTTCCACATATAATTCCAAGGTCAATTGGCAATTCAATCAAACCAAAAAGGAGTTGTTCAGCTGCTGCATTTTTCTGCAGTCATTTTCTACGGTGTTTTAGCGCGTAATTTCCCATCCCTGAACACATATCCCTTAAAAAGAACTATCAATGGGAAAATGATACACAAAAACAAGAATTTTACTACAGTTGAATTGGCTTTTTTTTAAAGTAATTTAAATTATTTTGTACGTAAAATAGGGCTATGATTAATTGGAAATATAACAAGTATCCACATATAAGTTCTTCATATAAGTTATAAGGAAGTTCTGCAACCACTGTGTGCTTGAGAAGCTGGGGACAACATTCTCCCACCACTGCGAGCTACGGTTTACTGCCCAGGTCCATGGTCTGCAGCGTTGATTTTGCAACAACGCAGCCAACTAGAACACACACACAGCATACATATTAATACTGATAACCTGGCGACATCAAAATGCTGTACACAACAATGACATGATGATAAAATGACAATAGAAAGCATTAAATTACCAAAAACTTTTTCCTCGTGTGCTTGATGTGCCTGATATGCTGGGTAATTAAGCTCTCTGCTTCATATTCCCCAATGGCAACAACGAGTCTCTGGTACTGCTCCAACGTGTGTTCTCTCAATGCACGTCGTCTTCTCCTGTAAAAATCTCTTCTCCGCTTAAAAACATTCATTGTGTTCAAAAGCCAGAGAAGAACCAACGTGGAAATCCTCCGCTCGTAATCCGCCATTTTCTTTGTTGTGAAGACGTCGGTCGCCGGAGATGACGTCAGCAGAGTATGGGGCCGCCTCAATCCCGCCCACTACAGAGTTTACGCGGCTTTACAGGGTTGTAATGGGTCAACAACCCAGGGAGAGAGAAGTAGTGGAGAATCGAAACAAGTAAAAAAGAACTGTGACTATGGAAAAGAGCCATTAGACCCCATCCCAGCTAAACTCCTCAAATGTCTTTAGTAACAGGGTATGTACCATTGTCCTTTAAGGCAGCTGTAATTAAACCCCTTCTTAAAAAAACACTCTTTATTCGGGAACCTTGACTAACTCTAGACCTATATCCAGTCTCCCTTGTTGCTCAAAAATTGTTAAAAAGGCAGTTACTAATCAGTTACGTATGAGCCTTGTTAGAGAATAATTGTCCATTTGAGAAGGTTCAGTCAGGATTTAGGAAACCTCACAGTACTGAGATGGCACTCGTGAAAGTTACAAATGACCTTCTAATGGCGTCAGATAAAGGATTGGCCTCTGTACTTGTTTTACTCGACCTCAGTGCTGTGTTTGACACCAGTGACCATTGTATGCCCTTGCAAAGACTAGAACATTCAGTTGGTCTTAAAGGAACAGTCCTTAAATGGTTTGAGTCTTAGTTATCAGAGCGGTCTCAGTTTTGTATGTTCATGGTGAATGCTCCATGAGCATGAAAGTTAATTATGGAGTTCCACAAGGCTCTGTGCTAGGACCAATATTGTTTGTTATATATGCTACCTTTCGGAGATATTATGAGAAATCATCCCATCAACTTCCACTGATGATCAACAGTATAATTGTTTTCATAACATTGGTGGACAGTATCTGACTCTCAAGGACAGCTGTCTGGCTCAGACTATTCCATCTGCCGTGCTCAAGGACACGTGCCTTTGCCATAGACACTAATCATAACATCTGCTGAGAGAGAGACTATTGCTGTTCACCTAACTGATTTGCCACTGATTGCATCCAACACACACACAACTGACCCATTTATACTGACGAAGACATATTCATTCACTGCTCTCTCTGTGTCATTGTGTGGATTCTATTGTCTGCTAATTGTGCATTGAGAGTTTTTTTCTTGTAATCACAATATCGGTCATATAAATGAACTTTATTTTGATCAACAATGCTTTTTTCTCTCTCCTATTGTGTCCCCCCCCCGCCTTCTATTCCCCTCCTGCTGACAGGCGCCTCCATGGCTCGCCGCGTCATTGGGAATGTCATCTATGACGTTTCCAATGTCAAGTCAAATTCCTCGTATATTTACCTGTTTATTTACTTGTAAATGTGCTTGGCAATAAACTTATTCTGATTCTGATTCTGCTATGCAGATGACACTCAGTTATACTTATCAACGAAACCAGATGATTTTAACCAGTTAGTTTCACTTCAGGAGTGTCTCCAGAATATTAAAAATTGGATGGCGTCTAACTTCCTGTTGCTAAATTTGGATAAAACTGAACTTATTGTATTTGGGCCCAAAAATGTAAGTAACGCATTATCTAAAGAAGTAGTCATACTAGATGATGTTGTGGTGGCCTAGTTGATAGTGCATCCACCCCACAACTGGGAGGTTGGGGGTTCAAGTCCCGGACGGGTCATACCAAAGGCCATATAAAAATGGTACTTCCCACCTTCTAGATTGGTGCTCAGCGTAATAGAATGGGGGAAGGAGAAGTTGTTTGTCGCAGTGCCTTGCATGACAGTGACCCCTCTGATTCTACATATGATTAACATTGTAGATAGAAGAAACGTAACTTCGTTCTACTGTACATGATTGGCTGTATGGACTGAATGACAACATAGATGGCTTCTTCTAGTACCACTGCAAGGAACCTAGGTGTAGTTTTTGACCAGGATTTGTCCTTTAATACACATTTGAGACAAATCTCTAGGACTGCCTACTTCCACTTGCGCAACATTGCTAAAATCAGGCCAATCCTGTCTTTAAATGATGCAAAAAAAATTAATTCATGCTTTTGTTACCTCCAGGTTGGATTATTGCAACTTTCTTTTATCAGGTTGTCCTAATTCATAAAAACTCTTCAACTCATTCAGAATACTGCAGCACATGTATTGACCAGGGCTAGGTTAAGAGAACACATTTCTCCTGTTTTGGTTTCTCTGCACTGGCTTTCCATAAAATATAGAATTGACTTTAAAAATGTTCTTACTTATAAAGCCTTTAACAATCAGGCACTGCCATATCTTAAGCTGGGTTCACACTGTAACATTTGCATTGATTTTTACCTCCGCCAGGCCGAAAAGGCCAGGAGGAGGTTATGTTTTTGCCGGGGTTTGTCTGTGTGTTTGTTTGTCTGTCTGTCTGTTTGTCTGTTGGTTAGCAAGATAACTCAAAAAGTCTTGGACGGATTTCCATGAAACTTTCAGGCGTTGTTGGAAATGGTACAAGGAAGAACTGATTAAATTTTGGGGATGATCCAGATCACCGTCTGGTGATTATTTGGCAGAAATTCCCCGGGCAGCCATAGGTGCTGCGCAAAAACGAGCTGCTCGGCAGCGTGTTGTGTGCCTGTGTTTGCGCAACGCTGCAAAAACTCAGACGGCCAGCTGTCCGCCGCTGGATTATTTGGCAGAAATTCCCCGGTCAGCCATAGTAGCTCCGCAAAAAGAAGCTCTCTGCCGGGGAATTTTCCAAATCATCTTTGGCCGCGGAGCGCAACCCCAATAAAGATAAAGATTACATGTACCACGAAGGTCGACTGCAAGCAAGATGTTTGTGTCTGTGAACATTCCGTCTTTTGGCGAGTTGATACGTAACGATGTTTACAGTTTGATGAGAAGGTTGCTGCCATGTAACAATCATCTTATATCAGCAATTGTCAACTCGTCACTCACACTTCAGCATTTGGAAGTGGTGGCGTTCCATTTTATACTGAGTCCAATATTGTATGTTATTGTTGTTACAACACCGCCGACTGTCTGCTGATCTGTATATACTTTTATTTATTTATTTATTTATTTATTTTCTACTCCTTTTAGTTCTGCATTTAATATGAACACTGAGTTTGAAATAAACGTTTGATTTTTGAATAAAACCCACGCCAACCCGTCTACCTAATTGGCATCCGTCAGTCAAGCCCTCAGTGCTGCTTTCAGTGATCTAAAACGCTCACATAACCCATTGGCCTGTGGGTTGTACGCAGTTGTGTCAGGACTTCTTTTGTTTTTTCTTTTGAATTCTTGGATGGAACATGGGTGGGCAATATAAGCTGCGGATTCAGCCATCACATATTTCGGATAACTTATGTTGAACTGTATAATCAGAGGAGCTATTGTCTAATTTGACCTTGTTGGATTTTATTACCCCCTTTGTTATATTATTCACTTTCTTTTAACCTGTACTCTTAATCTATTCCAAATAAAGATTAATTCATTCATTCATTCAATTGCAACGCCCCCAGCCTGGGAGTTTGCAGATGCAGGACATGGACACAACACCAACACTTCAGTTTATTACCTCCGCCAAGGAGGTAATGCTTTTACTACTGAACCACTAATCCTATCATTGTGAATCCAATTGCTACTCAGATGTTTTCATGGTCAAGGAATCTGACAACGTACATACAAACACTGTATGGGGGGAACTGTGGCGCTTGGCGGAGGTCTGCGCTCTCCGAGTGCTTTTCTAGTTACTGATGTTTTGAAAAATCTGAGAAATCAGTCCAAACATTGGTAAAATTACGTTCGTGAGCACACACCAACTTTTACGAACTTGTACAAACTTCTATAAACTTCTGCTAGCATTTCCCAGCATTGCATTCAGCGTTGTCAAACTTTTCCCAACTTAGGCTAGCGTATATGTAGCAGTTGCCAACTTAGGTTAACGTAAGCAAACGAATACTCAGTGCAGGTCAGCTGACATCAGCGTCAGGTGACACTGATATAAAGATCAGCATTTGTGGAGGCTTCCTGCCATCCTGGTCTTGCTTTTTTGGATGGATTCACACTACGTTTGGACCAACTTTTACTGAGGTTTTGTCAAACGTCTGGCTCTGCTGGCAAAAGTTGATAAAAGTTAATGATAGTTGGTGTGTGTTGGCGAAAGTGGTATTCGTTGAGAATTTTCAGCATGCTGAAAATTAGCCAACTTTTGGAAATAAACATTGGTGACAGTTGTGCTCAGTTTGTAAAAGTTCCTGTAAGTTATGGAAAGTTCGTCTAAGTCAGCCTAAGCTAAACTCCTTTGGCAAATGTTGACTGAAATGCTAGTGAAAACATGTTTTTAGATCAAAACTCAGTCCAGACATGCAGGAATGAAATTGAAATAGAGAGAGGGGGTAATTTAAAAAGGAAACTATATATGTAAGAGGACAATGTACAGTATTTGTTTGGTGATAACTTGGTGTGTATGATTTTTAAAAAAATTTTAATGTATGGGATTATACTGTATATACGTATATATACACTACCGTTCAAAAGTTTGGAGTCACTTATAGTGGAGCAGATAACTAAAAAAATCCTTCAAATGGTGACACAAGCATGAAATTTTGCACAGATACCCTCCTGGATATACTCTTTCAGATTAGGGTCCTGGCCACGTGAAAATTCAAGATGGCGACCTTTTTTCAAGATGGCCGCCATCAGTATCTGGCAATCTCACACCGAGACCATATATCTGTTGAAATAAACATGCTTTTTTCATTTAAATGAACTTTAAATCATGGGATTGTGATCATGAACTGTTTCTCACAAGAGAGAGAGACTGTCAGGAGAATAACTGACAGTCTTCTTTCAATAGCCTTTGCTTTGACTGTACAGGACTAGCCGATTCTTGTTGGAAGAAGTCGGTCACATTCTTCTTGATGGGTTCATACATGGAGGCAGGGCGGCTTGCCAGAGCATCTGAGAACTCCTGGAACTTGGCATGGCCTCTGTTCATGTGTGTCTTGAGAAGCTCTGCTGTGTTGGGGTGGGCAATATCCTTGGTGTCAATGGAATACAAGTCAGAACTTTCTTCCTGAAAAGGACTGCCTAGGTTTTGCAAGGCTGCAGAAAGCTTGTTGACCTTGTCCAGAAAAGTCTTCTGTGCCTGTGGGTTTTGCTCATGGTGTGTTGCTTGCTCGGGAATTTCTTTGCGTTGGGCCTCTGTGTCATAAACAGATAACAAGCGACTGACCTCTGGGCCAGCTAACATCCATCGCCTGAGTGCAGATGGATCTTCTGTCAACCCAATGGCTCCACCATCAGCCTTGATGATGGCATTGGTCTGCTCATGGGCTTGATCTAGAGCCATTGCTGAGAAAGGACGACGGGTCTTGTGCACCACAAAGTTGCCAGCTTTAAACTCTTTGTCTAACTCTGGGTGTGAAATCTCTAGCATAAGCATGTTCCTGAGGTGGATGGGAAGCCAACGAGCATAGTTTGTATTGTTGTTGGCAAAGAAACAGGGTATCAGTTCATGTAGTGCCTGGCAGTAGAGAGCAAAATTTCCCTCGCGGAAAGATCTAATCAGCAGAAAGACAACAAGCTCCATGGATAGTACCATGTGCCAGAAGTGAAACTGTGGACTATCCTGTTTTCGGGAGTCACACCACTTCTCAAAGTCCAGTGCCTCTTCATCTTGATTTTCCTGCTCAGTACAGTACTCATCATATGCAGCTTTCAAGAGTTTGTACAAGCTGGAGGCTGTCACTTGGTGCATCTGTCGCGTCCTGGTAACACTTGCAGCTGACAGGAAGGACTCTGCAGTGCCAGATGAAGCCACACCAGCTTCAACTAGAGCTCCTGTCCATCCACTGGCTTGGAGGATAGTACCCAGCGACTTCAGTGCTGCCATCTCAATGTGCAGACCACCAAACATGACCAGGTACTTGTCCTCACCATACTGACCTGGCCACTGCCACTGCACCTGCTTTGCTATGGCGTAGATTGGCTGGTCAGCTGTGATGACAGGTACTGGCCAGGGTTGAGGAAATCAACATCTTTTACTTTGTTCATTACATGTTTGACTGTAGCAACTGAATGAGCTGGATCCCGCAGGAGAGGAAGCAAAGAAGTAATGGTAACTTCAAATTCAGGGCTTCTCTTCATTGAAACATGATGTGCTGACCATGTTAGGTTCAATGCATCATCAACTTCTTGTGTCACTGAGACCTTGTCCAGCCACTGGTACTCTAGTGCTAGTTGTGGCCCCAGAATATCTGTGGGTGGTTTTGGCATTGCAGTACCTGGTGGAACAGGATTTGTTGTCCGGAAGGAAGCTGGAGAGATATTTGTGAATGTATCAGGAAGTTCAGGAACTGACTTTACTTTCTCAGGCCCAAACCTGAGTTGCCCTCGTTCCTGTCCACTATTATCCTTTGTGGGATGTTGGAACAGAGAGATGCTTGTGCCATGAAAGGAGGTAGTTGCAGTTGTTGCAGAGGGATTGTGATCAATGTTATCCATCACCGCAGTAGTGAACAACCCTTTCCGCAGCACTGGAGGACAAACCACACCCGCCTCAACATACTTGCTGACTGTTGCATCTCCAAGTTGAGCAGAGATCTCCAGCACTCTGTCATAAGAGATACTGAGACCATGATCGAACAACATCTCAACCAGATTCCTCTTTCTGGTTTTGGCATAAACAGAGAGCCCCATGTACACGGGAAATGGGGTCTCTCTGTCTTTAGAATGCCTGTGAGTTGCTGCTCCTTCCTTGTAGCGGGTGTAGCAGTTGAATTGCATGAGCTGAGCAATTGCCTGGTCTGACTTTGATGCCCCGAATCTCAGCTGTGATTTTATGTCAGCACCATGCTCAACCATCCCCACAAATTGAAGCAGAAGGGGAGGTATAGCATTTTGCACACAACCCTGAGAAAATGTACCTTCAAATCTAGACTTGTGGTCAAGTATACATCTTCTGAGGATCTTTGCTGCTTTAGCAATGATAAGTGCATCTGAAAGATCTGTGGATTGAGCAAGCGCTTTGCCTACATCTTCCTGAAATGTAAGTATCACTTCTCTATGATCTGCGCCAGATCTGTGAGCCTCAAGTCCTGGAATTTCAGCCAATAGCTTTTCTTTCAGTCTAGTGGAATTCATATTTGGTGAGTCCACCCCCAGCTGTTCCAGACGCTTTTGGTACATGTGGCAGATATCTGGCATGCGAAATGTAACTGGTCCTTCTGAACATAGGTTGCTTTCAACAAGGTATGCAACCAATTCTGAGATCACCATTGGATACACATCTGGTTGTGACTTAGTGTCACGTTTCTCAAGGTTCCTCAGGTGCGCCCTTTCCCTGTTGTAGAGAGCCCGAAGGCAAACATTATGGTACTTGAACTCCTGTGCAATGACATCACCACCAGTCAATCTTGCAAGAAGCTTACCATCACCAAGCATCTCTGCAATGTCGCGCAGCCTCTTGTCTAGGCCCGTTGTACTGGCCTCTCTGAGGTCTGATGCAGGTGCCACTTTTTCACAGAAAATGCATGTCTGACTGTCATGACTTTTTCGCCGCAGTTTTGACTGACAAGCTCCAGTCTCAGTTTCACTGGTTTGACTACTGGAATGGCGCTTTTGTGCCCGTTGCAATTTAGTGTTGTTGAACAACAAGCGACAGCTCACATGGTATTTTGCCATATTTTTCCTGAGTGTGGCTTCTATGCCATCACCTTCATCCAGCCTCGTTGGATCTATTCTCAATGGCATGTCATTGATTTCGCTGAACATGGGAATGTTCCTTGCCAGCATTTTGTATCCATCATGTTCTGGGGAATGATGACTTGGAGTGGATGTCAGGCCCTCACCTATTTTGTCCTTCTGGCAAAGGCAACACAAGCTCCAATTTGTTTTCCGATTGGCAGATATCACATTCGCTTCTGCCATGATGTGTCTTGATTAAGGCCGAGGGGCTATCCTTTTACCACCCTAATCAAATTGTGCACACATTACTGTATGGGATTCAACTAGGTTCGGTTGCCCTACACCTAGCCCGATCATTCATCCAGTGCCATTTAAGTCCCGTGTGATCTGTACACCATCCGGGTAAGTACATGAACATTTGGCGAGACATGCATAACCCCCTTACCCTTGGCTCGGCTCTCCCGCGCTGGCACATCCTGTCAATTCAGGTGCGACTCTCTAACTAGTATCTAATAACTAAAAAACTACAGTTTAGTAGCTACATGATATGGGGCTGTTAGAAAGCATTTGGGACACTAAACTATGCATATACTACTACAACTAGTCTAATACTGCAGTGTTAGTAAAGCTAGATCAGTTGATACTGAACCCCATGCCGAGTTACACAGCAGTGATTGACACCAGTGTGCCCTGGTTGTGTGCTGACAATCACTCTTGTTTTTTTTTTTAATTGCAATCACAGTCACAACTGTAGTTTATAAAAACGGTTGAATGGGATCTGCACCACACCAACCAAGATCCACATCCAGAAACGATTACATGTGTGTGTTAAATATGCTCAATTTACGATGGATAAATCATAATTTTCAAGGAGTAGCAGCCATTTTGGGCACCACATTGAAGGCTAACCTTCTTAAATTTATATCAGAGACAACAAAATCTGTAAAATTAGTATATAAGAGCATAAACATGGTTCACTTGGAAAATTAAATTAAGAAAAGAGGAAAAATAACAAAAAATTGTCACATTCTGGCAGCCATCTTGGAAAATGGCGGCCATCTTGAATTTTTGGCGTGGCCAGGACCCTTTTCTGAAAGAGAGGACATTAAAGCATATTTGTGGAGAATTTCATGCTTGTGTCACCATTTGAAGGATTCTTATGAAATATGCAATTAACCGCTGCACTATTAGAAATTTCCTTATTTTTGAAAGAAAAGCACTTTTTTTCAATGAAGATAACTTTAAACTAATCAGAAATACACTCTATACATTGCTAATGTGGTAAATGACTATTCTAGCTGCAAATGTCTGGTTTTTGGTGCAATATCTACATAGGTGTATAGAGGCCCATTTCCAGCAACTATCACTCCAGTGTTCTAATGGTACAATGTGTTTGCTCATTGCGTCAGAAGGCTAATGGATGATTAGAAAACCCTTGTGCAATCATGTTAGGTCTGCAATGCTGTAATTGCTGCAAATGGAGAATTCTTTGACGAAAGCAAAGTTTGAAGGAAAAAATTATTATTTCAAATACAAATCATTATTTCTAACCTTGTCAATGTCTTGACTATATTTTCTATTCATTTTACAACTCATGGTGGTAACTAAGTGTGACTTTTCATGGAAAACACAAAGTAATTGTCTGGGTGACCCCAAACTTTTGAACGGTAGTGTATCAGTGGGGCAAAAAAATATTTAGTCAGTCACCAATTGTGCAAGTTCTCCCACTTAAAAGATGAGAGAGGTCTCCAATTTTCATCATAGGTATACCTCAACTATGAGAGACAAAATGAGAAAAAAAATCCAGAAAATCACATTGTCTGATTTTTAAAGAATTTATTTGCAAATTATGGTGGAAAATAAGTATTTGGTCACCTACAAACAAGCAAGATTTCTGGCTGTCACAGACCTGTAACTTCTTCTTTAAGAGGCTCCTCTGTCCTCCACTCGTTACCTGTATTAATGGCACCTGTTTGAACTCATTATCAGTATAAAAGACACCTGTCCACAACCTCAAACAGTCAGACTCCAAACTCCACTATGGCCAAGACCAAAGAGCTGTCAAAGGACACCAGAAACAAAATTGTAGACCTGCACCAGGCTGGGAAGACTGAATCTGCAATAGATAAGCAGCTTGGTGTGAAGAAATCAACTGTGGGAGCAATTATTAGAAAATGGAAGACATACAAGACCACTGATAATCTCCTCGATCTGGGGCTTCACGCAAGATCTCACCCCGTGGGGTCAAAATGATCACGAGAATGGTGAGCAAAAATCCCAGAACCACACGGGGGGACCTAGTGAATGACCTGCAGAGAGCTGGGACCAAAGTAACAAAGGCTACCATCAGTAACACACTACGCCGCCAGGGACTCAAATCCTGCAGTGCCAGACGTGTCCCCCTGCTTAAGCCAGTACATGTCCGGGCCCGTCTGAAGTTTGCTAGAGAGCATTTGGATGATCCAGAAGAGGATTGGGAGAATGTCATATGGTCAGATGAAACCAAAATAGAACTTTTTGGTAAAAACTCAACTTGTCGTGTTTGGAGGAGAAAGAACACCATACCTACTGTGAAGTATGGGGGTGGAAACATCGTGCTTTGGGGCTGTTTTTCTGCAAAGGGACCAGGACGACTGATCCGTGTAAAGGAAAGAATGAATGGGGCCATGTATCGTGATATTTTGAGTGAAAACCTCCTTCCATCAGCAAGGGCATTGAAGATGAAACATGGCTGGGTCTTTCAGCATGACAATGATCCCAAACATACCACCCGGGCAACGAAGGAGTGGCTTCGTAAGAAGCATTTCAAGGTCCTGGAGTGGCCTAGCCAGTCTTCAGATCTCAACCCCATAGAAAATCGTTGGAGGGAGTTGAAAGTCCGTGTTGCCCAGCAACAGCCCCAAAACATCGCTGCTCTAGAGGAGATCTGCATGGAGGAATGGGCCAAAATACCAGCAACAGTGTGTGAAAACCTTGTGAAGACTTACAGAAAACGTTTGACCTCTGTCATTGCCAACAAAGGGTATATAACAAAGTATTGAGATGAACTTTTGTTATTGACCAAATACTTATTTTTCACCATAATTTGCAAATAAATTCTTTAAAAATCCTTCAATGTGATTTTCTGGATTTTTTTTTTTCTCATTTTGTCTCTCACAGTTGAGGTATACCTATCATGAAAATTGGAGACCTCTTTCATCTTTTAAGTGGGAGAACGTGCACAATTGGTGGCTGACTAAATACTTTTTTACCCCACTGTGTCTGTGTATATATATATATATATATATATATATATACAGTATATATATGGGATTATATATATGTATAAAACAGACATATGATTAGTTTTGAATTGTTTGTGGGTTTGTGGGATTTTTTTGCACGCTCTCGCCAGTGGCCACTTTTTGTTGCAGTGCTCAAGGCGCTCAGAGTTGAAAAAAGTTCAGCTTTTCAGACTGCAGCTGAGCTGTCAATGTCAGACCTTTCTAAGCAGCCAGTCAGAATTGAGGAAGGGCGGGACATAGGATGTCGGTACAGTCTGTACTCAGACTTCTGCTTTGTCAGCATATTTTGCATCCAGAGCTGCTACCAATGCTAGAATACATTTCATGTCCATTGTTATTTAGAGACTGCTATTAAAAATAAGTAGAAAGTCTGATCATAGGAAAAGCGGAAGTGCTGAGCTCTGACTGACAAGCTGTTGCTGGGATACAGGGCACAGACTTTTTTCCAGAGCGCAGGGCAATCAGGCAATAAAAAACGTCTTTGGTGGATACTTAGGCTGTGTGTAATCTCCCAAAAAATGTGACAGCCCAAAAGAAAAAAAAATCTCATTGAGAAATTTACTGTTCTTAATTTTCTGCTCCGTGCGTAATCATTCTCCAGGATTGGTTCACTTCCAGTGTGGGAATCAAACAGCGCTGATGTGGTGTCAAAAAGTAAATGACGTTTAACAGGATTTTATGTTATTTTAATGGAGAGAGGTGCAACAGTCAAAATATAATCAATCACCTGTCATTTTATTTATATCATGATTCACTAAATAGTTTTTACTCTATCCACATTCACATTTTAATTGCGGACTTAGTGTTGGAGTCTATGCATTATTTTATTATTTTTTTTAGATGACTGAATGAATGAACAGGGGAAAAGGGTATGCAGAAGTAACTACATTGTCATGCGGTGACCCTCGCGGGCCACCATAAGATGCCAAAAGTCACCAGTGAGTTTTGCATTGATGTTTTATTATAACGAGACAAGACGAGACACAAAGCTGTGAGCCACTGAGGGCAAAACACACACTACAGAGTACAAGGGATCGTAGGGCTAACCCCAGCCACTACGACCTTAACTATGACATGAACATACACTACAGAATACGAGGGATCGTAGGGCTAACCCCAGCCACTACGTCCTTAACTATGACATGGACAAGAATAAGCACGAACCTGACATGAACGAGGACCAGGAATGATTGACGAATGTTTGACGATACTCCAGTATCAACCAGCTGTCAGCGCCTGCTAATAAAGCCGGCAGCTAATGAGCGGTGATGCCGAACAGCTGATCGACCTTAACAGCCGGAAACCCCACCGAGCACTGTCACAATAAGAGCCCGGTGGAGCCAGAATGTAATCCACAGCTGTCAAGGCCAGCAGAGATGATGCATGGCCCGAGCGCGGATGAGATCGGCGCTCGGGTCATAACAGTACCCTCCCTCTGAGGGCGGGCTCCTGAACGCCCATAGACATCCAATCCCACCCCCACCCCCCACCCCCTCCAGGGTGGGCGGACGGGGCAGGAGAGGATCAAACCACAGATAGAGAACCAGAGCACAGACAGGAAAAAAAACCCAACTCAAAATACATGAAACAGTTATAGGACCAGACTATACTCCAAAATACATGAAATGCCATTACCCAGGCACGAAAACAAAAATTACCTCACTCTCAGGTCAAGAGGCAAATACAACACAGGACAGAGAAGAGAAAAAACCCCCCCACAGAACAATTGAATCGGTGATTTCAAAAAGGGCCCAAGTCTCCATTGAAAAAGTGTGGACTTGGGCCCTTTTTGAATTCACCGATTCAATTAGAGGGCTAGACTACATTCCAAAATACATGAAACACCATTACCCAGGCACGAAAACAAAAATACCACATTCTCAGGTCAAAAAGCAAATACAACACAGGACAGAAAAAAAAAAAAAACAGGACCATTACAGGGCTAGACCACCACCAGGAATGACCTTTATCCCCGACAGTTCATGCCGACCGGTGGAGACCAAACGCCACGGGAACAGGTCAGGCGGTCTCCCCGCGTCCAACAGCCGACGGGTGGTCATGGGGGGCGGAACATGACCGGGCGGCTTACCACAGTCCCAGGCCCGGAAAGTCCACTCCTCCGGTGGCCGAACCAGATCGCCCAGTGAAACACATAACATGTCGGGTGGCCGACCTGAGGCGCCAGACCGGCGAAACAGTTCCTCAGGTGGCCGACCCGTGTCCCTCAGCCGCCAGTACTGGGGGAAAACAGCCCGCGGTGGCCTCCCTGGCGAGGGCAAAACACGGGAGAGCCGGGGCGAGCGATAAAGGACCCCCACGGCCCCCAGCGATAATGCGCAGGGGCGGTGACTCAGAAGAGGGGACAGAAGACAAGGATGTGCCCGAACTGGGACAGGCGGCGATGGGTCTGCAGCTCCTCCACCGTCCGTGGACCTAACCGGCACTGCACCTCCGCTGGACCCCGATTGGGTCCCGGCTGCACCCACGTCAGACCCCGATTGGGCCAGAACAGCACCTGCGGTGGATCCCGATTGGGCCTTGGGCGCACCCACGTCGGACCCCGATTGGGCCAAAGCAGTTCCCACGATGGACCCCGATTGGGTCTCGGGCGCACCCACGTCGGACTCCGATTGGGCCACAGCAGTTCCCGCGATGGACCCCGATTGGGTCTCGGGCGCACCCACGTCGGACTCCGATTGGGCCACAGCAGCCTCCACAACGAACCCCGACTGGGTCGGTGCAGCTCCGCTGACGACCTCCACCCCCGAACCTGGAACCTCCAACTCACCGACCACGACTGGCTCCGTGCCGGCGACACTGCAAGGAGGCTCAGAACAAACAGAAAGACCGGGATCAGTATCACCGGCAGCAACAGAACCCAGTGAGACGAGTTCGGGCGCAGCAGGCGGCTGCCCCTCACTCGCCTCCCCGAGAGGCAGGCAAAAATGCTCCAACAAAGGGGCAGAGACACAAGAGGGAGCACTTGCCTGCACTTGGGTTCTGTTGCCATCCAGGACTCCGTCAATCCAGGCTCAGGGCGAAGAAGCTCGTGCGTAGGCTCCAACTCAGCTGCGTCGGGCTCCGCAGCTGGCAAGATGGATTCCGCAGTCTGAGGTTCCTCTCGCGCTGATGCCCATGCCGATGACCCGTATGGCGTGGAGGCATGGGACCCTCGACCCACTGGTTCGGACCGCTCCGACGAGGAGACCCGGGGACGCTTCTTCGTCGGCACAGGTTCCAGGCCGCAGTCCGCTCTTCTCCTCCGTCCACGACATGGCTGCAGGGCCAGATCCAGGCTTTCCAGCACCGCAGGCCCCCCCTCCTCACCTCGCGACGTAGACCTGGCATCGCGGACCACTCAGCAGAGGGAGACACAGAGGCAGCAGGTTTGGTTATTGTAACTACAGCAGATGGTAGGAGCTTGGGGGACTGTGAACCCCGAACTCCGCCCCCAGGAGTCAGACAAGGCAGATCAGTTATCATGTAAAGAATGAACTAGCACTTGCCTTTCTCCCGGAGGGAGGATGGTGCCTGCTGTAGGGGACGTAGTTCCTCCTTCTCCCCGCTGGATGGCGATAGAGGGCCCCCTGGAAGGATGAGGAGGAGCTGCTCTTGGAGATCCGCTGACGGGCCTCGCTGGCAACGGGTCCAGCCGGGGATTCTGCTGAGGTTCACCTTGGCCGTGGCACCGATGTCTTCGATGGCCCCCAGATGGCGCGAACTCCTGGACCGGATTCGGGACAGGAACGGGGTTCCAACGCGGGGAGCGAGGATGCCTCTTCCTCTGCTTCCTGCTTTCTTCCTCCTCCAGCCCACGGAGTATCTCGCGCTGTGTGGCGAGTTCATCTCTCCTTGTCATCACCTCCGGGTGATCGTCGTAGTGGAGAGGAAGGTTGTCGAGAAGAACCTCAGCGCAGTCCAGGTGCCAGCGTATGTCGCTGGGAGTGTCGTACAGCGTAGCGGTGAATAGCGTTCCATCCACGTACTCCAGAGCCTCCGCTAGCTCCTTGCCCAGGCGCCGACCGCGGCCCCTGGATGACGGCATTCTCCCAGCAAATGACACCAAGACAGGGAAGAGCAATAGTCCAGTTTACGCAAAAACTCACCGGTGAAAAAGCGTCTCGGTGTGGCGTCTCCGTTTAGATGACCCTGGCTGGAGTATACTGTCATGCGGTGACCCTCGCGGGCCACCATAAGATGCCAAAAGTCACCAGTGAGTTTTGCATTGATGTTTTATTATAACGAGACAAGACGAGACACAAAGCTGTGAGCCGCTGAGGGCAAAACACACACTACAGAGTACAAGGGATCGTAGGGCTAACCCCAGCCACTACGACCTTAACTATGACATGGACAAGAATAAGCACGAAACTGACATGAACGAGGACCAGGAATGATTGACGAATGTTTGACGATACTCCAGCATCAACCAGCTGTCAGCGCCTGCTAATAAAGCTGGCAGCTAATGAGCGGTGATGCCGAACAGCTGATCGACCTTGACAGCCGGAAACCCCACCGAGCGCTATCACAATAAGAGCCCGGTGGAGCCAGAATGTAATCCACAGCTGTCCAGGCCAGCAAAGATGATGCATGGCCCGAGCACGGACGAGATCGGCGCTCAGGTCATAACATACATAAGAATATCAAATGAAAATAAATACTGAAACGTATGCCCAAGGGAGATGTGTTCACTCAAGAAGCAGGTCCAGGATGGCAGGAAGTCTTCACAAACACTGATCTTTATATGAGCGTCACCTGACGCTGATGTCAGCTGAACTGTGCTGAGTATTTGATTTTTCGAAATGTCTGTAAAAGTCAGTCCAAACTCTATAGAGTGAACCCAGCTTTAACTTAGGCTGACTTAGGTGAATTCTGCATAACTTAGTTCAGTGCTCAGGAACTTTTACAAAATGAGCACAACTTTCACGAACGTGTATTTCCAAACGTCGGTAAATTTTCAGTAGGCTGAAAATTTTCAAAGAACACAACTTTTGCCAGCGTTTGCCAACAAACACCAGCAATCATTAACTTTTGCCAGCAGAGCCAGACGTATGCCAAAACGTCAGTAAAAGTCGGTCCAAACGTTGTAGTGTGAATCCACCTTTAAAGAACTTGTAGTGCCTTATCATCCATGTAGAACTCTGCGGTCCCAAAGTTCTGGTCTACTTGTGGTTCCTAGAGTTTCCAAAAATAGATCAGGAGGCAGAGCTTTCCACTACCAAGCTCCTCTCCTTTGGAATCTTCTTCCAACCTCTGTCCGGGAGGCTGACACACTCAGTACATTTAAAAGTAGGCTAAAAACTTTCCTCTTTGATAAAGCCTATAGTTAGTTATGCTGTAATTCTCTTACTCTTGTCTTTCGTATTGTGTATTGTATTGTGTGTATGTACAGTCATGTGAAAAAATTAGGACACCCTGTATAAGCCTGTGTTTTTTTTTTAACATACTTAGACATATAGATATTTAATATCAATGTTAAAAATACTGGGAGATTCACATAATACAGCTAAACAACTAAAAAGCAATTGAAGTCTTTTTTCAGATTTTCTGTAAAATGTAATTCTAAATAAATAGCGGGGAATAAATTAGGACACCCCCCATCTTTTTTAAGACACCCCACATTCATTCCCACTTACAATGGCTAAAATAAATGTTAAAAAGTGCAAATAAAAACAAAAACAAGGTTAGACAAAGAATTTTGGGGAAATATCAGGATATAAAATAAATAAAACTAAATCTTCAATATTAATGCTAAATGAGACCCAGAGAAATTACCCAGCCCCTGAGGTAAATCAATTCAATGTTGTAAATCAGTTTAAATATTTAGGAATCCAAATTGTGCCTAAGCTAGAATCAGTCGCCAGTGTCAACTATGAAGCCTTAATGTCAGATATCAATGAGTTAACTCAGAGATGGATGTCACTACCAATGTCGATGATCGGGAGAATCAATATACTTAAAAGTAATATTTTACCTAAAATACTTTATTTATTTCAATACATTCCCTTATCACCACCTTTAGATCTATTCTCAAGAATAAAAAAAAAGTTAGTGGAATTTATATGGAACAACAAGAGGGCTAGATTACGTTTGTCTTTATTATATTTACCATTTGATCGTGGAGGTCTGAAATGTCCAAATTTTATGTTGTATTATTGGTCGGCACAACTGAGGTCTATGACATATTATTTTTCATCAAATGATCTCCCTCACTGGACTGAAATGGAATCATACAATTTACCTTTACCTCTTCCTATATTCATATACTCAGATTCGGCAAAAAAATTACAAAAACAAGTTAAAAATCCATTTGTAAAGCATATGATCAAAATATGGTGTGAAGCTAAAAACTATTTAAAAGAACCACAGTTATTGTCACAATTTAGTCCAATATGGGGTAATCAATATTTTAAACCAGGGAGAGCGGACGCTGTATTTAAAGTATGGAATTTAAAAGGGATACAAAAGATTCAGGATTTATATTTGCCAAGTGCAGATAACATAATGTCTTTTGAAGAGCTGAGGATCAAATTTAATCTCAATAGAACACATTTTTTTAAATATCTTCAACTTAGAAACTTTATTCGATCAAATCAAAATAAAGCTCTCACTCGACCTATTTATTCATCCTTGGAAAAAATGATGATGAAAGATAGTAAAAGAAAGGGTATTATTTCAGAGTTTTATAACTCATTGACACTATCTTCAAGTGAAAATTCACTGAAAAGATTAAACTACTGGAAAGAAGATCTGCAAACTGAAATTTCAGAGGAACAATGGGAATTGGCTTGTACAGAAGCTCAAACCAAATCAATAAATGCACGCCTTAAATTGATACATTTCAAATGGTTAATGCGGATGTATGTTACACCGGAGGAGTTAAATAGATATAACAAAAATATACCAGATACATGCACAAAATGCATGGAAAGTAAAGGAACCCTATTTCATTGTTTATGGGAATGTAGATTAATAAGAATGTTTTGGGAAGAGGTGAGGGTAACAATTGAAAAAATAATCTCAAAACAAATCATATTGAATCCTAAACTGTTTTTGTTGGGTCTGTACCCAGAAAAGCATAATTTTAATAAAAGTGAAAGAACATTCATAGACCTCAGTTTGCTTAATGCCAAAAAATGTATTGCACTATTATGGAAAAAGACTCATAGACCAGATGTGACTCAGTGGTTAAGACAGATGTTAACAAACCTTCCTTTAGAAAGAATAACATATATACTGAAATCAAAGGAAATTGTGTTTGAGAATATATGGAGACCTTTTATTGATTATGTAAAAAATTTAAACATAACTCTTGAAGAAGAAGGTGAATGATGTGTGTGGACCTTGTAAATTCCAAACTGGTGAACATAATATGTATACTTATGTATTGGATTGTCTAGACTAAACAGAGGAGCATTGTTGAAGACTTGATTTTGTTGGTGGTTGTTGGTGTTTTTAGTGCATTTTTTTTTTTGTAGTACTTTAGTGTTAGTGTTTGATTGTTTGTATCATGTTTGTTAAAAAAAAAAAAAGGTTCAATAAAGATATTGTGGAAAAAAAAAAAAAAAAAAAAAACAAGGTTAGACATAGATACGTGAACATTTCTTAACCCAGTGACTGTGGATGGTGCTCCATTGCGCTGTCAGACCCTAGTGGTGAAGGTTTTTTCAAGAAAATATTCAGTTCAGATGTCAGAGATTTCCAAAGCTATAACTTGAAAGTGGTAAGAGATAATGGCTTACTGTCAATTAGAAAGTTGTAGAATATGTTATGAATGCCCCTTGCTGGGCATTAGTGAGACGCCAGATGCCAAACAGTAAGTTTGCTCATTTATTTACAAGAAGATGACATGACAAAATAAACAGCCATGTGGGGCAGAACACGAACATATACTGAGATACAAAATAATAAACTCTGAAGATAAACTAGGAGGGACAGCGAGGACGGAGCCTGCGCTGTACAAAAACAATTACAAAGACATGCAGCAAAGAGTTCAAGACACAGGGGAGTAGGAGTAGGAGTAGGAGCTCCAGTCCATCGTCACGACGAAGTAAGGTTGTGTAGGTCACAGCGAGGAGTGAGCCTCAGCTGCTCCCTTAAGTACAGGGCACAAACAAATCAGAAAAGAGGTAATGTAATTAATAAAATGACAAACAGCTGTCACGGCGCCATCTTGGCTTTGACAGCCGGAAGTGCGGCCGTGACGCTGTCACAACAAAAGCCCCTGAGCGGTCCTAATAGCAAACCCCGGAATCAACGGTGGAAAAGGAGAAATACTGAGCAACCTGAGCGTGGACGGAATCAGCGCTCAGATCACCACAGTACCCCCCGTTCAAAGGGTGCATTCTAGGCGTCATACGTGACATCCAAGGCCCCCACAACCAGAAAGTTAACAGGACCGACCCAGGGAGGGCCGAGGGGGAAACAGGCCAGGAGGGAGAGAACCAGAAAAAAAAGCAAAAAAGGGCAACAACAACACCCAGAGGAACGGATAACATGGATATCATAAAATAGCGTGGCTTAACACAGAAATGATCAAAACTAAATCAAGAGCAACCGGATGACTAAACAAAATACAGGTACCCTACCAACAAACATAAGTACCATATAACATACAAACTAGCAAAAATAACATGTAGCAGAAAGGACAAAAAATATATGCGGTACAGCCCGATCAAACAAACGAGAGGGAACCAAAATACAGGTACATTTCAAAATATTCAGTACCCAGTAACACTTTAACTAGACAAAACACGGAGAAAAAAACCCTCAAACACTACAGAGTAAGCAAGGGGAGGAAAAAAGCAAAACAAAAAAAGTATCTGCAAGGTGCACATGGTAATTCAAAATATGAGTTTAACTGACAAAGAATATGCTCAGGAGATAAAGGTGAGTATCTAATTTGGTAACTGGTGTATAAAGCTCTCTGAAAATAATATAACTTCCTTATGTAGTACCTTTCTACGACAGAGAAATTAACACCTTTCCAGTGACTAAGCCTTTGAGTGACACGGGGAATTCCTGCTAGGGTAGCCTTTAGTTCTAACTGGTAATCAAAAGGATTTAAGGGAGAAACTGTTTACTCAAAGCAGGTCACCGCCCCAAGGAGCCATCGTTACTCTGTGCCACAACAGTCAGACAGTGTACATCACAGGTCGTCTAACACCAGGAGTATGAAATGTGAAGGTTATTTCCTCTTACTGGGGAGGAAACTATGTATTCAAGGCAATATAGTTCCAGATATTAGATTATGTCTTTAGAAAAAAAAGAAAGGGGGGGGGAAGTGCAAGTGTGAATCTGCAGCCCGTATCTAATAGCTCAGCACAAAGGTTAAGAGAGCCAACCTTCAAAGATGTAGCAGAGTCGGCAAAGAACAGGGACTCCTGCAAATTACATGAAACAACAAACAACCAAAAAACAAAAAACAAAACCACAACTAATTAGGGCAAAGAACAGAGAATCCTACAGTATACATGGAACAAACAGGAAAAAAAAAAAACACACCACTACTTCAGGCAAAGAATCAGAGTCCTTCAATATACATGGAACCAAACAAAAAAGAAAAAAACCCCACACAATTTCAAGGGCGTCAGCCAGTAGAAAGCAGAGAACGGAAAAAAGAAACCGTTCAGGGGGGTCTACCAAAGTCCCAGACCCAGGGAAAACAGTCTCTCGTGCGGACGCACCAGGTCGCCGACCCAACACGACGGTTCCTCGGGCAGCTGACCCAAAACACAGAACTGGCGAAACAGTCTCTCCGGCGGCCGAAGCAGGTCGCCGACCCAACAAGACGGTTCTTCAGGCAGCCGATCCGCATCCTTAGACCACCAGGACCGGAGGGGGGAAGCTCGGAGGCGGCCTCCCTACCGAGAGGGACAGCGGGGGAGAGCCGACCTGAATAAAGGGGACTCCAGCGGCACCCGGTGGAGAAAAATAGGAGGAAAGAGGAGGAGCCAGTCCGGCGGAAGGGAATCTGCAGCTCCCTCACTGACCTTGAACCAAACCGGTGCTACACCCTCGATGGGTCCCGATTGGGCCAGCGCTGCACCCTCGATGGACCCCGACTGGGCCGGCGCTGCACCCTCGATGGGCCCCGATTGGACCGGCGCAGCACTCTGGATGACCTCCGAACACGATCCCGGAGCCTCGATGATGATAACTGGAGCTGATTCATCTCCGGTGACCCTGGGAGAAGCCTCAAAAAGGCAAAAGAGAACCGGGATCAGGATCACCGGCAGCAGCAGAGCCCGGCGAGACGAGCTCGGATGCAGCGGTCGGCTGCACCCGGCTCACCTCCCCAAGAGACAGTCAAGAATGCTTCAGAACGGAAAGTAAGAAGACAAACTAGAGCACTTGCCCGATCTCGGGCTTCACCGCCATCCAGGACTCCAACGATCCAGGCTCAATGATCCGGAGGTCCATTCCAGGGTCCGGCTTTACTGCGGCGGGCTCCGCAGCCGGCAATGATGGTCATCACAGTCTGGGAACCTCCAGGTGCTGAAGCCCACGCCGAAGGCCCGCACGGTGTGGAGGCAGGGGATCCGTGACCTGCTGGGCCCGACTGCTCCTCCACGGAGACCCGGGGACGCTTACTCGTCGGCTCAGGCTCCAAATGGCAGTCTGGTCTCCTCCTCTGCCCATGACGTGGCTGTGGGGCTGGAAGCAGGCTCTCCAGGGATGCGGGCTCCTCCCTCGCCCGATGGTCAACTCCAGGCACCGGGGAACGCTCAGAGAGAGGGGAAGGAGACACAGAGGTAGCAGGTTCAATGTTAATGGCTGCAGCAGGTGGTGGGAGCTCAGAGGACTGTGAACCCCGAACTCCACCCCCAGGAGTCAGACAAGGTAATTCCCTATACTGCAGGGATGGCAATTTTCCACCGATCTGCGGATTTCTGCCGATTTATTTTCAAATTGATCATTTCTGTGAATCATCTAAATCCGTTGAGAAAATTTTAGGGGGGGTAAGGTACCTTATTGTTACCGATTTTAGCGAAAATCAACACGATTACATAAGCGCTCGGCGCTTCCCCGGAAGTCGTCTCCCGCGATAACCCGGATGTGTTGTGTTCAAGCTACTGCTGTATTGCAGTAGCTTGACAGCCCTGCGATTGGATAGTTGCAAACGATTGGACCAATCAAATGGCTCGTTGTATGCTTTTTCAAAGATTCATGGTGGCGTGTTCTCAGGGATGTGATTTTCTGCTAATTCGCCGAATTCCGCTTTATTTTATCTTCCAGGAAGATAAAGTACGTTAGCGACTTGTGGTCCACGAACGCAGTGAAACTGCGCCCTTTCAGGCGGGACTGGAAGTGGCGTATGGCCAGGTGGAGAGCCATTAACTCTCTGTTATTGGTGGCGTACAACGGCTGTATGAGCTGGGTTGCGCGAGGGAGGAAACGGTAATAAAAGTTAACCATCCCCTTTTATGATTCCAAACAGTTTGAAATTGACAGTGCACAGTGGACATTGACTCATAACTTTTGAATATTTCTAAGACTTGGCTACATCAGTGATTTGTGCAAAATGAACTGCTCAAGTCTCAATGGAGATTGAAACTGGTGATCTGAAATGAATGCTGAAATTATAAAAAGTAATGGTATGTTGGAATTTTATTTCTATTATGGAATAGATAAAATTAACTGATTTTGATTTGATCAAGTGTTAAAGCATGTGATGGATAATGCTTGTTGGAATATTTTAGGAATGCTATCTTTTTGGAACATAAGTCAATATTAAAGGCTTATCTTATCTTATTATACAGTAATAAGTGGCATTCAGCTGTTTGTTTTATGTCATTTAAGCACAGTTCTGGTACTTAAAAATCATAAAAACCCAGGAGCTTCAGGGGGCTTTGCCCCCCTTGCCCCCCCGGCCAGGGCTCTGCCCCAGACCCCGCTGGGAGACTGTGTCCCCCAGACCCCCTGCTGAATTTTCAGATAATTTCCCCAACCCCAAATCACATCGCTGGTTCGTGTTGGAATTCTGAGCTTTCGGTATTGTTTTCAGCGGAATTATGAGATTTTTATCGAAGGATCAGGAGTCATCAGTGCTAGAAATAGACAAAAGTGTCAAAAGTAAGTTCTGATGGAATTGGCTTGAGAGAAAAGTGACGGTAAAGGTGAAAATTGGCTCAAAGTTCGACGAGGTAACAGAAACACTCGGACAATTTCTGAAGAAAACAGAAAAGGAGATGAAGTTCAGAGACTGACACAGCTTGCTGCCAAAAGGAAGAAAGTTTCACATTAGAAGTGACTTGGTGACCAGTGTAAATATTGTAATAAACTCTTATAGAACTGTTAAATATGTTGGACTAAAGACAGTGAGACAACATTGAAGAAAAAGTAAGTTAACTTTTCATTAAATTTAATGATTTATCTAAGTCTAGTATTTCATTTTTTTTAATCATTTTTTTCAGTCTGAATTACTTCTATTTTACTGAAAACCTCCCAGCTTCAGGGGGGCTGTGCCCCCCGGCCCCCCCATAAGTCAATCGACCAAATTAGATTTCAGCTGAAATCAGAATTTCCTGTTGCCATCCCTGATACTAAGAGTGAGAATGAAACAACACTTGCCTGTCCTCCTGAGGGACGATGGTGGCTGCTGCAGCGGGCTTGGTTCTCCCCTTTCCCCTGAGGATGGTGACTGAGGGCCCCCCGGGAAGATGAGGAGGACCCGCTCTCTTGGGATCGGCGACGGGCGCAGCCGGGGCAGGACTCGCTGGACTCACAGCTGCTGAAGAGGGCGCCGAGGAGGAGAGAGGAGCAGCCGAGGCAGTCTGGGGGCGAGGAGATGACGGAACAGCAGGGACCGATGACCTGGAGACTGGGGCTGCTGTCTTTCCCTTCCGTCGTGATGCAGGGACAACAGCTGGCTGGGAGGCGAAGTTCCCTCGGTGGCCCAGAACGGGATCCAGACGGGGATCTTGCAGAGGTGGATTACGGACTGAGTGATGGCATCTTCCGGCAGAGGGCGAGGCTAAATTCAAGTCCGGAAAGCGCCACTGCTGCGCAGAGACGGAGGCCAGCAGCTCAGCGTACTCAGGATAATCGCTGAATTCGGGATTGACCTCCACTAGTCTAACTGCTGCCACCACGTTCCGTAAGATCTCGCTGGGATGGGAGGAAGAGCATGCTTTAGCCACGCAACCCCTGATGAGCTCAGCTGCCCACTGTGTCTCTTCACAGGGGGCGCCGGCTGTCCTCTTCCTCTACTGCGGACGGAGACGTCCCTTTGGTGACGTAGAACCCTGGGCTGGATGGGTGGCAGGAACCTGATCCCGAGGCGAGGAGTGGAGATGCCTTACCGTCAGCTCTGGCTTCGGCTTCTTGCTGGGATTCTTCTCAGGCCCACGGATCCTTCTCCAAAGCGCCACGATTTCGGCCATCCTCTCCCTGCCCTCAGCGTGATCAGCAAGGCGAGGATTGCGTTTAATTGCCGCCTCTGTGAGGTCCAGGTACCAGCGTGCGTTGTCGGGAGTGGCAAGCCTACGAGCGTTGGTGAGGAGGCCATCTACCTCCATGAGAGCCATGATCAGTTCGTAGCCCAAGTCCAAGGAATAGCCAGTCTTAGATGACGCCATCTCCCAAAAACACACTGGCACATGAAAAAGGGGAAAAAAAACTCAAGCCAAAACAAACTTACTGTGGCTGGCGTCTCGTTTGGCTGCAACCTACTGTTATGAATGCCCATTGATGGGCATTAGTGAGACGCCAGATGCCAAACAGTAAGTTTGCTCGTTTATTTACAAGAAGATGAAATGACAAAATAAACAGCCACGTGGGGCAGAACACGAACATATACGGAGATACAAAATAATAAACTCTGAAGATAAACTAGGAGGGACAGCGAGGACGGCGCCTGCGCTGTACAAAAACAATTACAAAGACATGCAGCAAAGAGTTCAAGACACAGGGGAAGACTGGAGTCGGGAGTAGGAGCTCCAGTCCATCGTCACGACGAAGTAAGGTTGTGTAGGTCACAACGAGGAGTGAGCCTCAGCTGCTCCCTTAAGTACAGGGCACAAACAAATCAGAAAAGAGGTAACGTAATTAACAAAATGACAAACAGCTGTCACGGTGCTGGCTCGGCTTTGGCAGCCGGAAGTACGGCCGTGATGCTGTCACAACAAAAGCTCCTGAGCGGTCCTAATAGCAAACCCCAGAATCAACGGTGGAAAAGGAGAAATACTGAGCAACCTGAGCATGGACGGAATCAGCGCTCGGATCACCACAAAATATGATCCAAAGTTTGAGATAGGAGTAAATTTACGCATCTAATTTACATAATGCTGCGGCAGCCATATCGAATTACATAACTTTCAGTCAAAAGTGGACTTTGGGGGACTTCCGGTTATGGCTGCCACGTAAGAAGGACACGTCTCACTCTGCTCTGCTTCTGGAGAAAAAAAATCGGCAAATAACTCTCTCATTTGGGACAGAACGTATCCCAGCGTTTGAGCGAGGATATGTCGGTGAAGCCTAAGGCTGGAAAACCAAGTAGAGGAAAAAGCGAGCCGCAGAAACAGTCCAAATTAACGGACTTTCAGGTCTGTGACGCAGCAGAGAAAGCACCAAATATGGCGAAGGAAGCTAACAACGGCGCGGGAGCTGCGGGAAACGACACGGGTGCGTTGCTGGCGGCTATGAGTTCAATGAGAGCGGACTTTTCCTCTAGATTTGATGGGATTATGGCAGCGTTGGAAGGAATGAGAAAGGAATTGGGTGACTGTGTGGAACGAATGGCGCAGATGGAGCTTCGTATTTCCAGTGCTGAAGATGAAGTCAATTGTCTCCAATTAAAGGTGCGCACTTTGGAAAAAAAAAATAAATGTCTGGAAGAAAACATTCTGGATTTGGAATCCCGGTCGAGACAGAACAACTTGAGGCTGGTGGGTCTACCGGAAGAATCCGAAGGTCGGGACCCGTGTTCCTTTCTGGAAAAGTGGATTCCGGAGGCGCTGGGCAGTGTGGAGCTGCGGCCGGCGGTGGTTTTGGAGGGCGCGCATCGTATTGGCCCACGGAGAGATAAGGGACCACCGAGGACCTTAATTATGAAGTTTGTCAGCAACAGAGACAGGATGAAGATCTTCAACGCAACACGAGCTAAAGGAGAGATTAAACACCAGGATCAGCAGGTGCGGTTCTACCCAGATTGGGCCACAGGAATCCAACAATTGAGGAAGCAGTATGATCCCGTACGTAAGGAGCTGCGCAACCTTGGGATTCGTCATGGTGTAATCTATCCTGCGAGACTGCTGACCACGTATGGGGGCAGAACCCACACCTTCAAGACCCCAGAGGAGGTGCAGGAGTTTATCAAGAAGATCCAAGAAGAAGAGACTGGTGGGAGCTAAGCATGAACAAAATATAAGGTAGAATAATTAAGCATTTGCACAGGCATCTGACTGACTTGAAGCAAATAGCAAGTTTACAAAATATAGATTGCATTATATAATTAAAAAAACAAAACAAAACAAAAAAAAACAAAAAACTATGATGTACAAAGTTGCTAAAAATTTTGGAGTTAAGTTGGAAAACTACAGAGGAGAGTTAATGTTATGTCATTAAAAGCAGTAGAGTTAGGGTGATTGGGAGGATGAAGAAGGAGTGGCTTAGGCTGATCCTCGTGGATGTGGAGCAGTCGATGGCTATATCGGGAGACGGAATTTTTCTTTTGATTTTGGGGGGTTTGCCACAAGTGTGGGAAGGGGGAATTTGTTTGTGTGTAGTTTGTAGGATGAATGTTCAACCACTCATTTTTTTGCTTCTCTGTATGAGCATGTTTACACTGCAAGGTAATCCCAAACTCCCTATTGATCATAAACCAAAGCGTTAATCTTAATTTAACTTAATGTAATTGCAGAGGTCTACAAAATTTAAAAAAACTTAAACAAGTTATGAATAAAATAAAAGACATGGGTTCAAAAATTGTGTTTTTACAAGAAACTCATCTAATAGAGGAGGATGTAAAAAGAATTAGGAGTAGATGGCAAGGAAGTGTTTTCACCTCATCATTTTCATCCCGAGCCAGGGGAGTTATGACTCTCATACATAAATCAGTCCCTTTTCAAGTGAAAAATGTAACTGGAGACAAATTTGGAAGATATGTAATCATTCAAGGATCTTTGCTATTAGAAAATATAAATTTGGTGAACCTATATGGTCCCAATATAGATGATCAAAAGTTCTTTGCTAATTTATTTCTTATCTTATCATCACTTACAGGGCAACATATAATAGCAGGGGATTTTAATTGTACATTGAATCCCAGTATAGATAGATCAACAGGACTGGACTGTACGCACAATGGATGTAGGATGACCATTAATCATTTTATGAAAGAATTGAGATTGCTGGATATATGGAGAGAAATGAAACCACAAGTCAAAGCCTACTCTTGTTATTCCAGTACCTACAAGACATTCTCACGTATTGATTATTTTTTGATTTCCACAGAATTAAGGTCCAAGATTCAAAACTGCTTTTATGATAACATCTTGATCTCTGATCTTGCACCCTGCTGTATAGTATATGTAGATAAGAAATTGACAAAGGAATCAGGTAGATGGCAATTTCAGCATAAATGGCTTCAGGATGAGGAATTTGTCAAGTACATAGAAAAACAGATAGATGAGTTCTTTGATATCAATACTACACAAACATCAGCATGTGTAAAGTGGGAGGCTTTCAAAGCTTTTATTAGGGGACATATTATTAGTTATACAGGTTCAAAATCTAAGAAGACTCGAGAGGAGAGAGCCCAATTGGAACATAAAATAAAAAATCTTCAGGAAAAAGTGTATGCAGGAAGTGATCCAAGGTTGGAGAATGAATTACTGATTTTGAGAGCTGAATACGACAAAAAATCAGCGAATAGAGCTGCCTCGAGTCTTCTAAGATTGAAACAATCTTTTTATGAACAAGGTGAAAAATCAGGAAAATTATTGGCATGGCAGATTAAACAATTAGAAATTAAAACACCAATTACCAGTATTATAAGTAATGGACAGGTAGTTATAGATCCTTTAGAAATTAACAGAGCCTTTAGAGATTACTATGAAAAATTATATGATACCAAAAATGAATCTGATTTAACAAAACTAAATGGGTTTTTGAACGAACTATCTATACCGTGTATTCCAAATGAAAACAGGGAGATATTGGAGTCTAAAATTAGTCAAGAAGAAGTTGGGCTAGCCATTGATAATATGAAATCAGGAAAAAGTGCAGGACCAGATGGTCTTCCAGTTGACCTTTATAAAAAATTTAAGAATAAATTAATAAAACCTTTTTTGGAAATGGTTTTAGAAGCATTTCAAAATAATAATTTACCATCATACATGAATAATGCCTTAATTATATTGTTGCCAAAACCAGGTAAGCCCTCTAATAAATGTGAAAATATGAGACCAATAAGCCTATTAAATGCCGACCTTAAGATAATCTGTAAAATTTTAGCAAGACGAATACAAGAAATTTTACCAAATATTATTAATCGAGATCAGAATGGCTTTATAAAGGGAAGACAAGGCTTCCATAATGTAAGAAGACTATTTAATATTATTTATTTTAATAAAGAAGCACCGGATACAGCTCTCCTATCACTGGACGCCGAAAAGGCCTTTGATAGGCCCTTTCTTTTTGAAGTCTTACAAAGGTTTGGACTTGGAAATAATTTCATAAAATGGGTTCAGATAATATACAATAATGCTACAGCAGAAATCCTAACAAATAACAATATTTCAAAATCAATAAAAATCAATAGAGGATGTCGACAAGGCTGCCCACTTTCACCTTTACTGTTTACTATGGCAATTGAACCTTTAGCGATGGCGATACGTTTACATTCACAAATATATGGAATTAAAGTTGGACCAACAGAACATAAAATCTCCCTGTACGCCGATGACATAATTTTGTTTATGTCGAATCTAAAAAAATCAATTCCGACCTTGTTGAATTTAATAAAGAATTTTGGGGAAATATCAGGATATAAAATAAATAAAACTAAATCTTCAATATTAATGCTAAATGAGACCCAGAGAAATTACCCAGACCCTGAGGTAAATCAATTCAACGTTGTAAATCAGTTTAAATATTTAGGAATTCAAATTGTGCCTAAGCTAGAATCAGTCGCCAGTGTCAACTATGAAGCCTTAATGACAGATATGTCCAGGATCGTCACTTCCTTGTGGTAACGTAATGTATCGTCACTTCCTGTTTTGCTGTCTGCCTGTGTGGTTGCTCTTCAGCTATTAGCTATGGCTACTAGCTCTCTTTCCTCTCCTCCTCTGGTGTGCTCTCTCTGTCAGATGTTTAGCTACGCCTCTGCCTCTTTTAGCGATAACGGTAAATGTAATAAATGTTGTCTTTTTGAGGCGCTCGAGGCGAGGTTGTCTGATTTGGAATCCCGGCTCCGCTGCATTGAAACACCGTCTGCGCCAGTTAATCTCGACGGACGCCCATTAGCTGCAGCGGAGCTAGCTAGCTTAGGCCCCCCTGTCACCGGTTCCCCGGCTCTCCTCAGCAGCGAGGAGACTGGGTGGGTGACGGTGAGAAGGAAGCCTAGTCGCAAAGCCCCGGTTCACCACCAACCTGTTCACGTTTCTAATCGTTTTTCCCCGCTCAGCGACACACCCGCTGAGGAAAAAACTCTGATCATTGGCGACTCTGTAGTCAGAAACGTGAATCTAGAGACTCCAGCGGTCATAGTCAAATGCATTCCTGGGGCCAGAGCAGGCGACATCGAGTCAAATCTGACAATGCTGGCTAAAAGTAACTGTAAATACTCCACAATTGTTATTCACGCCGGCATTAATGACATCCGTCTCCGGCAGTCGGAAGTCACCAAACTTGATGTAGAATCGGTGTGTGACTTTGCAAAAACGATGTCTGCCACTGTAGTATTCTCTGGGCCCCTCCCCAATCTGACCAGTGATGACATGTTAAGTCGCTCGTCATCCTTGAACCGCTGGCTGTCTGTGTGGTGTCCTGCAAATGACGTGGGCTACATTGACAATTGGAGCTCTTTTTGGGGAAAACCTGGTCTTATGAGACGAGACAGCATTCATCCCACTTTGGATGGTGCTTCTCATTTATCTAACAATCTGGCATCTTTTTTATCCAAATTTCCAAAACCATGACTACTCAGAGTTGGGACCAGGAAGCAGAGTCGCAGTCTTACACGCCTCTCTGCAGCTCCTCTTCATCCGCCACCCCTCAGCTTAGCCCCTGTCTTCCCCATCAGAGAATCGTTGTCTGCTCCCTCCAAAGTAAATAAAAATATCATGCATAAGCCTCCCAAAGTGATAAAGCAAAACATTGGTAAAACTCAAATTAAACATAATGCCTCTAAATTGAATGATTTGGCCTCTGTTCCTCCTCATAATTTAAAAATTAAATGTGGTTTACTAAATATTAGGTCTCTAACTCCCAAGTCTCTGTTAGTCCATGATCTGTTAATTGATCATCAGATTGATTTAATTTCCCTTACAGAGACTTGGTTAGGGCAAGAGGATTATGTTGGTTTAAATGAATCAACTCCCTCTGGTTATTTAAACTGTCAAAATCCCAGAAGTTCTGGTCGTGGAGGAGGAGTAGCAACAATTTACCATTCCAAATTACTAGTTAATGTAAAGCAAAAAACATGTTATAATTCCTTTGAGGGCCTGGTCCTCAGTATTGGGCACTTTAGCAATTTTAGGTTAAACCCAATTTTATTTGCCATAGTTTATCGTCCCCCATCAACCTACTCAGAATTTTTATCCGAATTTGCTGATTTCTTAGCTGATTTAGTGCTGAAATCTGATAGAATAATTATAGTAGGGGACTTTAATATACATGTGGATGTAGATAGTGACTGCCTTAATGTGGCATTTAATTCAATATTAGACTCTATTGGGTTTTCTCAGAAAGTAGGAAATTCTACTCATTACCTCCACCATACATTGGACCTTGTTCTGACATATGGCATAGAAATAGAAAATCTTGTAGTGTCTCCTCATAACCCTGTACTGTCAGACCATTGTCTGTTAACCTTTGATTTTACCATTTCTGACTATTTGGCTCCTAAAGAAAAATATTATTACAGTAGATGCCTCTCAGATGATGCTGTTTCCAAATTTATGCAGATTGTTTCCTCTATGCCATGTGTCAACACAACGGAAATAAGCTATAGACAGCTTGCTCCTTCTGTAATTGATAACATGGTGGATAGTGTTTCAGCTTCTCTGCATCAGGCTCTAGACTTGGTGGCCCCCTTAAAAAAGAAAAAGTCTAATCAGAGATTTCTAACTCCTTGGTTCAACACAGAAACTCGTAGCTTAAAACAGAAGACTCGTCAATTAGAAAGAAAATGGCGCTCTACTAATTTAGATGAAATCTATTTAGCTTGGAGAAATCATCTTTTAATTTATAAAAAATCTCTTAGAAAAGCTAGAACAAGTTATTACTCTGCATTAATAGAAGAGAACAAGAATAATCCCAGGTTTCTTTTCAGTACTGTAGCCAGGTTGACAAAGAGTCAGGACTCTGTCAATCCTAGCATTCCCTTAGAGCTTACTAGTCAGGACTTTATGAACTTTTTCAATAATAAAATTTCATCCATCAGAGATAAAATCAATCAGATTCTTCCCACAGTTAACTTAAATACTGTAACTACTACAACTCCTTCTTTTGATGTCTGTCTTGATGAGTTTACTCCAATCGACCTTTGTGAGTTAGACAAAATAGTTTCCTCATCCAAACCTTCAACTTGTCTTTTAGACCCTATTCCTACTAGGTTATTTAAAGAAGTCTTCCCACTTATTGGTAGCTTTATTCTTCATATAATCAATTCTTCATTAACTTTAGGCCATGTACCGCAGGCTTTTAAAACAGCTGTAATTAAACCCTTACTCAAAAAGCCAACGCTAGATCCAGGAGCTTTAGCTAACTATAGACCAATCTCTAATCTCCCTTTCATCTCAAAAATCTTAGAAAGAGTTGTTGCTACACAATTATTCGACCACCTGCAGGGAAATGGTTTACTTGAAGAGTTTCAATCTGGGTTTAGAATCCATCATAGTACTGAAACAGCCTTAGCGAAGGTCACTAACGACCTCCTCATTGCATCTGATAATGGACTAGTTTCTGTACTTGTCCTTTTAGACCTTAGTGCAGCTTTTGATACTATCGATCATAATATTCTACTTGATAGATTAGAACACTATGTTGGACTTAATGGAACTTCGTTGCAGTGGTTTAGATCTTATTTATCTGATAGGTTCCAGTTTGTTCATGTAAATAATGAGTTTTCTTTCAACTCAAAGCTTAGTCATGGAGTTCCACAGGGATCTGTGCTAGGCCCTACTCTTTTTAGTTTATATATGCTTCCGTTAGGCAACATTATTAGAAAGCACTGTATACATTTTCATTGTTATGCAGATGACACACAATTATACCTGTCAATGAAGCCAGATGATAGTAATCAATTAGCCAAGTTAGAAGCCTGTCTTAAGGAAATCAAAGCTTGGATGACTTGTAATTTCCTGCTATTAAATTCAGATAAGACTGAAGTCATTCTTGTTGGTCCAAAAAACCTTAGAAATTCCTTTCCAAATCAAACTTTCAGTTTGGATGCAGTTACTCTTTCTCTTAATAGCTCTGTGAGGAACCTTGGAGTTATTTTTGATCAGGATTTGTCCTTCAATTCACATATTAAATTTGTTTCTAAGACTGCCTTCTATCATTTGCGTAATATTGCCAAGATTAGGAGCATCTTGTCTCAGAGTGATGCTGAGAAACTGATCCACGCTTTTGTTAGCTCGAGATTAGATTATTGTAATTCTTTATTATCAGGTTGTCCTAAAACATCTTTAAAAAGTCTTCAGCTGATCCAAAATGCTGCAGCAAGAGTTTTAACAGGTACTAGAAAGAGAGATCATATCTCTCCGGTTCTGGCCTCCCTTCATTGGCTTCCCATAGAGTTTAGAATTAAGTTTAAAATCCTTCTTCTTACTTAGAAAGCTCTAAACAATCAGGCTCCTTTTTATTTAAAAGATCTGATACTACCGTATTATCCTAACAGAGCACTACGCTCCCAAAATGCAGGACTACTTGTAATACCTAGAATCTCCAAAAGTACAATGGGAGGCAGAGCCTTCAGTTATCAAGCTCCTCTCCTGTGGAATCAGCTGCCAATCTGGATTTGGGAGTCAGACTCGATCTCTGTTTTTAAGATTAGGGTTAAAACCTACCTTTTTGATATAGCCTACAATTAGGGAGGGATCATTTGTTTCTGAACCCTCCCTTAGTTATGCTGCTAATAGGTTTAGTCAGCCGGGGGACCTCCAGTAATGCACTGGGCCTCACTCCTTTCCTCACTCTCTATGAAATATTTTTTTTTTTTTTTGCTGGTCATTAACATTTGTTTGTTCTCTCCCATAGATTGAGTCCCCATCGTGCTGTTTGCTCTCTACATGTCTGTTCTTTTCATCTTCTCTGTCCCCTCACCCCCCAGCCAGTCGCAGCAGATGACTGCCCCTCCCTGAGCCTGGTTCTGCTGGAGGTTTCTTCCTGTTAAAAGGGAGTTTTTCCTCTCCACCGTCGCCAAGTGCTTGCTCACAGGGGATCACCTGATTGCTGGGGTCTTTCTGCAACTGTGGGGGTTCCCCCCTACAGTTGATAGTGCTATGAGATGACTGTTGTTGTGAAATGGCGCTATATAAATAAAGTTGAATTGAATTGAATTGAATAGATATCAATGAGTCAATTCAGAGATGGATGTCACTACCAATGTCGATGATCGGGAGAATCAATATACTTAAAAGTAATATTTTACCTAAAATACTTTATTTATTTCAATACATTCCCTTACCACCACCTTTAGATTTATTCTCAAGAATTAAAAAAAAGTTAGTGGAATTTATATGGAACAACAGGAGGGCTAGATTACGTCTGTCTTTATTATATTTACCATTTGATCGTGGAGGTCTGAAATGTCCAAATTTTATGTTGTATTATTCGTCGGCACAGCTGAGGTCTATGACATATTATTTTTCATTAAATGATCTCCCTCATTGGACTGAAATGGAATCATACAATTTACCTTTACCTCTTCCCATATTCATATACTCAGATTCGGCAAAAAAATTACAAAAACAAGTTAAAAATCCATTTGTAAAGCATATGATCAAAATATGGTGTGAAGCTAAAAATTATTTAAAAGAACCACAGTTATTGTCACCATTTAGCCCAATATGGGGTAATCAATATTTTAAACCAGGAAGAGCGGACGCTGTATTTAAAGTATGGAATTTAAAAGGGATTCAAAAGATTCAGGATTTATATTTGCCATGTGCAGATAACATAATGTCTTTTGAAGAGCTGAGGGTCAAATTTAATCTTAATAGAACACATTTTTTTAAATATCTTCAACTTAGAAACTTTATTCGATCAAATCAAAATAAAGCTCTCACTCGACCTATTTATTCATCCTTGGAAAAAATGTTGATGAAAGATAGTAAAAGAAAGGGTATTATTTCAGAGTTTTATAACTCATTGACACTATCCTCAAGTGAAAATTCACAGAAAAGATTAAACTACTGGAAAGAAGATCTGCAAATTGAAATTTCAGAGGAACAATGGGAATTGGCTTGTACAGAAGCCCAAACCAAATCAATAAATGTACGTCTTAAATTGATACATTTCAAATGGTTAATGCGGATGTATGTTACACCGGAGGAGTTAAATAGATATAACAAAAATATACCAGATACATGCACAAAATGCATGGAAAGTAAAGGAACCCTATTTCATTGTGTATGGGGAATGTAGAATAATAAGAATGTTTTGGGAAGAGGTGAGGGTAACAATTGAAAAAATAATCTCAAAACAAATCATTTTGAATCCTAAACTGTTTTTGTTGGGTCTGTACCCAGAAAAGCATAACTTTAATAAAAGTGAAAGACAAACAAACAAAAACTATGATGTACAAAGTTGTTAAAAATTTTGGAGTTAAGTTGGAAAACTACAGAGGAGAGTTAATGTTACGTCATTAAAAGCAGTAGAGTTAGGGTGATTGGGAGGATGAAGAAGGAGTGGCTTAGGCTGTTCCCCGTGGATGTGGAACGTGGATGTGGAACGGTCGATGGCTATATCGGGAGACGGAATTTTTCTTTTGATTTTGGGGGGTTCGCCACAAGTGTGGGAAGGGGGAATTTGTTTGTGTGTAGTTTATAGGATGAATGTTCAACCACTCATGTTTTTGCTTCTCTGTATGAGCATGTTTACACTGCAAGGTAATCCCAAACTCTGTATTGATCATAAACCAAAGTGTTAATCTTAATTTAACTTCATGGAATTGCAGAGGTCTACAAAATTTAAAAAAACTTAAACAAGTTATGAATAAAATAAAAGACATGGGTTCAAAAATTGTGTTTTTACAAGAAACTCATCTAATAGAGGAGGATATAAAAAGAATTAGGAGTAGATGGCAAGGAAGTGTATTCACCTCATCATTTTCATCCCGGGCCAGGGGAGTTATGACTCTCATACATAAATCAGTCCCTTTTCAAGTGAAAAATGTAATTGGAGACAAACTTGGAAGATATGTAATCATTCAAGGTTCTTTGCTATTAGAAAATATAAATCTTGTGAACTTATATGGTCCCAATATAGATGATCAAAAGTTCTTTGCTAATTTATTTCTTATTTTATCATCACTTACAGGGCAACATACTATAATAGCAGGGGATTTTAATTGTACATTGAATCCAGGTATAGATAGATCAACAGGACTGGATTGTACGCACAATGGATGTAGGATGACTATTAATCATTTTATGAAAGAATTGAGATTGTTAGATATATGGAGAGAAATGAAACCACAAGTTAAAGCCTATTCTTGTTATTCCAGTACCTACAAGACATTCTCACGTATTGATTATTTTTTGATTTCCACAGAATTAAGATCCAAGATTCAAAACTGCTTTTATGATAACATCGTGATCTCTGATCATGCACCCTGTTGTCTAATATATGTAGATAAAAAATTGACAAAGGAATCAGGTAGATGGCAATTTCAGCTTAAATGGCTTCAGGATGAGGAATTTGTCAAGTATATAGAAAAACAGATAGACGAGTACTTTGACATCAATACTACACAAACATCAGCATGTGTAAAGTGGGAAGCTTTCGAAGCTTTTATTAGGGGACATATTATTAGTTATACAGGTTCAAAATCTAAGAAGACTCGAGAGGAGAGAGCTAAATTGGAACATAAAATGAAAAGTCTTCAGGAAAAAGTGTATGCAGGAAGTGATCCAAGGTTGGAGAATGAATTACTGATTTTGAGAGCTGAATACGACAAAAAATCAGCGAATAGAGCTGCCTCGAGTCTTCTAAGATTGAAACAATCTTTTTATGAACAAGGTGAAAAATCAGGAAAATTATTGGCATGGCAGATTAAACAATTAGAAATTAAAACACCAATTACCAGTATTATAAGTAATGGACAGGTAGTTATAGATCCTTTAGAAATTAACAGAGCCTTTAGAGATTACTATGAAAAATTATATGATACTAAAAATGAATTTGATTTAACAAAACTAAATGGGTTTTTGAACGAACTATCTATACCGTGTATTCCAAATGAAAACAGGGAGATATTGGAGTCTAAAATTAGTCAAGAAGAAGTTGGACTAGCCATTGATAATATGAAATCAGGAAAAAGTGCAGGACCAGATGGTCTTCCACTTGACCTTTATAAGAAATTTAAGAATAAATTAATAAAACCTTTTTTGGAAATGGTTTTAGAAGCATTTCAAAATAATAATTTACCATCATACATAAATAATGCCTTAATTATACTGCTGCCAAAACCAGGTAAGCCCTCTAATAAATGTGAAAATATGAGACCAATAAGCCTATTAAACGCCGACCTTAAGATAATCTGTAAAATTTTAGCAAGACGAATACAAGAAATTTTACCAAATATTATTAATCGAGATCAGAATGGCTTTATAAAGGGAAGACAAGGCTTCCATAATGTAAGAAGACTATTTAATATTATTTATTTTAATAAAGAAGCACCGGATACAGCTCTCCTATAACTGGATGCCGAAAAGGCCTTTGATAGAGTTGAATGGCCCTTTCTTTTTGAAGTCCTACAAAGGTTTGGACTTGGAAATAATTTCATAAAATGGGTTCAAATAATATACAATAATGCTACAGCAGAAATCCTAACAAATAACAATATTTCAAAACCAATAAAAATCAATAGAGGATGTCGACAAGGCTGTCCACTTTCACCTTTACTGTTTACTATGGCAATTGAACCTTTAGCGATAGCGATACGTTTACATTCACAAATATATGGAATTAAAGTTGGACCAACAGAACATAAAATCTCCCTGTACGCCGATGACATAATTTTGTTTATGTCGAATCTAAAAAAATCAATTCCAACCTTGTTGAATTTAATAAAGAATTTTGGGGAAATATCAGGATATAAAATAAATAAAACTAAATCTTCAATATTAATGCTAAATGAGACCCAGAGAAATTACCCAGCCCCTGAGGTAAATCAATTCAATGTTGTAAATCAGTTTAAATATTTAGGAATCCAAATTGTGCCTAAGCTAGAATCAGTCGCCAGTGTCAACTATGAAGCCTTAATGACAGGCTTAATGACAGGCTTAATGACATCCATCTCTGAGTTAACTCAGAGATGGATGTCACTACCAATGTTGATGATCGGGAGAATCAATATACTTAAAAGTAATATTTTACCTAAAATACTTTATTTATTTCAATACATTCCCTTATCACCACCTTTAGATTTATTCTCAAGAATAAAAAAAAAGTTAGTGGAATTTATATGGAACAACAGGAGGGCTAGATTACGTCTGTCTTTATTATATTTACCATTTGATCGTGGAGGTCTGAAATGTCCAAATTTTATGTTGTATTATTGGTCGGCACAACTGAGGTCTATGACATATTATTTTTCATCAAATGATCTCCCTCACTGGACTGAAATGGAATCATACAATTTACCTTTACCTCTTCCCATATTCATATACTCAGATTCGGCAAAAAAATTACAAAAACAAGTTAAAAATCCATTTGTAAAGCATATGATCAAAATATGGTGTGAAGCTAAAAACTATTTAAAAGAACCACAGTTACTGTCACAGTTTAGTCCAATATGGGGTAATCAATATTTTAAACCAGGGAGAGCGGACGCTGTATTTAAAGTATGGAATTTAAAAGGGATACAAAAGATTCAGGATTTATATTTGCCATGTGCAGATAACATAATGTCTTTTGAAGAGCTGAGGATCAAATTTAATCTCAATAGAACACATTTTTTTAAATATCTTCAACTTAGAAACTTTATTCGATCAAATCAAAATAAAGCTCTCACTCGACCTATTTATTCATCCTTGGAAAAAATGATGATGAAAGATAGTAAAAGAAAGGGTATTATTTCAGAGTTTTATAACTCATTGACACTATCTTCAAGTGAAAATTCACTGAAAAGATTAAACTACTGGAAAGAAGATCTGCAAACTGAAATTTCAGAGGAACAATGGGAATTGGCTTGTACAGAAGCTCAAACCAAATCAATAAATGTACGCCTTAAATTGATACATTTCAAATGGTTAATGCGGATGTATGTTACACCGGAGGAGTTAAATAAATATAACAAAAATATACCAGATACATGCACAAAATGCATGGAAAGTAAAGGAACTCTATTTCATTGTGTATGGGAATGTAGATTAATAAGAATGTTTTGGGAAGAGGTGAGGGTAACAATTGAAAAAATAATCTCAAAACAAATCATATTGAATCCTAAATTGTTTTTGTTGGGTCTGTACCCAGAAAAGCATAATTTTAATAAAAGTGAAAGAACATTCATAGACCTCAGTTTGCTTAATGCCAAAAAATGTATTGCACTATTATGGAAAAAGACTCATAGACCAGATGTGACTCAGTGGTTAAGACAGATGTTAACAAACCTTCCATTAGAAAGAATAACATATATACTGAAATCAAAGGAAATTGTGTTTGAGAATATATGGAGACCTTTTATTGATTATGTAAAAAATTTAAACATAACTTTTGAAGAAGAAGGTGAATGATGTGTATGGACCTTGTAAATTCCAAACTGGTGAACATAATATGTATACTTATGTATTGGATTGTCTAGACTAAACAGAGGAGCATTGTTGAAGATTTGATTTTGCTGGTGGTTGTTGGTGTTTTTAGTGCATCCTTTTTTTTTTTTTTTTTTTTTTTGTAGTACTTTAGTGTTAGTGTTTGATTGTTTGTATCATGTTTGTTAAAAAAAAAAAAGGTTCAATAAAGATATTGTGGAAAAAAAAAAGTGAAAGAACATTCATAGACCTCAGTTTGCTTAATGCCAAAAAATGTATTGCACTACTGTGGAAAAAGACTTATAGACCAGATGTGACCCAGTGGTTAAGACAGATGTTAACAAACCTTCCATTAGAAAGAATAACATATATACTGAAATCAAAGGAAATTGTGTTTGAGAATATATGGAGACCTTTTATTGATCATGTAAAAAATTTAAACATAACTCTTGAAGAAGAAGGTGAATGATGTGTGTGGACCTTGTAAATTCCAAACTGGTGAACATAATATGTATACTTATGTAATGGATTGTCTAGACTAAACAGAGGAGCATTGTTGAAGACTTGATTTTGTTGGTGGTTGTTGGTGTTTTTAGTGCTTTTTTTTTTGTAGTACTTTAGTGTTAGTGTTTGATTGTTTGTGTCATGCTTGTTTAAAAAAAAAAAAGGTTCAATAAAGATATTATGGAAAAAAAAGTGGACTTTGGACATATTTACACAAAGAATGGTTCTGCTTTTTTGTCACCGTTTCTTGTTTTGGGCATTTTGTTATCTTATCTTCAAAGTATATGAACCAGAAAATCAGTACAATGCAGTGCAATATAGACAAAACAATAAACAAAACACAGACATTCGTCAGTTACCACTGGCGAAGGCAGCTGGCTTCGCCCTTTTTGCAGCATCTTGGCCGTTATTTTCTCTTTTGTCGGGTATTTTTGCTTTCTCTCCCTTATCCAGAAACTGATATGATTATCCCACCTCAATTTTGCTTTTATTCCACTGCTATTTATGTTATACGACAACATGGGTCTGGAGCGATTGCACACATGGCACTGGGGGGGGGGGGGCAGCAGGCGAACATCAGGCAGCTTCGCCCACCCTCTGTTATAACAAAATGTAAACATTTATCTTCATAAGCTTAATAAACTCTTTTTTGAATCATAGTTGGCAAATTTGGGAGCAAATGCTCCTGCGTCCACGACTGAGTACGTCCACAGCAATCGGTAACATCCATATGTGTTTGTCTAAAAATTTCTTCCTCTCTGGTGTAAATAAGGATACTTCTATGTCCGCCATAATTCCTCCAAGGCAAGAGCAGTAAGTTATACGTGTCTGCTACCTTGTGAGGTGGAATTCTTAGTAAAATTGGGGAGTGTTTGGCAGGTGCAGTGCATGTCACAGCACTGCGCCTGTCACAGTGGTGGTGCTATTCTTTCATGCAATCAACAATGTGAAAGGGTTAACCCCTTGCACTCTGGTCAGTTTCCCTAAAAACGCCTAAAAATAACGTACCCAAAGTAAATCAAAAGCTGTTCTTCAACCCTTTGCAGCATCTTCATGGGGTTGGTCTCATTTAAAAGAAAACACTTTGAATTTTTTGGCAAAACAGTCATAATCTCTCTAAGTGCTCCTGCCACTGAGTAACAGTCATCTAAACATACTGAACTTGAAGAAAATAAATTTCGCCTGGGTGTTTTTTTGGATACAAATGCTTGCAAATAACACACAGCTTCAGATACTGGCTGGAAAATGCAACAGAAATGTAGAACCAAGTGTTATCCAGCTGAGGTCAAAATTTTGCAACAATACCACAAAAAATGAATATATTACACAGCTTTTTTCTTAGGTTGTTCCCAGGCGTTTTGGAACTGTGCCAAATTGTGCCAAATGGCACAGTTTGGAAAAACGTCTGTAACTTTTGAATGATTCAATATAGAAGCTTCATCTTGGGCTCTAATGAAAGGTGAAGGGCTGTGTGTGTGGGGGGGGGGGTTGTTTATTCATTCATGAATGAATGAATGAACAAACAAGCCCCCACACACAAAGAAGCATGCCACGTAAAAAATGTGTGGCTTTTTTTTACAAGAAAAAATAACCTACAGTGCACTAAAAATTATTCTAAAATATCTGTAATGTAGAAGATAACAACTCCCCCCCACCCCCGCTACAGAGGACGGACATCGCCCATCGCCACATGACAGAACAGCCATGTGGCCATGTGGCGACCGCGGCACACAGTCCCCGCGGTCTACTACGCACAGTTGTACTGAAATAGCTGCAATATATCTGCAATCCGCTACAGAGGAGTAGCGGGGGGGGGGGGGCGTTCACAACATGACGGTGGGGGCGTTCCGGTCCGGGTCCGTCATGTTGCGATAACGCACAGTTGTAATTTACCGATCGATCAAAAGTCATTTGGATTAAAATTTTTCTGGGATAAAGAATAATTTAGCTTATAACACTTACCTGTCCACAACAGCAATGTCGCTGGTGAACTTCTCTTCCTCATTGTCAGACGAACATGACGCTGGTTCGCTTGTTACGGACTCGTGGTTCTGGTCACGCGACCCGGTCAAACCATGATTCCATTATTGCGGTTTTGTGCTTCCATAATTGTGGTTTTGGCGAACGATTTTTCAAAACAAATAAGAACAGTAGTAAGAAAAAAAGACTGGCGAACGCCTGTGTGTCACCCAGCCTTACACAAAACAGCTTTCGAACTTCTGTACTTCAATTGGCTGGCTGTATTCGCAGCCGTTGGTAGGCGGGTCCTTCTTGCTAGGTTTTCAGTCATTGGTTCTTCAAGGTTTCAGAAACCCAATTCAAGGCTCTTATTTGTTGAATGAGAGGTCAATCACATCTAAACCAATCAAAGCACTCCTTTGGCTTTCTGTTTGCGGCTGTGTCTGTAGTGGAAGAACGGAAATGCAGCTTTTTTTTTCAGTGCGCTCTAGGACGCAGCGCCCTCTTACGCCCTCGTGCGCCCTCGTGCGCTGTAGGACGCAGAGACGTGCCCGCCCGCGGTACATCGGAGTGCAAGAGGTTAATAAAGAACTGAATATTTAATGGGATGTCCTAATTTTTTCACATGACTGTATTATGTATTATCATGTTTTTATTCTGTAAAGTGCCTTGAGATCACTCTTGTTATGATTTGGTGCTATATAAACAAATAAGAATAATGATTAGTAGTAGTATGAGTAAAGCTAGGGTCACCAGACTTTGCACAGAGGTTCACCCTGTGACCCTGAACTATCCACTATGCTTGTGGGATCGCAAGGTCAAAGGTCAAGCTCAAAATGCCATTTAAAAAACTACATCTCAACAACAAAGAAAGAGGCTCAGGGGGTACCAGTAGCAGCCACCAGTATTTTTATAGGGCTGTGTCCAAGATTCGCCCAACATTCGCCTGGTGTTTTTTTTTTTTCCACAATATTTTTATTGAACCTTTTTTCAACAAACATGACACCAACAATCAAACCCCAACACTAAAACAAACCAAAAAAAAAAACAAATATTCCAAAAACACCATCAACCGTTAACAAAACAAGTCAAACAATGCTCCTCTGTTTAGTCTAGGTAATCCATTGCATAAGTATACATATTATACATTCACCAATTTGGAAATTACAAGGTCCACACACATCATTCACCTTCTTCTTCAGTAGTTATGTTTAGTTTCTTTACATAATCAATGAAAGGTCTCCATATATTCTCAAACACATTTTCCTTTGATTTCAATATGTATGTTATTCTTTCTAGTGGAAGGTTTGTTAACATCTGTCTTAACCACTGAGTCACATCTGGTCTATGAGTCTTTTTCCACAGCAGTGCAATACATTTTTTGGCGTTAAGCAAACTGAGGTCTATGAATGTTCTTTCACTCTCATTAAAGTTATGCTTTTCTGGATACAGACCCAACAAAAACAATTTAGGATTCAATATGAGTTGTTTTGAAATTATTTTTTCAATTGTTACCCTCACCTCTTCCCAAAACATTCTAATTTTTCTACATTCCCAAAAACAATGAAATAGAGTTCCTTTACTTTCCATACATTTTGTGCATGTATCTGGTATGTTTTTGTTATATCTATTTAACTCCACCGGTGTAACATACATCCGCATTAACCATTTAAAATGTATCAATTTAAGACGTACATTTATTGATTTGGTTTGAGCTTCTGTGCAAGCCAATTCCCATTGTTCCTCTGAAATTTCAATTTGTAGGTCTTCTTTCCAATAATTCATTCTTTTCTGTGAGTTTTCACTTGAGGATAATATCAGTGAGTTATAGAACTCTGAAATAATACCCTTTCTCTTACTATTTTTCGTCAAAATTTTTTCCAAGTATGAATAGGTAGGACGGGTGAGAGCATTATTTTGATTTGATCGAATGAAATTCCTAAGCTGAAGATATTTAAAAAAAATGTGTTCTATTAAGATTAAATTTAGCCCTCAGTTCTTCAAAAGACATTATGTTGTCTGAACATGCTAAATATAAGTCTTGAATCTTTTGAATCCCTTTTAAATTCCATAATTTAAATACAGCATCCGCTCTCCCTGGTGTAAAATATTGATTACCCCATATTGGGCTAAATTGTGACAATAAGTGCGGTTCTTTTAAATATTTTTTGATTTCATACCATATTTTGATCATATGCTTTACAATTGGATTTTTAACTTGTTTCTGTAATTTTTTAGCCGAGTCTGAGTATATGAATAAGGGAAGAGGTAAAGGTAAATTGTATGATTCCATCTCGTCCAGTGAGGGAGATCATTTGATGAAAAATAATATGTCATAGACCTCAGTTGTGCTGACCAGTAATACAACATAAAGTTTGGACATTTCAGACCTCCACGATCAAATGGCAAATATAGTAAGGACAGACGTAATCTAGCCTTCCTATTGTTCCATATAAATTCCACTAACTTTTTTTTAATTCTTGAGAATAGATCTGAAGGTGGTGGTAAAGGAATGTATTGAAATAAATATAGTATTTTGGGTAAGATATTACTTTTAAGTATATTAATTCTCCCGATCATCGACATTGGCAGTGACATCCATCTCTGAAGCAACTCATTAATATCTGTCATTAAGGCTTCATAGTTGATACTAGCGGCTGATTCTAACTTAGGCACAATTTTAATTCCTAAGTATTTAAACTGATTTACAACATTGAATTGATTTACCTCAAGAGCTGGGTGCTTTCTCTGAGTCTCATTTAGCATTAATATTGAAGATGTATTTTTATTTATTTTATATCCTGATATTTCCCCAAAGTTCTTTATTATATTTAACAAGGTCGGAATTGATTTTTTAAGATTTGACATAAACAAAATTATGTCATCAGTATACAGGGAGATTTTATGTTCTATTGGTCCTACTTTAATTCCATATATTTGTGGATGTAAATGCACTGCCATCGCCAAAGGTTCAATTGCCATAGTAAACAGTAAAGGCGAAAGTGGGCAGCCTTGTCGACAACCTCTATTAATTTTTATTGATTTTGAGATATTGCTATTTGTTAGGATTTCTGCTGTAGCATTATTGTATATTATCTGAACCCATTTTATGAAATTCTTTCCAAGTCCAAACCTTTGTAAAACTTCAAAAAGAAAGGGCCATTCGACCCTATCAAAGGCCTTTTCAGCATCCAATGATAGGAGAGCTGTATCCGGTGCTTCTTTATTAGAATAAATTATATTAAATAATCTTCTTACATTATGGAAGCCTTGTCTTCCCATTATAAAGCCATTCTGATCTCGGTTAATTATATTTGGTAATATTTCTTGTAGTCGTCTTGCTAAAATTTTACAGATTATCTTAAGGTCTGCATTTAATAGGCTTATTGGTCTCATGTTTTCACATTTATTAGAAGGTTTACCTGGTTTTGGCAACAGTATAATTAAGGCATTATTTATATATGGCGGTAATTTACTATTTTGAAATGCTTCTAAAACCATTTCCAAAAATGGTTTTATTAATTTATTCTTAAATTTTTTATAGAGGTCAACTGGAAGACCGTCAGGTCCCGCACTTTTTCCTGATTTCATATTATCAATGGCTAGCCCAACTTCTTCTTGACTAATTTTTGACTCCAGTATCTCCCTGTTTTCATTTGGAATACATGGTATAGATAATCCGTCCAAAAACCCATTTAGTTTTGTTAAGTCAGTTTCATTTTTTGTATCATATAGTTTTTCATAATAATCTCTAAAGGCACTGTTAATTTCTAAAGGATCTACGACTGCCTGTCCGTTACTTATAATACTGGTAATTGGTGTTTTAAATTCTAATTGTTTAATCTGCCATGCCAATAATTTTCCTGATTTTTCACCTTGTTCATAAAAGGTTTGCTTCAATCTTAGAAGACTCGAGGCAGCTCTATTTGCTGATTTTTTGTAATATTCAGCTCTCAGAATCAGTAATTCATTCTCTTATTTGGGATTACTTCCTGCATACACTTTTTCTTGAAGGATTTTTATTTTACGTTCCAATTGGACTCTCTCCTCTCGAGTCTTCCTAGATTTTGAACCTGTATAACTAATAATATGCCCCCTAATAAAAGCTTTGAAAGCTTCCCACTTTATACATGCTGATGTTTGTGTAGTGTTGATATCAAAGAACTCATCTATCTGTTTTTCTATGTACTTAACAAATTCCTCATCTTGAAGCCATTTATGCTGAAATTGCCACCTACCAGGAACCTTTGTCAATTTCTTATCTACATATATTATACAGCAGGGTGCATGATCAGAAATCACAATGTTATCATTGAAACAATTTTGAATCTTGGACCTTAATTCCATAGAGATCAAAAAATAGTCAATACGTGAAAATGTCTTGTAGGTGTTAGAATAACAAGAATAGGCTTTGACTTGTGGTTTCATTTCTCTCCATATATCTAGCAATCTCAATTCTTTCATAAAATGATTAATGGTCATCCTACATCCATTGTGCGTACAGTCCTGTCCTGTTGACCTATCTATACTGGGATTCAATGTACAGTTAAAATCCCCTGCTATTATATATAGCCCTGTGAGTGATGCTAAAGTAAGAAATAAATTAACAAAGAAGCTTTGATCATCTATATTGGGACCATATATGTTCACCAGATTTATATTTTCTAATAACAAAGATCCTTGGATGATTAGATATCTTCCCAATTTATCTCCAATTACATTTTTCACTTGAAATGGGACTGATTTATGTATGAGAGTCATAACTCCCCTGGCTCGGGATGAAAACGATGAGGTGAGTACACTTCCCTGCCATCTCCTTATTCTTTTTACATCCTCCTCTATTAGATGAGTTTCTTGTAAAAACACAATTTTTGAACCTATGTCTTTTATTTTATTCAAAACTTGTTTAAGTTTTTTTAGGTTTTGTAGACCTCTGCAATTCCATGATGTTAAATTAAGCTTAACGCTTTGGTCTATGATCAATAAAGAGTTTGAGATTACCTTGCAATATAAACATGCTCATGCAGAGAAGCAAAAACATGGATAGTTGAACATTCATCCCACAGACTACACACAAACAAATTCCCCCTCCCCACATTCGTGGTAATCCCCCCAAAATCAAAAAAAAAAAAAATCCGTCTCCCATTATAGCCTGAATCTGCTCCTCCCCCGTGAGGATCAGTCAAACCACTCACTCTTTCCTCCTCTCAATCACCCTGACTCTGCTACTTTTAATGACATGACAATAACTCTCTTCTGTAGTTTTTCCAATTTAACTCCAAAATTTTATAGCAACTTTGTACATCATAGCCTTTTTTTTTTAATATATCATACCATCTATATTTTGTAGACATGCTATATATTTCAAATCAATCAGATACTTGAACACTTGCTTAAATACTTTATTCTACCTTTTATATCTTGTTCTTGCTTCATGCTTGGCTCTCGCCAGTCTCTCCTTGGATCTGCTTAATGAGTTCCTGCGCCTCCTGAGGGGTCTTAAAGACTTGGGTTCTCTCTTTATACGTGACCAGCAGTCTTGCAGGATAAATCATCCCGTGACGAATTCCAAGGCTGCGCAGCTCTTTACGGGCGGGGTCAAACTGTTTCCTTAATTGTTGGATTCCTGCGGCCAAATCTGGGTAGAACCGCACCTGTTGGTCCTGGTATTTAATTTCTCCTTTAGTGCGGGCTGCGCTGGAGACCGTCATCTTGTCCCTGTAGTTAAGGAACTTCATTATCAGCGTCCTCGGTGTTGTCTTCTTATCTCTCGATGGGCCTATTCGGTGTGCGCTTTCCAAGACGACTGATGACTGTAGATCCGCATTATCCAGCACCTCTGGGATCCACTTCTCCAAAAAGGAACACGCATCCTGTTCCTCCGCCCCCTCCGGAAGGCCCACAAGCCTTAAATTATTCCGTCTAGACCGGGATTCCAAGTCCAAGACGTTTTCTTCCAGACGTTTATTCTTTAATTCCAATGTTTGGACCTTTAATTGCAGGCTGTTGACGTCATCTTCAGCGTTAGAGATCCGGAGCTCCGCCTGCGTTATTCGCTCCATACAGTCGCTTATTTCTTTTCTCATAGCTTCAATCGCAGCTATAATCCCATCAAACTTAGACGAAAAGTCTGTTCTCATAGCGCTGATGGCAGCAAGGACCGCATTCGTTTCTTCGGCAGTCACCGCACCACCGCTAGCTCCCTCCTCAGCCATGATCACAGGTGTTTTATCTGCTGCGTCACGAGCGTGGAAATCTGTTAACTTGGCTTGTTTCGTCGAATCAGTTTTTCCTCCGCCTGATTTCACAGCCTTAGTTTTTACCGTATCCGCCTCCAAACGCTAGAGCAGGTTTTTGTTCCAATTGGGAGAGTTTTAGCCAACTTTTTTTATCATTAGGAGCAGAGCAGAGTGGAGCACACCCTTCTAAGCGGCCGCCATAACCGGAAGTCCTCGCCTGGTGTTTTACCTGGAGTTGGCAAAAGGTCCTGAAGCTTCCTATACAATGGCAAATGGCTGCTAATCGTAGCAAACATTGTCACTAACATTTGCGAAGAGTTGTCAATGTTTGCCAACTGCTAGCTGCTAAGGGCCCCTTTGCACAGCACAGAAATTGTTGAAAGATTGGGCCAATTTTTGATCTACAGAACATGGAGAGATCAAAAATTCGTTGGATCTCTCAATGATCTCCACCTCTGTGTAAAGGGGATATAAACCTCACTAACGACAGGGGGGAACCCTTATTTTTGCTAACATTTGTCAGAAAATGGCAATGTTCATCGGCATTCTCCGCTTTGTGAAATATACTAGCTTAACCTGTTACGTCTTTGGATTGTAGGAGGAAACTGGAGCACCCAGAGTAAACCCATATGGCACAGGGAGAACATGCAGACTCCACACAGAAAGGTTCCTACCATTGCCAGCCTGGGAATTCAAACTTCAAACCTTCTAGCTGTGACGCAGCAGCGCTAACCACTGTACCACTGTGATGTCTTACCAGTGTGTCCAAGTGCAATTTGTTTTTATGCTGACAAAAGCCAGAAGGATGGTATTCATCTGGTTTTGTCCGACATCTGCTCTGTCTTTAGTTTTTTTTTTTTTCCCCACAATATTTTTTATTGAACCTTTTTTTTTTACAAACATAGCACAAACAATCAGACACTAACACTAAAGTAATTTAAAAATTAAAAAAACCCACTAACAACAACAACAAAAAAAATATACTAAAAACAACAACAACCATTAACAAACACAAGTCAGCAACAATGCTCCTCTGTTTAGTCTAGGTAATCTATTACATAAGAATACATAATATACATTCACCAGTTTGGAATTTGCAAGGTCCACACATATTATTCACCTTCTTCTTCAGAAGTTATGTTTAATTTCTTTACATAATCAATTTTTCAATTGTTACCCTCACCTCTTCCCAAAACATTCTGATTTTTCTACATTCCCATAAACAGTGAAATAGGGTTCCTTTACTTTCCATACATTTTGTGCATGTATCTGGTATGTTTTTGTTATATCTATTTAATTCCACTGGTGTAACATGCATCCGCATTAACCATTTAAAATGTATCAGTTTAAGACGTACATTTATTGATTTGGTTTGAGCTCCTGCACAAGCCATTTCCCATTGTTCCTCTGAAATTTCAATTTGCAGGTCTTCTTTCCAATAATTCAGTCTTTTCTGTGAGTTTTCACTTGAGAATAGTGTCAATGAGTTATAAAACTCTGAAATAATACCCTTTTTCTTACTATCTTTTGTCAAAATTTTTTCCAAGGATGAATAAATAGGTCGGGTGAGAGCATTATTTTGATTTGATCGAATAAAATTTCTAAGCTGAAGGTATTTTAAAAAATGTGTTCTATTAAGATTGAATTTAATCCTCAGTTCTTCAAAAGACATTATGTTATCTGAGCGTGACAAATATAAGTCTTGAATCTTTTGAATCCCTTTTAAATTCCATACTTTAAATACAGCATCTGCTCTCCCTGGTGTAAAATATTGATTACCCCATATTGGGCTAAATTGTGACAGTAAGTGTGGTTCTTTTAAATATTTTTTGGTTTCACACCATATTTTGATCATGTGCTTTACAATTGGATTTTTAACTTGTTTCTGTAATTTTTTAGCCGAGTCTGAGTATATGAATAAGGGAAGAGGTAAAGGTAAATTGTATGATTCCATTTCAGTCCAGTGAGGGAGATCATATGATGAAAAATAATATGTCATAGACCTCAGTTGTGCTGACCAGTAATACAACATAAAGTTTGGACATTTCAGACCTCCACGATCAAATGGTAAATATAGTAAGGACAAATGTAATCTAGCCTTCCTATTGTTCCATATAAATTCCACTAACTTTTTTTAATTCTTGAGAATAGATCTGAAGGTGGTGGTAAAGGAATGTTTTGAAATAAATAAAGTATTTTTGGTAAGATATTACTTTTAAGTATATTGATTCTCCCAATCATCGACATTGGTAGTGACATCCATCTCTGAAGTAACTCATTAATATCTGTCATTAAGGCTTCATAGTTGGCACTGGCGACTGATTCTAGCTTAGGCAAAATTTGAATTCCTAAATATTTAAACTGATCTACAACATTGAATTGATTTACCTCAGGAGCTAGGTGATTTCTCTGGGTCTCATTTAGCATTAATATTGAAGATTTTGTTTTATTTATTTTGTATCCTGATATTTCCCCAAAGTTCTTTATTAAATTTAGCAAGGTCGGAATTGATTTTTTAAAATTCGACATAAACAAAATTATGTCATCGGCATACAGGGAGATTTTATGTTCTGTTGGTCCTACTTTAATTCCATATATTTGTGGATGTAAACGTACTGCCATCGCTAAAGGTTCAATTGCCATAGTAAACAGTAAAGGTGAAAGTGGACAGCCTTGTCGACATCCTCTATTGATTTTTATTGATTTTGAGATATTGCTGTTTGTTAGGATTTCTGCTGTAGCATTATTGTATATTATCTGGACCCATTTTATGAAATTATTTCCAAGTCCAAACCTTTGTAGAACTTCAAAAAGAAAGAAAGAAAGAAAGCTTCTTTATTGGAATAAATAATATTAAATAGTCTTCTTACATTATGGAAGTCTTGTCTTCCCATTATAAAGCCATTCTGATCTCGGTTAATAATATTTGGTAATATTTCTTGTAGTCGTTTTGCTAAAATTTTACAGATTATTTTAAGATCAGCATTTAATAGGCTTATTGGTCTCATGTTTTCACATTTATTAGGGGGTTTACCTGGTTTTGGCAACAGTATAATTAAGGCATTATTCATGTATGGTGGTAAGTTACCGTTTTGAAATGCTTCTAAAACCATTTCCAAAAGTGGTTTTATTAATTTATTCTTAAATTTTTTATAGAGGTCAACTGGAAGACCATCTGGTCCTGCTCTTTTTCCTGATTTCATATTATCAATGGCTTGCCCAACTTCTTCTTGACTAATTTTAGACTCCAGTATCTCCCTGTTTTCCTTTGGAATACATGGTATAGATAATCCACCCAAAAACCCATTTAGTTTTGTTAAGTCAGTTTCATTTTTTGTATCATATAGTTTTTCATAATAATCTCTAAAGGCACTATTAATTTCTAAAGGATCTATAACTACCTGTCCATTACTTATAATACTGGTAATTGGTGTTTTAAATTCTAATTGTTTAATCTGCCATGCCAATAATTTTCCTGATTTTTCACCTTGTTCATAAAAAGTTTGCTTCAATCTTAGAAGACTCGAGGCAGCTCTGTTCGCTGATTTTTTTGTCCTATTCTGCTCTCAGAATCAGTAATTCTTTCTCTAACTGTGGGTTACTTCCTGCATACACTTTTTCTTGAAGAATTTTTATTTTACGTTCCAGTTGGACTCTCTCCTCTCGGGTCTTCTTAGATTTTGAACCTGTATAACTAATAATAAGCCCCTAATAAAAGCTTTGAAAGCCTCCCACTTTATACATGCTGTTGTTTGTGTAGTATTGATATCAAAGAACTCATCTATCTGTTTTTCTATGTACTTAACAAATTCCTCATCCTGAAGCCATTTATGCTGAAAATGCCACCTACCTTGATCCTTTGTCAATTTCTTATCTACATATATTAGACAACAGGGTGCATGATCAGAGATCACAATGTTATCATAGAAACAGTTTTGAATCTTGGACCTTAATTCTGTAGAGATCAAAAAGTAGTCTATACGTGAGAATGTCTTATAGGTATTAGAATAACAAGAATAGGCTTTGACTTGTGGTTTCATTTCGCTCCATATATCTAGCAATCTTAATTCTTTCATAAAATGATTAATGGTCATCCTACATCCATTGTGCGTACAGTCCAGTCCTGTTGATCTATTGTCAGAAAAATGTACACATATGTTATCTTTTTTTATGTCTAAGCCGTATACAAGTGTAGAAGTGTGGAAAAGTACCGGAGAAGCGTGTTCCTCTGGATTAACACTAAGACTGAATGCAGGAAGCCAGTTTTGCCGGAAAGGTACAGGAAGCCCCCTGTGGAGCAAGAGGACACAAAGAGCCCCCTGCGGAGCGAGAAAGGGAGCAGGGCCCCCTTTGTTCTTTTAAGAAGGTCAATACACCTGATTCCGGATTAACAAACTCTGTCAACACTGCTAATAACGTGCCAGACTTGTTTCACCCCTTTCTGTCTGTTATGTATTCAGCTGAAACCGTTTGTGTATTGCAACTGTCTCTCACATATAAGCCTGCTCGCTGAAGCCAGTCTTCAGCACTGATTTCCTGTACTCAGGTTCGTGCTCCTTGTACAAGTAAAGCTTTTAAAAAGAATATTCTTGTGTCTCGAATCTTTATTGAGGTAATGAACTAATATACGATCATTTTCTAAGTGTTTTCAGAGATTCCTGACATCTATCTATACTGGGATTCAATGTACAATTAAAATCCCCTGCTATTATATGTTGCCCTGTAAGTGATGATAAAGTAAGGAATAAATTAACAAAGAAGTTTTGATCATCAATATTGGGGCCGTATAAGTTCACCAGATTTATATTTTCTAATAACAAAGATCCTTGGATGATTAGATATCTTCCAAATTTGTCTCTAATTACATTTTTCACTTGAAATGGGACTGTTTTGTGTATGAGAGTCATAACTCCCCTGGCTCGGGATGAAAATGATGAGGTGAACACGTTACCTTGCCATCTTCTCCTAATTCTTTTTACATCCTCCTCTATTAGATGAGTTTCTTGTAAAAATACAATTTTTGAATCTATGTCTTTTATTTTATTCATAACTTGTTTAAGTTTTTTAAGATTTTGTAGACCTCTGCAATTCCATGAAGTTAAATTAAGATTAACGGTTTGATCTATGATCAATAAGGAGTTTGAGATTACCTTGCAATATGAACATACTCTTACAGAGAAGCAAAAACATGGATGATAGAACATTCATCCTGCAAACTAAACAAAAACAAATTCCCTTTCCCCACATTCTTGGTAATCCCCCCCAAAATCAAAAAAATTCCATCTCCCGTTATAGCTAGTGACTGTTCCACACCTGCAAGGATCAGTCAAACCACTCTCTCTTTCTCCTCTCAATCACCCTGACTATACTACTATTCTTATAACATTAACTCTCTTCTGTAGTTTTTTCAGCATAACTTCAAAATTTTATAGCAACGTTGTACATCATAGCTTTTTTTTTTTTTTAAATACAGTCTGTATTTTGTAGACTTGTTATATGTTTCAGATCAATCAGATGTCTGTACATACGCTTAAATGTTCTACCTTTGTCATGTTCATGCTTAGCTCCCACCAGTTTCCTTTTAGATCTGCTTGATGAGCTCCTGCGCCTCTTGAGGGTTCTTGAAGGTGTGGGTTCTCCCCTTATATGTGACCAGCAGTCTTGCCGGATGAATCACTCCGTGACGAATCCCGAGGTTGCGCAGCTCTTTGCGGGCGGGGTCGAACTGCCTCCTTAATTGTTGAATTCCTATGGCGAAGTCTGGGTAGAACCGCACCTGTTGATCCTGGTATTTAATTTCCCCTTTAGCTCGCGCCGCATTGGTGACTGTCATCTTGTCTCTGTAGTTGAGGAACTTCATAATCAGCGTCCTCGGTGGTGTCTTATTATCTCTCGGTGGGCCGATTCGGTGAGCGCTCTCTAAAACGACCGATGACTGCAGGTCCGCGTTGTTCAGCGTTTCTGGAATCCACTTTTCCAAAAAGGAACATGAGTCCCGTCCCTCCACTCCCTCCGGGAGGCCCACCAGCCTCAAATTATTCCGTCGTGAGCGGGATTCCAAGTCTAGGACGTTATCTTCCAGACGTTTCCATTTTAATTCCATTGTTTGCAGCTTAATTTGCAGGCTGGTGACGTCATCCTCAGCGCTTGATATTCGGAGCTCCGCCTGCGACACGTGCTCCAAACAGTCGTTTATTTCTTTCCTCATTCCTTCTATCGCTGCTATAATCCCATCAAATTTAGACGAAAACTCTGTTCTCATGGAGGTGATGGCAGCGAGCACTACGCTTGTCCCCTCCCCAGTAGTTCCCGCTCCGCCGCTGGCTCCATCCTCCGCCATTGTCTCTGGAGTTTTCCCTGCCTCGCCTTGAGCGTGGAAGTCCATTAGCTTGGATTGTTTTGTCGAGTTGCCTTTTCCTCCACCTAATTTTCCAAACTTGGTCTTTACCATATCCACGCCAAAACGCTGGGTTTTTGTTCCAATTGAGAGAGTTTTAGTAAGATTTTTAGTTTTACAAGCAGAGCAGTGTGAAACACGTCTTCCTACGTGGCCGCCATAACCGGAAGTCCCTGTGTCTTTAGTTTAAAAGGAGAAGGCAGACCACCGACTACTGAAGATAATTCAGTGACTACTCAGAAATATTTCACACCCCTATTCTAAAAAAAATGGAACCATCTCCTTAAATCAATATAGTTGTTAAAACTCAATATTCTGTTTGTCTATGGACTGTGCTGTCACTTTAACCATACATCCATCATCCATCTTTTATATCATATTTTTTCAACAGGTTTGTGTTTTATTTCTCTGTATGTCCTCTCAGAGTGCAGATATTTTGCCATAGACATGGCAGGTCATGGTCTGTCCTCGCACCGTCCCCCTGGAGCTTTTTACTCATTTCCTGAATACGTGGCAGACGTACGTCGAGTTGTCAAATGTGAGTGAGATGTTTTTAAATCTGAGGTTAAAATTGATAATCTCATAAAATAGACCACAGTGCAGCAGATTTAATTACACTGGTCTTATAATGACTCTTATTGCAGATCTCCAGTGGACAAAGTTCTCCTTCATAGGACACAGTATGGGTGAGTAAAACTAACTGAACTATATGATTGATTATTGATTGATTTTATTTTTTTTTAATTTATGTGTCTTGCACCAATGGCACCCAGCCCTTCTGGGCTTACAAGGCACTATAATACCACTAATATTGATGACCACAAATTCACATACACAGTTCATCAAATTAAAAAAAAAAAGAAGGAAAGATACATTCTGTGACACTAATTAACACATCACATAAAAGAAACATCTAAGTTGGATACAGAGTAGACTGCCTCAGTTGCCATGCCTCTTCTATAAATCTTGCCAGAGCAAAAGTCTCAACATTAAACAGCCAGCTCAGCATATCAGCATCAGACAACCAAAACAAGTCAGGGTTCTTCACTTGAATCTTTTCATACAGATGGTTACTAAAATCATTATACAAAGGGCAATAAAATAGAAAATGAAATTCATCTTCAACTACCCCAAGATCACACAATACACATACAGTAAATGTTCTTCAGAGATGCCTTTAAATCTACTAACCTCAGTTGCCAGAGGTAAAGAGCCAGATCTCAACTGGGCACACAAAGACCTTTGCTTTCTCTTCAGATTTAATTTTACATAAAGTTCTGTGCAATAATCACCTTTGATTTGAATGTAACTTCTAAGCTTTGGTTTCAAATACATTTCTTTTTTTCCACTACTCTGTGTGGGTCTTCATTTATTTTTGTTTTACAATGTTCATGTCACACTGCAGATTATTCATGAAAATAAAATTCAAATCAGACAATGAAAAAATAGCAGCCACCTCCTGTGACCAAGGGGTAGTTATGTGTGCAATCCCAGATAGAGACCTTCTTGGTAAGTCTTTCCTCTGGCAGCTGCACAAGATGATTCCATAATCTGACTATTTCTCCCCTTTGTTTTACAATACATGTTTCCCATCCCATATGCTCTTCGACAGCTTGTTTTGTTTTAAATTAATGAACTCTAAGGAACGATCTCATCGCCCGATTCTGGACAGCATTGTTATTAGAGGCATCCTTAAAACTCCAAACTCATCCCCAAAACTCCTGAAGCATAAAATAGAACTGAACCTACCAGTGAATTATGAAGTTTTGTAAAAACAGAAAAAGTAAGGTCAGGTAATACTTTGGATTATGGATGGATTCTGCCCATACATTGATTCCTTCTGAAAAACTCAAATGTTCATTGAAAACCAGCCCTAGATATTTATAAGAACTGGTGTATTTTAATGGTGTTAAACCAATCTTAAAAATATGGCTACTTTGCAGCTCATATTGTTTTCTGGAATGAATAATCTGGGTTTTATCATGGTTAACAGCCAATCTCCGTTTGCTGCACCATGAACTCAAAATATTCATTATTTCTTGTAAATTGTTCTCTGCCTTTGCAATCAGCTCAATATCATCTGCGTACAGCAAAACACTTAACTTCATGTTATCAGTCGGTATATCCAGGTTTGCCTGCTTAATTTCTTGGGCCAAAATCATTTACATAAAGAGCAAATAATGTAGGGGAAAGCACATCTCCTTGCTTCACTCTGAATGGAGTCGAAAACCAATCAGTCCTAAAATTATTTACTTGTAAACAAGTAAATGACTTCTCATATAAGATGTGATCATTACCAGTCTGTCATTCTGTGACAGATGGAGTGTAAGTTTTTGCAGAGGCATTTCCAGTGGGGAAGCGCATTAGTGAAGTCAGAGCCTGAGATCTGAATTTTAATTTCCCATCACTGAAAAAAGACACTGGACACTGCATTAAGTGTGTGTGTGCGTGTGTGTGTGTGTGTGTGTGTGTGTGTGTGTGTGTGTGTGTGTGTGTGTGTGTGTGTGTGTGTGTGTGTGTGTGACCATTTGGGAACTAGAAATCTTGTGAGGATTTGACCTAATTGAATCTCCATCAGGGTCAGGGCCAAAGGTCCCAAGATACGAGTCCTTGTCATTTTGACTTTGAGTTGGTATGTGTGGTATCAAACACTTCTGATAACCTTGATTGCTCTTTTGAATGTTTACGTTATGGGTTTTTTAGATTGCAACTTGACTCATTGACTGAACTATTCAAGCATCCAGTATGATCATGTGATCTCTTCTTCACAGGTGGCGTCATTGCTGCCCAGGTAGATGTTTGATACAGTATGCATCATATATTTAATTAGTCCTCTTTTTTTGAATGACCATATGATTATTCTTCCCCCAGTTTAGTGCACTTTATCCTGAGATGGTGGAGGCTGTCGTGCAGCTGGACGTACTGGGATTTTTGCCTGTAGATGCGGTATTTCTGTTTTCACCCTTTTTTGGTTACTGCATTGCAAGAAAAGTGATATAATGGTTCTGAAATATTGAAATGAATTATTGCCAAATTATCCTCCTGGAGAGTGAGTGTGTTTAATTTGTTCCCCCATTTCCTTACAGAAAGAAATACCCGGCGTGATGAAGCAGGGAATTGATGAGATCCTGCAGTTTGAAGAAATGGCTGCTATGAAAGAAAAAGTTTACACATATGAGAAAGCGGTAGAGAGGTACGATTCAATTTTCATGGTCAGTTCAAATGAGATAAACCTTTGATTATGAGTTTAGTGCCAAAGAAAATTGAAATGTTTCCTGCATGCATGGCACAAATTTGACTCCTAAACTGTCAGCAGTCATAAATTGTATACAGTGGTGTGAAAAAGTGTTTGCCCCCTTCCTGATTTCTCTTTTTCTGTTTGTTTGTCATACTTAAATGTTTCAGATCATCAAACAAATTTAAATATTAGACAAAGATAACACAAGTAAACACAAGATGCAGTTTTTAAATGAAGGTGTTTATTATTAAGGGTTAAAAAATCCAAACCCACATGTCCCTGTGTGAAAAAGTGATTGTGCCCCCCCATTAAAACATAAATTAACTGTGGTTTATCACATCTTTGAAAAGCTGAGTTCAATTTCTCTAGCCACACACAGGCCTGATTACTGCCTCACCTGTTCTCAGTCAAGAAATCACTTAAATAGGACCTGCCTGACAAAGTGAAGTAGACCAAAATATCTTCAAAAGCTAGACATCATGCTATGATCCAGAGAAATTCAGGAACAAATGAGAAACAAAGTAATTGAGATTCATCAGTCTAGAAAAGGATATAAAGCCATTTCTAAAGCTTTGGGACTCCAGCGAACCACAGTGAGCGCCATTAACCACAAGTAGCAAAAACATGGAACAGTGGTGAACCTTCCCAGGAGTGGCCGGCCTACCAAAATTACCCCAAGAGCGCAGCAGCGACTCATCCAAGAGGTCACAAAAGACCCCACAACAACATCCAAAGAACTGCAGGCCTCACTTGCCTCAGTTAAGGTCAGTGTTCATGACTCCACTATAAGAAAGAGACTGGGCAAAAATGGCCTGCATGGTGAAAAACACTGCTGAGCAAAAAGAACATAAAGGCTTGTCTCAGTTTTGCCAGGAAACATCTTGATGATTCCCAAGACTTTTGGGAAAATACTCTGGGCTGACGAGACAAAAGTTGAACTTTTTAGAAGGTGTGTGTCCCATTACATCTGGTGAAAAAGTAACAGCATTTCAGAAAAGGAACATCATACCAACAGTAAAATATGGTGGTGGTAGTGTGATGGTCTGGGGCTGTTTTTCTGCTTCAAGACCTGGAAGACTTGCTGTGGTAAATAGAACCATGAATTCTGCTGTCTACCAAAAAATCCTGAAGGAGAATGTCCAGCCATCTGTTCGTGACCTCAAGCTGAAGTGCACTTGGGTTCTGCAGCAGGACAATGATCCAAAACACACCAGCAAGTCAACCTCTGAATGGCTTAAGAAAAACAAAATGAAGACTTTGGAGTGGCCTAGTCAAAGTCCTGACCTGAATCCGATTGAGATGCTGTGGCATGACCTTAAAAAGGCGATTCATGCTCAAAAACCCTCCAATGTGGCTAATTTACAACAATCCTGCAAAGATGAGTGGGCCCAAATTCCTCCACATCGCTGTGAAACACTCATTGTCAGTTATCGCAAACGCTTGATTGCAGTTGTTGCTGCTCAGGGTGGCCCAACCAGTTGTTAGGTTTAGGGGGCAATCACTTTTTCACGTAGGGCCATGTAGGTTTGGGATTTTTTCCCTTAATAATAAACACCTTCATTTAAAAACTGCATTTTGTGTTTACTTGTGTTATCTTTGTCTAATATTTAAATTTGTTTGATGATCTGAAACATTTAAGTGTGACAAACATACAAAAAAATGAGAAATCAGGAAGGGGGCAAACACTTTTTCGCAGCACTGTAGGTGCCAGGCTTTTGCAGGAAGATGATTGTCTGCTTAATGCCCCAATTCCAAGGAAGTTGGGATGATGTGTAAAATGTAAATAAAAATGGAATACAATGATTTGCAAATCCTTTTCAACCTACAGTATATTCAATTGAATGCACTACAAAGACAAGATATTTAATGATCAAACTGATAAACTTTATTGTTTTAGGGCAAATATTCACTCATTTTGAATTTGATGCCTGAAAAATATTCCCAAAAAAGCTGGGACAGGGACATGTTTACATTGTGTTACATCACCTTTCCTTTTAACAACACTAAGTGTTTGGGAACTGAAGATACTAATTTTTGAAGCTTTGTAGGTGGAATTCTTTGCTATTCTTGGTTGATGTATGACTCCCGTTGCTCAACAGTCGGGGGTCTCTGTTGTTGTATTTTGTGATTCACAATGTGCCACACATTTTCAGTGGGTGACAGGTCTGGGCTACAGGCAGGCCAATCTAGTACCCGCACTCTTTTACTGTGAAGCCACACTGTTGTAACACGTGCAAAATGTGGCTTGGCGTTGTCTTGATGAAATAAGCAGGGACATCCCTAAAAAAGGCGTTGCTTGGATGGCAGCATATGTTGTCCAAAATCTGTATGTGCTGTTCAGTATTAATGGTGCCTTCATAGATGTGCAAGATACCCATGTCATGAGATGGGGATTCCTCCACAACCAGAGGCTGTAGGTTTAGGGCTGCAGGTTCAGGACCCTCAGGTTTTCACGAGAGCACCATCTAGTTGGGGGGACTTCCGTTATCAAATGTAACAATGGATCTCCACAGCGATCAAGACGTAAGTACTTAGTGTGAATTAAGTGTTTTGTTTTACTTTAGTGTTGTTTATGGTGTCTCCATTTGAACATAGAACTTAGTGTTAACTATTCCTAATGTAAGAAGACCCTTTATAAAAATTAAAATCCTTATTTATTTCACAAAGCAGTGGCTAATTTATTTAGCAAGACAATCACAAGCTCTGAAACTGTAGTCGAAACTTACCTCAGAGTTGTTTGTAAACGTTTTATTTTCTGTTAGCTTTGAATTATCCACTTACCTCATGTTTGTTTTTATTGGACCCATGTCTATAATAAAGGATATCTATCTAAAGTATCTACATAGAGTTTTCAGAGTTCAAGCTGTGAACTGCTAAACTAACTGCTAGGTTTACAGTACTAAGCTAACAACATTTTTCCATGCCAGGAAGCCTGTTATTGTACCAAGGAGATTTTCCTTGATGTACTATTTGCTATCAGCCATTTCCCTCATGGTGGAATTATTTATTTTTGTTGGATAAGACATCTATTATTTTTAATTCCTTATTAAATGGGTGTGTTGTGCAGGCGTGTACCAAGTTTTAGATTCTGTCATAAACTGCATAACTTATCAAAAGTTGTTTAAAAGATACTGATTTGGATTCATACAGATCCAAAAAGGTATTTTATTACAATATTATGTAGATGAACAGTGTTTATGAAATTATGTGATCATTTAGACTCATCAGGCTTTCATATTCTCTCAGATGCACAGAACAATCCAGAAAGGAGGATCCTTTCCAGATCTGAAGAGATGAAGCTGGTGCAGTAACTTATCGCCCTTTCTGCAGCTCAACTTTATTTCAGTCTGCAAAGTGTAGCAAGGTGAAAATACACCTGCAGTTGCATTTCAAAGGAGCAGTTCTCTATGAAGGTAAAGTTTGTAAGCACTCCCTCAGAAAAGTAAATGTCTGTGCTTTAAAACAAGCTAAAACGGTATAATTATTTCCATCCAAATAATGAATTTGTTTTTTTTTTGTAACTTGGATTTTTATTCATTTTTCATCATACATATTACATTCAGATCACAGTCTATATTTTGAAAAAAAGGAGCTAGAGTAAGAAAAGAAAAAAAAGGGGGGGGGACAAATGTTGGAGCATCAAGTTTTTAGTTTCTATCTCTTAATTCTTCTGGTTTTCCCAGTGTCTTTAGTTATTCTTTCAATTTCTGTCTCGTTGTTGCACTTTGTAGTGTGTCCATTTCCGCCATTTTTTTTCATATAGTCCTTCTTGCATTCTTTGTCGATATGTTAGTTTTTCCATCAAACCTATATCCTCAACAACGTCAGTCCATTGCTCTTGGTCAGGAAGAACTTCTGATCGCCATTTTCTTGTGATTGTTTTTTTACATGCAATCAACAAGATTTTAACTAGATATCTGTCCTCAGCCTGTATTACATTGTCTCTTTTAAAGGCCAAATGTCACGTAACAGGGTACTTTAAATATCTTGAAACTAGATATAAAAGGGAACCGATCCGTTCGGGTCTTGGTGCATATGCTTCAGTAACAACGGAATATTCGTTAATTTAAAACTGCCGCGCTTGGCCTGACACGGCCCCTGGAATCGCCTGGGGAAGAAGGCGGAAGTGACGAAATCGATTGTACCCTAGTTTGATGCTTGGGGTATTTCAATTGATTGTTTATATGGAGACTGGAAGGTTGAAGTGAGCAACAAGAAAGAAAAAATTGGATATTTCACCCATACCTTAAAACAGGACTATCAGGGACAGCTGGGTAATAAGGGACACTTCTCTGGGAAATGTTTTCATACCTGTCAAGTGAGACGTTTTCGCCGTACTTCAACACCGTAAAAAGCGGCTATAAGGAACGGCGGAGCAACAAGGCACACCTCTCTGGGATCTCTGTCTGTTCCGCAACTGCTGCACAGCTCAACGTGTTAAACCATTGTCCTAATGACTTCTCATTGTAGTGAGAACAGCTCAAGCTGAGCGATCAGCCCGCCCAGACAATTAAACTAATGAGTGACTCCACACTTCTCATGGTAGTGCGAATAGCTCATGCTGAGCGATCAGCCCGCCCAGACAATTAAACTAATGAGTGACTCCACACTTCTCATGGTAGTGCGAATAGCTCACGCTGAGCGATCAGCCCGCCCAGACAATTAAACTAATGAGTGACTCCACACTTCTCATGGTAGTGCGAATAGCTGACGCTGAGCGATCTGCCAGCACCAGCTGTGGCTGATCACACACAGGACGTGCGCCGCAAAACACTCAATTTTTTTTCCAGTATATTTTTCCTTTTGGGCGTACAGAAATGGCAATACGCCCATTTTTGCTAAAATTGCATTTTCCCTGTATTTTCCTTAAAATATTTGACAATAACAACACGAACTACATTTAAAACATTTCCCAGAAAAGTGTCCACCACCACTCCGCCCACCAAAATACGGCGAAAACGTCTCCCTTGACAGGTATGCACCTCCATTTTCATATTGATCTGGTCAATTTCTTGACAGCAGCGGCTCTCCTCCACTGTAATAATAATGGCTTCCGAAAAATCAATATTTATGGGGCGCCCTCGACAGACCCCCTTCGGCTTCGCAATTCTGGAGGCGATTAATGTCCAGTTCAATGACATTTTCCACTGGTTACTTCGTCACTTCCTTGTGGGGATCGTCACTTCCTTGTGGTAACGTATCGTCACTTCCTGTTTTGCTGTCTGCCTGTGTGGTTTGCTCTCCAGCTCTCCAGCCACTAGCTATGGCTACTACCTCTCTTTCCTCTCCTCCTCTGGTGTGCTCTCTCTGTCAGATGTTTAGCTACACCTCTGCCTCTTTTAGTGATAACGGTAAATGTAATAAATGTTGTCTTTTTGAGGCGCTCGAGGCGAGGTTGTCTGATTTGGAAACCCGGCTCCGCTGCATTGAAACACCGTCTGCGCCAGTTAATCTCGACGGACGCCCATTAGCTGCAGCGGAGCTAGCTAGCTTAGCCCCCCCTGTCACCGGTTCCCCGGCTCTCCTCAGCAGCGAGGAGACTGGGTGGGTGACGGTGAGAAGGAAGCCTAGTCGCAAAGCCCCGGTTCACCACCAACCTGTTCACGTTTCTAATCGTTTTTCCCCGCTCAGCGACACACCCGCTGAGGAAAAAACTCTGATCATTGGCGACTCTGTAGTCAGAAACGTGAACCTAGAGACTCCAGCGGCCATAGTCACATGCATTCCTGGGGCCAGAGCAGGCGACATCGAGTCAAATTTGAAAATGCTGGCTAAAAGTAACTGTAAATATTCCACAATTGTTATTCACGCCGGCATTAATGACATCCGTCTCCGGCAGTCGGAAGTCACGAAACTTAATATAGAATCGGTGTGTGACTTTGCCAAAACGATGTCTGCCACTGTAGTATTCTCTGGGCCCCTCCCCAATCTGACCAGTGATGACATGTTTAGTCGCTCGTCATCCTTGAACCGCTGGCTGTCTGTGTGGTGTCCTGCAAATGACGTGGGCTACATGGACAATTGGAGCTCTTTTTGGGGAAAACCTGGTCTTATGAGACGAGACAGCATTCATCCCACTTTGGATGGTGCTTCTCATTTATCTAACAATCTGGCATCTTTTTTATCCAAATTTCCAAAACCCTGACTACTCAGAGTTGGGACCAGGAAGCAGAGTCGCAGTCTTACACGCCTCTCTGCAGCTCCTCTTCATCCGCCACCCCTCAGCTTAGCCCCTGTCTTCCCCATCAGAGAATCGTTGTCTGCTCCCTCCAAAGTAAATAAAAATATAATGTATAAGCATCCCAAAGTGATAAAGCAAAATATTGGTAAAACTCAAATTAAACATAAAGCCTCTAAATTGAATGATTTGGCCTCTGTTCCTCCTCATAATTTAAAAATTAAATGTGGTTTATTAAATATTAGGTCTCTAACTCCCAAGTCTCTGTTAGTCCATGATCTGTTAATTGATCATCAGATTGATTTAATTTCCCTTACAGAGACTTGGTTAGGGCAAGAGGATTATGTTGGTTTAAATGAATCAACTCCCTCTGGTTATTTAAACTGTCAAAATCCCAGAAGTTCTGGTCGTGGAGGAGGAGTAGCATCAATTTACCATTCCAAATTACTAGTTAATGTAAAGCAAAAAACATGTTATAATTCCTTTGAGGGCCTGGTCCTCAGTGTTGGGCACTTTAGCAATTCCAGGTTAAACCCAATTTTATTTGCCATAGTTTATCGTCCCCCATCAACCTATTCAGAATTTTTATCCGAATTTGCTGATTTCTTAGCTGATTTAGTGCTGAAATCTGATAGAATAATTATAGTAGGGGACTTTAATATACATGTGGATGTAGATAGTGACTGCCTTAATGTGGCTTTTAATTCAATATTAGACTCGATTGGGTTTTCTCAGAAAGTAGGAAATTCTACTCATTACCTCCACCATACATTGGACCTTGTTCTGACATATGGCATAGAAATAGAAAATCTTGTAGTGTCTCCTCATAACCCTGTACTGTCAGACCATTGTCTGTTAACCTTTGATTTTACTATTTCTGACTATTTGGCTCCTAAAGAAAAATATTATCACAGTAGATGCCTCTCAGATGATGCTGTTTCCAAATTTATGCAGATTGTTTCCTCTATGCCATGTGTCAACACAACGGAAATAAGCTATAGACAGCTTGCTCCTTCTGTAATTGATAACATGGTGGATAGTGTTTCAGCTTCTCTGCATCAGGCTCTAGACTTGGTGGCCCCCTTAAAAAAGAAAAAGTCTAATCAGAGATTTTTAACTCCTTGGTTCAACACAGAAACTCGTAGCTTAAAACAGAAGACTCGTCAATTAGAAAGAAAATGGTGCTCTACTAATTTAGATGAAATCTATTTAGCTTGGAGAAATCATCTTTTAATTTATAAAAAATCTCTTAGAAAAGCTAGAACGAGTTATTACTCTGCATTAATAGAAGAGAACAAGAATAATCCCAGGTTTCTTTTCAGTACTGTAGCCAGGTTGACAAAGAGTCAGGACTCTGTCAATCCTAGCATCCCCTTAGAGCTTACTAGTCAGAACTTTATGAACTTTTTCAATCATAAAATTTCATCCATCAGAGATAAAATCAATCAGATTCTTCCCACAGTTAACTTAAATACTGTAACTACTACAACTCCTTCTATTGATGTCTGTCTTGATGAGTTTACTCCAATCGACCTTTGTGAGTTAGACAAAATAGTTTCCTCATCCAAACCTTCAACTTGTCTTTTAGACCCTATTCCTACCAGGTTATTTAAAGAAGTCTTCCCACTTATTGGTAGCTTTATTCTTCATATAATCAATTCTTCATTAACTTTAGGCCATGTACCGCAGGCTTTTAAAATGGCTGTAATTAAACCCTTACTCAAAAAGCCAACGCTAGATCCAGGAGCTTTAGCTAACTATAGACCAATCTCTAATCTCCCTTTCATTTCAAAAATCTTAGAAAGAGTTGTTGCTACGCAATTATTTGACCACCTGCAGGGAAATGGTTTACTTGAGGAGTTTCAATCTGGGTTTAGAATCCATCATAGTACTTTATTTATTTATTTAGCGAATGCAAAGTCCTTAAGCCAAGCAGTTGCCTCCTGGTTTGCTGTATGGAGGGTGTGTAATCCTCCTTCCAGTCTTTGGAGCGGGCAAGCCTCTATGATGTGTTCCATTGTTTGCTCCTCTTCACATGCGCACAGTGGGCTAGGGCTACTGCCCCATCTGTGAAGGCTGGCCAAGCAGGGGCCATGTCCAGTCCTGAAGCGATTGAGTGTAGACCACTGTCTCCTTGGGAGGTTGGTGCCCGGGACCTGTTGGTTGGGGTTTATCACCAGCTGTTTGTTTGGGACCTCCTTGGTCTCCCATTCCTCTTGCCAAGCTGTCTGGATGGTAAAGTCAGCTGGGGGAGGGTTTTTCCAAATCGGCCGTCTGGATGAAAGTCGGGCAGTGGGTGGGGTGTAGATATCTGCATGGATTGGTAAGTGAGGAAAATCTTTAACTTTTTGGAGCATCCTTTGAGTTAATGCTGCTCACCGGATGTGTGGAGGGGCTATGTTTGACAGTACAGAGAGCCAGGGAAGTGGTGTTGAGCGGATTGTTCCAGTTATAGTTCTCATGGTTGAGTTGAGCTGGTTGTCTACATGGTGTGTGTAAGATGACCTGGACCAGACAGGGGCACAATATTCTGCTACAGAGTATGAAAGGGCCAGTGCTGAGGTGCGCAGGGTGGAGACTGCCGCCCCCCATTTTGCACCAGCGAGCTTGCAGAGCAGGTTGTTTCGTACTTTCACCTTAGCAGCCGTCCCCTTTAGATGTTCCTTGAAGGATAAGATAAGATAAGATAAGATAAGCCTTTATTAGTCCCACAACGGGGAAATTCCAGGATTGCAACAGCACAGGGATAGCAACACTCAGAGCAACAATCAGAAGGCAAGAAAAAAAACAAGCAAGCAAGAGCAGCTAATAAACATATGTACGTATTACTATAAAATATATATATATACACACACACACAGACACACAGTGCAGAGCATCGTAGCTGGATGGAATAAATATATGAATATATGAACACACAGTGCAGAGCATTGTAGCTAGATGGAATAAATATGTAAATATATAAACACCCACAGTACGGAGCATTGCAGCTAGGTGGAATAAATATGCAAGTATATAAACACACACAGTGCGGAGCAATGTAGCTAGATGGAATAATATGTAGATATATAAATATATAAACACACCCAGTGCTGAGCATTGTAGCTAGATGGAATAAATATGCAAATATATAAACACACACAGTGCAGAGCATTGTTGCTAGATGGAATGAAACAGCATAACCGTCTACTTAGTTATCCTACATGGTATGATTATGTGCCCATACATATTCTCACCCTCCATAGCGACCGGTATGTTCCTAGTTGTATGCCGGAGGGGACCATTGTGTAAGTCTATTGCATCTTTTGCATTCAAAAAACTATTAGTTTGTTACGTCTTTTTGCTATCTCTGCGAGCAGCCCTGCTTAGGTTGTACAGTCTGACAGCCGTTGGTAGGAAGGACCTACGAAACCTCTCGGTTGTGCACCTGGGATGATGTAGTCTGCTGCTAAATGAGCTCCTCAGTGCATTCAGTATGTCCTGCATAGGGTGGAACTCGGACTCCAGCAGAGATGACAGTTTAGCCACCGTCCTTCTCTCTCCTATCTCCTCCATCGGATCAAGGCGCTGCCCCAGGACAGAGCTAGCTTTCTTAATCAGTTTGTTCAGTCTCTTCCTATCGGCTGCAGTAATGCCACTGCCCCAGCAGACCACTCCAAAAGTGATGGCTGATGCCACCACCGTGTCATAGAATGACTTCAGCAGCGCCCCTTGTACACCAAAAGACCTGAGTCTCCTCAGCAGGAACAGCCTGCGCTGTCCCTTCTTGTAGAGTGCATCAGTATTGTGTGACCAGTCTAGTTTATTGTTCAGATGAATACCCAGGTACTTATAGGATGTCACCATCTCGATGTCTGTTCCCTGTATATTTACTGGTACTGTGAGGGGCTGCCCATGCCTGCGGCAGTCCACCACCAGCTCCTTAGTTTTCCTCGCGTTGATCTGGAGGCAGTTCCGATGGCACCAGTCCACGAAGTCCTGGATAAGCCCTCTGTACTCAGCTTCATCTCCATTGGAGATGAGGCCAACGATCGCAGAGTCATCAGAGAACTTCTGTAGATGGCAGTGTGTTGTGTTGTGTGAGAAGTCCGCAGTATAAAGAGTGAACAGGAAGGGAGCCAGCACCGTTCCCTGGGGGGCCCCCGTGCTACTGATGATCGTGTCGGACACACAGTCCCGGGTTCTCACAAACTGAGGCCGGTTTGTGAGGTAGTCCAGGATCCATGATGACAGGTGCTGGTCCACCCCTGCGCGCAGCAGCTTGTCCTTCAGGATCATCGGTTGGATGGTGTTGAAAGCACTGGAGAAGTCAAAGAACATGATCCTCACCATATTCCCGGGCTTCTCCAGGTGGGACAGAGAACGGTGAAGGAGGAAGATCACCGCATCCTCCACCCCAATGCCATGCTGGTAGGCGAACTGGAGTGGATCCATCGCTGGTTCCACCAGGGGGCGGAGGTGAGCAAGGAGCAGTCTCTCCAGGGTCTTCATCAAGTGGGACGTCAAGGCCACCGGTCTGTAGCTGTTCAGGTCTTTGGGGTGGGAAGTTTTTGGTACAGGTACCACACAAGATGTTTTCCACAGCTGTGGTACCCTCCCCAGTTTCAGGCTCATGTTGAAGATATACGTCACAATCCCACACAGCTGGTCTGCACAGGACTTGAGGAGCTTTGCGCTGATGCCGTCCGGTCCCGGCGCCTTCCTCGCCTTGATCTTCCTCAGCTCCGTCCTCACCTAGGTCCTGGTCAGGGTCAGGATGGGGGGCTGTGTGTTGGGAGTGGGGGGGTGTTGGTGGAGTGGGGAGTGGGCAGCAGGACTTGATTTCTTTAGAGGCAGCAGTGGTTGTTGTGCAGTCAGGGGGGAGGGCGGTTGGTCAAATCTATTGAAAAACAGATTCAGGTTGTTCGCCCACTCCCTGCCCCCTGTGGCCTGGGGGGAGGTATTCTGGAGCCCCGAGATGGTTTTGAGGTTTCTCCAGACCCCGCTGATGTCGCTCTGTTGCAGCTTGTCCTCCATCTTCTTCCTGAAGCTGTCCTTGCCTTCTCTGATCTTTCTCCTCAGCTCCCTCTGTACGGACTTCAGCATCTCCCTGTTCCCTGACCTGAAGATCCTCTTCTTCTCTCTCAGAAGTGTTTTTATCTCAGGGTTGATCCAGGGTTTGTTGTTTGAGTGACGCCGTATGGTCTTGGTGGGAACGGATTTGTCCACACAGAAGCTGAGGTAGCCCGTGAAGGTGTGAATGAGGCCATCGATGTCCTCACCATGTGGATCGCAGAGCTGCTTCCAGGCGGTGGCTTCAAAACAGCCCTTTAGGGTGTCCATTGTCTCCTCAGACCATAACTCCACAGTGTGCATGGCCGGAGGTTGTCTGTGCACTAGGGGTTTGTACACCGGCCGGAGATGAACCAAGTTGTGATCCGATCTCCCGAGTGGGGGGAGTTGTGATGAGGTGTACGCCTCCTTAGTGTTTGCGTAGAATAAATCCAGTGTTTTATTGTCTCTAGTGTGGCATGTGACATACTGGGTGAACGTGGGTAGAATGGGAGACAGTGAAACATGGTTGAAATCGCCTGAGATGAGGAGAAGAGCATCTGGGTGTTCTGTCTGCAGCCTGCTGGTAACTGAATGGATGACGTCACGTGCTGTCCCAGCGTTCGCCGTCGGATTTGCATAAACAACAATGCAGATCACGTGTGAGTGTTCTCTCGGGAGATATGTAGGCCTCATGCTAACAGCTAGCAACTCAATGTCTTTGCTGCAGTGTCGTTGTTTAACAGTGATATGTCCCGGTCTGCACCAGTTGTTGTTAACATACATTATCACTCCACCGCCCCTAGCCTTGCCACTGTCTGGTGTTCGGTCAGCTCGTATCATGTGAAAACCCTCCAGCTCAATGTTAGCATCTGCTGCTAGTTCAGTTAGCCACGTCTCAGTAAACAAAAGGAGAGAGCACTCCCGGTAAGTGCTATCATAACGGGAGATAGCCGCTAGCTCATCTAACTTTCCCAGTATCGACCGTACATTTCCCATGACAACAGATGGAAGGGAGGGTCTGTACCTTATATTTTTTGTCCTCCGCCTTACTCCAGCCCGGCAGCCGCGGCGTTTTCGCCTCAGTTCTCTCGGTATGTCGAGTTTTTCCAATGGGACCGGGTGGCGGTTGAATGCTAGCAGCTGTTCTCTGCTGTATCGTATCCTGCTATAGACAGTGGCTCCGTCCACCGGCTCAGGAGACATTTAGGACGATCTGTGTGTCCGTGATATAAGTGGGGTGAAAAAAAAAGACGGATCAAAAGAGAGAGGAAGGGAAAAAGACTCGGAATCGAGCCGCTGTTGCAAAAGGCAGCCGACTCGTGTGGCGCCGAGAGAAAAAAAAAAAAAAAAAAGGACCCTTGATAGGATAAGGTCCTATCAAGGGTCACTCCAAGATAAGTTGGATTTGGGGCATGCTTAAGCTTGAGTCCGCTCAGGTGGATGTTTAGTTCTCTGGCAGCTTTTGCATTGTGGAGATGAAATACACTGGAGACGGTTTTTGCTGGGCTTGGTTTTAGGCGCCAGATTTTGCAGAACTGGTCCAGTTTAGCAAGATCTTCCGTGAGCACCCGTTCCAGTGGTTCAAAGTCTGGTGCTTGGAATGCCAAACAGATGTCGTCTGCATAGATGAATTTGCGGGATTTTGTAGTAGGCAGGTCGTTTATGTAGAGGTTGAACAGAGTTGGAGCTAGAACTGAGCCTTGTGGGAGTCCGTTTTTCTGCATTCTCCATGCACTTGTGTTCTGACTGAGGTGGACTCTGAACCTTCGGTTGGTCAGCAGGGTTTTTATAATTGCTGTTGCCCAAGCAGGGATCGCCTTTTTAAGTTTCAGGAGGAGGCCTTTGTGCCAGACCGTATCATAGGCAGCTGTAAGATCGAGAAACACAGCCCCTGTCTTCAGTCTGCTCTCGAAGCCATTTTCAATGAAGGTGGTTAGGGCCAGTACTTGTTCTCCTGTACTGCGGTCCTTGCGGAAACCTGCTTGATCCACACTTAGAATATCCTCTATTTCTGGGGAAATGCGTTGCAGTATTAGGCGCTCCATGATTTTGTAAGGAACGCTGAGTAGGGAGATTGGGCGGTAGCTTGCTGGTAGTTTGTGGTCTTTGCCAGGTTTTGGGATGGCAATGACCTTTGCTGTCCGCCATTTCTTTGGGATCGAGTTTGTTTGTGTGATCCTTGTGTAGAATTGTGTCAACCAGGTTAGGGCTCGGGGGCCAAGATTTTTCATGAATTCTGGGAAGATGTTATCGTATCCTGCTGCCTTTCCACATTTCAGGCCCTGTAGGACTTTCTCCAGTTCAGCAGCCTCGAAGGGTTCAGGGTTCGTTTCCTCTACAGGCATTTTTTGGTGTTTTTTTAGCTCAGTTGTAACTGCTCTTCTGGTGTCTTTGTCTTGGGGTGCTTTGGCGATAGTCAGTAGGTGGGATGCAACTTGGTTGGGTGTGACGGATGCTCGGCTTTGGCTAGGGGGCTTCTGTGCAGCTCCTAGGCGACGGATGAGGCTCCAACATTTCCTGCTAGAGTGGGTAAAGCTCCGGTCAGCAACTGTCTCCTCCCATTTCTTTCGCCAGGCTGTATTTAGCGATTCAATGAGATGGTCTGCTATCTCTGGGTCCCCTGATGTTTGATAGGATTGTAGGAGGGCAGCACTTTCTCCGTCCAAACATGGGACATAGAGGGGTCGGTAGCCTCGTGGGATTGCAGTATGGGCAGCCTTGAAGATTGCGCTGCAGAAGCGGTTGTATGCTTCATCTACAGTGATGGTGTGGAGTGGGATGGTAACAACGCTCCGGTCCAGAGTTTCACTGAATTTCTTCCAGTTGGCTTTGCGGAAGTTCCAGCGCATCTTCCTTGGGCTGTATATGACTGGAAGTTGTAGGCCAATGTGTACAAGCAGGGGCCGGTGTTGGCTGTGTGGAAAATCATCAAGAATGAGGATCTGTGTAGGATATGGCTCCCCATTCAAAGAGCTGACCCAACACAGGTCAGGAGAATAGTCCTTCTTCCACCTAGCAGAGTGGAAGGTTCCTCTTTGTTTGGGGTTGTATATCAAAGCGAGGTCATTTCTGGATGCCCAGTCTGAAAGTGCCTCCCCATCACTGTCCACTGCTGGGTACCCCCAGTCAGGGTGATGGCTGTTAAAGTCCCCCACATAGATGGCAGGGTGGGGTAGGGTGGGTAAGACCTGCAGATCCCAGTTGGCATTAGGGGGCTTGTACACATTGACAATATGGAAGCCACCAATGATTATGGTGTCTGAGAAATGTGTTGTTATCAGGTGATTTGCTTCAACTATGTCAGAACGCACATAGGTGGCACGCCCATGTTTAGCATGTAGAACATAGCACAGGAGGTCAAAGCCTTTGATGGTGAAGCGGCCAGCTTCCTCTGTGCCAATATGAGTCTCTTGGAGGCAGATTACATCAATCGAATGTTGGAAGGCGAGGACTTCGATAAGGCTTCGCTTGGCTGCAGATAGGCCTTCAACGTTTAGTTGTAATATGCGAAGGGCAGATCCTACCACAAAGTGCTCTTGGGGCTGTTTGCTTTCAGCTTTAGGACTGTGACTAGGATTCTTCTTTGACTTGGCACAGAGGCGTCGTCTCTTCGAATTTAGTCTGCTGGTAGGATCATTAGCTTCCCCAGGCGAGCCCGGGTACTGGCGGAGGGCGCGACGAGAACGCTGATCCATTGCCCCATAGTACTGAAACAGCCTTAGCGAAGGTCACTAACGACCTCCTCATTGCATCTGATAATGGACTAGTTTCTGTACTTGTCCTTTTAGATCTTAGTGCAGCTTTTGATACTATTGATCATAATATTCTACTTGATAGATTAGAACACTATGTTGGACTTAATGGAACTTCGTTGCAGTGGTTTAGATCTTATTTATCTGATAGGTTCCAGTTTGTTCATGTAAATGATGAGTTTTCTCTCAGCTCAAAGCTTAGTCATGGAGTTCCACAGGGATCTGTGCTTGGCCCTACTCTTTTTAGTTTATATATGCTTCCGTTAGGCAACATTATTAGAAAGCACTGTATACATTTTCACTGTTATGCAGATGACACACAATTATACCTGTCAACGAAGCCAGATGATACTAATCAATTAGCCAAGTTAGAAGCCTGTCTTAAGGAAATCAAAGCTTGGATGACTTGTAATTTCCTGCTATTAAATTCAGATAAGACTGAAGTCATTCTTGTTGGTCCAAAAAACCTTAGAAATTCCTTTCCAAATCAAACTTTCAGTTTGGATGCGGTTACTCTTTCTCTTAATAGCTCTGTGAGGAACCTTGGAGTTATTTTTGATCAGGATTTGTCCTTCAATTCACATATTAAATTTGTTTCTAAGACTGCCTTCTATCATTTGCGTAATATTGCCAAGATTAGGAGCATCTTGTCTCAGAGTGATGCTGAGAAGCTGATCCACGCTTTTGTTAGCTCGAGATTAGATTATTGTAATTCTTTATTATCAGGCTGTCCTAAAACATCTTTAAAAAGTCTTCAGCTGATCCAAAATGCTGCAGCAAGAGTTTTAACAGGTACTAGAAAGAGAGATCATATCTCTCCGGTTCTGGCCTCCCTTCATTGGCTTCCCATAGAGTTTAGAATTAAGTTTAAAATCCTTCTTCTTACTTACAAAGCTCTAAACAATCAGGCTCCTTTTTATTTAAAAGATCTGATACTACCGTATCATCCTAACAGAGCACTACGCTCCCAAAATGCAGGTTTACTTGTAATACCTAGAATCTCCAAAAGTACAATGGGAGGCAGAGCCTTCAGTTATCAAGCTCCTCTCCTGTGGAATCAGCTGCCAATCTGGATTCGGGAGTCAGACTCGATCTCTGTTTTTAAGAATAGGGCTAAAACCTACCTTTTTGATATAGCCTACAATTAGGGAGGGATCATGTGTTTCTGAACCCTCCCTTAGTTATGCTGCTAATAGGTTTAGTCAGCCGGGGGACCTCCAGTAATGCACTGGGCCTCACTCCTTTCCTCACTCTCTATGAAATTTTTTTTTTTTGCTGGTCATTAACATTTGTTTGTTCTCTCCCATAGATTGAGTCCCCATCGTGCTGTTTGCTCTCTACATGTCTGTTCTTTTCTTCTTCTCTGTCCCCTCACCCCCCAGCCAGTCGCAGCAGATGACTGCCCCTCCCTGAGCCTGGTTCTGCTGGAGGTTTCTTCCTGTTAAAAGGGAGTTTTTCCTCTCCACCGTCGCCAAGTGCTTGCTCACAGGGGATCGCCTGATTGCTGGGGTCTTTCTGCAACTGTGGGGGTCTTCCCTACAGTTGATAGTGCTATGAGATGACTGTTGTTGTGAAATGGCGCTATATAAATAAAGTTGAATTGAATTGAATTGAATTGGTTCTGCTCTCTGGTCATCGGTGGAACTGTTGTCATCAGACAAAGCATCTGATTCCGTCTCGGACGGCTCGAACCTGTAAGGTTCTATGCCTCTGTCACTGTCTGAACCACTGACAAAAAAAAAGACAAAAAAAAAAAGACAAAACTAAACTAATTTGTTCACAATCGCTGTCACTTTCCGTCATGATTGTCCAATGTTGATAAGTGTGAATGTGGATAGGCAGGGCAGCCAGGGTACAGCTGGTAATGTCAAAAACATGGGCGTGGTCTGGACTGGCTGTCACAAGCCAGCAAGCAAGGCGGGGCCTTCACCTGGTGTATTTTGTGCAATTATGTAAATACAGGTGGGTGATATGGTCTCCGGTATGAATATTTGGTTTAAGCTATGTGTATTTTATCTAAATTCGTTGTCATTTAGAAAAAAAAAAATTACGTGACATTTGGCCTTTAAGATCACATAAATACATCAAGTTACAGTTCATTGGTATATTATATCCTAATATCCTCTGTATTGTCACATATATAGATTTCCAGAATGATGAGATTTTGCAGCATTTCCAAAACATATGTGAGTGGTCTGCATTTTGAGCCCCACAGCCCCTCCAGCATAAAGATTGGGTATTTGTATATTTTCTTTGAATCTGTGGTGTAATGAAATAGCGAATCAGGTTTTTCCATCCAAATTCCCTCCATGTCCTTGAATTTGTTGATGTGTGTTGTGTTTTCCATATTTCTTGCCAGTTTTCTTCTATGTTTAAATTTAGCTCTTTCTCCCATTTCTCCTTTATATAGTTACTTGAATGTTTGTTTGCCATAAGTTTCTGATATAGCTTTGAAATAATTCTTATTTTATTTCCTGCATATGAGCTTAAAATGAATTGTATAATCTCGCTCACATCTGTGTGGAGGTTATGCCAAATCTTCCTCTTATCTTATCTTCCTCTTATCTAATCTGTCTCTCATCTGCAGATATCTGAAGAATTCCGATTTTTCTAGTTTAAATTTTCTTCTGATGTTTACAAAGCTCCCGAAATCTTTTTTTCCGATATTGCCCCATGCTGTGATTCCCTTGTTCACCAGATTTTTGTATCCCCTATCTTGCTTTGCCGGTTCAAACTGACTGTCAAATGCTACCCATTTCAATAGTTTTATGTCTTCCTTTATATTATACTTTTGTACTATTTTATACCACAGTTCCAAAGTAAATTTAGTGATTGGGTCTATTTGTTTGATTTGCTTATATGCATCCTTATCTCCTATTATGCTTTGTACTGGGAGTCCCTCAATTTCCTTTTCCATTTCTTTCCATTTTGCCTCATATCCTCCGTCGCACCAACATATATATCTTATTTGTGCTGAGTAGTAATATTCCTTTAGACTCGGTAGGCCCATGCCTCCTTTCTCTTTTGGTAACTGGAGAGTTTTGTATTTCACTCTTGGCTTTTTACCTCCCCAAACAAATCTCGATATCATCCTGTCCCACTTTGAGAACTGGGCACCAGGAATCTCTGTTGGTAGAGCCTGGAAGAGGTAAAGCTGTCTAGGTTGTATGCTGATTTTGACTGTCTCAATTTTTGAATTCAGATCCATATTTAAGATTGACCATTTATCAATATCTTTTTTTATTTCTTGTTCCAACCTATCATAGTTTGCTTTATAGATTTTGCTTAGATCTTTAGGTATGCTCACTCCAAGGTATTTTATTTCTTTTTGTTTCCAGTTTAGTTTGATCTTATCAGTTATCTGGTTTAGAGGGTTATAGTGGAATGTCAGTATTTGTGTTTTTGTTATGTTTATCTTGTATCCTGATAATTTTCCAAAATTTTCTATCAAGTTCAACATTTCCATTATTGATTCATCTGGTTGTTCAAGGTAAACTATAATATCGTCTGCAAATAGCCCAATCTTGTGTTCCGCTCCCTTTATCGTTACACCTTTTAATTTCTTATTTTGTCGCATTGCTTGAGCCAGTGGCTCTATGAACAGAGCAAACAGGGTGGGCGATAGGCAGCATCCCTGCCTGGTTGATCTTTGTATATTTACTTTGTCTGTTAAGCTACCGTTTATCTTGATTGTTGCCACAGATTTTTGATACAGTGTCTATGCATTGTACTGATTTTTCGTTAAATCCAAAGCGTTCCAGCACACTATATAGGAACTTCCAATTAACCCTATCAAATGCTTTTTCTGCGTCTAAACTCATTATTACTGCGCTTTTCTTTTCTTTATGTATTTGATTAATTATATGTATTGTTCTCCTGATACTGTCATGTGTTTGGCGTCCCTCTATGAAACCAGTTTGATCATCTTCTATCAATTCCGTCAAGAATGTCTTTATTCGTTTACATATAATTGTTGTATCTATTTTATAATCCACATTTAATAAAGAGATTGGCCTATAGTTTCCGCATTGTTCCCTATCTTTCCCTGGCTTTAAAATAACTGAAATAATGGCTTCGTTCCATGATAGAGGTATTTTGTTGTTGTTTAACGTCCAATTAAATGACTTTAGGAGCTGTGGCATGAGTTCTTCTATAAACAGTTTATAAAACTCAATGGGTATCCATCACTACCTAGTGATTTACCGTTTTTAAGTGACTTAATCACATCTTTAATCTCTTGTTTTGTTATTTCTGCTGTTAGCTTTTCATTTTGTTGGTTTCCTATTGATGGCAAGTCCAATGTGCATAGAAATTTTTTAATATCCTTAGCATTTGTTTCTTCAGGTTGCGAGTATAGTTCTTGATAGAAATTATGGAATATTTCTTCGATGTTTTCTGGGTTAACTGTGGTTTTATTTGTGATGGGGTCCTTAATCTTATATACATTATTCACTCTTTGTTGTTTTCTTAACCGTTTTGCCAGCAGTTTTGTGGCTTTTGGCCCCGTTTCATAATATTTTTGCTTTAAATATCTATTTTTCCTTTCAATTTCATCTATTTGTATTTCTTTTATCTTTATTTTTGCTTCCTTAATTTCTTGGTATATTTTTGGGTCATTTGTGCTTTGATGTTTAAGTTCTAATTCCCTCAGTCTCTCACATCTTTGTTCATATGTTTCCAGTTTAGACTTATTTGCTTTTCCTGTTTCAACAATTAATTTACCTCTTAACACGGCTTTTAGTGCATCCCATAGTATTGTTGGGTCCACTTCTTCATTATCATTCTCTTCGATATACTCGTTTATGTTTACTTTTATTCTTTCTTTCATTTTCTCATCATTTAACAGTCCTACATTAAGTTTCCATGTTGTTTGTCGTTTTCTATTGTTTAAATATATTTCCATGTATATAGGATTATGATCTGATATTTCTGCCCCTCCAATCCGACAATTTCTCACCCTGTGTCTGTTACCTTCATTCATAAGGAAGTAATCTATTCTAGAGTGTACTTTATGGACTGCTGAATAATGTGTATAGTCTTTTTCGAGTGGGTGCAGGTCCCTCCATATGTCTACCATACCCATTTCTGCCAGTGAGGTTCTTATGAACTTTGTTACATGTTTTTTTGTCTTCTTAACACTTGTTGTGTCAACTTCATGATCCATGACGGCATTTAAGTCTCCTCCACAAATTAGGACTCCTTCACTGTGTGTTGCTATGAGATCAAACAGATGTTGAAAAAAATCCTTGTCACTTTCTGGTGGGGCATAGATGTTCACTAATGTGATCTGCATACCATCTATTCTTCCCTTTATTATTACATACCTGTCTTCTTTATCCTGGATTTCTTGTTCACATTAAAATTGTATTTTATTTGAAATTAGTATCATACCCCCCCTTTTAGTTCCTTCCTTAAATGAACTGTAGTAGGAGTTCTTATAGCCAAATCTCTTTAGTTTCTCATGTTCTGTCTTGCTCAAATGTGTCTCTTGCATAAATATAATTTCAGCTTTTTCCTTCTTGAATTTTCTTATTATTCTTTCCCTTTTAACAGGTGAGTTCAGACCATTCATGTTTAATGTCATTATCTTAAGATTTTTACCCATATTCATGTTTTTCCATTTTTTTAACTTGTGCTCCTAACCCCTTTAACAACAAAACTAACACATATTTGTACAAAAACACATTAACGAATCTCGACCTCCGTACTTTGGGCCTTTCTTCTGCCCACTTGTCCCTGTTGGAGGGTGGAGGGAATGACCTCACAGAGTGAAGGGCCCTCCCTAGACCTCTAGTTACTATCCAAGTAATAGTCATTAGTCTAGAAATGTCCAACAAAAATCACTTAAACCTCTCCTAGCTGTTTGTTTCTCTTTTACCATGTCCCCTTGGCCTTCATTTCTTCTGTGTCCTTCTTAATCTTTGTTATAATCTAGGCTTTCCGTTGAAAGCCTTGCAGTTTTTCCTGGGCCCGGTGTGCCACGTCCGTCTCCCTCCTTCTGCCATTCACTCGTCTCTACTCCGGCTGTCGTGATGCGTTCAGTGCCGCCGCTGCTCCAGCCGCTTCCTCCGGTACGCTCACCACAAAGCCTCGCTCCGTCATGTCCCGCGCTGCCTCTCTGGCCGTGTTATACGTCTTCACGCCGTCCTCCCAATGAATTCTCATCTTCGTTAGCGGCGTTTGGAATCTAATTTTTTTCTCTTTCAGCATTTTTTTAATATTGGCATATTTCTTTCACTGCTGCACAATTTCTGTCGGGTAGTCATGATCAAAGAATATCTGTCGCCGATTTGTATCTTTTTTTTTTACGCTTGTGTCAGGATTCTTTCCTTTATGTCGTATTTCAGAAAGTTTACCACAACTGACCTGGGTGTAGAGTTTGGATTCAGGTTCTGTGCCGAGGCTCTGTGCGCTCGTTGAATCTGCAGGTCCGCTTCACCGGGCAGCTCAAGCTCTTTTTTTAAGAAATGATCCATGAATTTCGTCATCGAGTTGCCTTCAATGCCCTCCGGAATCCCGAAGATGCGTATATTGCTCCTTCTGGACCTGCTCTCCAGGTCGGTTATTTTTTCCTGCATCCTCTGTGTTTGCGCCGTCAGGGTCTGCAGCCGCTCGCTTGCCTCAGTCTTCCAGTCTTCCAACTCCGATATTCGAGCCTGTGCTTCTGTCATACCTGCCCGTTGGCTGCGCAGTTCCTCCATGTTTTCAGCTAGCTTGCGCTCCATTTCTCTTCGGAGACCCATAATTTCCTCCTTCATCTCTTTTTTCAGCTCTTCCTTAAGAGCCGCTAAATCCTGTTGGAGTTGTCGCTTGAAGTCTTTTAAGTCTTTACCTATATTGGCGATGCCAGTGTTCATGGTATCGAGTTTGGCGTCCTCCATTTTCTCTGCTGTAGTCACCTCGTTTCTTTGGGCCTCATGTTCAGCGATTTCTCCTGCGTTGTTGAAGAGGGATTCTTTAATTTTACCCTGCTTTTGTCCGTGTGCCCGGCTTCTTCGTGTTTTCATCCCTTGGTTTATTGATCCATTTATGTCGAGTTGGCCAATTACCAATGATTTTTAATCCGACTAGGGAGAGCTCTCTGTTTAAGCGTTATGTCTCTCCGCCATCTTCCCGGAAGTCCCGTCATGAATTTGTTTTTGACCACAGACTTGATTTCGACATGTTGCTGTTCATAATTTACATTTTGGAATTATATGAAAATAATATTGAAATTTCATTTTGTTACATTTCAAAAAACATCATTCATAGATGTGGCTTAGATTGCCGACCACAATTACATTACCGCTGCCTCCGCTGACATTCAGTTGTGTTGAGAAAATCAGGTTTCATAAAACTTTTTTTTTTGTAAGAACCACTCAGCTATAACCATGCCCACCATTCCAAAAACCCCCTCCATCATCTCCAGTAGCATCAGCTGCCTCACCTCCAACGTCTACCTCCACATCTGGGGCCTCATGTATAAACGGTGCGCACGCACAAAAACATGGCATACGCTGATTTTCACGCACACAGTGGGATGTATAAAAACAAACGTGATGTGAGAATCTGTGGGCCGAGCTGCAAAGTTTCCACCTGCCGTGAGAAGTTGCAGGCTCGCCGCAAAATTCTGTTTGACTCTGTCAGGTGGTTTTGTTAAACTACAAAACAGCTGAAACTCACAGAATGTGTTAAAGTAACGTTTCTACTTCAATTAAAATGATCTGTCTACGAATTAGTGGTTGAAAAACATGATTAGTATTATTACAAGGTTTGTCTCCACAACTCGGCTTATTGAGCACAGTGAAACCCCGATGAATAATAACTAATTGCCCTCAGATATACCCTGCCTCATTCATGGTCCAAAACTGTATCCCGTTTCTGTAAATGTGACAAAGAGATAATTTGCCAGAGACTATACAGTTGACTTAAGAGGCAACGCGCACAAATCCATCTTTCCTGGGAGGAATTCTGTTTGGCAAAATGCATTCTAATCGAGCCCCAGCTCCAGCACAATACGTGCTGAGGCAGCTGGATTGTGGATCCCTGCAGGTGAACCCCGGTAGCTGCAGCGGTGACATTTAAGATAAGATAAGCCTTTATTAGTCCCACAATGGGGAAATTCCAGGATTGCAACAGCACAGGGATAGCAACACTCAGAGCAATAATTAAGAAGATAAGAAAAATAAAAATAAGAGCAGAGAATATACATACATACACATAAATATATATACAAAGTGTGGAGCATTGTAGCAAGATGGAATAAACAGCATAACCATCTACTTAGTTATCCTACATAGTATGAATATGTACCCATACATATTGTCACCCTCCGTAGCGACTGATATTGTCCTAGTTGTATACTGGAGGGGACCATTTGTGTAAGTCTGTTGCGTCTTTTGCATTCAATACTATTAGGTCGTCACGTTTTTTTGCTATCTCTGCGAGCAGCCCTGCTCAGGTTATACAGTCTTGACAGCCGCAGGTAGGAAGGACCTGCGAAACCTCTCGGTTGCGCACCTAGGGTGATGTAGTCTACTGCTAAATGAGCTCCTCAGTGCATTCAGTATGTCCTGCGTAGGGTGGGACCCGGACTCCAGCAGAGATGACAGTTTAGCCACCATCCTTCTCTCTCCTATCTCCTCCACTGGGTGAAGGCATTGCCCCAGGACAGATCTAGCTTTCTTGATCAGTTTGTTCAGTCGCTTCCTATCGGCTGCTGTAATGCCGTTGCCCCAGCAGACCACTCTAAAAGTGATGGCTGATGCCACCACCGTGTCGCAGAATGTCTTCAGCAGTGCCCCTTGTACACCAAAAGACCTGAGCCTCCTCAGTAGGAACAGCCTGCGCTGTCCCTTCTTGTAGAGTGCATCGGTATTGTGTGACCAGTCTAGTTTATTGTTCAGATGAACACCAAAGTACTTGTAGGATGTCACCATCTCGATGTCTGTTCCATGTATGTTTACTGGTGCTGTGAGGGGTTGTCCTTGCCTGCGGCTGTCCACCACCAGCTCCTTAGTTTTCCTTGCGTTGATCTGGAGGCAGTTCCGATGGCACCAGTCCACGAAGTCCTGGATAAGTCCTCTGTACTCAGCTTCATCTCCGTTGGAGATGAGGCCAATGATTGCAGAGTCGTCAGACAACTTCTGTAGATGGCAGTGTGTTGTGTTGTGTGAGAAGTCCGCAGTATAAAGGGTGAACAGGAAGGGAGCCAAAACCGTTCCCTGGGGGGCCCCCATGCTACCGATGATCATGTCAGACACACAATCTCGGGTTCTCACAAACTGCGGCCGGTTAGTGAGGTAGTCCAGGATCCATGATGACAGGTGCTGGTCCACCCCTGCGCACAGCAGCTTGTCCTTCAGGATCATCGGTTGGATGGTGTTGAAAGCACTGGAGAAGTCAAAGAACATGATCTTCACTGCATTCCCGGGCTTCTCCAGGTGGGACAGGGAACGGTGAAGGAGGAAGATCACTGCATCCTCCACCCCAATGCCATGCTGGTAGGCGAACTGGAGTGGATCCATCGCTGGTCCCACCAGGGGGTGGAGGTGAGCAAGGAGCAGTCTCTCCAGGGTCTTCATCATGTGAGACGTCAGGGCCACTGGTCTGTAGCTGTTCAGATGTTTTCCACAACTGTGGTACCCTCCCCAGCTTCAGGCTCAGGTTGAAGATGTGCTCCACAATCCCACACAGCTGGTCTGCACAGGACTTGAGGAGCTTCGCGCTGATGCCGTCTGGTCCCGAGGCCTTCCTCGCCTTGATCTTCCTCAGCTCCGTCCTCACCTGGGTCTTAGTGAGGGTGAGGTTGGGGGGGCTGTGTGCTAGGAGTGGGGGGGTGTTGGTGGAGTGGGGTGTGGACAGCAGGTCTCGATGACTTTAGAGGCAGCAGTGGTTGTTGTGCAGTCGGGGGGGAGGGCGATTGGTCAAACCTATTAAAAAACAGGTTCAGATTGTTCGCCCACTCCCTGCCCCCCGTGGCCTGAGGGGAGGTATTCTGGAGCCCAGAGATGGTTTTAAGGTTTCTCCAGACCCCACCGATGTCACTCTGTTACAGCTTGTCCTCCATCTTCTTCCTGAAGCTGTCCTTGCCTTCTCTGATCTTCCTCCTCAGCTCCCTCTGTACGGACTTCAGCATCTCCCTGTTCCCCGACCTGAAGATCCTCTTCTTAGAGTTTTTATCTCAGGGTTGATCCAGGGTTTGTTGTTCGAGCAACACCGTATGGTCTTGGTGGGTACGGTGTTGTCCACACAGAAGCTGATGTAGTCCGTGATGGTGTGAGTGAGGCCATCGATGTCTTCACCATGTGGATCGCAGAGCTGCTCCCAGGCAGTGGTTTCAGGACAGTCCTTTAGAGCGTCCATTGCCTCCTCAGACCATAACTTCACTGTGCGCATGACCGGAGGTTGTCTGTGTTGTCTGTGTTTTGCAGCTGTGTCGGAGTGAAGAGATATTTCCATAGTCTGTAATCTCCAAACAGAGATCTTTTAATCTGGAAATAAAAGGCTTCTTCCTGGCTATCGTGGGTAATTTGGATTCTGACACAGATTTGGTTTGTAACTAGTATAAATTCAGCTGTATGATTGGAGTGGTATTCAGTGGTGTTTATTTACTTTATTTATTTTATTTACTTATTGTACTTAGAAACATCATGTCTCTCTATGCAGATTACCGAGGGCTTTCTTTCACAGCATTTTTTTCCGTGTGTCAGCACCCCCTACCCCCATCCCCATGGGTCACACTGTCATATAGTGATCCGTCTATAGACTTTAACTTTAATGCCATTTTATTTTATTTCACTCTGAGCTGGCTGCATTAACTGAGGAGTAGGCACAAGCTGTTACTTCAGCCTATATTCTTTCTGTCCGAAATATGTTGTCTTTTTCTCTTTCCTTTTCTTTTTTGTCTTGTCATGATCCAACAGAAATAAAAAAAATGAATGAATGAACTGTCATTGTAATATGGTCCACTCAGTAATCTTAGGTTTATTGTTGATTCTGGAGGGTCAGAACAAAATGAAATATTTTTTTCTGACCTCCACCTCCATTATGAACACCTTTGCATCACACTTATTGAAGTTATTTTTTTTATGTTGTGCTTTGCCGCAGGATTGACGATCATAGTTTGACAGAAGGGTGACAGAAAGGGCGTTTTTCTTCATTTATATAGTCATTAGTGGGAGGAACTGAGGCAGAGTAAAGAGACTGTGCACATGCGCTGACTTTTCACATGAGGTGGGATGTATAAAGAAAAGGAGCGGAGAATCAGGCATGCGCAGTTTTATAAATCTGAAAATTTTTGTGCACACGTACTTTTCAAAATTTGTGAGTACACCATCTTTCAGTATGAAAGCTGCACAATCCCTTATACATAAGGCTCCTGCAGCTCTCACTGTACCAAGTTATTGTTGTCTACTTCACAGTATATAGTTTGAACTTGAAGGGATGTGGAAAAGTCAGATGTCAATAAACTTTTTGGTTTCATTTCGCCTTTGTCTCTGAAAGACAAAAAATCTAGGACACTGTGGTGTGGACAGAGTTGGAAAGGAGCCAGGACTCTGCCAGAGTACGGACGGCAGCTGAGGTGGTCGGATGTGGAATTAGCCCACTAAAGTTTGCCTATTGCCTACCCAGTCAAAAATTGATTTTAATTTACTCTGTCATTGTATGCTAGTATTGTCATCATTCCATGGTAAGGTAGGTAGTAACACGCTAACCATTTTTGCAGTTGTTATTGTGAACAAAATCAGTGGTTGAATAAAATATAACTGGACCCGAAGTTGTTGGTTTGATTATTCATTCATTCTTTATCAGACTCACAGATGCATTTGATCCAGAGTTGTATTTCTAAATAAAAAGAAATACTATATGTTACTTAGAAATTGTAATTGTGCTAGAATATGTTCTTTGTGGTGTTCTTTGACAGTGATTTAAACAGAGCATTTGTTAAAGAAAGAACATGTGTTGTTCACCTGTTATTAAATCACGCCACCCTAGTATACTGGACTAAAGCCAGCCCTGTCCTGGAGATCTGTTATTCATACATTGGTGAGCAAAAATTTAACAGCCTCACCTATTTTTTAATTGAAAAGATGTAAACACAGTCTCTTTAGGAAATGGAAAAATTACATTATCACCAACAAACATTAAGGCTTAGCTGCTTTCTATTTCAAAAATTAAACAAAACAAAAAAAAACAAACAATTGTGACAGTGCAAAAGTTTGGGCATCCTACATACGAGGAGGGAGCGGGGGCTGAAAAGTTCATAGTGGTCAAATTTGACCAAATTTGTTTTTCTACCGCCGGGATCCAAGCACTGCAACACCGATGGAAGAAGTGTGTGGCCCAAAGGGGAGACTAGTATGTTTAAAAAATAAACCACATTTGGTCAAATTTGACCACTATGATTTTTTTCAGTGCCCCCCCCCCCCCCCGGTAATGAACTAAATGCATTTTTTAAATCATCAAAAATATGCTATTTGCCAAAATGTTCCCAAATTTTTACTTTAACTTCAACTTTGTGTCATAGTAGATTGAAGATCAACTAGCTGTTCCAAGATCAGTTAATCATAACGGAGATCTGGCTTATTTGTAAATCATCCAAGATGGTTGTTCCTGTGTTTGTGCCAGAGTCTTATGTACTGTGATGAGCAAATTTGTGACAGGATGAATGATGGAGAGTAAGAGAATCAGTCTGTTAAAAAAAAAATCAGTATGAGGTTCAAATTCATGTTTTTTTTTGTATTTAATTTGATTTATTAACCTATTAAGTTCTTAGTGTTTGTGTGTATACAGGTGCATCTCAAAAATTAGAAAAAGCTTCTTTGTAGAAGACCTACTAGAGTACATTAATAATATACAGTAAATAATGGTCTTTATCGTTATCATCGTTATCAATTTTATACTGACAATGTGTAATTTTTAATAGAAAACTTGTTTTTAGCTCACAATACAGGTACATCTCAAAAAAATTATAATATCATGAAAAAGTTCAATATTTTTTGTCACTCATTTCAGAAAGTGAAACCCATGTTATATAGATTCATTACACAGAGTGAAATATTTCAAGCCTTTATTTCTTGAAATTTTGATGATTATGGCTTACAGATAATGAAAACCCAAAATTCAATTTAATAAAATATATAAAACTGGGAATTATTTTCAAAAAAATTATATTATAGTTATGTTACTAACATAAAAATAAAGCATATAGAGCTAACATGCCAATATAATCGGAGTTCCTTTTAAGAATGAGCTTCAATATATCCTTTTCCAATATTGGCACAAACATAAAAGCAGCAAAGACTCTGCGCATTATCAAAAAAAAAAAATCTGAAAGAAATGAATGGATTACTGTCTTCTGAACGATTGTAAAATATTGATTTTTCAGTTGTTATAAGTGCCTTGTCCCTCGCACCATGTGGGTTATATGTTTTATCTTTGTGTTCTTTATTTTTATTATTTTCAGTTGTTCACTGTTGTATGCATATTTTGTTATTTTAATATGGATGGGGGAAAAAGACCGGTTGTGCAGGAAGTAGGTGGTGTTGCCGTGAAAACCTGAGGGTCCTGAACCTGTGGTCCTGAACCTGCAGCCTCCGGTTGTGCAGGAATCCCCTATTGCATGCCATGGGCACTAAGGCTGCATTCAATCAAGATAGTCCAGGGGTCTCAGTTTGACTGGGCGGGGAATGCCGACAGTTTTCACACCTTCATTTGGTTTGGTTTGCATTCGCACTGCAGCGGACCAAACTGCCTGGACAATGTCACGCAGTTACAACAACTGCTCATTTGGGGCACTGTAGCCAAAACCACCACGGACCAGGAAGAAAAAATCTCAGCAAAGAAGAAAAATCAGGCTCATCGATTGGCCAGGACTGAAAATGGAAATCTGTTTCCTTCAGCCGGATTGTTTGTCCGCCACAGACTGTTATGTCTGGTATTACCTGCTGTAAAGAAGAGGCAAGGTGACTTGGAGCACAGCTTTATTTAGCTAACTGATAACGGCAGTTACAGACTCAGCACCAGCCAACCTCCAGGCGAGATAAGAGGCTGCAAGATGGTCGACCTTGGCTTTACATAGCATGGCCCGGTGATGTCACTGGAGGTGAGCGTCACCACCCAGCACTCCACAGTAAAATAACTATATAACATTTTCCTCCCCCTTTAAAGTCCAAAACCACTCACTCAGTTAAGGCCCTCCCCAATTTGAGACCCAAGTCATGCACTAGCAAATGACAACTGATATTTCCAAATGGCCTAACACATTCACACAACAAAACCTAAAATAGGGAGGACGGGTGGACTACCATCCTGCCCACATGGCAAGGTGGATTATTCTGTTACCTGCTGGGGTAAATTAAAGTCCATTACTAACTAAAATTGCATGCCGTGCTTCTAAACTCGAACAAAGAAAACCAAAATAATCCCTTATATAACTTTTTTTCTTTTTTACAACAACACCAACAACAACACTAGAACTTCAACATATACTATTTACAACCCAAGTGTTCACATAACAAGGACATAACTGGCATGGGGGCCCAGGGGACCCTCTCAGCAGATGCGCCCCTGGAAACAGCCAGTCTTCGTGGTGATGGCTGGCCCTCGGGACGCTGAAGCCGCCCCTCCTCACCCTCAGCCTTGTCCCACGTTCAGCCTCGTTTCCCAGAGTCTTCTCCTGGGCACGCCGAAGCCTATTTGCATGCCACACCGAGCCATCAGATAGCCTGAAGTGCGCTGCGCCCAGTTTGTCCACTATGCGCAGACACTCCCGATGCACCTCAGGCTGTCGTTCGGTCCATTTTCACCGCAGATGTTCCTCATCTTGGCTCCAAACCCAATCCAGAACCCTCAGTGGGGCCCGTCTCTGCTTGAGACGTTGTTGTCGAGCATGCTTCTCGGTCCTGCCCCAACCTCTTCTAATACCATTGTAACGTTCACCATCGTAGCCACACACCCTCTGTCCTTCTGCGGCCAGGCTCCGGAGGTATCTGGGGCCAGCCCATTGGTGTTGCTCATCGATCTAGGTACTGACCCTGGGCGAAATTGTTCCTGTGCGACCGCCATGGCGCCTGGTAGTTCTTCAGCCCACACCGTGTGGATTGTTGTTGGGGACGAGTGGAGTGATTTCTTCCGTGGGCTCTCCAGGTTAAATCCATGGCAGACCCTGGCAAAATGATTCAAACAACCATGTCTGTTACAATGTGCACCTCTCGCCAGACAGTCCTTAGCCTTTTTGCAGTGCGTCGCAGACCCACAGCCCATGCAAAGGGACTTTCCCGGGGCCGACCCCCAGCTAGTAGTGTTGGCTTCCATCTCCTTGCCGTCTCCTATCTTCGCTGTCCAGGTCCGTGGCATTTGCTGCGACAAGAGGCTCGAGCGGCTACTGTGACTGGCGCCCGGTTTGCTCTAGAGCTAGCTTGTCCGTGGCTTCCATTTGGAGCACTAGCTTGACGGCTCTGGCTAACATGAGCTAATTTGGCACCGTAAGTAGCCTAGCTTGCAATGCGGTGCTACATGTGTGTTCTGCCAGCTGGTCACGGATAATTTCCTCTTCCAGAGCTCCAAAACGGCACTCGCTAGCCAGCTGCCTCAAGTCGGCGACAAACTGCTGGACAGGTTCACCTACCCGTTGACGTTGGTGCCGAAAACGGATCCTCCAGACGGTCACATTAGCCGGGGTGTTGAAATGGCTAGCTAGCAGCCCTGCTACCTCTTCATATGTGTCGCCAGCACCGAGCATTCTCAGGATCCGCTGGCCCTCTATGCCCAAATTGTGAACCAACAGCGCCCGGGCTCTCAGCTTGTCGAGCTCCCCGAGACCCAGCGCACCAACGTAGTTCTGAAAAGCCTCAAACTAATTCAATTCAATTCAATTCAACTTTATTTGTATAGCGCCATTTCACAACAACAGTCATCTCATAGCACTTTCAACTGTAGGGGGGACCCCCACAGTTGCAGAAAGACCCCAGCAATCAGGCGATCCCCTGTGAGCAAGCACCTGGCTACGGTGGAGAGGAAAAACTCCGTTTTAACAGGAAGAAACCTCCAGCAGAACCAGGCTCAGGGAGGGGCAGTCATCTGCTGCGACTGGCTGGGGGGTAAGGGGACAGAGAAGATGAAAAGAACAGTCATGTAGAGAGCAAACAGCACGAAGGGGACTCAGTCAATGGGAGAGAACAAACAGATGTTAATGACCAGCAAAAAAAAAAAAAAAAAAATTCATTGAGAGTGAAGAAAGGAGTGAGGCCCAGTGCATTATTGGAGGTTCCCCGGCTGACTAAACCTATTAGCAGCATAACTAAGCGAGGGTTCAGAAACACATGATCCCTCCCTAATTGTAGGCTATATCAAAAAGGTAGGTTTTAACCCTATTCTTAAAAACAGAGATCGAGTCTGACTCCCGAATCCAGATTGGCAGCTGGTTCCACAGGAGAGGAGCTTGATAACTGAAGGCTCTGCCTCCCATTGTACTTTTGGAGATTCTAGGTATTACAAGTAATCCTGCATTTTGGGAGCGTAGTGCTCTGTTAGGATAATACGGTAGTATCAGATCTTTTAAATAAAAAGGAGCCTGATTGTTTAGAGCTTTGTAAGTAAGAAGAAGGATTTTAAAGGCCAAATGTCACATAACAGGGTCCTTAAAATGTCTTGAAACTAGATATAAAAGGGAACCGATCCATTCGGGTCTTGGTGCATATGCTTCAGTAACTCCGGAATATTCGTTAATTTAAAACTGCCGCGCTTGGCCTGACGTTCCTACTCACGGCCCCCGGAATCGCCTGGGGAAGAAGGCGGAAGTGACGAAATTGATTGTACCTTAGTTTGATGCTTGGGGTATCCCGATTGATTGTTTATATGGAGACTGGAAGATTGAAGTGAGCAACAAGAAAGAAAAAATTGGATATTTCACCCATACCTTAAAACGGGGCTATAAGGGACAGCTGGGTAATAAGGGACACTTTTCTGGGAAATGTTTTCATACCTGTCAAGTGATACGTTTTCGCCGTATTTTAATACCGTAAAACGCGGCTATAAGGGACGGCGGGGTAATAAGGGACACTTTTCTGGGAAATGTTTTCATACCTGTCAAGTGATACGTTTTCGCCGTATTTTAATACCGTAAAACGCGGCTATAAGGGACGGCGGGGTAATAAGGGAAACTTTTCTGGGAAATGTTTTAAATGTAATTCGTGATTGTTATTGTCAAATATTTTAAGGATTCATGGATATTTGACAATAACAACACAACTCGGCAGCCGGCTCAAAATAAAAAAAGCAGAATTCTGGATTTGGAAGGCGATGCCTTTCTGTTCCGCAGCCGCAGCACAGCTGAAAGTGTTAGGCCATCAGCCTAATGACTTCTAACAGTAGTGAGAATAGCTCACGCTGATCGATCTGCCCGCCCCGGCCACCAGCCGATTGAGTCCACACTTGAGATGAGATGAGATTCAACTTTATAGTCATTACACATGTATGAATACAAGGTAACGAAACGTGACTTGGCATTCTCATTGTAGTGAGAATAGCTCCCGCTGAGCCATCTGCCAGCACCCTAGCTGTGGGAGTCTCACACACACGACGTGTTCCTCAACACACTCAATAATTTTTTTTCCCGTATATTTTTCTTTTGGGCGTACAGAAATGGCAATACGCCCGTATTTGCTAAAATTGCATTTTCCCCGTATTAAAATACGGCGAAAACGTCTCTCTTGACATGTATGCGCCTCCATTCTCATATTCATCTGGTCAGTTTCTTGACAGCAGCGGCTCTCCTCCACTATAATAATAATGGCTTCCGAAAAATCAATATTTATGGGGCGCCCTCGACAGACCCCTTCGGCCTCCCAATTCTGGAGGCGATTAATGTCCAATTCAATGACATTTTCCACTGGTTCTGCTCTCTGGCCATCGTCAGAACTGTTGTCATCAGACAAAGCATCTGATTCCGTCTCGGACGGCTCGAACCTGTAAGGTTCTATGCCTCTGTCACTGTCTGAACCACTGACAAAAAAAAGACAAAAAAAAAAGGACAAAACTAAACTAATTTGTTCACAATCGCTGTCACTTTCCGTCATGATTGTCCAATGTTGATAAGTGTGAATGTGGATAGGCAGGGCAGCCAGGGTGAAATTTGTGACGTCAAAATCATGGCCGCGGTCTGGATTGGCTGTCACAAGCCAGTGAGCAAGGCGGGGCCTTCGCCTGGTGTATTTTGTGCAATTATGTAAATACGGGTGGGTGATATGGTCTCCGGTATGAATATTTGGTTTAAGCTATGTGTATTTTATCAAAATTCGTTGTCATTTAGAAAAAAAAATTACGTGACATTTGGCCTTTAAACTTAATTCTAAACTCTATGGGAAGCCAATGAAGGGAGGCCAGAACCGGAGAGATATGATCTCTCTTTCTAGTACCTGTTAAAACTCTTGCTGCAGCATTTTGGATCAGCTGAAGACTTTTTAAAGATGTTTTAGGACAACCTAATAATAAAGAATTACAATAATCTAATCTTGAGCTAACAAAAGCATGGATCAGTTTCTCAGCATCACTCTGAGACAAGATGCTCCTAATCTTGGCAATATTACACAAATGATAGAAGGCAGTCTTAGAAACAAATTTAATATGTGAATTGAAGGACAGATTTTGATCAAAAATAATTCCAAGGTTCCTCACAGAGCTATTAAGAGAAAGAGTAACTGCATCCAAACTGAAAGTTTGATTTGGAAAGGTATTTCTAAGGTTTTTTGGACCAACAAGAATGACTTCAGTCTTATCTGAATTTAATAGCAGGAAATTACAAGTCATCCAAGCTTTGATTTCCTTAAGACAGGCTTCCAACTTGGCTAATTGATTACTATCATTTGGCTTCATTGACAGGTATAATTGTGTGTCATCTGCATAACAATGAAAATGTATAAAGTGCTTTCTAATAATGTTGCCTAACGGAAGCACATATAAACTAAAAAAGAGTAGGGCCTAGCACAGATCCCTGTGGAACTCCATGACTAAGCTTTGAGTTGAAAGAAAACTCATTATTGACATGAACAAACTGGAACCTATAAGATAAATAAGATCTAAACCACTGCAACGAAGTTCCATTAAGTCCAACATAGTGTTCTGATCTATCAAGTAGAATATTATGATCGATAGTATCATAATATTCTATTACCTAGGCCAGGGCACAGGCGGGTCTCTGGGCGCCCCGAGGAAAGGGCAGATAAGGACAGTGCACACCATTGTTGCACTACATGGTTTAATCCGACGTCGCCAATGTTATGTCTGGTATTACCTGCTGTAAAGAAGAGGCGAGGTGACTTGGAACACAGCTTTATTTAGCTCACTGATAACGGCAATGATAACAACTCAACTGATACAGACTCAGCACCAGCCATCCTCCAGACAAGATAATAGGCTGTAAGATCTTCGACCTTGGCCTTACATAGCACAGCCCGGTGGCATCACCGGAGGTGAGCGTCACCTCCCAGGACTCCACAGTAAAATAACTATATAACACAGATGACACATTTTTTAATTTTTCTCCTCGGCTTTCTCCCGTAAAAGGATTTCTTGGATTTGCGCAGTTGTCTTTCTTGTCATTTTCTACCCAAAATGAACTACGGTAAATGCCACTTCCTCTTCTCAGACTATGTGTTGCTATGGCTACACAAACGCCGAGGGGCACTTCCGCCCTTTGGTCCGCTGGATACTCCGTTTGGATTCACACTGCAAGCGGAGTGCGTCAGACTTTGTTTGCAAGAGAACTGAGACCCCTGTTTTCAGGGGGTCCAGACTTCGCTTGTTTGGTGCGCACCAGAGTTCCAACGTGCGTTCAGACAACACCAAATGAACCAAGCTAGCCGTGGAAGCCATTGAGTGGTCCTTTGGTCCGGGCCAAACAGTGGCTGTCTGAATGCGCCCTAACACACCCCCATACCATCACTGATGCTGGCTTTTGAACATAACGCTGATAACAATCTGGATGGTCATTTTCCTCTTTAGCCTGGAGGACACAACGTCCATGATTTCGAGAAACAGTTTGAAATGTTCACTCATCAGACCACAGCACAGTTTCCACTTTGCATCAATCAATCTCAGATGAGCTGAGGCACAGAGCAACCGGTGGTGTTTCTGGGTGTTGTTGATATATGGCTTTTGCAATTGTAGATAAAGTGATGAACTGTGTTAACTGACAGTGGTTTTCCAAAGTGTTCCTGAGCCCATGTGGTAATATTCTTTACAGATGACCATTTTTAATGCAGGGCTGCCTGAGGTATTAAAGGTCACAGGCATTCAGTGTTGGTTTTTGGCTTTGCTGCTTATGTCCAGAAATTTCTCCAGATTCGCTGAATTTTATAATGATATTATGGACTGTAGATGATGAAATTCCTAAATTACTTGCAATTGTACATTGAGAAATGTTCTTCTTAAACTGTTGGACTGTTGCCCACACAGTTGTTCACAAAGTGATGAAGCTCACTCCATCCTTGCTCCTTTTATACCCAGTAATGACCCTCATGTATTCCAGTTGACCTGTTCACCTGTGGAATGTTCCAAAAATGTGTTTTTGAGCATTGCTCAACTTTCCCAGTCTTTACTTGCTCCTGTCCCAGCTTTTTTGGAACATGTTGCAGGTATCAAATTCAAAGTGTGCCAATATTTGCAAAAAAAAAAAAGAAAAAAAAAGTTTATGAACACTCAGTATCTTGTCTTTGTAATATAATCAGTTGAATATAGGCTGAAATAGATTTGCAAATCCTTGTATTTTTTAATCAACTGTAAATAGTCTAAACCATGGGTGTCAAATTCATTCCATTCTGGGCCAACACCCTACAGGTTTTACCTCCACCCAGTGTCATCAACAAGTGATTTAACTGAATTTCTTCCCACTGATTGCTGATTAGCAAAAACACTTGCTAAAGAGACTGGGTGGAAGTAAAATGTGCAGGGTCTTGTCCCAGAATGGATCAAGTTTGACATCCCTGGTCTAAACAAATCTGTATGAAACATCTTCATCACAATGACAACACAGATTGTTCAAATGTTGCAACACTTGCAAATAAGAAAACATGGCACATCTTTTCGTGTCCCCAGGATCATTTCCATTCTGAGGTTTGCAGTGCATTTCTGTATTTGCAAGTGTTGTGATTTTTTTTTAAACCCTATTTTGCCATTTCCATGATTGTATTAATTTTTTTTTTCTTTAATTGTAGCTGTTTTCTGAAGTTGTAGTGTACTGGTGAACTGAGCTCTCAGGGACTCTGTACATGTAGTCAGGCAAGACATGTTGTCGAAAGATTACTTTTTTGTATATTTATCATATATGGGAAACAGTACTTTTTTTTTCCCTCTTTCGGCTGCTCCCTTTCAGGGTTGCCACAGCATATCACCTGATATTACGATAATCTGCATGTCAGTTTGGCAAGGATTTTATGCTCGATGCCCTTGCTGACCCAACCCTCCCCATTTGTCTGGGCTTAGGACCTGCACAAGGAATACACTGACTTGTGCTCCCCTTGTGCCTGGGTAACCAACTTTCCTGCCCCATTCTATTATGCTGAGCACAAAGCTAGAAGGCAGGAAGTATCATTTTTATATGGTCTCTGGTATGACCTGGCCGGGGCTTGAACTCACGACCTCCTGGTTGTGGGGCAGATGCTCTGCCGCTACCTCTTAGCCACCCAAAAGTGTACCTTTGGTGCATGGAAATGGTACTGTTACGGATACCCCTCCATGGGGAATTAGTCCATGATGCAGTCCCTAATATGTAAGGGTACGCCTCCATTACTGTCCCAGTGCTAGGAGAGGAATTCCTCTTGGTACAGTGACAGATTTTGAGATCATGGTGTCATGGGTTCAGATCCTGGCCTGGGATATAGGTGTATGTCTGTCTTGCCTGTGTGTGAAAGAGACATCGGAGGTGTATGTCTACCTTGCCTGAGGGTGAAAACGACTAGGTCAGTCCACCTTGACGTAAGGGTCGAAACGGACTTGGGGATCCCAGGCTGAATTGGCCAATTCTGGCCTTGGCCCAGAAAGTGGGTTGTAACAGTACATATACAGTGGATATAAAAAGTCTACACACCCCTGTTCAAATGTCAGGTTTTTGTGATGTAAAAAGTAAGACCAAGGTAAATCATTTCAACCCCCCCCCCCCCCCATTAATGCAGTCCTTCTCAAATAGTGGGGATGCGATGCCGGGGGGGGGCGCGTGTGACCCCGGGGAACAGGCTTTGCTTTTGCCGTGTAAAGTGTAATTGCACATCCACGGCAGCAGGTGGTGCAGTGGCGCTCTCATTGTCAAAGTCTGTGCGGGAGTTTAAAGGCGACGGACAGACGAAAATTCAATATCGCTAAATCATATCTCAAATTGTTGTCTGAGACGAGCTAATTTGAACCCCACATGTTTTGGTGTCAACGTATGTCGCATAAGGTGACAATGCGCTCTTGAAGTACGCTGTTGTGGAGAGCTGTCTGACCCAGCCAAGATCAGCGGCTAAAATGGCCACTGACTGTGTGATGTCATTTCGGTTAGGCACACGGTCAGTGGCCAAGTATTCCGATATTTCTCGGAATACTTGTGGATTACAAATAGATTATTTATTAACATTAGGATTTCAGGAATCGAATTAATTATGGTTTGTCGTTGTGTTGTCTACGGGTGCGACGTTATACCAGAGGAGCATGCTGTGAGTGTTTTTGAATTTCCCGTCCCTGGGAAAATCAGAACGGCATGGGTGAAATTCGTTCAGAAAACGCGAAAAAAAATGGACTAATGTCGGTAAAACACCCAACATGTGCAGTACACATTTCGTTGACAGTGATTTCGAGAATAAGATGCAATTTGTGTCACGACTCGCCGCTCCTCAGCGGCTTCAGCTGCGCGCGCACCTGCGCCTCGTCAGCACATCCCCATACCGCATTTAATATTCACTGCAAATTGGCTGCACGGTGGCGCAGTGGTTTAGCACTGTGGCAGCACAGTTTTACCCTCGGCCGGGGGACCGCGGGGATCATGAGATCGTGGGTTCGATCCCAGCCCCCGACCAACAGTGAGCTGTGTGGAGTTTGCATGTTCTCCCCGTGTTGCGCATTTGAGGCCTCTGGGATAAAATTATGATGATCTACTTTTTTTTGCAGATTTTATCAACTGTCACTCAACCTTAAAATAGTGTTGATGTTTCTGACCAAGCAGAGGAAGCTGATGAACAGGACTTTTATGTAAATCAAAATTTATACCATAAAATGGTAGAAAAATTATTGAAATGTATATGACATGCGACTTTGATGAATGCTGAACTATGAGAATTATAACATTGACATGAACATTAAGAAACTCAATATATGATTTTACAAAACTTTATTTAAATAACATTGTTCACAAATCTAATCTTGGTAGGCAAAATCCCTTGTAGTGATGAGATGGGAAGGTTTCTCTGATGAGGCTCACAGCACAGGCAGGCAACATAACCCTCTCGGCCAAACCGAAATGACGTCACGACTGCCTGCACCTATCGGGAGATGGCGGTACTGCAGCATCACTGAGTGAAAGATGGGCTATGACCAAATAATGCCATTTATGGAGGATGGTGACACATATTAAATCAGGGGAATGGGCAGAATGGAATATTTTCATACAATCATTTGATTGGTTCAATAAAAAAATGTCACTGTCCGTCACCTTTAAAACTTTTTAAATTGCTGTCAACAAACCCCTCGAGAGACACCATGGAGAAATATTTAACAGTAACGAAAAGAAAGGCGGAGAGAGACACAGGTAAAGAGACAAATGAAAGTCTCCCAAAAGCTAAGACGAGGAAATATGACGAATCTTATCTAGCGCTTGGCTTCACTCTGACTACGGTGGGAGACGAGGAAAGACCGGTGTGTTCACTGTGTCTGAAAATGTTGGCAGCGGACAGCATGAAGCCAAATAAATTAAGACGTCACCTACAGACATTACATCCTCAACACGTTGATAAGCCGCTTGATTTTTTTCAGCGAAAACGTGCGGAGTACGGCCAACAACCATCCCGCTTTGTGAACGCTACATCAGTAAACCAGCGAGCACTTTCAGCATCATTTAAAGTGGCGCACCAAATTGCGCAGTGCAAAAAACCCCACACAATTGCAGAGGAGTTGATACTGCCTTTTTCTACCTTTTTCTTCAGACTAAAATGTTAAATATATTGGTACTCCTGTGTTAATGTTCCAGATCAATTTACATTTAATATTATTTATTGACTGAATTATTTTTCTCAGCATCAAATGGTTCAGTTGGTCAAAAATGTTTCTAGTTTAAATAAGGATTGACATATTTTTTATTTCAGGCACTTTGATGCACTTTAAGTTTTTTTTTTCTGTTTTAGACTATAACAGGGTTTCTGTGTGGCAAAATAAAATAAAGTTAATATTTGTTGAAAGTTGATTTATATTGCTTTTTTCTTTTGTTAATGTTAAAAAGGATACAATTTTAGGTATACTTATACAATTTTTATAGATAATGATCTTATTTATAGTCACTGCGGCGAGTTGGGGGGGCGCAAAATATTTTCTCTTTCCTAGGGGGGGCTTTGCAAAAAATAATTGAGAAGCACTGCATTAATGTGACCTGTAACCTGTACAAGCCAATTGAAAAACAAACTGAAATCTTTTAAGGGGAAAAATAAACTTACAACAACTTAGCTGCATAAATATGCACACCCTTACACTAATACTTTGTTGCCGCACCTTTGGCTTTTATTACAGCTCTCAGTCTTTTTGGTTAGGAGTCTTATCAGCGTAGCACATCTTGATGCAGCAATATTTGCCCACTCTTCTTTGCAAAAACGCTCCAAATCTGTCAGATTGCGAGGGCATCTCCTGTGCACAGCCCTCTTCAGATCACCCTACAGATGTTTGATTGGATTCAGGTCTGGACTCAGACTGGGCCATTCCTAAACCTTAATCTTCTTCTGGTGAAGCCATTGTTTTGTTGACTCGGATGTGTGCTTTGGGTCATTGTCGTGCTGAAAGATGAAGTTCCTCTTCATCTTCAGCTTTCTAGCAGAAGCCTGAAGGTTTTGTGCCAATACTGACTGGTATTTGGAACTGTTCATAATTCCTCCACCTTGACTAAGGTTCCAGCTGAAGAAAAACAGCCTCAAAGCATGATGCTGCCACCACCATGCTTCACTGTAGGTATGGTGTTCTTTTGGTGATGAGCAGTGTTGTGTTATTGCCAAATATCCCTTTTGAAATTATGGCCAAAAAGTTCAACCTTGGTTTCATCGGACCATAACACATTTTTCCACATGTTTGGGAGATTTCAAATGTGTTCTTGCAAAATGTAGCTGGGATTGGATGTTAAGATAAGACTTCTGTCTTGCCACCCTACCCCATAGCCCAGACATATGAAGAAGACAGGAGATCGTTGTCACATGTAATAAACAGCCAGTACTTGCCAGAAATTCCTGCAGCTCCTTCAGTGTTGATGTCGGCCTCTTGGCAGCCACCCTGATCAGTTTTCTTCTCGTCTTTTCATCAATTTTGGAGGGTCGTCCAGTTCTTGGTAATGCCACTATTGTGCCATATTTTCTCCACTTGATGATGACTGTCTTCACTGTGTTCCATGGTATAGTAATGCCTTGGAAATTCTTTTGTACCCTTCTCCTGACTAATACCTTTGAACAATGAGATCCCTCTGATGCTTTGGAAGCTCTCTGCGGATCATGGCTTGTGCTGCAAGATGTGACTACAAAAATTTCAGGAAAAGCCTACTAGAACAGCTGAACTTTATTTGGGGTTAATCGGAGGCATTTTAAATGGTGGCAGGTGTGTACTGACTCCCATTTAACATGAGTTTTAATGTGATTGGTTAATTCTGAACACAGCCGCATCCCCATTTATAACGGGGTGTGCATTTTTATGCAACCAGGTTATTGTAAGTTGTTTATTTTTTATTTTTCCCCTTAAAAGATTTCATTTTATTTTTCAGTAGAGTTGTACAGGCTATATGTCACATTAATGGTAGAAAAAGTTTTGAATTGATTTGTCTTAGTCTCATTTTTTTACATCACAAAACCTGGCATTTGAACAGGAGTGTGTAGACTTTTTTAATATCCATTGTATAAATTAAATATATAGCATATCCATAAATGATATGTGAATAGTGGCAAATGCTTGTGTATTAATGTTGTAATAATTCTACATTTTTAAATTGTATTTTGTAGTTAATAAGTGTCAGTGAAGTTCTCAAAAATTTAATATACTGTACTATATAATGTACTATATTGACTGTAAATATATGGAGAGATATTTTCTTGTGCAATAATGAATTTGAATGCAATTTCTGCAAACAAGAGGGTAGTTAATTGCCGTACACATCAATGAATCTCACATCAAATCTGTTACCAGATCTGCTTTTTATCACCTCCGCAATATTTCCAGACTCCGTTCTTCCCTCTCTGATTCTGTGGCTGAGACCCTAAATCATGCATTTGCAACATCTCGGCTGGATTATTGCAACAGAGTCCTGTTCAGGGTCCCCAAGAAAGCCCTGGACAGGCTCCAGTATGTACAGAACTCAGCTGCCAGGGTTTTTACTCGCACCAAGACTTGGCATCACATTACTCCCACCCTCATCCACTTACATCGACTTCCAGTTAAATTTCCCTTTGCCTATAAACTCCTCCTCCTGACCTACAAGTCACTCCACAATACTTAATGGGCCTTCTCCACCAGCAAACTACAACTTGGAACCTGAGATCCTCGTGACTCAGGCCTCCTCTTAATCTCCCGCATCAAGAAGTAGACTTTGGGGAGCAGAGCCTTCAGTGTTGTTGCCCCCATCCTTTGGAATGCTCTCCCATCAGAAATCTGCCATGCAACTTCATTGGACTCTTTCAAGTCTGCACTGAAAAGACATTTATTCACTCAGGCCTTTGGCAGTTAATTTTGTGTTTTGTTTTGCCTGTAAGGTGACCTTGGGTATCTTGAAAGATGCTATGCAAATTTAAGCTATTATTATTATTATTATTACTACTACACATGAATGTAGAAAGCTCAATTCCGCTAGGAGGGAGACTACAACCAGAGGGCACTCCCTGACGGAGTGGAAGTTTTGGAGGGTATCGTTCTACAAAGGGCCCATCAGTCATTCAATCAAAGCTTTATTTATGTAGCACTTTTCATATAAAAAGTTGTAACACAAAGTGCTTCACACATTGAAATGGAGCATATGAACAGCTCCCAGTGTGGGTCCTTAGTCAACCTGAAAAACACTGCTGTCTATACGTTGGGCACAGACTGTTAGGTTCTATCCTGGTGTCACATCTGGTCCTGAGAATAAAAGTAGTTGAAGTCTGGGGTTCCTGCAGCCCCCTGCTTTTAAATACTTGAGCACGATAAAGAATCAGAGCTCTGGAAACTTGTTACACTAATGGCCCTTTTCCACTAGTACCTGTTTGGCCCTACTCACTTCGACTTGGCTTTACTTGACTCAGCTCGCTTTTGTTTCTATTACAGCTGAGTACCGTCTGGGGTGGGTGGGATTTTTTTTACAGCAAGGTGGCGCCACACTCCCGTAGCGTAAAACATGCAACACAAGCAAAACATAACATGGCGGCTGTACAAGGCGACTCCTCGGTCTTTGGCTTTTTGTCAGAGTAAAGGCCAAAAAGGAGAGCCAGAGAAGGGGACAGGCAGTGAGACGAAACACTCTGGAAAAGTACTGGAGCGTTTAGGAAGCCATAGAGCCAAAGACGTGAGGATACGAACCAGATCACATATGAAGGTAAGCTAATGATTGCTACTGTTAGTTTGCTTTAAGTCCACTGTACTACATTGTAATGTCTGCAAGTTATCACTATTAGGTACTAAAATATGTATGCTGTGTGTGTGTTTCAGATGGCTCTCTTGTGGCAAAATTACCGCTTCAACCCGTGGGTCTGGCGTTCAACACAGCCTCTCACTGATGCCACCCCAGCTTCACAAATGCTCAGTGGTTATTAAACTTAAGAATGTCTGTAGAAATGTTTAGCTTCCTGTGCAACAAATTGCTCTGATCTGTGTGAAAATCACGGAGAGACTGTTGAGACATCATGGGTTGGTTGTACCTGCTCCAGCAGCACCCCAAAATATATTGTACATATTTTATATTTACCTATTTTGTAAGATGTGTGCCTGTGTTTGTGTCTATGTTGAATGTAATTAGTGGCTTGTAAATATGGATGTCACCAGACTGCAAAACAAATCTACCTACGGGTACAAATAAAGTAACCTGAACCTGAACCTGAACCAGTCTGTGGTGGTGTCGTGGCAAAAAGTGATCAGCTGCCAAAACTTGATCGCCAGGTGCCATATTGTAGTTATGGGGTTATAGTAGCCATAAAATATATATTTCAACAGGTAAACAGTACTGAGTTAGGTATAATAACATATATTTAACAATTATGATGCATTTTAAGCCAAACAAACTTGATCTAGGATTAAAAGAAATTAAAGTAATGCAGTCACAAGGTTACATGGAAAATACTTGGATTTACTGGATAGATACAGGTAGATACTGTATAAATATATATTTTCTGCATCAACAATGTACTATACATGCATCCATTTAGTATTGCACTGGGAATTTTGAGAATAAACCTTTGTACTTTTTCAAGGATTCAAAGATTTTATTTTCAATACTACTATACGTGCAGGACATACAGGAGAATTGAAATGACGTTTCTCTCTCTCTACATTGGTGTGCATTTTATAAAAAGAAGGAAATTGGGTTGGATTAAAAAAGAAAAACGAAATACAAGAACAAACAGTGACAGCAGCAGTCTAGGTACAGTCTATATGCAGTGATGCAACCCGTGGTGCCAATGGCAGCCAGAAGGACTCTGACCTCCATAGTGGTAAACAATTAGTTTAGGTATACGATTAGTGGTAATAAACTCAGCAATTCTAAATTCGGACAGCTAGAGATGAATAGCCTTAGTGCATTTCAGTGCAGTAGTGTAGGTGCAGATAGTGACAGATATGATTGCACATGATCAGTATTGCAGTGATATACAGACAGCAGCAGATATGGCATTTGTGCAAATGGTTGCAGTTAAAGTGCAGAGACATATAGCAGCGAAAGTACAACAGAACAACAGTATTATTGTTGGTGTGCCAGTCTTACTGTGCCAACATCTGAGGTAGTTATTGTGCAGGTGTTACCATCTGGGAAGCGGGGGGTGGGGGGGAGTGAACAGAGTTCAGGGTTTTTTTGCAGCTGTGTCTCCACTTTTGTTTTATGTGTGAAGGTTACCACCAAGTGACATAAATACTAAAAGATTGGAAAAGCTGTCTTAAGAACAATCCAGCAGTTTGAGAAATCACTTTTGGTTTGGTGTAAGTCTGTCAACAGAATTATGAACCATAAAGCAGTTTGTGTTAAAATGTTAAATCCCATTAAACCCTAACTCAGGGGTGTCCAATCATGTGCCATGGAGGGCCAAGACCCTGCAGGTTCTCTCTTCTACCCAGTCTCTTCAGCAGGTGTTTTCACTGATCAGCAGTCAATAGAAGAAATTCGGTGGAATCTGCTGATGAAGACACTGGTTGGAGGTAAAGCCTGCAGGGTCTTGGCCCTCCATGGCACATGATTGGACACCCCTGCCCTAACCCATTATTAGAAAACACAGATGCTAATATGGCCCAGAATTCCTCCATATACAGTACTGGTATTATCACTAAAGTGTGCAGTGTCTTCTGCACTGGTACATCCAACAGTTCAGTCTTCAGTAAATAAAATAATTGTTTTTGATTACTTTTTCTTAAAAATGAGCCATTATTTTCAAAGTCACTGATAAGTGATTTGTACTGTTGACTGTTTTCCCACTGGTGTCTTAACAGACAAAATAGAAGATCATGATGCAAACACATAAGTCACTAAATTGTTTAATACAATCAGCAGCAAATTCCAGATTATGTAGAATGTGCAAAATTCAAACTGTAAAACAAAAAACTTAGAATGGGTCACACACACCGGCCACGCTGCCTCACTGAGAAGCAACTGGATGTGCCGTTCAAGCTGGTCCCGGTTCAGCAGATCTTCAGCCTGCATCTCTGTAAATAGTGACGCACGGTCTGGTTTGGGGTGGATCGTTTTCCTCTTGCCTAGACGAAAAGACAGAAATGGGTGGTGGTTAATTAAAGCAAGTTTAGAACATATTTGGGAAATACACTTGTTGCTAAAAGCCAGTGGTGGAATGTGAGAATGAAGTACTTTGTTGTTATATTTAACCACAATTTTCATGTAGCTGCCCTTCAGTAAAGTAGATTTTACAAGGGGTGGGTTGTGTTTAAAATCATTTGTTTTTACTGTGGCCTCAGCAATCAGAATGATTTGATACCTTCAGTTAAATGGAATCTAGTATTTTAACTGAAGGTGTGCATCCCCAAGTGTGGAGTCGCTCAGTCAAAATATGTAATTTTTATCAATAAAAGTTTAGCCACCGCTGTGTCGCCCTGGCTTCAAGTGTTGGCGGTGTTTTGTACTTGTATTGCTGAAATATAAAAGGAAGCACTACAATGGTTCTCAAATATTTGTAATGTGTCCTGTTATTATAATACTGCATGAGTTTATTGACGATAGACTATAAACTACACATATAAACTAAATTATAATGATGACTGAACAGCTCCCATTCCCCAAAGTGCAACATACACTCATGAATATAACTGACAAAGGATCACACAAGTGATCAGACAAATAAATAAACAAGTGGTTTATTTTACAGTGGCTAATATTGGATGTGCCATTCATTTTCAATTATTCTGTAATTAATATTCACACAATCAAATAAATCTCAGTTCAGTCCCTTTCATATTAACTGGAACTTGTGCTACTTTAGTTTTGGCACTGGCACTTTATCTATACTTTAACTTAAAAAGCAAAAGGATTTGAGTACTTTGTCTACCACTACTAAAACTAAAAACAACGGGGTGTTCAACTTTAATATGGCTTTCCAGTCAGAACACATTGCTGTGTCTTGCTGCGTTGCCGGTGTCAAAGCAGATACTGGTCGGACTCTAGAATGCATATACACACGATTTTAGTACATGCACAGCACGAAAGTGCAACATGTAAAAAAAACACCTTTTTCACCAGGATTACAACTAACTTATTTCATCAGAATACAAGGAAAGCATGGAGTTAGCATTGACGGCTAACTAGCTAGCTCATTAGCTGCACACAAGCGACATTGTTGTGGCCTGTTCAAAGTGAAATTTTCACTGCTGGGATAAATAACATAAAAGATGCTTAATATCACATCATATCACATCACTCACCATCCTCTATATCCAAATATCACAGCTTTCAACTGCTGAAGTTGGGTGCTCCCATGGCCGTAAATTCATTTCGGGTGGCTCCGTGTACTCCCCTCTGGATTCTGTCATCAGCCGAAAGGCACAGAAAACTCTACTGGACCGCGGTGTTGATGTCTGTGAAGCCATTCCATCATTGTTTATACTGATGCTTGCTTGCCGGCTCACGGACAAATCTTTGCAAATGGAGTCTCAAGATTCTGAATTCAGCCTTCAAACGTTGCTCTCGACGTTATGCCCTGACCAATCAGTGGCCTGCAGTCTGTTGACGTCACATTTTCAGCCCGACTCAGCACGGTTAGAACCTCAGTGGAATAGGTACAAAAAAAGTACCTGTTACCAGGTGCTAGGTACTAATGGAAAAGCCTACAAAGCGTGCCGAGTCGAAGTGAGTAGGGCTGAGTGGGTACTAGTCGAAAAGGGGCTTAATACTCTAGTTTTCATTTTCAGCATGTGAAGTTTTACTGCTGCAAGTTGGGAAATGGTTATTTTCCCTGGAAAAATGGAAAGTGCATTGATTTTAATCTTTTCTCTAGATTTTTTAAGAAAGTAAATCATAGGTCCAAGGTATTGCTGATGTTGTCCACTACAGTTAAAAAAAATAGGTATTGATTTGTAGGTTTTTTTCCCCCCATCAGGCTCTTGGCTGTAAACCCTACTATGACTGAGCGTTCTGTGGAGATGATTTTAGAGCGAGGTCTGACTCAGGTGGAAGGAGGTGCGTCTTTATCTCTTCTCCCTCTGTCAGTGAGGAATAAACTCAGTTTGCCTCCTCTCATCTACTGCCAGCTGAATGTGTTTCTTCTCTGCAGGATTTGTGTTCTCCAGAGACCGGCGAGTTAATTTTGTAAGTCACTTGTAACCTCCCTCCCTTCCACATCCCACATTTCTAAACACAGTTCATCTTTCAACTCATACATATGTGTGTGATTTTTGTGATTGTAGAGAAATATAGTGAAGATGACTCTGGAGATAGCTGTGGAGATGATGTCGAGGATTAAAGCTCCTGTTTTAATAATTGTGTAAGATTTACATATTTCAATGATTGTTACATTAAAAAAGTTTACCTTGGGTTATAAAGTTTTAAAGTATAAATCTGCCTTTCTAAAGATAAAGAATGTCATGCTGACTCAAGGTCTTTTCTGTTTCTTTAGGGCAGATAAAGGCATTTTGGAAAGAGGTTCAGAAGTTAATCAAAAACGTGCCATCTCAACATTTCTCCAGCTGTATAATGACAGAAATGTGAGTTTTGATCTTGAAGGGTAAAATGTTAAATTCACTTTCTGAAGCAATCCATTTAACATTTCTGCTTTTAAAAGGACTTGGGTTAGAAATCCCAGTGAACCAATAGGTAGAGAAATGAATTGCCAAACAAATTTTTTAAAATATTTATCTTAAAATGACTTTCCAAGATTCAAAGATTTTATTTGTCAGTACTACTATACATACAGGACATACAGGAGAATTGAAATGGTGTTTTTCTCTCTCTTCAGTGGTGTGCACAATATAAAAAAGAAAAAGGAATAAGGCTGGGAAAAAAAGAAAACAACAGCAGTCAGTGTACAGTAATGCAACCCGTAGTGCAAATGGCGACAAAAGATAGACCCAGACCTCCCATAATGCAAATAGAGATAAACGATTAATGATGATAAAACCCAACAATCCTATATACAGAAAACTAGAGATGTAATACCCATAGTTGCAGTTCAGTGCAGTAGTGTAAGTGCAGATAGTAACAGATAGGACTGCACATGATCAGTATAGCAATGACAGACAGACAGCAGCAGATATGGCATTTGTGCAAATGGTTGCAGTTAAAGTACAGAGACATACAGCAACAAATGTATTACTGCAGGTGTGCCAGTCTTTCTGTGCCAACAGCTGAGGTAGCTATTGTGCGGGTGATGGCGTTACAGTCGGGACAGAGTTCAGGGTCCTGATGGCCTGATGAACAAAGCTGTTTAGCAGTCTTGTGGAGCGGGCCCAGAGGCTCTGGTACCTTTTCCCCGAGGGCAGGGGGCTGAAGAGGGAGTGTGAGGGGTGGAAGGTGTCGCCTGCAATGTTGATGCCTCTGCGGGTGTGGTGGATGTGTGTGTGTGGGGGGGGGGGGGGCGCAGAGGTGCCCCTTTCATAGCCATTTTCTGACCGCTCCTCAAAAACCAGTGTGGCTATGACTTCTTGAGGGAGAGACTGACACAGTTGGCAATGGAAAAACATGGACATTTAGGGTACATGCCAATTCTCATTTGTGCCCCTACCCCTCCACCTTGCAAGGCAGAGGGGTTAAAAATTACCCCTATGAACTGGGACACCCCTTCAAGGCTGCATTACATCATTAGTATGTAGTTGCTGATGGATTTAACCTAAATAGACAGTGTGTTGAAGATAGCACAGGCTGATGCTTTACCCAACTTAAGGCTCTTACTTATGCCTACTGTAGCCCAATAACCATAAGGCTTCCATCTTTACTGGAATGACAACGAGATTTGACTGGAGATGTTTTCTGTGCAAACAGTGGAGGAGGCTCCCTCATGATCTGGGGTGCTTTTTCCTTCAGTGGTACAATGGTGCTGCAGGTTGTGCAGGGGCATCAAATGGTGGCTGGCTATGTGGAGATATTAGTGGACATCTCTCTTGACTGAGGGCCCTCATCTGTGTGGTAATGATTGGGTCTTTCAACAGGACAACAATACAGGTCACAACGCTTGCCTTACAATAGACTTCTTCCAGGAGAATAATGTCGTTCTTTTGGACCATCCTGCATATTCTCCTGATTTAAATCCCATTGAGAACATTTGGGGATGGATGGCAAGAGAAGATTACAAAAAATGGACATCAGTTCCAGACCATGGATGCCCTTTGTGAAGCTATCTTCACCACATGGAGCAAAGTTCCCACCAGCCTTCTGGAAGCACTTGCATCAACCATGCCTAAGGGAATTTTTAAAGTGATCAACAAGAACGGTGGGGCTACTCACTACTGAGTCCTTTTTTGACACTTTTAGTTCTGTTTTTGATTTTTTTGGAGCTATGGTCTTAAACTTTTGATCAGCTGATGAACAGCCTGTTTGAGTTTAAATAGTTTTCAATAAATTGCTGACTCTCTATTTTTTGTCTCTTTGCACCTGTTTCTTCTTTTTGCATTTTGAAGCTCTACTTACAACCTAGTTACAAACAGTCCACCAGCACAAAATGCGCTTTTCCCCCATTCTTAAGATTTTGTTCAGGAGTGTATATCTCAAGAACAAAGAAGGCAGGGGTCATCAAACTTGGTCCATAGGTTCACCTTGGGATCCTGAACTTGAACTATGGGTTTGTAGGTGAAAGCTCATAGCTGACTTTGCACAAAAATTGAGCCAGCCAGTGCTCTTAATGCCAGCAGGCTGAGGGGTACCACTGTCAGCCACAATCATTTTTTACTTCCGCCAAGGGAGGAGTTCATGTTTTTTTCATTCATTGGTTTGTTGGTTGATTTGTTTGTCTGTCTGTTAGCAACATTACTCAAAAAGTTCCGAACAGATTTTGATGAAATTTTCAGGAAACGTGTGTAATGGCACTGGGAACAGATGATTAGATTTTGGTGGTGATCCGGATCACGATCTGGATCCAGGAATTTTTTGAAAATATTTTAGATATTAATATTGTGCTTTTCATGTACTGCCCCTTTATGATGTGTCCACCGAGTTTCATGTGTAGCCACACACCTCCACTACCAGCAGTGCACTCTTACTACCAAACACTGCAGAAAAAGTAAAATGGCTTGGAACGAAAAGGAATGTGATTGTTGACATTAGCAGCGACCAGCAGCGGAAAGTTGGCGTCTCTGTCCGAGTCTTTTATGTCGTTTTTTAATGTTCTTAAATGTTTTTTATGTTAATCCAGTGACTATTTTGAGAGTGAGAGTACTCATCCGATGCTTTTCTGGCATGGATCTTTTTTATCTGGCCCTGTTGGGATTTTTAATGCACTTTCTGTCGGTGGCCGATGTCATCGGAGCTGTCATCCCACAGAGGATACGTCATGTTTACACTCGTGACATGTTGTTGCAAATGAACACGCAAATGAACACCCAAATGATGGACACTATACTACGAGTGCCAGCATGTATCCAGAGGGACCATGGCTTCTCCACCAGCGGCGTGAGGAAGAGAAGGAAAAGGGGGAGACGAGGAGGTGTAAAACTGCGCCTAAGGAGACAGCGGCTCAGCAGGACTCCTCTGCCCTCTGTCATCATGGCCAACATCCAGTCCCTCAGGAACAAGAGTGATGAGCTTCAGGGGAACGTTCGTTTCCAAAAGGATTTTAAGGAATGCTGTGTCCTGGCGTTCACTGAAACGTGGCTTAGTGAGCAAGACCAGGACTCCGATCTGTTCCTGGATGGTTTTGGGACCCCGTACCGATTGGACCGCAACACTGAGGTGACAGGGAAAACACAAGGAGGGTGTGTGTGTGTCTATGTGAATAGACGATACTGTAGCTCTGTTACTGTCAGAGAACAGATATATGTGCCAGACGTTGAACTCCTGTCTGTGTCTCTGTGCCCGTTTTATTTGCCCCACGAGTTTCCTCAGATTTTTATAACAGTTGTATATATTCACCCCAAGGCAGATGCCGCCTCCGCCTCCTGCACTATATATGAGGTTATACAGAAACTGCAGACTATTTCACCAGAGGCTCCCAACTTTGTACTGGGTGATTTTAACCATGTGTCACTGGAAAAGACCCTAACCAACTTTTATCAATATGTCTCTTGTCCAACTAGACGTGGCAAGACACTTGACTGGTGTTATGGGTCTATTAAAGACGTTTTTAAATCACTCCCTCTCCCTCCCCTGGGCTCTGCAGATCACAACTGCGTGCATCTTCTCCCCACTTATAAGACTGTTTTAAAGAGGGAGAAAGTCCAAACCAAGGAGGTGAAAGTGTGGACAGATAATGCTGTGTGTTCTCTGCAGGAGTGTTTTGACTGCACGGACTGGGGAATGTTTGAGGAATCATGTAAAGACTTGGACGAACTGACGGAGGTCGTCTGCTCATATTCAGCATTCTGCAGGGATATGTTTATACCCAGTAAGAGGGTCAGAATATACCCTAATAATAAACCTTGGTTTAACAAGTCTGTTAAGTCCTCCATAAAGAAAAAGAAACAAGCTTTTCAACAAGGGGGGGGGCATTGGACTTACATATAGCCACTAAAGAACTGAAAATAGAGATTTTAAGGGCAAAACAGAGCTATTAAACCTTACTGGAGAACAAAATGTCTTCCAGTAACTTGGGTTCAGCCTGGTTCAGTATGAAAATGATCACTGGTCTCCAGAACACTAGAACCAGTAGCTCTAGCATCACTTTAAATGGTTTTAGCTCAGATATTGAATTTGCTAATGCTCTTAATGGCTTTTATAATTGTTTTAACACGTTTGATTTTAGCAGAGAAATACAGGCGCTAAGCCTTGGATTGTGTGACAGCAGGCATTTCTCTGTGACACAGGAGGACGTTGAAAGATCCTTTCATTCCACAAAAGTCAACAAACGTCCAGGACCTGACAACATTTGTGGTCTGTTAATCAAAACCTGTGCAAAAGAACTGAGTCCAGTCTTTCATAAGATATTCATCAGATCCTTGGAAACGCAGCATGTCCCCAGGATTTGGAAGGATGCTGTCGTGGTCCCGGTTCCTAAATCTAGTCGACCCACAACATTAAATGATTTTAGACCAGTTAATTATAACAATTATAATCTTCTATAATTATGAAAATCTTGGAAAAACTGGTTCGTTCAGAAATTCTTAAAAACACAGAGAATGTACTTGATCCTTTGCATTTTGCCTATAGGCCTAAGAGGGGAGTAGAGGATGCAACTCTTACTCTCCTTAACCTGCTTTTTAAACATCTGGAGGGTAGTGGGGCTCATGCACGGCTTTTATTCATTGACTTTTCGTCTGCTTTAAATACAATTCAGCCACACATTTTAACTTGGAGACTTTTAGAGCATTTTAATTTAAGTAATAATCTTGTGGGCTGGATTTTAAACTTTTTAACAGACAGGACACAGAGGGTTAAAGTTAATGGCTTTTTATCAGACAAGGTGTGTTCCTCCACTGGGTCACCACAAGGGTGTGTGCTTTCACCCTTGTTATTTATTCTGTACACTAATATGTGTCAGAGTGCTTTTAAAAATAGACTTATTTTAAAATATGCAGATGACTCTGTGATCGTGAGCCTGCTCCAAGGGACTGAAAACAGTCATGGCCCGGTCACAGAGGACTTTGTCCAATGGTGTGAGGACTCGCACCTACAACTGAATATAGGCAAGACTAAAGACATGGTCATTGATTTTAGGCGAAATGCCAACACGCCTGAACTGACTAAGATTAAGGGACAAATAGTGGAACAAGTCACATTTTATAAATATCTGGGTACAATTATTGATAATACTTTAAATTTTAAATTGAATTGTGAGGCAATAAACAGGAAGGGACACCAGCGCCTGTTTTGTTTGAGGAGGTTGTCCCATTTTCAAGTAGATAGGACTATCATGACACTTTTTTATCGCGCTTTTATTGAATCAGTTTTATCTTTCTCGTTAGTGTCATGGTTTAGAAACCTGCCCCTCAAAGACAGAAACTCACTGGCCCAGATCATTAAATGGTCCAGTCGTCTTATTGGGGGGGAGTCACAGCTGAGTCTGGAGGCCCTGTACACCAGGCAGGTACAGCGGCTGGCCACCTCTATCACAGCTGATGACTCCCATCCCTTGGCCAGTGAGTTCCAGCTTTTACCCTCTGGTCGGAGGTTCAAAGTCCCCAGATGCAGAACCACACGGTACAGGAACAGTTTTGTTCCTGCTGCTATCGTTCTTTTAAACAGGCCTTAATGCATTTTATTTAAACTCTTGGGTCTGGCCTTTTTATGTGATTTTATCTTATCTACTATTTTACTGGTCCCTGGTGTGGTATAATGCTTTTATCTGGTTTACTACGGGTTCTTTTATTTATTTTAGTTGGGTTTTTTATCTATCTATTTTTAGTCTTTTTAACCATGTTCAGTAAGTTTCTGGAGTACATGTCCATGTCTTTAGTCTGTGCTGTTTTTAAATTGTCTGATGTATAGCCTGTTTTCCACTAGCCCAGCACACCTCGGTACGGCTTGATTCACTTCAGTACGGCTCGGAATGCTTCTGTCTCCATTGGTGTTGTGCTTGTGCTGTGATGGTTTGTTAGGAGGTTTTAGAAGCGGGGCAGCAGCAGATTCTGAGCGAGGCGGGGCCACACTCCCGTGAGGTTAGGCACCCGACTGAGTCCTTATTTACACGAGACAAAAAAGGATTCAAGGTTTATTGCCTTGCTCGCTCTGTGGATTTATCTCACAATTAATTTTATCTCATAATTAAGCTGCAACAACACAAGTCACTTTTGTTTTGAATTAACTGCCAAATGACCTAGAAATAATGAGCTGAAACTTGTTTTTATTCGTATTAAATAATGAGACTGTGGCACACTGGCCTACACCAAATTATTATTTTTTACATCCTAGGGCATTTTGGATGTACTGAATTAAAAAAATTCATGTTTTTCACCTTCAGGTCAACGTTTGGAACAACAGTATTATTATTTTCCGTTTAGATGATGCTACACTCCTTCTAAAGTATTGTAATTCTCTGAATTTGGAATGCCGATAGAACATTCAATTTACATATACTTACTTTTTTACATACTTTGACTTGTAAGCTTGATCAGTCTCTCCTGCTGCATTTTAAAGTCCAACTGTGCAACTTCTTATAAGTTAACATAAAAAATGTACCCAAAGTTTAGAACTGGATCATGTGGGGCTAATTTTTTATATTTCAATAAAAAGAACAGAAAGCTTACAAAAACATTTGTTTTTTGGTCTAGTTAAAAATTACATTACCTTTACAATGGTTGACCCTGACAGGAAGATCAGTATCATTTTGATCAGACTAGGCAATGGAATTTCTATGAAATTATACTGTTTTATAATTCAGTGTTATAACAGACAAACCACACTTTCCAAAACAATTCCATTTTATTATATACAAAATATTAAAAGAAAAAAAAAACTTTGCAACACAACATGAAGGTTAATCGACATTTTATACACGCCGACCACTGAGTGTCTCTACACCAGCTTCCCCAACTGGGTCACGACTCGGCTGAATGAAGCATCTCTGCCAGCTGTGGGTCAGGAAGGCTCGGTTGAATAATCCGGACGGGCTGTCGCGGCGGACGCGTGGGATGATTCTACAAGGAAAATGCACACAATAAAATACAGCACAATAGTTTTTAACAAGAATACATAAGCTTATTTCAGCGTATTGTTCACATGAATAATTAAAATAAAAGCTTGAGTCCGCAGTGTGCTGCAATTAAGCAGCGATCCATCCACAAATGAACAGCTTTTTTATTGCATAAATAAACTGAGCGTCTTACCGAATATATTTGCGAAAAAACGCACAATAAAAAAAAATTAAAACTCACCGTTAAAGGAATCCGATGTCGAGACCTCCCGGTATATTTTTTCATTCCGGGCAGCTCCGTCTAACTCGCGCTGCATACGTTCGTCTGACAATGCAGTGAGCAGACACTGCAGCTCCTTACTGCTCCATGGAACACCCTTATTACGCGAAGCCATTTTTGATAGACAATAAATGAAAATAGCACAGCAATACACTGAAAGGAACCGCCAACAGTGGTTGCGTGCTGAGTAAAGGCGGTCGTGAAGATTCTTTTTTTTTTTTTTTCAAAAACTTTATTGAGAAGGTCGTGAAGATTTGGTAGATGAGGAGGAGGAAAGGGGCGGTTACAACCTGACCAATCAGCGCCGGTTACGACCTGACCAATCAGCGGCGACCAGTCTGTTAATGTCACAACACGGCACAACTCAGCACTGCTGTACCCTGCCCTTCAGCGGGGCTGAGAATTGCGGCTGTTAAACCGTGTTGGGGCTTGTGGAAAAGCGTACAAAGCGTGCTGAGCCGTCCCGTGTCGCGCTAAAGCGTGCTAGTGGAAAAGGCCCTTATGTGTCCTGTGTTTTTAATGTTTTGATGTTCAAAGTTGTGTGTTTGAGATGCCCTCTCCAGACTGTAAAAAGAATCTACCTACGGGTATTAATAAAGTCACCTTGAACCTTGAACCTTATTTCATCTGAAGACACCAAGAAAAAGCAAGCAAAGTGTGCGGTTTAAGATGGGGTTTGGAGTGCGTGCAAGCGTAACTTCGACCGGCAGACAAGGATGCGAGCCACATGACCCACACGGCATGTAAATACAGTAAACTTTAGCACTGGACAATGTTTAATTTTTTTTGTTTGTAAAAACACAATTGGCCTGTTGTAGTATGCTCATTTACTACCCACCACAGTGATATGATACTGCACTGTTGTGTAATATTGCTTAATAATTATGAACCTTGTCAGTAAACTGTAAGGGAGAAGAGAGGAGGAAAAAAGCCCTGAAAACCAACCTGAAAGATTCAATAAACTATGATGCTGATTTAAGGTGGAATTGCCTAGCCCCAATGTGTGGTCAGTACAATTATGACAGGCTTGTTATCATGTAGTCATATAAGATAAGATAAGCCTTTATTAGTCCCACAATGGGGAAATTCCAGGATTGCAACAGCACAGGGATAGCAACACTCAGAGCAACAATCAGAAGGCAAGAAAAAACAAGAGCAGCTAGTATACATATGTACATATTAATATAAATATATACAGTATGTATATATAGACACACAGTGCGGAGCGTTGTGGTTGGTGGATGTGCAGCAGAAAGTCTAAGCTCTCTCTCCGCGGATGCGGCGGGCCAGCTGGATGTCTTTGGGCATGATGGTGACCCTCTTGGCGTGGATGGCGCACAGGTTGTTGTCCTTGAAGAGACCCACCAGGTAGGCCTCACTGGCCTCCTGCAGAGCCATGACGGCGGAGCTCTGGAAGCGCAGGTCGGTCTTGAAGTCCTGAGCGATCTCCCTCACCAGGCGCTGGAAGGGCAGCTTACGGATGAGCAGCTCCGTGGATTTCTGGTAGCGACGGATCTCTCTCAGAGCCACGGTACCGGGCCTGTAACGGTGAGGCTTCTTCACTCCGCCGGTGGCCGGAGCGCTTTTTCGAGCAGCCTTGGTGGCCAGCTGCTTCCTGGGGGGCTTTTCCTCTAGTAGATTTACGGGCAGTCTGCTTGGTTCTTGCCATCGCTCTTTATTATTCTGTCTAAAATTTCTTGCACGCCGCCTAAACTCCAGCCCAGCACCCACGTCGTTTTCGCTTCAGTTCCCCGGTATGTCGAGTTTCTCCATTAGCACCGGGTGGCGGTTGAGTGCTAGCTAGCTCTTCACTGCTGTATCGTCTCCTGCTGTAAACAGTGGCTCCGTGCGCCGACTCGGGAGACCTTTGGGGCGATCTGTGTGTCCGTGATATATACAGTGGGGTAAAAAAGTATTTAGTCAGCCACCAATTGTGCAAGTTCTCCCACTTAAAAGATGAGAGAGGTCTCCAATTTTCATCATAGGTATACCTCAACTATGAGAGACAAAATAAGAAAAAAAAAATCCAGAAAATCACATTGAAGGATTTTTAATGAATTAATTGGTAAATTCCTCAGTACAATAAGTATTTGGTCAATAACAATAGTTCATCTCAATACTTTGTTATATACCCTTTGTTGGAAATGACAGAGGTCAAACGTTTTCTGTAAGTTTTCACAAGGTTTTCACACACTGTTGCTGGTATTTTGGCCCATTCCTCCATGCAAATCTCCTCTAGAGCAGTGATGTTTTGGGGCTGTCGCTGGGCAACACAGACTTTCAACTCCCTCCAAAGATTTTCTATGGGGTTGAGATCTGGAGACTGGCTAGGCCACTCCAGGACCTTGAAATGCTTCTTAGGAAGCCACTTCTTCATTGCCTGGGCGGTGTGTTTGGGATTATTGTCATGCTGAAAGACCCAGCCACGTTTCATCTTCAATGCCCTTGCTGGTGGAAGGAGGTTTTCGCTCAAAATCTCACGATACATGGCCCAATTCATTCTTTCCTTTACACGGATCAGTCGTCCTGGTCCCTTTGCAGAAAAACAGCCCCAAAGTATGAGGTTTCCACCCCCATGCTTCACAGTAGGTATGGTGTTCTTTCTCCTCCAAACACAACAAGTTGAGTTTTTACCAAAAAGTTCTATTTTGGTTTCATCTGACCATATGACATTTTCACAATCCTCTTCTGGATCATCCAAATGCTCTCTAGCAAACTTCAGACGGGCCTGGACATGTACTGGCTTAAGCAGGGGGACACGTCTAGCACTGCAGGATTTGAGTCCCTGGCGGCGTAGTGTGTTACTGATGGTAGCCTTTGTTACTTTGGTCCCAGCTCTCTGCAGGTCATTCACTAGGTCCCCCCATGTGGTTCTGGGATTTTTGCTCACCGTTCTCGTGATAATTTTGACCCCACGGGGTGAAATCTTGCGTGGAGCCCCAGATCAAGGGAGATTATCAGTGGTCTTGTATGTCTTCCATTTTCTAATAATTGGTCCCACAGTTGATTTCTTCACACCAAGCTGCTTGTCCCTGTCAAATAAACTAATCTACTACTACTACTACCTATTGCAGATTCAGTCTTCCCAGCCTGGTGCAGGTCTACAATTTTGTTTCTGGTATCCTTTGACAGCTCTTTGGTCTTGGCCATAGTGGAGTTTGGAGTCTGACTGTTTGAGGTTGTGGACAGGTGTCTTTTATACTGATAACAAGTTCAAACAGGTGCCATTAATACAGGTAATGAGTGGAGGGCAGGGGAGTCTCTTAAAAAAGAAGTTACAGGTCTGTGAGAGCCAGAAATCTTGCTTGTTTTTAGGTGACCAAATACTTATTTTACCGAGGAATTTACCAATTAATTCATTAAAAATCCTTCAATGTGATTTTCTGGATTTTTTTTTTCTCATTTTGTCTCTCATAGTTGAGGCATACCTATGATGAAAATTGGAGACCTCTCTCATCTTTTAAGTGGGAGAACTTGCACAATTGGTGGCTGACTAAATACTTTTTTTCCCCACTGTATAGAGTGAAAGGTGTGCCGGATCAGAAAGAAGAAGGAAGATAAAAAGACTCAGAATTGAGCCGCTGTTGCAAAAGGCTGCCAACTCGTGTGGCGCCGGAACCGGAAGAGTTCCGGCGAAGAATATAATGTAGTCTTGTTTTTTTTGCTGTAGTTTCTCTGTTAGCAGGATCACACAAAAACTCATAGATGGATTTGGATGAGACTTTCACCAGAGGTGGCCCTTGGGCCAAAGATGAACTCATTAAACGTTGGAGGTGATTCGTGAGTGCATACCTCTGCAGGGTTTTCTCTGATAATATTTCCGCGTGGTGGGCTGCCACCCTTGAATTTATGCCGCCACGCCAAGGAAATATAAATTTAAGAAAAATTATGAAGGAGTGACACTCCGCAATTGCACACACGAGCAATGCACGTGACCATCATCTGAGTGGAGTTCGGAAGCACGGCGCCTGCGTGTTCCAGTCGGCAGGCACGGTGTCTCGCTGGTGTTGCTGTCCAAGAGAAGCATGAGCTTGTTAAAGTACTTTGAATGTGGAAAAAGAGAAGAGGTATGTAAGAAGTGGAGGCATTTATCCTGGTTTTAACCTGCTGGTAAAGGGAACAGTAATGAAGAGTCGCTTAGCAAACAGGTGTGGTTAGGCTTAATATGTAGGGAAAGGCAAGAGTGAGTGATGAATCACTGAGGACTGACTTAACCAGCCACTACACAATATTAATTGTGTTCATTATTATGTACCTGGCAAGTTAATATGACCGAAATTCACGAAGTCATTGACTTTAGTCCGTCAGCAGCCTTCAGACAAACTAAACGTGCCAACATTTGGATTTCAAAATAAGGGAGGTTTTTTCTGCTGTCTGGTTGGTAAGGAGAGTTCTAAAAACTATAAATATATAGAAATATTATAACAGAAATAATGGAATCTCTGGTAATTAAAGTAAGTTCAGTTCATTAAATATAATTTTATTAATATTTTTTCTTTGAAATCAGAGTTAAATTATTGTTCTGTTCTGTCTCTGCAAAATTATGGTCAAAAGTGTAAACTGTATAAAGTCTCAAATGTACAAGAAGAGTCCATCCATCCATCCATCCATCCATCTTCTACCGCTTTTCCGGAGGTCCGGGTTGCGGAGGCAGCAGTTCAAGCAGAGAAGCCCAGACTTCCCTCTCCCCAGCCACCGGCTCCAGCTCTTCAGAGAGGATACCAAGGCGTTCCCAGACCAGCTGGGAGACATAGTCTCTCCACCGAGTCCTGGGTCTGCCCCGGGGTCTCCTCCCAGTGGGACGTGCCTGAAACACCTCAAGTGGGAGGCGTCCAGGAGGCATCCTAATCAGATACCCATACCACCTCAACTGACTCCTTTCAATGTGGAGGAGCAGTGGTTCTACTCTGAGCCTCTCCCAGATGACTGAGCTCCTCACCCTATCTCTGAGGGTGAGTCCAGCAATCCTACGGAGAAAGCTCATTTCAGCCGCTTGTATCCGCGATCTCATTCTTTCGGTCATTACCCAAAGCTCGTGACCATAGGTGAGAGTAGGAACGTAGATTGACTGATAAATCGACAGCTTTGCCTTAGAACTAAGCTCCCTCTTCACCACAACAGACCGGTACAACGTCCGCATCACTGCAGATGCTGCTCCAATCCGTCTGTCGATCTCTCGCTCCATTCTCCCCTCACTCGTGAACAAGACCCCAAGATACTTAAACTCCTCCACTTGGGGCAGGAGCCTGTCCCCAACCCAGAGAGGACAATCCACCTTTTTCCGGCTGAGGACCATGGACTCGGACTTGGAGGTGCTGATTCTCATCCCAGCCGCTTCACACTCAGCGGCAAACCGTCCCAGCAAGAGCTGTAGGTCATTGCTGGATGAAGCCAACAGGACAACATCATCTGCAAACAACAGAGATGAGATCCTGTGGTCACCAAGCATGACACCCTCCATTCCCTGGCTGCGCCTAGAAATCCTGTTCATAAAAATTATGAACAGGATCGGTGACAAAGGGCAGCCCTGGCGGAGTCCAACTCTCACTGGGAATGACTCCGACCGAGTGTTGGCAATACGAACCAAACTCTCACAATGGTCGTACAGAGACCGAATAGCTCGTAACAACAAGCCCGATACCCCATACTCCCGAAGCACCCCCCACAAAAATCCACGAGGGACGCGGTCAAATGCCTTCTCCAAGTCCACAAAACACATGTAAACTGGTTGGGCAAACTCCCACGAACCCTCGAGAATTCTCGAGAGGGTGAAGAGCTGGTCCGATGTGCCACGGCCAGGACGAAAACCACATTGCTCCTCCTGAATCCGAGGTTCGACCAACGGCCGGACTTTCCTCTCCAGTACCTTGGCATAGACCTTCCCAGGGAGGCTGAGGAGTGTGATCCCTCTAAAGTTGGAGCACACCCTCCGGTCCCCTTTTTTAAAGAGAGGAACCACCACCCCGGTTTGCCATGCCAAAGGCACTGCCCCCGACCTCCACGCAATGTTGCAGAGGCGTGTCAACCATGACAACCCAACAACATCCAGGGCCTTGAGGTACTCGGGGCGAATCTCGTCCACCCCTGGGGCCCGGCCACCAAGGAGATTTTTAACCACCTTGGCGACCTCAGCCCCTGTGATAGGCGAGTCATCCCCCTCGTCCCCAAACCCTGCTTCCTCTGTGGAAGGCGTATCAGTGGGATTGAGGAGATCCTCGAAGTATTCCTTTCACCGCCCGACGATGTCCCCAGTCGAAGTCAACAGTGTCCCATCCGCACCATACACAGTGTGGACAGGGAGCTCCTTTCCCCTCCTGAGCCACCGGACAGTTTGCCAGAATCTCTTTGAGGCCGACCGAAAGTCTTGTTCCATGGCCTCACCGAACTCCTCCCATACCCGGGTTTTTGCTTCAGCAACCACCCGAACTGCACTCCGCTTGGCCTGCCGGTACACCTCAGCTGCTTCGGGAGTCCCACAAGCCAACCAAGCTTGATAGGACTCCTTCTTCAGCTTAATGGCCCCCCTCACCACTGGTGTCCACCACTTGGTTCAGGGGTTGCCACCACGAGATGCACCGACCACCTTGCGGCCGCAGCTCTGGGCCGCCGCTTCAACAACAGAGGTGGAGAACATGGCCCATTCAGACTCCATGTCTCCAGACTCCCTCGGAATGTGGTTGAAGTTCTTCCGGAGTTAGGAGTTGAAGACCTCCCGGACGGGGGCCTCAGCCAGACGCTCCCAGCACACCCTCACTATACGTTTGGGTCTACCAGGTCTGAATGGCTTCCTCCCCTGCCATCGGATCCAACTCACCACCAGGTGGTGATCAGTTGACAGCTCTGCACCTCTCTTTACTCGGGTGTCCAAGACATACGGTCGCAGGTCTGATGACACGATAACAAAATCGATCATCGACCTGCGACCTAGGGTGTCCTGGTGCCAGGTGCACATATGGACACCCTTATGCTTGAACATGGTGTTCGTTATGGACAGACTGTGGTTAGCACAGAAGTCCAATAACTGAACACCACTCGGGTTCAGATCGGGTAGGCCGTTCCTCCCAATCACCCCCCTCCAGGTTTCACTGTCGTTGCCCACGTGCGCATTGAAGTCCCCCAGTAGGACAAAGGAGTCTCCAAGAGGAGCACCCTCCAGCACCCCAGTCACAGACTCCAAAAAGGGTGGGTACTCTGAAACACCATTTGGTGTATAGGCACAAATGATGGTCAGGAAAACTCCAATATAGAGGCAGCAAGGTGGGGCGATACAAGAATACCCACCCCTGCTCGTCGCCTCTCGCCCGGGGCAACTCCAGAAAAGGCCAAGCTCCAGCCCCTCTCCAGGAGACTGGTTCCAGAACCGGAGCTGTGTGTTGAGCTGAGGCCGACTATATCTAGCCGGTATCTCTCAACCTCGTACACCAGCTCAGGCTCCTTCCCCACCAGAGAGGTGACATTCCACGTACCAAAAGCCAGTTTAGAAAGCTGTGGGCTGTGGGCTATATTAATCATAGATCCCATAACCTACATATGTTTAAGCATGTGAGAGTGTTTAGTGATTACATATGTAAAGCGACTTCACACCTCAGAACAGGACAAAGGGTCTCAACCGCCAGTGAAGATCAAAGAGCATCCCAGGTGCTGCGGTGGAGACCGGATGGGTTGCCCTGACCCCCCAGGGCCAGGTGGAGGAGTACGAAGACAAAAGAGGGGATTAAGATAGTGAGGGATGTCAGCTTTTGATATGCATGTCTTTTGTTATGTGCGAGTATAAGTTCGTAGAGCCGAAGGTGTTCGCTCTCTTACTTCTTCTGCTGCTGCACCTAGATGAGACTTGTTAGAGGAGCTGATAATAAACTTTGGTTTATGAATCACATCGCCTCGTTATTTCAAGCTCCTTTACACTCCTCCCACAATGCAATTGCGGAGAAAAACCCACAATTTATAACAAATTTCTTATAATTTTACTATAATTTTCTTAAATAATTACCTTCAAGACTGAAGTCATTGCTTAAGTTTTTAAGTGGGTGCTTTTTGTATCCTTAACTCAACTAAAAAGTTTCTACTTTTAATTATTAATTTCATAGCACTGCTTTTATATGAATAGAATTTCTGGCTACTATACCCACCTCTGATCATATAATTTAAGTATGCATGAGTAAATGACTATTATGAATGTTTTTCTCTCCTTCTCTTTCCTACTCTTTCTCAATGGAAAAAAAGAAACACTAGAATAAAAATACAAAAAATACACATATTTTGTCATTTATGTAAACCATGACAAAAAAAATCCTGCAGGACAAAACGTGACACTTGGTATTTTCTAACCTGTTTGTGTACCACCATAGACAGAGGGAGAACCTGAATTAGACGGGGCTCAGAGAGGGCAAGATGAGACAGAAGAGAGGAGCTAAGGAGAGGAAAGTGTTCAGACAGAGGGTCCAGGAGAGGTGAAAGCAGAAGAAGGAGAGAAGGATAACACCAGTAAAAAGTCCAAACACAGGATGTCTGGGTGGGACCCCAATTGGCCCAGTATTCCAACATTCAAGCCTTGGTTGTACAATACTTCAAATGGTAAGTTCCATATGAAAAGTTACTGTGCAAAATTAAAAAAAAAGAAATAATAGTATAAAATTAACATATTGTGGTTACAATAGTGTCATGTGTTTTCTGCCCCCCCCAAAAAAAAATATGTTGCCACCACACCAAGTCTTTAAGCCAGAGGAAACACTGCCTCCATCAAGGCCCGGTCTTGCAATGTATAGATGGATGGCGATATGGACGGACAGAGGGGAGGACAAAGGGAGGGAGGTATAGCCTATGCCTTGGTGGAGGTATGCGCTCTCGAGTGCCCTCTAGTTTTTAATTATTTCACAACTATAACATTTTTAAAAAGAAAATATAGGCCTTCTTTCTGTACATTTTTAAATGTTTTGCAGATGTATTATCTGTAGAAAAGAACTTTTTTCATGAAAATGACATGAATGACCTCTAAATCATCTTATGGCCATTAAGTAAACTGTCACTTTTGATTGTGATTGTTTTCTTTGAGACTACAATTCCTGGTTTGGCTAAGTCATTCACTAGTGTCTTAGCAGTTGTTCTGGGGTCTTTAGACACATCTCACTAGTTTTCTTTTCAGAGTCTTTTGCTGCCTACCTCAGCCAGTTGTGTTTTGTACTGTGTGGCTCTCTATGAATTTATCACTCCAGTTCTTGACACTTGGGAATGCTGTGATAACTTTGTATATCCATGTCCAGCTACATGAGCATCAACAATTCTTTTTCTCAAGTCTAAATTGATTTCTTTTGTTTTTGGCATGATGCTTTTTCAAGTGACAAACCCTGTCTGAAGTTTTTATACTATGTGTAAATTGGAAGATAACCCTCAGCTTTAACTTGATTTTACAAGCTTTGAGCATCACAAAGTTAAAACACATCATTACACAGTAGTGGTTTGTGCTGTGGCTCAACGGTAAGTTTTTCATGAGGCTAATTATATTGACCCTGGTAGTTTTTGTAAAATTGTGTTCCTTTGTTCAAGATAAAATAATTTATGCTTTCTAAAGAAAACTAGAATGTTTGGAAAAGCTCTGTTAAAATTCTTTGCACTGTTTAACAGCACATGGGAAATACTTTTTATTTTCATACGGGGATTCATAATTCTGTCCTCAACACTATGTTACATGGTGGGAAATCAAACATTCGATCTAGGGCTGGGTGATATACTGAATATATTCATTGTATCGGTACATTTGACCGCCCGCGATGCATATTTCATGATATCATGGATACTCGAATATTTATCACGTTAATATGAGCAGCCACTGCAAGACAGGTCTGTCTGCAGCTTGGATGCTCAAGTCTGGAAGCAGAAGCTCTCTAGCTCAGCACAGCTGCCCCGCCCCCCTGCATGCTCACAGAGAAATCTAAACTGCAGTGAGCAGAGATGAAAAGGAAGATAACAGAATAAAAGTAGGGTCACCTTAAGCACGGGAAACGGGGGGGGGGCAGGAAAAGAAACATTTGGACTTCGAATTCTGCACGTTTGTTCACCAAGTGAGCGAACTTTCAAAATAAGAGTTCCTATCCGGTCTTGCAACCCTTTAAAATAAGAGTGAGTGGCTCACCAAATAAACAACTGATATAGACTCATAAAATAATAAGTGATAAATTTATACTTCTGTCACTTATTAGACCGCCAAGTAATCACTTTGTGTGGTAAACTGAAACATTTCTGTCCATGTGGATAAACTTGATCACTTGATAATGTGAGTTCTGTTAAGCAAAGGGAAAAAGACACTTTGCTCAGTTCCATATTGTTGTAAAGAATTTTCTCTGACAAGTTTTCATTTTATTTTATTATTCAGCTTTTTCATAAGTGAAATGAATATATTGTAGAGGGTAAAAGGAAAGGATGTGGAGGTGAGGTACGAGTGTAGGACGACACAGAATCTTTATTTCCCTCTAACAAACATGTACAGCCTGGGGGCTATAAGCCCCCGTCAAGGGGAATGCCTTCAGTCGTTGCGCATCTGGCGTTTATAGCTTTAATCCCATGCATAAGGACTGAGGCTTCTGATATTATTCATGTTGCATGGACAAAGGGAATGTGTGGCGCGATTATCATAACACTTGTTACATTCATCACAATACATTCACTCCCCTGCCCTTCATGCTGCCTTGGTGCAGTGGGGGGGCGAAGGCACCTCACTGTCTGGTCTAGGGGCTTCCCCCTTCAGTCCATTATTCTGCCCCTCTTCCTACTTCTGGGTGTGAGAGAATGTCCACATGCTGTGTCTAGCGTTCACACCCTCCCCCCCGAACACCCAGAAGGGGCTGTAACCCCCCAGTTCTTTGGGCTCAAGTCGGCACCCATGGAGGCTGCAGCGGGGGGTTGCTGCCCCGGTCGAACTGTCCTGCTGGTGAAGTGTGTCGGAGGGCATGTCAGTCCATGGGGGGAAAGGGGGAGGGGTGAAAAGCACTTTCTGCTCCGCTCCAAGTTCCAACACGTTGACGGCTGTGGTGCGTGGGCGCACGGGGTCCGGTGCGCATCGTGCTTGACGGAACAAAGCCGGCGATCGGCGGGTTTTTGGGACAGAGGTGCGGGCAGAACGATGTGGAGGATGAGCGGGAGGTGGGGGGAACAATAGGGTGCCAGCCTGAGACGTTAAAAGCCTCTGGGCCACGCAAAAATTGAGTGCTGATCAGCCTCAGGCGAGGGACTTTTCCGGTAAACCCTCCAGCGATCCGCAGCGGCTGTGAAAAAAATAAGTCTCTGAAATAAGTCTCTGACGGCTCCTTGTGTGAGCCCGGTCCTACAAGGATCTGGGGAAGGCGAACGGCCCCATTCCCCGACAGTGCGTCATGGCAGTGAAAAAAACTCAAGCTGTGTCAGGGAACTTGGCAGTTCTGCTTTAGGTGCAGGGGCAGTCCTAAAGGCTCTGGGGAAAGCAATCGGATTAATTCCCTGTGGATGCGCAGCGGCTGAGAAACAAATACAAGTCCTGTGGGCAAGGCTGCCTGGCTGCTTTAGGTGCGATGCACAAAGCCTAAAGGATCCGAGGATGGCAATTGGCCGTGTTCCCCGGGAAATGTGCAGCGGCTGAGGACAGTGTATAAGTTCTTGGAGCCAGTTTGTCCCTGGTGCGTGGCATGCGCGTCCGTGGCCACGTAGCTTTAAGTTCCGTTGTCCTTGTAATCCTGCGGTGTGCTCACGGGGCTTCTGTGCACCGAAACCCCACTGTCGGGAGGTGAAGCCAGGGTCGGGAAGCTTGATTCAAACAACACAGACGGCGCTGATCTCCCTTCTTCAGGCTGTTTCTGTGGTGTGCTCGTCTCGCTGATCCTGGTGCGTCTCAGTCCCCGCGCCGCTTGCTCCCTCCGGTCCTTGAGGTCGCCAATGTGGAGAGAGGAACAGGCACGCGCACTCCAGTGTGGATGAAAAGGATGCAGGCAATCCCTGGTACTTCAGATCCACAGCACGGTGAAAGGGAGTAGACGGTCCATCTCATGTCAGGTCACCAATGTAGAGGGTAAAAGGTTTTATTCCTCCAACATACTGAAACACGCTTCGTAGCTCGTGTGAGCTACTGCGCTGCTGAGGCATGTGTAACAAGCTCTTTTCAGGTTCAGGTTACTTTATTTGTACCCGTAGGTAGATTTGTTTTGCAGTCTGGTGACGTCCATATTTACAAGCCACAATTACATTCAACATAGACACAAACACAGGCACACATGAAGCTGACTATAAACATGATAAACATACTCAAGGCTCCATCAATCACTGTATAAAGACAAAGAGATGAGAGAAAAACCAGAGGTAAGAGATAAGGGTCATATTAAAAAGTTAAAAACTAGTCAAAGAGGTTAAAAACTCAAAGGTCTCAAACCCATCCATCCATCCATCTTCTGCCGCTTAATCCTTTCGGGTCGCGGGGGGGCTGGAGCCTATCCCAGCATCTTTGGGCGAGAGGCAGGGTGCACCCTGGACAGATCGCCAGTCCATCGCAGGGCCAACACAGAGAGACAGACAACCATTCACTCTCACATCCACACCTAAGGACAATTTAGAATCCCCAGTTGATGCCAATTAACCTAACCTGCATGTCTTTGGCATGTGGGAGGAAACCGGAGTACCCGGAGTAAACCCAATAAAATATTTAGAACCCAAATAACATCCTACAAAAATAAGTAAATATAAAATGGAGTTAATAAATAGGTACCTAAATTATGTGCAATATATTGTTACAACTTGTTCAACTCTTTGACAGCAGCAGGAACAAAGCTGTTTTTGTAGCGCTGGGTTTTACTTTTTGGGACAGCAAACCTCCGTCTTGAGGGAAGAAGCTGAAAGTTGCAGTGCAAAGGGTGGGAGTCATCATTTAAAATGGAGGTAGCCATCCTCTGTACTTGTCTGGTGTACAGGGATGTCAGGCTCAGCTGTGACTCACCAAGCAAACGACTGGACCATCTAACTACCTGATCCAAGGATTTCCTCTGTTTCAGTTTTATCTGACCAAACCATGACACTAAAGAAAAGGATAAAACAGATTCAATAAAAGCCCGATAAAACATTGTCATTATGGTTCAGTCAGTTTGGAAGCGTGCAAGTTTTCTCAAGCAATGCAAATGTTGCTGACCCTTTTTGCACACCCTTTCACAGTTTTCTTCAAAGTTTAAATTACTATCAATAATCGTCCCAAGATATTTGTAGGATTGTACACATTCGGTGGTCTGGCCTTTTAGTACGGTGACTTTGTGCCTGGGAGTTTTCCTCCTAAAGTCAATAATCATGTCTTTAGTTTTTGTCGTATTCAGCTGCAGGTAGGAATCCTCACACCAGTGAACAAAATCATCAACTACTGGGCCGTGGCCACTCTCACCATCCTGGAGGAGACTGACAATAACTGAGTCATCAGCATACTTTATAATGTGTCTGTTGTCATGTCTGCTCCGACACGTTTGTGTACAGGATGAAGAGTAGTGGTGACAACACCCCCCCCTGAGGAGAGCCAGTAGAAGAGCACTTTAGGTCAGACAATGTGCCATTGACCCTTACTCTCTGCGTCCTGTTGGTTAAGAAATCCAGAATCCAATCCACCAGATTATTGCTCAAATCAAATTTTTGCAGGAGCCTTTCATCTAAAATATGAGGTTGGATTGTATTAAAGGCAGAGGAAAAGTCCACAAATAAAAGCCTGGCGTGTGTCCCATTAAAATCCAGATGTTTAAAAAGCATGTTAAACAGAGTGACAGTGGCGTCCTCCACTCCTCTGTGAGGCCTATAGGCAAACTGCAGAGGATCCAATGCATGCTCAGTCTGCTTTAGGACCTCACATCTGACCAGTTTTTCAAAAATTTTCATTAAAATTGAAGTCAAAGCAACTGGTCTAAAGTCGTTTACCATTTTAGGACAGCTGGATTTTGGAACGGGAACAACCACGGCTTCTTTCCAGATCTTAGGCACATGTTGTGTCTGTAAGGACTTATTGAAAATGTAATGAAATATAGGACTCAGTTCATGTGCACAGGACTTTACCAATCGCCCGCATATATTATCAGGGCCCTGACTTTTGTTCACTTTTACAGCGCAGAACTCCCTTTTAATATCCTGCACCTCAATATTAAAGTGCTGATTGTCTTTGAGTTTCTGTTTCAAATCTTGGGTTTCAGTGCTAAAATCAAAGGAGTCAAAACGACCATAAAAACAATTAAGAGCATTAGCCAGCTCTGCGTGTGAATTAAAACCATCTAAAAACACACGATTACTGCGTTCTGTGCTCTGAAGGCCTGCAATGGTTTTCATACTGGCCCAGGCTGAACCAAGTTTCTTTGTTGCCATCTTGCTTTCCAATTCTGATTTATAATTCTGTTTTGCTCTTAAAATTTCGGCCTTCAGCTCTTTTGTGGCAACCTGTAGCTCAGAAACAGACCCCTGTTTAAAGGCAAGTGCTTTCCTCTGTAAGCAGGATTTAACTGATTTTGTAACCCATGGCTTGTTGTTGGGATATATTTTGACACGTTTACATGGAACGATTGTATTTTTACAGAAAGCCATGTATGAGCATGTGACGTCCACCAAAGAGTCCAAATCATCCCCGCAGGACAGTGTGAACATCTCCCAGTCTGTACAGCTAAAACATTCTTGGAGGCAGTGCACTGAATCCTCTGTCCACACATCTATGTCTCTGGTCTCCACCTTGCCTCTTCTGAGAGCAGTTTTATATGTGGGCAGCAAATGTACACAGTTGTGATCTGAGGATCCTAAAGGAGGAAGGGGGAGTGATTTATAGGCCCTCTCTATGGATCCATAGCACAGGTCCAATGTCTTTTTTCACCTGGTTGGGCAGGAGACATACTGATAAAAGTTTTTTTAAAAGAAACATGGTTAAAATCCCCAAGAATAAAGTTTGGCGCCTCTGGAGAAATTGACTGCAGCCACTGCACCACATCAAAGATGGTGCTGGAGGCGGAGTCAGCGTCTGCCCTCGGGTGGATGTACACAGTCGTGATAAAGAGTTGAGGGAACTCGCGAGGCAAATAAAAGGAGCGTAGCGATACGGACAGCAGCTCCACATCGGGTGTACAGATGCGCTCTCTGACCGTGACAGATGTGCAGTACTGTTTATTAATATATAAACATACGCCGCCCCCCTGACGTTTCCCCGTTACCTCTTCCTGACGATCAGAGCGGAGTGGGGCTCCAAAGCCGTCAATCCACAGGTCCACGTCCCGGTCATGCGCAGTAAGCCAAGACTCAGTATAAGCCATGACACAGCAGTTCTTAAAGTCCTTCTGGTAGCGTACATTCCCTTGAATTTCATCCACCTTGTTCCTCAGAGATTGTATGTTCCCAAAAATCATAGAAGGAAGAGGAATGTTACCAAACTGACGTTTCCTCAGGCATAATTTCACGCCTCCACGCTTTCCATGTTTCCTTCTCTTGTCTCTCTTTTCACCGCTGTGTCCATGAACGTCTCTCAAAATAAAGTCCGGCAGTTGCGGCTTAGACTCAATCACAGACACTGCATCATCCGTGTTTAAATGCAGCAACATGTCCCTGGAATAATGTATTCTGCCCGCCATGATCCCGATCGTGCTCACCTCAGAGACACAGACCCGGTGTGAAAGAATCAGCAGTGCAAAAATGGGGAGGAAATCCATATTGATGGAACCAGGGAGCTCTTCGCCATACAGTCCACAAACATTCCAGGACAGAAACGACACAGAGAATTTCGTTAAAAACACATTAAAGTGCGTAAAAACAGACACACAGAAGACGGACTTTTTCACCAGCTGCCGGTCACTGTGTGCGCATGCGCCCTATGCCCCATGTGCATACCCTTTTATACACGTTAGACAGAGAGAATGCATGGCACAGTAGCATAGTGATTGTCATCTAATACACATCAGTCAATACATATCATTAGCATGACATCAGCTGGCGCCTGGATTTCCTTTCCGTCCTCGGGGGGCGCAATACATACAGTCCAGTCTGATTGCCCCCCCACCCACCCCGGGGCCTTTGTCCATATGACTATTGTCCTGCCCTTCCTCCTGCCTTGATGGGTGTGAGATAATGTCGTCCGCAGCATGCTGGGTAACCACAATATATATGAATTTCTAATAAAAATGTAAGTAAAATCAAATTTTAAAGGACATTCAGTACACAAAATACATATCGCGATATGTATCATGTATCACGATATAGAGAACAATGTATCAAAATACATTTTTTTAGCTATTTCGCCCAGCCGTAATTCAGTCAATCTTAAAAGGAGTGGATGGGTCTGCATTTCACTTTCAGACTACAAGGTGTCACTAAAACATGTTTCCAAAAGTTCTCCATATTGCCTTAAAGCTGGAGTGAGCAGAAAACTAAGAAACCAGAAGAAAACTGCCTAAAAATTGAAAACAAATGTAGCGGATTTATGGGTTTTTATAGGTAATTTAATGTTTTTTTTTTTTTTTTTTTTTTTTTTTTTTTTTTTGTTACTTATTTGTACCCGTAGGTAGACTTGGTTTGCAGTCTGGTGACAAGCCACTGGCTGCTGGTCGCTGCGTGCGCGAGCGCCCTAAACCTACATGTTTTTGGTGTGCGGGAGGAAACCGGAGAAATCCCGGAGTAAACCCGCGCAACACGGGGAGAACATGCAAACTCCACACAGCTCACTGTTGGTCGGGGGCTGGGATCGAACCCACGATCTCATGATCCCCGCGATCCCCCGGCCGAGGGTAAAACTGTGCTGTCACAGTGCTAAACCACTGCGCCACCGTGCAGCCCGTGTTGGTACAAGTATTAATGTAAATATGAATGTGAGTTGGAATGAAGATTTATTTTCATTACACTCAGATCCTCGTTAGGGGCACCAGTCCAGAAGGACAAATTTATTAACAATTCTTTTTTTGTACCAATTATGAATCAGTCTCAAAACAAACCCTTGTAAGTTCTTGTCTCCGATGGTCAAGAACATGGACATGAAATCAAACAATAACTCCCATGTGTCTTTCAGTGGTTTAACCCCTTGCACTCCGGGCAATTTTCCTAAAAATGCCAAAAAAATAACGTGCCCAAAGTAAATCGAAAGCTGTTATTCAACCCTTTGCAGCATCTTCATGGGGTTGGTCTCATTTAAAAGAAAACACTTTGAATTTTTTGGCAAAAAAAAAAAACATAATCTCTCTATGTGCTCCGGCCACTGAGTTACAGTCATCTAAACATACTGAACTTGAAGAAAATAAATTTGGCCACGGTGTTTTTTTGGATACAAATGCTTGCAAATAACACACAGCTGTCCGATCCGGCTGGAAAATGCAACAGAAATGTAGAACCAAGTGTTATCAAGCTGAGATCCAAATTTGGTAACAATACCACAAAAAATGAATATTTTACACAGCTTTGTTCTCAGGCTGTTCCCAGGCGTTTTGGAACTGTGCCAAATTGTGCCAAATGGCACAGTTTGGAAAAACGTCTGTAACTTTTGAATAATTCAATGTAGAAGCTTCATTTTGGGCTCTAATGAAAGGTCACATTCAGGGCTGTGTCTCTGTGTGTGTGTGTGTGTGGGGGGTTGTCCCCCTCCCCCCCGCAACAAAGGACGGAGTTCGGCCCTCACTACATGACGGATTACACTCGTTGCATGTTTCCACAGCAACGCTGTCACAGCAGCTTCCCCCCCCCTCGCTACTGTGTGTGTGTGTGTGGGGGGGTTGTCCCCCGCTCGCTACAGAAGACAGCCATCGCTACATGACGGAATAGACTCATATGCTTCCCCCCGCGGACCGGGGGGCATTCGGATCGTGAACGTCCCCCCCCCGCTCCTCTTCTGCAGCGGGGGGGGGGGGGGGCACGTTCACGGTCCGAACACGGCAAATGAACCCTTTATTGCGGCGCACGCACTTCGTACTTCGTGCGCCGTACAGTTGTAATTTACCGATCGGTCAAAAGTCATTTTTGGATTACAGTTTTCAGGGAGAAATAATAATTTAGCTTATAACACCTTACCTCTTCACAGCAGCAGAGTCCTGGCGAACTTCTCTTCCCCATTGTCAGACGAACGCGACGCTAGTCCGCTCGTGGATCCCGGTCAAAACATAATTCCATTATTGTGGTTTTGGTGAATGATTTACGACTTTTGTCGTCGGCCTCCGTCGGTCTATGACGACGGAAGAGAATCCTAAACGTCTATTCTGCTGGAATGAGTGCAGGTCCCACTTGTGGGTGTTCTCCATGCTGCTGGATCTGTAGCAGGTTCGTCCAGCGTCCTTTTTTTTCATCAGCTGCAACAGTAAATCTCTCTTCACCCAGCCTGAACTTCTGTGCTTCAATTGGCTCCTGCATTCACAGCAGGCGGGTCCTCCTTCCTAGGTTTTCATTCATTGGTTCTTCAAGGTTTCAGAAACCCAATTCAAGGCTCTTATTAGTCGAATGAGAGGTCAATCAGATGAACTAATCTGTTCGCGGCTGTGTCTGCAGCTTTTTTTTTCAGTGGCGCTTGGGGGCCACACCACCTACATCACCACCATCAATATCTTTATCATGTGTCATGCGTCCGAGGGTGCGCCCTAGGACGCAGAGACTTGCCCGCCCGCGGAACAACGGAGTGCAAGTGGTTAATAAGAAATGTCAGAATAGGTTAACACATTTGGATAACTTTAAAACAGAGAATTCAACATGTATCATGGGCATTATAGATTATAACAGAGATAGATCGATAGATAGATACTTTATTTCGAACAAAAAAGTATAACAAAAACAAAACAAATGACAAATGCAATAAAGTAACAATATACAGTGTTCGAAAGGGAGAAGGAAGAAGTGAACACTTATTAATTCCATCTCCTCTTTTCCATAAATACACCCATGTGAATTATATACAAATTACCACATTTAAGACCCCAAGTAAACAATTTACTGTATTTTTTACATATCAACATTAACACCCATCCATCCTAACATACATTGATGTCCATACATCAAAACCAGCCTCAAACAACACAGATATACACAGTGCTGTCCCACCCACCATTCCATAGTGTCCCATAATGTCCCAGAGTGAGCATAGTGAATCGTACATATAAATACTACCCTTCTAACATATATCCTTTCAGCAGATAATGTTTATACCTTTTTTTGAATTGATTTCTGTTTGTACATAGTTTCAGTTCCGGCTCCAGACTGTTCCACAAATCCACCCCACAGACAGATATGCACATACTTTTCTTGGTTGTTCGTATCTTGGGTTTTGTAAAGTTTAAGTCTCCTCTCAAATTATGATCGTCTCTTTTTTTTAAATATTTTTTGTATATTAGTTGGGAGTTGATTATTAATTGCCCTGTACATTACTTGTGCTGTGTTAAATTTAACTAAATCGATGAACTTTATGACATGTGACTTTAAAAACAACGAAGTGGTATGGTCTCTATATCCTACATTGTTTATTATCCTTATAGCTCTTTTTTGGAATGTGCATATTGACTGTAGGTTGGTCTTGTAGGTGTTTCCCCAGACTTCTACACAGTAGTTAAGATAAGGTAAAAACAGTGAATTGTACAGTAAGACCAATGATTTATAGTCCAAGATGTGTCTTGTCTTTCCCAGTATGCCTATACATTTTGCTAACTTGGCCCGGATGTGACTGATGTGAGGTTTCCAGCAGATTTTATTGTCTAACGTCACCCCCAGAAACTTATTTTCCTGTACTGTTTCTATTCTGGTATCATCTGTCGTTACCATTATTTCATGATTTATTTTATAATATTCCAAACAACATAATTGTTTTTTTTTTAGATTTAGAGATAATTTATTTTTGTTGAACCACTGCGTTAACTTTTTCATTTCAGTTGTGACCACCTCTAAAACCTCCTGCAAATTCTCACCAGTGCAAAGGATATTTGTGTCATCCGCAAACAAAATAAATTTCAGAATTTTTGATACTTGGCATATGTCATTTATATACAAAATAAAGAGTTTGGGTCCCAAAACTGACCCCTGGGGCACACCACAAGTGATGTCCATGAAGGGTGATTTGTGCTCACCAATTTGTACAAATTGTTGTCTGTTACTTAAATAACTTTCCACCCAACTCAGTCCTACCCCTCTTATCCCATACCTTTCCAATTTCCTTAGTAGTATTCTGTGGTCAATGGTGTCAAAAGCTTTCTTTAAATCTATAAATACTCCTACAGCAACCTTTTTTTTTATCTATACAACTAGTAAGTTCTTCTATAAGTTCGATCAGTGCCAAAGATGTAGATTTATCTGCTCTAAAACCATACTGGCTATCTGTAAGGAGGTTGTGTTTTTCAATGAAATCATCCAGTCTCTTAGTGAAGATTTTTTCAAGTATTTTGGAGAATTGTGAGAGTAAAGAGACTGGCCTGTAATTTGTGAAACAATGACTATCTCCTGTTTTGTATAGAGGTATTACTTTTGCTATTTTCATTTTGTCTGGAAATTTACCAGTTTGAAATGACAGGTTACAGATGTGGGTGAGTGGCTTAACAATTCCTTCAATTACTTACATCCTTCAGTTACTTATGAATCAAGCATTTGTGGAACCAAATGAAGCATAGTTTTTTTTGTCAGTATACTGGAAATTGGAAAACCATAAAATAGCATTGGTTAAGAAAAGTGGATGCAGTTTTATGAAAATAAAAAAATGATTAACTATTTAAAAAAAATTGAAAATTTGTGTTATTCTGAAAAAGAACGTAGATTAATGAAAGACAACATGCATTTTGAAATTCTGATGGGGGTTTGTATGAAATTAAGTTAAAAGAACTCATACCAGGAATATTCTGAAGAAGTAAGGTAAATTAAACAACAGACCGTCAGCCACAGCAGAATCATTACATCCCAGTAGGTAGCAGGTCCCCATGTGTCAACCTTGATTCAGCTGAATGTCCGTGGATTCTGTTGATGGAGAGGCTGATAGACAGACTCCTTACCACTGTTATGGCCTACTCCCGAGATTGCAATTGAGCTGTTCTCCAGCAAACTGGGTGAGGTCTCCTCTGATGCACTGAAGAAGGAATTAGTTTATTGTGCAAAGTCCAAACAGAAAGTCAAATTGGGACAAAACACGCCACAGACCCGTTCTTCCGATGTTTGTGGCTTAAATGAGTTTGTTTAAGCTTAGAAAAAAATCTAACAAAATCTTCTTGCACGGTGATTTAAAGAAAAAAAGATTAAAATAAGAAAATAGAATTTTAAAGAAAAGAAAAAGAAGTTTCGCAGAGCATGACAGGTCCTGGGCCTACTTAAAGATAGGAGAAAAATTGGGAGAGCAGAAAAGGCTCCTTACAGCTTGGCCACAGCCCAAAACTCTCAGACAAAGGGAAATAAAATCAAGTTTTCTCGGGTGTGGTAGGGTGGTCCAAAACTTCATGAAACCTGAGCTGGCCCAATTACATTTGAGCTTTGTTCAACAAAAGTAAAGCCTGGAGTTCTATTGGTCAGTCTCTGAGGTGGGGGTCCCCCACAGAGCAGAGATAGACATTTGATATGAAGAGTGAGATCCTCCTTAGTGTATGTGCAGAATAAAGCATAAATTCCTTCAACTTTAGTGACTAAGATATTCTACTCAATAATAAAGGAACACACGATGTTTCTATATTGTAACCGTGAGACGAATTTGTGATAGTAAGCATGAAAAAAAATAAATTTCTTCCTGAAAATAGAGCAGCACATATCAAGTCATATCAGTAAAAGCATTTGAAACCAGTTGCCCGTCCCGAGAGTTCAAGCATGTCCTCAGCAGCAGACACTGTCCTGAAAGAAAGAATATGAATTAATTTATTGGTCCATAATGCATATATTCCAGTGCAAACGGAAAAAAAATTAAATATTCTTGATTCATCCACCAGATGGCACTGTGAAACTGTCTGGTTGTTACTGGAGAATCTTGACCCGCCACGTCTGGATCATGTCAATCATAAATCTGTCAATTAGAAACATTCCTTTGCCAAAGAGCAGAAGAGGGAGAATGACTAAGTCTTGGAGAAGGGATTAACTTCTACTTTATGGCCGATGGATAGTGTTACAGCTCTGGTCCTTGGGTGAGAAAAGCAGTTCATGGCCAGATCTTTTGAGTTGAAACAATTTTTCTTCAGCAAAGAATGATTTCAATAAATTGGAACTCAGTCACGCTACACAAAACACGCCTGCTTCCTACAGCTCCACCTCCTTTCCCTGTCCCAAACCACTTGCCATCTGGAGTGCATCGTCTTTTGTAGAGCAGCCAATAGCAAAGCTTGCAGCGGGCAGGACCATGTGATTCAGCAAAGAATCCATTGGGTGTGAAATTTTCCACTGACTACAAGAGAGGCCAGAATAGATGCTGTGGTGTAGTCGTCCCATTAGACCACTTACATTATTAATTGCTGTGCAATGATTGATTTTTGTTCTGTGTTTTAATACGATTATTCTGCCTACTGCAGCTTTAGGTTAAATGGAAGCACTATAAAGGCAAATCTTGACACTCTTGGTGGAGTTAAGTCTGCAGGTGGAAAGATGATGGGGCTGTACATTGGAAACCTGAAGGAATTATTTTATTCATAATGTTTGTGAGTTATTAATCTTTTGTTTTTCTTTCTCAGGACACTGTAGTAAAGGTGACAGGAAGTCATCATGTCCATCTGGATAATCCAGAAGTTGTTGCTCCATTTATTTGTGACTTCCTGAAGACCAAAGTACTCTCTGCCGGAATCCTAGAGAGCAAAATGTAATGAAGGCCTATATTCTTTTTGTGAAATCTATCTAAAAAGTCCACATATACTGTTCTCGTCCCATAATTTGTGGGTATAAGTCATGTAGAGTAGGTATGTTCAATCATGTACCATGGAGGGCCAAGACCCTACAGGATTTCTCTCCAGCCAGTTACTAAAACAGGTGTTTTCATTAATCAGCAATTGGTGTGACTGAATGGTGAGCTCACCTATTGGAAAGAAAACCTGCAGGGTCTTGGTCCTCCATGGCACATGATTGGATAACCCTGCCCTAATCTGATTGGGTAAATTTTTTTGAATGGGCCGTTCACAAGTTTTATGTCTCCTCGGCTTTTTCCTCCTTTTTTGTAATCTTCTTCTTTCAACTGCTTCCTTTAGGGGTTGCCACTGCAGATCATCTGCCTTGATCTGTTCTATCCCTTGCATCTTCCTCTGTAACACCAACCCTCTCCATGTCCTCCACTACATCCGTCCATCTTCTCTGTGGTCTTCCTCTTTTCCTCCTGCCTGGCAGCTCCATCTTCAACATCCTTTGTCCAATATATCCACTATCCCTTCTCTGCACATGGCCAAACCATCTCAGCCTTGCCTCTCTTACTTTGGCTCTAAACCACTCAACCTGAGCTGTCTCTCTGATATACTCATTTCTAATCCTGTTCTTCACAATGAGAATCTCGGCATCTTCAGTTCTACCACCTCCAGTTTTGTTTCCTGTAGTTTTGTCAAGGCAACCATCTCCAAACCATACATCACAGCAGGTGTCACTACTGTCTTGTAAATCTTCCCTTTCACTCTAGCTGCTATCCTTTTCTCACAAATCACCCCTGACACTCGTCTCCACCCACTCCACCCAGCCTGCACTCTGTTCTTCACCTTTTGTGCATTTTTCTTTGCATTGAATGGTTGACCCCAGGTACAGTGGGGCAAAAAAGTATTTAGTCAGTCACCAGTTGTGCAAGTTCTCCCACTTAAAAGATGAGAGAGGTCTCCAGTTTTCATCATAGGTATACCTCAACTATGAGAGACAAAATGAGAAAAAAAAAATCCAGAAAATCACATTGTCTGATTTTTAAAGAATTTATTTGCAAATTTGGTGGGTAAGTATTTGGTCACCTACAAACAAGCAAGATTTCTGGCTCTCACAGACCTGTAACTTTTTCTTTAAGAGGCTCCTCTGTCCTCCACTCGTTACCTGTATTAATGGAACCTGTTTGAACTCGTTATCAGTATAAAAGACACCTGTCCACAACTTCAAACAGTCAGACTCCATACTCCACTATGGCCAAGACCAAAGAGCTGTCAAAGGACCCCAGAAACAAAATTGTAGACCTGCACCAGGCTGGGAAGACTGAATCTGCAATAGGTAAGCAGCTTGGTGTGAAGAAATCAACTGTGGGAGCAATTATTAAAAAATGGAAGACATACAAGACCACTGATAATCTTCCTCCATCTGGGACTCCATGCAAGATCTCACCCCGTGGGATCAAAATGATCACGAGAACGGTGAGCAAAAATCCCAGAACCGCACAGGGCGACCTAGTGAATGACCTGCAGAGAGCTGGGACCAAAGTAACAAAGGCTACCATCAGTAACACACTACGCCGCCAGGGACTCAAATCCTGCAGTGCCAGACGTGTCCCCCTGCTTAAGCCAGTACATGTCCAGGCCCGTCTGGAGTTTGCTAGAGAGCATTTGGATGATCCAGAAGAGGATTGGCAGAATGTCATATGGTCAAATGAAACCAAAATCGAACTTTTTGGTAAAAACTCAATTTGTCGTGTTTGGAGGAGAAAGAATGCTGAGTTACATCCAAAGAACACCATGACTACTGTGAAGCATGGGGTGGAAACATCATGCTTTGGGGCTGTTTTTCTGCAAAGGGACCAGGACGACTGAGCCGTGTAAAGGAAAGAATGAATGGGGCCATGTATCGTGAGATTTTGAGTAAAAACCTCCTTCCATCAGCAACAGCATTGAAGATGAAATGTGGCTGGGTCTTTCAGCATGACAATGATCCGAAACACACCATCCGGGCAACGAAGGAGTGGCTTCGTAAGAAGCATTTCAAGGTCCTGGAGTGGCCTAGCCAGTCTCCAGATCTCAACCCCATAGAAAATCTTTGGAGGGAGTTGAAAGTCCATGTTGCCCAGCAACAGCCCCAAAACATCACTGCTCTAGAGGAGCTCTGCATGGAGGAGTGGGCCAAAATACCAGCAACAGTGTGTGAAAACCTTGTGAAGACTTAAAGAAAATGTTTGACCTCTGTCATTGCCAACAAAGGGTATATAACAAAGTATTGAGATGAACTTTTGTTATTGACCAAATACTTATTTTCCACTATAATTTGCAAATAAATTATTTAAAATCCTTCAGTGTGATTTTCTGGATTTTTTTTTCTCATTTTGTCTCTCATAGTTGAAGTATACCTATGATGAAAATTGGAGACCTCTCTCATCTTTTAAGTGGGAGAACTTGCACAATTGGTGGCTGACTAAATACTTTTTTGCCCCATTATATTTAAACTCCTCTCCCTTCACTACTGCTGCTCCTTTCATCTTCACTGCTACACCTGGCTCCCTCTCATTCACACTCATGTATTCTGTCTTGCTTCTACTGACTTTCATTCCTCTTCTCTCCAGAGCATACCTTTACCTCTTCAGGTTCTCTTGCACCTGCTCCCTACTCTCACTACTGATCACAATGCCATCTGCAAACATCATGGTCCACAGAGACGCCTGCCTGACCTCATCTGTCAGCCTTTCCATCACCATGGCAAACAAGAAGGGGCGCAGAGCTGATCTCTGATGTAATCCCACCTGCACCTCAAATCCATCTGTCACTCCAACAGCACACCTTACCACCATCTCGCTGTCCTCATACATGTCCTGAACCACACTCACATACAGTACTTCTCTGCCACTCCTGACTTTCTCATACAGTACCACACTTCCTCTCTTGGCACCCTATCATATGCTTTCTCTAGATCCACAAAGACAGTGCAACTCCTTCTGACCTTCTCTATACTTCTCCATCAACACTCTTAAAGCAAACATTGCATCTGTCATACTCTTTCTTGGCATGAAACTATAATGCTGCTCACTAATTGTCACCTCTCCTCTTAACCTGGCTTCAACAACTCTTTCCCATATCTTCATAGTGTGGCTGATTAACTTTATGCCTCCGAAGTTACTACAGTAACTACAGTTATTGTAGTGTAGTAACTGAAGTTACTACAGAGCATCATCACCCTTGTTCTTCAGATTGTGTTAAACAATCTGGTTTAAAAGTCCATTGCCATTTCTCCTAAACATTTCCATACATAGCCGCATGTTTGATTTGACAAAGATTTTATGCCGGATGCCTTTCCTGGCACAACCCTCCTCATTTACCCGGGCTTGGGACTGGCACTAGGAGTACACTGGCTTGTGCCCCCCAGTGGCTGTGTTGTAATAATCATTAGTGATTTTGAATACATATTCTAAAAGGTCTCAATTTCACAACCAGAGGAGGAAAATCATAAAATTTGTTAATTTGATAATGTTGGATTTCCTGCTGTTGAATTTTTGAGTTCATCTTCTATTCATGGTTCATTCAATTGCCTTGGCCAATCACAGACAAGAATGGAAAAACTCAAGCATGATGGCACTTTTGGAAACTCTGGTTTTACCATGTAGCCACTAAGTGAACTTCATCAGTTCACGCCATTCATACATATCACATGGTGGTGAATGGGGACTGTTTTTCACCTTGTGACCACAAGCTGAAACCTAAAGTACTCATTATGTACTTTTCCACAAGGTTGACGCAGTTCCCAAAGATCTTAATAAAATATCTGACATGCTTTGGTCAAAACACTTCAGTTTAGTTACAGCAGGATCGTGTTATACACACTTAAACCAGCCTTCCTCAGGACAGATTTTTAGTGCATCTCTAAATATTCAAGTCCCAGTTCACCCCACCCTCCCTCTTTTGTGTCTGCTGAGATCTGTGGTTGATGCAACCAATACTATTTTGAGGTGAATGTTAGATGGCTAGTATCTGTTGCTAGCACTGGTAGTGACTCTGAGCTAATTAACATAAAATTGGCTGAATGTGACTGTGTAAAAGTCCAAATAAAGCAGGAAAAGTTGAAAAGGGGTGTGTGGTTGATAGGATAGGACCAGCCCTTGTGGTATAATAAGCACAGAAACGACCCTGAATGAGTGAATGGCTAGCTCTTAATGGCAGCCAACCTCTGGTGGCCGTAACCAATGTTGCCAATTCTCACTCTTTTTCCCTCTCTCTCACTCCACAAACCCTATTTCTCACTCTACAATAATGAAATTACTGGCAATATTGTGTTAATTTTCTTCAGATTTTTCCCACAATAAGAGCTGTCAAAGCAGGATAAAGTAGACTGAACACATTCTAAAACTTACTCTTTGGTAAAGAAGTGTATGTCTTGGGGAAAAAAAAAAACTTTGTGTACTGTGCACCTGCATGCTCACTCCACCCCTATGCCCCAGTCTCCCCCTTGCACAACTCCCTCTAAATTTCACTCCCAAGCTTTTCTGAAAAGTTGGCAACTCTGCCATAGCCACCCAGGCAAGCACAATAAAATCTTGTAAAATAAACTACAACAACCTCTAGAAGTGATAGAAAAATGGTGATAGATCAAAATTGTGTTTTATTGCCATTTTTCTATGATAGTAAAGCTAATGCTAGTTGTTCGAGAATTTCTGATTTTGACAGTTTGGAAGACCTTTTCAGAAAAGTGAAGCTACCAATGAAATTTTTCTCTCTTCTGAGGTGTTTGTAGACAGGCTAGGGACACATTATTAGAAGACCATGGAAAAGTGGATTTAGCATAATTTGTGACCTTTAAGCAAGTTTCCAAAAGTTCCATAGAATACCTAACTTTAACAGAATAACTGAAGAAACTGCAAATCTTGACTATGCTAACTGAAGATAATGGGCTGCAAAGTTACGAGCATAAAAGTAAAAAGGTGCACATTGTGAATAAATTCATCTTTCTCTTTTTCAGCACACAGTAATGATGGTGCCAGATAGTCATCATGTCCATCTGGATAATCCAGAAGATGTCACTCCACTCAGCTCATTTATGACTTCCTACAGTTCAAAGTGCTTTCACCTGAAAGCCTAATGAAGATGATGTAATAAAAATACAATTTCTTACTGTGAAAATTCATTGTGAAAGTCATCATGTACTTTTCACATCACCCCTCATGGTGTCATTGCTAATTTGAACTTCTTGAATAAATTGTATGCACAATCATAAGAGAAAAAAATGTTATTGCTGAAATATTGTAAAAATTTCATCAGACAAGTTTTATCAGCAGATGTGGTTACACTTTGCTGTCTTGCATGTCCCCGAGTCCTTCAGACTCCCTAAATATATTTGAGTTTTAAATATATCGGCTGGAAACTGTTAAATTACTTGAGTGTTAAATATCAAACATTTTCTTTTACTGATAAGCTTAATGTGCTTAACACCTTTTAAAGTACATAGTACAGGGGTGTCCAATCATGTGCCATGGAGGGCCAAGACAACAGCAGAGTTCACTGAACTTCTTTCCACTGACTGCTGATCAGTGAAAACACCTGCTGAAGAGACTGGGTAGAAGAGAAAACCTGCAGGGTCTTGGCCCTCCATGGCACATGATTGGACACCCCTGGCATAGTACAACATAGTTTTATGGTCGAGACCAGTCTCTTCTGAGACGGAGACCAAGTTGAGACCAAGATCACTGTGTATGTAGGTCTTGGGTGACTGTGGTCTTGACTACAACATGAGAAAAAGAGAACTGAAATTAATCTCAACTTCTTATTTGACAAACTTAATGTAAATGCCATCGTTTAGCTGGTCATTTAAGCATTTTTGCCAGTCACTGACCAACAGAAAGAGGGAGGGGAAAAAATTTCAAAGCTATAAAGGTAGAGAGGAACTTTTGGAAACCTGGGTTTTATTGTCACCTTGTGGTTAAAGTGAGCTGCAGCCCCATTCATATCCTGTTGATTCTCTCCAAAGTGGCTGAGGTTGTGTATGGATGAATGGTGTGAAAGGGCTGCAGTTCAAGTTGCAACCATACTGTGTCACTAGAACCAAAGTTTATGAAAGTTCCATATGGTACCTTTACAGTGCAACCTGGTATCATGGCCAAATGTGCAATTTATCTGTTGGTCCCCTACAGGACACCATATCACTGTCACTTTCTCCCCGCAGTATGTGGGAGTTGCACACATGCACAACTGTCCTGTAGCACCATTTCAGAATCGCTCAAATCCTCATCTTCCACAGAGATAAGTGAGGGATGGTTGATGGTATTAAAGCCATCAGTTAAAAACACTTAAGCTCCTCCCACATCCATTTCCCTTAAAATGCTTATTTCTGTATATATGCAACATTTTGTAAGGATATGCAATTTCTATACATGTTTGAGACTGGGCTGTACAGTGGTAAGAATTCCCACCCTATGGGTGGCTGACTTATGCTGTCTTCAAGCTGTAAACATTACAGAAATTGCATCCCTCCTCCATAACCTGTCATACAGCAGAAATAGTTCAATCAGAAATGTATAATTGAGTCAAATTATAATGGCAAACACATAAACTACTCTTGTTTCAGTATTTCTGACCTCCTTTGCCTCTTACTCTCAAAAACAAACTCATCAGCCTCGACCTAACCTCCTTTACTTCAGACCCTGTAATATCCCACATCTGTGAAAGCAGACCCCTGGCACATGCCAACCAACTAAACCATTCATCAGTCAGGGATGAGAATCCTCCGCAGATCCGCGGAATTCCTGTCTAGGGTCATTCTCGTGACTCGTCTAAATTCGAGGAGAAAATTTTGGGGGGGGGGGGTCTGTTATGAGCAGCGAGTCGTATTTTCGATCGGCTGCTAAAATCCACCACGCAGAACGCGCTACCCAGCGAGATCAGCAATGTAATGTAACAAGGCCACTGATTGGCTGATACTTATTGAAGCAACCAATCGGCGATTTTGCTATTCCTTTGTCATATCCAACACGCGGAGCGAAATGCAAATGGCGGACAGTTCAGTCAACCGAGTTTTCCCGATTTTGTGAAAATGGTGAACCTAAAACTCACGAAAGACAACAAAGCAAGAATTTTAGAAATCGACAAAGGGATAAGGAACAAGTTTCGTTGGGAATGGCTCGAAAAAACTGTGTCAAAGACTGTAAAGATCGGTAAAAATATCGAAGTTGTGGTTGAAAAAATGGCCGACTTCATAGTGAAATGCGAAGTACCAGGGAAAGCCCAGTGTGTTTATTGCAACGATTTCTTGAGTTATGGATCTTGTGGTTGTGTTGCCTTAGTTGAACACTGTTCAAAACAGAAACATCTCAAAATTGTGGCAACAAGGAGATCGAACTACTCGCTCGTGCTGCGTTCAAAACGATCGATGGACATGGTCAAATTCAGATGCCAGTCAATCAAAGTTCATCACAATCAGCCCCGATTACAGCAATTAGTGATCGGAAGACACATTCCGAGGTAAGATTTTTTTCTCGTTATAAGTAATGTACTTGAGAATTTTCGCGTAATGAATTTGTTATGAAATAGCATGTGTAAGTTGTGATGTCATGCCTGTTTTGAAACACTAATTGCATTTGAATGCTGATTATCAATTGTTAATAGATAAATGTTATTACATATTTTCTCACAATTTGAAATGCAATCTAAGAATTTTGAATATAATTTATCATTTTTTGTTTCACTAGGAGGAGTTACATAATGCATGTGTAAGTTTTTTTGTCATGTGGTGATGGGTTGCCTTTCCTAAGATATCTTTGCTTTTATTAGTAAACATAATTTCTTTATGGTCATTGCATAAAAATATTAAACATCTTTTAGGTTTTACTTACTTTCTTAGATTATCTTTCAAATATTAAAATATACTAATATGCAACTTTTTTATATTCCTAGTAACACTAACAAATGCACACATTAATAAATCAAAATGTTTGCAGAATGTCAGTATATTTTAATAAATGGGTGATGGACTTGGTGATGGAATTTTGTTAATATTTATAATTTATTTTACTTGGTTAAATTATTTTGTCTGTTCTAGAACTATGTAAATGTAATTCTGTGTCAGTTCTAAACATATTAAATAGTAGTAAAATATAATTTAGTATTATTACATCAACATACCATTCAGATATCATAAATTTACACGTGATGCAGCAACAGATTAAAAAGGTAAACTATAAATGCATTTGTACTTCTAACTTTAAATATAAGACCACATTTGAGCATTCTCAAACACCAGATCTCGTTAGCTTCCAGATTTCGTTACCCCCCACCAAGGCTCCGCCTTGGATCCAGCTTGGGGGCCTGCGTCCCCCAACACCCCCGGCTTAGTTTCCTCTTTTTTTCCCGAACCTCATTCTCATCCCTGATCAGTATGTCTTGCTTGCAAAAACAATCTAGACAGCGATATAAAATGTCACTTAAATGAGAAAAACAGATAAACTTAGATCTAACAACCTCACATAATAAACTACATTCCTGAACTAAGTCTTAAGACCGTGGGAAAAATTACAAGTATTCACATTTTATGCTGGTTGATCATAACCAGGTTGTAAGTCGAGCTTCAAAATACAAAAAAAAAAAAGAAACGGGAGCGAGAAACAAAATTATAAAGAGAGGGTAGGCAATTTATTGACAACTGTAGAAGAGCTTGGAAGAACGAGGCGATGTGATATATAAACCAAAGTTTATTATCAGCTCCTCTAACAAGTCTCATCCTAGTGCAGCAGCAGAAGAAGGAAAAAGAGACCGAACACCTCCGGCTCTCAGAACTTATACTTGCACATAACAAAAGACATGCATATCCAAAGCTGACATCCCTCATTATCTTAATCCCCCCATTGTCTTCGTACTCCTCCTCATGGCCCTGGGGGGTCAGGGCAGCTCCTCCGGTCTCCACCGCAGTGCCTGGGAAACTCTTTGATCCTCACTGTGGTTGAGATCTCTTTGTCCTGTTCTGAGGTGTGAAGTCGCCTTACATATGTAATCACCAAACATTCTCACATGCTTCAACATATGTAGGTTATGGAATATATGATAAATATAGACCACAGCCCCCCCCCCCCAAACGACTAAGAAAAGGACAATAGAAAAATTCACAGTTTAAGATAATTATTATGACATACTAACTGCTACACCTCTTGCCACAGAAGAAACTTTCTAGCAGCCATGCCCCTAAGAGAGTTCAGTGGTAATGATAACAGCATAGTAAAATCACAAGTCAGTCCTAAACTGTTACAGCACAATTGGTGAACAACTGTTGAGTAGTTTGTATCAGTCTCTGTGCCGTCTGGGTTTTAATCTTCTCCCGAAACTGCTGTGGGTCCACTTGGGCGTCCTGCTGGGACCTTCCTGTAAGGAATCTGCAGCTTGGGGAGGAGAGTGATTATTTGTTCCCTGCAGGGGGGCTGAGTCTTTTCTCTTGGGGGGTCTACCCCTCCGAGGTGCTCTCGCCAACCGTGCAGGCTCGTCTTTCAACAAGAAGGCAGGTTTAAGTCTGTCAGTGCTGACTGTTTCTTTTCTATCCCCAAAATCAAGCACAAAGTGTTTATCACCAGGTTCCAGCACTCTGAATGGCCCATCGTATGGTGGGCGGAAAGTTGGTTTTAAAGCTTCATGCCTAACAAAAACGAATTCAGCGTTCTTTAAAGCTTGTGGGACAAAAACCCATGGAAAAGAGTGATGAGCCGGACCGGGGAGAGAGTCCGGTCCGTTGCTGCCTAAAAACCTCGGGGCTGGAAGATGCCCTGGCTCTGGGTTCTCTGGTAAAAATTCACCTGGGAGCCTGAGAGGTTGTGCAAAAACTAATTCTGCTGGAGAGGCGTCTAGATCCTCTTTGGGTGCAGCACGCAACCCCAATAAAACCCAGGGAAGTTTATTTACCCAATTTGTATCCGTTAGTGAGGCTCTGAGGGCGGCCTTTAAAGATCTGTGAAAACGCTCGCATAACCCATTAGCCTGAGGGTGATAAGCGGTGGTGCGGTGAATTGTCGCCCCTAAGCTGCTGGCCATGGCTGACCAAAGCTCCGAGACAAATTGAGGCCCCCTATCGGACGTGATGTCCGATGGGATGCCGAAACGTGCCACCCAGTTTGTCAAAAAAACGCGAGCGACTTCCTCCGCTGTGGTTGACGCCAGAGGGACTGCCTCTGGCCAGCGCGTGGTGCGGTCTATCATTGTTAACAGATGTGTGAAACCTTGGGAGGAAGGTAGTGGTCCCACGAGGTCGACATGAACGTGGTCGAACCTTCTAGCAGGGATTGGAAAAGGCTGCAGAGGGGCTTTTGTGTGTTTGTGTATTTTGGCGCGCTGACAAGAAATGCAAGTTTTTGCCCATTCTTTTACGTTTTTGCGCAGGCCAGGCCACACAAACTTTTCGGCAACCATTTTAACCGAGGCACGCACACCTGGGTGTGCGAAGGAGTGAATTGAGTCGAAAATACGGCGGCGCCATGCAGCTGGGACTAACGGGCGAGGTCGGCCGGTTGAGATATCGCATATTAGGGGGGGCACACCGTCGCGTAAACCCCTTTCCTCCAGCCTTAACCCTTTTGGTCCAGACAAGAGTGCGCGCACGTCCGCGTCACTACTTTGTTCCTCTGCCATGGCTGCATAATCTATCCCTGCATGGATTGGGGCCGCGTATGTGTCCGCGTTGGTGAAGAGTTCCGCGGCTGAGGTAGTATAATCTGTCTCCTCGCGCTCTGACGATGTCACAGCGCGAGAGAGGCAGTCTGCTACCACGTTAAGTTTGCCTGTCACATGTCGAATGTCTGTGGTGAACTCTGAAATCGCAGCCAGCTGTCTTTGTTGCCTGCCTGACCACGGTTCGGAAATTTTAGCCATAGCAAAGGTGAGCGGTTTGTGGTCTACAAAAGCCGTGAAACTCCACCCTTCTAACCAGAACTGGAAATGGCGGATGGATAAATGAAGCGCTAGCAGCTCCCTGTCAAAAGTGCTGTATTTACGCTCGGTTTGGTTTAGCGATTTGCTGAAGAATGCCAAAGGTTGCCAGATTCCGCTGACATGTTGTTCTACAACTGCCCCTATAGCTAGGTCCGAAGCGTCTGTGGTTAGCGCAATGCGGGCTGAGGGATCGGGGTGAACCAACAATGTGGCATTAGCTAGGGCGCTTTTTACTTCCGCGAAGGCGCGTTCGCGCTCTGGGGTCCATTCGACCGCGTTGGAAGCTTTTTGTTTTCTGAGCGCGTCATATAGGGGCTGCATGAGCTGAGCTGCGTGGGGGAGGAAACGGTTGTAAAAATTAACCATTCCCAAAAATTCCTGCAGCGATTTGACCGTTTGTGGCCGTGGGAAACTTTTTATCGCGTGAACTTTGTCTGGAAGTGGGACTGCCCCCTTCGGAGAAACTGTGTCCTAAAAAATCAATTTGTGACACGCTGAATTTGCATTTGGCTGGATTGATTATTAACCCGTGCTCTTCTAGCCTCTGAAAAACCATAGTGAGATGCCGCTCGTGTTCTTCCTCAGACGGGCTGGCTACCAGCATATCGTCGAGGTAGACGAAAACAAAAGGGAGGTCGCGTAATACTGCATCCATCATCCGCTGAAAGGTTTGAGCAGCGCCTTTGAGGCTGAAAGGCATTCGCAAAAATTCAAAAAGGCTGAAAGAGGTTATTACAGCTGTTTTAGGAATGTCCTCTGCTCGAACTGGGACTTGATGATAACCGCGGACCAGGTCTATTTTTGAAAAAATGCACGCACCCGCCAGATGCAGTGAAAAATCCTGAATGTGAGGAATTGGGTAGCGGTCATGCGCTGTCGCATTGTTTAATCTGCGGTAATCGCCGCACGGTCTCCAAGAACCGTCGGATTTCGGAACCATGTGAAGTGGTGAGGCCCAGGGGCTTTTCGAGCGTCTAATAATGCCTAATTTTTCAAGGGTGGTAAACTCGTCCCAAGCTAAGGCGAGCTTGGCCGCGTCTAAGCGCCGAGCTTTGGCAAATACGGGTGGGCCCGTTGTGGGAATAAAATGTTCAACCCCGTGTTTAGCCACTGTGGCTGAGAATTTGGGACTTGTGAGTGCTGGAAATTGGGTGAGGAGTTAATCAAACTTACCTCCTGCTGTGGTGACGCTAGCCTGCACGGGTGGTGGAGAAATTCGAGCTGAGCAGGGAATAGAAGCAAAGGACAGTGCATTAACCAAGCGCCTGTTCACTAGATCAACTAATAACCCATGTGCACACAAAAAAATCAGCGCCCAACAAGTTAAAACTCACCGCTGCTACAACAAATGTCCATCTGTAGTTGCGGCCGTGGATGCAGAGGTGCAGGCTCTTTTCGCCAAAAGTGTCGATGGTGGAGCCGTTGGCTGCCACCGCTCCATTGCCCCGGGGGCCCATGGCCCGATCTGCTTGGGAGGGCATGACAAAACTTAGTTGAGCTCCCGTGTCGATAAGGAACCGCTTGCCGGTGTGTCCGTCCGTCACATATAAAAGCTTGCTTTTTTCACCGAGAACCGCCGCTGTTAATGGCTCTCGGCTTCGGCGTTTTCCGGAAATTGTGAATTTGCAGGGGGGAACGCATTTGTAAGCCTTCTCGGCGAAGCGGTGGTGGTAATAACAAACATCGCTCCGTCTGTTGCGTCCTGGCCGTGTCGCTGTCACCGCGGGCTGATTCTGCTCGGTGATTTGTGGCTCCTCGTGGCTCCGGACATCAGCGTTGAGGTCTGCGGATGCTGCTGTGGGTGTCTGCTCCTTGCAGGCGTTGACGAGCCGTTGAGCTTCGTGAGCTAGCGTGCGGAAGTCTTGCTGGGTGCTGCATCACATGTTGGCCAGCGTCCCTCTCATGTGTGGCGGCAGCGTACTGAGGAATATGAAATGGAAGAGGAAGTTGTCATTGTCCTCTTCTTTAAGTTGCAGCAAGTCCTCCATGAGGGCCTTGGGTCTGCCTCCTCTGTGGCCGTAAACCGCCAGGATCCTCTTGGCTCTCTCCTCGGCTGAGGGGACGTAATTTGCCACGATGGTCGCTTTCAGTTCTTCATATTTGTCCTGGGCTGGCGGCCGTTGGATTATGCTCCGCGCACATCTCGAAGTAGCGGTGTTGAGTTTGGCGACGATGTGATAGAACTTTGTATCGTCAGCCGTGATGCCCGCAAGTGCAAACTGGGCTTCAGCTTGCAGAAACCACGAGGCGGGGTCTTCCTGCCAGAAGTCCGGCAGCTTGACGGTGACGGCGTTTGTGTAGACCGTCACTGCTGTGTCCGCAGGGTGAGAGTGCCTTGCTTCGGCTCTCACAGCGGCGCTGGTGCTCAGTTGAGCCCTCTCTATCACTTCTGCCGTGGGGGAACGTCGTCCATCTGTTCCCCTGTCTGCGTGGGCGCCGGCGTCTGCCTGGGTCGCCACAGATGAGTCGATCGCGGGGGAACGCCTCTGGTCCATCCTCGCGTCAGGGTCACCAGTGTAGAAGAGCTTGGAAGAACGAGGCGATGTGATATATAAACCAAAGTTTATTATCAGCTCCTCTAACAAGTCTCATCCTAGTGCAGCAGCAGAAGAAGGAAAAAGAGACCGAACACCTCCGGCTCTCAGAACTTATACTTGCACATAACAAAAGACATGCATATCCAAAGCTGACATCCCTCATTATCTTAATCCCCCCATTGTCTTCGTACTCCTCCTCATGGCCCTGGGGGGTCAGGGCAGCTCCTCCGGTCTCCACCGCAGTGCCTGGGAAACTCTTTGATCCTCACTGCGGTTGAGATCTCTTTGTCCTGTTCTGAGGTGTGAAGTCGCCTTACATATGTAATCACCAATCATTCTCACATGCTTCAACATATGTAGGTTATGGAATATATGATAAATATAAACCACAACAACTACATTTAAACTCAAACATGCTGTTCATCAGCTGGTCAAAAGTTGAAAACCATAGCCACAAAAGACAGAACTAAAAGTGTCAAAGGACTCAGTAGTGAGTAGCCCTACCATTCTTGTTGATCACTTCAGAAATTAGTTTAGGCATACTTGATGCGAGTGTCTCCAGGAGGCTGGTGGGAATATTGCTCCATGCAGTGAAGATAGCGTCATTAACAGCATCCACGGTCTGGAAGTGAAGTCCGTTTTTGTAAACTTCCCTTGCCATCCATCCCCAAACATTTTCAATGCGATTTAGATCAGGAGAACATGCAGGATGGTCCAAAAGAGCAACATTATTCTTCTGGAAGAAGTCCTTTGTCAGGCGGGCGTTGTGAACTGTAGCATTGTCCTGTTGAAAGACCCAGTCATTACTGCACAGATGAGGGCCTTCAGTCAAGAGAGGTGCCTGCTGCAACTTCTCTGCATAGCCAGCTGCCATTTGATGCCCTTGTAAAACCTGCAGCACTATTGTTCCATTGAAGGAAAAAGCACCCCAGATCATGTTGGCGCCTCTTCCACTGTGACGCGTAGAAAACATCTCCAGTGGGGATCACTTTGTCATTCCAGTAATGTTGGAAATCATCAGGAGTGTTGAGGTTGAATTTTTTTTCTTTTTTCTCCCATATTTCATTGTCCCATGTTTGGTGCTCCCTTGCAAAGTCCAAAAGGGGAAGTTTGTGGCATGGGAGGAGACATGGCCTTTGAAGATGTTTTTTGTTCTTTAAGCCCTTCTTTTATAGATGCCATCTTATGGTTATTGGGCTGCAGTCAGCATCAGTAGGGGCCTTAATTTGGGTTGAGGACCATGAATGCAGGGGTTAGCATTGTGGCAGCACAGCAAGAAGGTTGTGGGTTTGATCCCGCCCTTGGCCACTGATGACCCTTCTGTGTAGAGTTTGCATGTTTTCGCCAGGTACTCCGGTTTCCTCCCACAGGCCAAAGGCATGCACGTTCGGTTAGCTGGCATCAACTGGGGATAAATTGTCCTTGGGTATGAAAGCGAGAGTGAATGGTTGTCTGTCTCTCTGTGTTGGCCCTGCGATGGACTGGCAATCTGTCCAGGGTGTACCCTGTCTCTCGCCCAAAGATGCTGGGATAGGCTTCAGCCCCCCTCCATGAACCATAAAGGATTAAGCAGTTGAAGATGGATGGATGGATGGACCATTGATGCAGTTCTTGAAGCCATCTTCAACATAAAGCAGCGTTCCCACCAGCCTCCTGCAAACACTTGCATCAAGCATGCCTAAATTAATTTTTAAAGTGATCAGCAAGAACGGTTGGACTACTCACTGCTGAGTCCTTTTTTGACATTTTTAGTTGTTTTTTTTGGGGGGGGGCTATGGTCTTAGATTTTTGATCAGCTGATGAACAGTCTGTTTGAGTTTAAATTCAGTTTTCAATAAATTGCCTACTCTCTATGCTATGGTTAGCACTGTTGCCTCACAGCTAGAAGGTTCCAGGTTCATATCCCCAGGCTGGCAAGGGTGGAAAACGTTCTGTGTGGCGTTTGCATGTTCTCCCTGTGCTGTGTGGGTTTGCTCTGGGGTGCTCCGGCTTCCTCCCACAATCCAAAGACATGCATGTTAATTGGTGATTTTACATTGTCAATTTGATTCAACTTTATAGTGCCATTTTACAACAACAGTCCCTTGGTATCTTTTTTTTAACTTTATTTATTCAGGGGGGATCCATTGAGAGGTGACCTCTCTTTTTCAAGGACGCCCCAATAACATCTGTGCTCATGTACTTATAACGTGCTAAAGAACTGAGTCCTGTATTTTGTTATATTTTTAATAAGTCCTTGCAGACACAACATGTCCCCAGTCTTTGGAAAGATGCCAAATCCAGCAGTCCCCAAATCCAGCAGCTCAAAAATTTTGAATGATTTTAGCCCAGTTGCTCTGGCCTTAGCTGTAATGAAGATTTTAGAGAAGCTGGTCAGATATGACATTCTAAGGCAAACTGAAGCAGCATTAGATTCTATGCAGTTTCCATATAGGCCCCAGAGAGGTGTGGAGGATGCTACACTAACTTTGTTAGACATGCTTTTAAAACATTTGAACAAAAAGGGAACACATGCTAGACTTTTATTTGTAGACGTTTCTTCGACTTTTAACACGATCCAGCCTCATATTCTAATCAAAAAGCAATAGGGCCCTTTAATTTAATTAATAACTTGGTCGGCTGGATTCTTTAGTTTTTTAACAAAGAGAACCAAGAAAATCTGTCAGGAAATGTACTTCCACCGGTTCACCACAAGGGTGTGTGTTGTCTCCTCTACTGTTTATTCTGTACACAAACATGTCAAAGTACATATGACAACAGAAAAGTAATTAAATATGTAGATGATTTGGTAGTTGTCAGTCTGTTGAATGAGGATGAAACTAGTCACGGCCCAGTTATTGATGATTTTGTACGGTGGTGTGATGAGTCTTACCTCCATCTCAACATATCCAAAACAAAAGACATGGTAATTGACTTTAGGAAGAGACCACATGCGAATGATGGCACTATAATTAAAAACCAGACCATTGAATATGTGTAGGCCTATAAATATCTTGGGATCATAATTGATGCAAAACTGAACTTTGAAGCTAATTGTGATGCGGTGTATAAGAAGGCTGACCAACATTTGTACTGTTTGAGAAGACAGTCGCACTTTAATGTTGACAGAACCACTCTAACCATGTTTTATCGTACTTTTATAGACTCTGTGTTGTCTTTGTCCTTGATTTCTTGGTTCGGTCATCTATCACTTACAGAAATTCTCTGAACAAAATTGTGAAACTGTGAGTCGACTAACTGGTGAGTCTCAGCTGTTTCCAGCCTCCCTGTACAATAAACGTGTACAGCGGATAGCTTCCTGCATTTTAACTGATGTTTTTCACCCCCTACACAATAACTTCCAGCTTCTTCCCTCTGAATGGAGGTTTTTAGTCCCAAGGTGCAAAACAAAACGGTACGGATGCAGCTTTGTCCCAGCTGCTGTAACAGCACTGAACAAGCTGTGGTCACATTTTGCACATATTTATTTATTTATTTATTTGGACAATTTATCTATTTGTTGTATCTTATCCTGGCCCAGTTCCAAGGTTATTTGATTGTGATTTTATCTTTTAGCCTTGTTTTAGGGGAACTTTGAGTACATCTATCATTTTATTATCTGCTTGTTTTATTGTTGCATTGCTTTTATCGCTTGTTTTTATATGTGGTAGGTCTTTATGTTGTGCCTGTATTTTTCTGTATGTTAATGGATGTCGTGATCTTACTGGCTGCAAAACAAGTCTACGTATGGGTACTAATAAAGTAACCTAACCTAACCTTCACATTCACACCTAAAAGCGGCCCAGTGTAACTACAGACTGACGTGTGGCCACTGAGAAGCTCCACTGGAGCAGTTGGGGTTAAGGACCTTGCTCAAGGGCAACACAGTGGGGTTAATGAGGGTGAGGCAAACACTGCTATGTCATCTGTCCCACCCAGATCTGATTCTGCCAGTCCAGGGATCCACCAGTCCACATCCCTAACCATTAGGCCACCACTGCCCACAAAGGGCCTATCTGTCTCTGACAGCTATGAGTTAGATGCTTTGAGTGGTCTTTTTGACTTGGAAAAAAAAAAAAAAACTATATATGTACAGGTCCTAATGCCATATGTTTTGTCACTTGCTCCTATTTCTTCTTTTTGTATTTTGAAGCTCTACTTACAATCCACCAGCGCAATACTTGTAATTTTTTCCCCTGATCTTAAGATTTTGTTCAGGGGTATATAAAAGACATTATTCTGACCTTTATATTCCATTATAAATACAGTAGGGGGATATAAAAACCTCTAAACTCATTTAATTGCTTTAGGACAAATAATGTGATTTCTTCATGTAGCTTGAGTCATCACAGGTCACTGGTTCTGTTTTCAGATCCTGCTGTTTTCCATTTGAACCTGATGTGTTTGACTGCAGTGTACTTTCCATGAATCTGTAGTGTGGGTGTGCGTGTGTGTGTCTGCAGAATGAGCTAAAAATGGCAATCATTAAAGCAGATGACATCCTCTTGACAACTTTTCAATATGTAGGCCACCCTCCCTTGCAGGAGCGCAGCTTTTGTCTCGAAATAACTGCAAGAAAAAGTCAGGAGGAGAGACCGCGTTAAACATCGCTGCTGCTGTCAGACAGAGCAAATATGGAAGGAGACCCTCACACAAAAATGTATCCCCCTTCTCCTCTCTGTCCCTCCTTCCCCCTCTCAATGTCACATAAACTGTGTGATGGCCTCCCTGTTAAATGGAGTGGAATTGATTTCACGCAGGGAGCATCCAGAGACATCTGAAGGGCTTGTCCCCCATCCCGCCCCCCCAACCCCCAAAACTCCCCTCAAAAAATGATTAGTTATATAAGTTTCCCTCCCACTCTCTCCATCCTCTCGGCTATCAGCAGGGGTGTTGTCATGGCAACCCCTACCCCTCCCTTTTGAACGTCAGAGCCGTGAGCTGGAGGATGAAGGCACATGCAGCCTCTTCCTCCAGAGCCTCTCAGAGAGCACCTGTGATTGCAGCGGCGGTGTTTTGAAACGAGCGGCTGCTGCAGCGCTGGGGGATCATCTCATGTGACCGTGGTGGCTCGAGGCTGCTCTCCTCCTCCTCACACACACGCACCGCCATCGCCACCATCACTGAACCCCACAGACAGACCCCTCTGATTCACCAGCATCCAGCAGGTAAGCCTCTATTTACTCCAATGTGCTATTTTTAGAAGGCATCTGTGCCAACTGATGATCAGAGATGGAAGTCATGACAGCCTTTTGTGTGTGTATGTGTGTGTGTGTGTTTATGTGAGCAGGGGTGTATCATAAAATCCGGGGCACAGGGTGCAGCCGTGTGAATGGGCCCCCACCCACATGGCTGCAAATAATAGGATGATGTTGAATTGTAATCTTTCCCAAATCTTCCTTTCCCCTGCTATCTCTTGCCCTCTCCTCCTCCTCCTGTCCCTCTTTTCCTGGCTGTAGTCATGTCTTGGTTGTTCCTGGACTGGTTCGTCCCCCTCTACCTGCTGGTCTCGGTCCTGGTGCTGGCAGGCTTTGGAGCATGCCTGTACTTCCTAGAGCCTGGGTTGCAGGATGCCCACAAGTGGAGCAACAAAACAGTCCGTCATCACCCACTGGTGGCCAGTGTGAACTGCAGAGATGACGATAGCAATGCCCTGATATGATCCAAGAGGGAGAGGCGAATCGGGAGGGGGCCATCTGGATTGGGGGGGGGGGGGGGTTGCTGTTGGGACATCAGTGGGTTAGGAGCCAACACCCCAATGCTCTGAGAAGGAAAATGGAAGACGAGGAGGAGGAGGAATTATCTGCCAATACAAACTCAGCCCAATATCATTCCAACTTTTCTCTGCTCTTTGTAGATTGATGCTGCTTGGATCAGATAAAAATGAAAAAAGTGGCTTTATAAAAGAAAAAAGTCCAATCCACAAGGAGGAGAAGACTTCACGCAGAAAGAGAATCCAAGTTGTTTGGAGGATGTGTTACCCTTTAGAAATGTCTTTGTAAATTCCACGTCATCTTATACTTGTGGCAACTTTTACATGCATTTTGTAATTTGACAATCACTTTACATATCTCATGAAGTTTACTTATATTGTGCATTTACTTAGCCAAAATGAGTGACTTAAGTGCAATGACCGCTGCCAGCGGCGAGGGTTTTTAATCTGCTCTCTGATGTCGGCAAGGCAGCCGCTGAGACGCATGTGGATTGTTAGTGCTGCTGTGCCAAAATGGTGTATTCCTAGTGACTTTATTCTGAAAATAAGACATGTAAAAATAAATATATAAAATGCAACTGATTCAATAAAGGTGCCAAGATTACCTTAGATGGACCAAGGTAGTATTTGGTAAAGTGTATATTTTCTGTTTTCATCATTTTTACTTGACAGCATGTTGAACAAACTGTGGGTGTGTAAAAGATACATACAAACAAAAAAACCTCTTTTAAAGATCATATGCTTCCTTTGTTCATACAAAAATAAAACTCTTTAATCCTCACTTGTGTAGTCTGCACTATACTTTTTCTTCTTCCCTTTTATCGTCACATATTTTATACACCTGCAGTTCCAGTTAAGACTTTGTAGTATTTAATACGGTACTACAAACTATTTTATAAGCTTTACATCCCCTTAAATGATTTACTTTCTACAGTGCTGTGAAAAAGTGTTTGCCCTTTTCCTAATTTCTTATATTTTTGCATATTTGCCACACTTGAATGTTTCAGATCATCAAATTTTAATATCAGACAAAGATAACCCCAGTAAATTCAAAATGTAGTTTTTAAATAATGATTTCCTTTATTGCAGAAAAAAGCTATCCAAACCTACCTAGCTCTATGCGATAAAGTACCCCTAAACCTAATAACTGGTTGTGCCACCCTTGACAGCAACAACTGCAGTCAAGCGTAACTGACAATGATCCTTTTACATCTTTGTTGAAGAATTTTGGCCCACTCTTTTCTCCAGAATTGTTTTAATTCAACCTCATTGGAGGGCTGCAGCTTGAGGTCATGAACTGATAGCCGGACATTCTCCTTCAGGATTTTCTGATAGAAAGCAGAATTCATGGTTCCATTAATTATGGCAAGCCGTCCAAGTCCTGAAGCAGCAAAGCAGCCTGAGAGCATCACACTACCACCACCATGTTTGACTGTTACTATGATGTTCTTTTTATATGAAATGCTGTGTTAGTTTTACACCAGATGTAACAGGACGCATACCTTCCAAAAAGTTCAGCTTTTGTCTCATCAGTCCACAGAATATTTTCCTAAAAGTATTGGGGATCATCAAGATTTTTTTTGGCAAATGTGAGGCAAGCTTTTGTGTTCTTTTTTTGTCAGCAGAGGTTTTCACCTTGGAACTCTCCCATGGATGCCATTTTTGGTCAAAGGCTTTCTTATTGTTGAATCATAGACCAGTGTCCAAACTGAAGCAAGTGAGGCCTGTAGTTCTTTAGATGTTGTTCTGGGTTTGAGTTTCTCATCTGTTCTTGAATTTTGAGGTATTGCTTTCTGAGATATTTAGCTTACTTCACTTTGTCAGACATTCTATTTAAGTGATTCCTTGATTCAACAGGTCTGGCAGTAAACAGACCCGGGTGTGGCTAGTGAACTCAGCTTTTCAAAAAATTGGGTTAATCACAGTTAATTCATGATGTAACAAAGGGGGTCAATTTCTTTTTCACATAGGGCCAGTAAGTTTGAATTGCCTTTTTTTTTTCATTTAATAAATTAAATCATCATCTAAAAACTGCATTTTGTATTTACTTTGGTTATATTTGTCTAACTGATGATCTGAAACATTTGAGTGACAAATATGCAAAAAATATAAGAAATCAAGAAGGTGGAAAATACATTTTCACAGCACTGTGCATAACAAATGGTCATAATTTACAGAACTGATTTAGACCTCAAGTGGTAAAACTAGCCAGGAAGACTGCACATTCATAAAACAGAGCCCCAAATTTTCTCCCATTACTCATTTCATAGCTCATCAAATTCATCCTGTGACTTTTTAGGGACCCTTACCCATAGGTTGGAAAACCCTTGACTAAACAGCCTACACACACACACACACTACTCACAAAAAGTTAGGGATATTTGGCTTTCGGGTGAAATTTATGGAAAATGTCAAAAGTTCACGCTACAGTGATATATCATGAAAGTAGCACATTTAAGTACAAGCATGCAATGGTGATTTCCTCATCTTAAACAATTTATTGAAACAAAAGCCAACAACAGTGTTGGTTATACCACAACAACAAATGTCAATGTCTCAATAACTTGTCATGTGCCTTTGAGCATCAATTACAGCTTGACAATGACGTCTCACACTGTTGACAAGTTGACTTATTGTCTGCTGAGGCATAGCATTCCATTTTTCTTGAAAGGCAGCCCTCAGGTCATTGAGGTTGTGGGGTGCAGGGTTACGAGTCTCTATGTGAAGTATATGGCGGTTACCCAATTAATGGAACAGAATTAATTAACTCTTATTAACCTCCAATAAAACAAATCCCTTTTAGGTTCCTGCTATGAGGGTGAGCAGCACTTAGTAACCATCAGACACCAAAGTTGCAAGCACAGACATTTATTACACAAGGCAAAATAAGATAAAAATCACAAATATTGCAAATGTGACCTTAAAAATGAGGCAGCTTTTAAAAAGGTAAAAGTCATTAAAACGTTCTTATCAGTCCCAGAGGCTCGCTGTCACACTCCAGGCCTTGTCCTTCAATATCCACGATTGAGTCCACACCAAACAGGCCCACACATCTAGGAGTCTTTCTCACCCACACAGCTTTGGGCAGAAGCAGGAGCTTATGCCCCCCCACACCCAAAGCTTCCAATACACTTCTGACCCCATCACACTAGAACTGCCTGGAAGCTGCTGCAGACTCTCCAGCCACCTGGGAAGATTGTGGGCCTCAGTTCATGAGAAGAAAGACTATCAATGCAGGTCTCTCCCTGCTTATATAGGAGATGAGAAACCCCACCCCTGCATTCCCATTGGGCCATGTGGGCAGCCTGTAGCAGTCAGTTGGCTGGTTCAGGCTGTCAGTCAATGCCTGAGTTTCCCACTAATTGTGTCCAGCTGTGTTCAATCATTCAAAAGCATGCATATAAAAAGAAACAAAAAATACTGCACTCCAAATAATCATAATTATCAACAACAACAAAAGTATAAACATGCAAAAGTATAACAATCAACATACAGATAAGATTAAACAATATGTCCAAAATACAAACTGATACTCAGCATGACATCTACACGGCGACTCAGCTGATTTCATCGGTTTTCTATGGGATTCAGGTCTGGAGAAAGTGTAGGCCACTCCATTTGAGGTACCCCAGCCTCCAGCAGCCATTCCCTAATGATGTGACCTTGATGAGTTGGAGCATTGTCGTCCATGAAGATGAAATTAGGCCTGTGTTGTTCATGCAGGGGCACAATGACTGGATAAATGATGTTATTCAGGTAGTACTGGCTTGTCACTGTACCATTCACAAGGTGTAGGGCAGCTCTGTATTGACTAGATACACCTGCCCAGACTGTAACACCACCACCACCAAAGGCTCGTTTGGTGACAACAGTGGCTGATGCATAGTGCTCTCCTTGACGTATCCAACATCATTGGTGGCCATCATTTCTGGTCAATGTGAATCGACTTTTATCAGAGAACAGCACTAAGGCCCACTGGTCCCTTGTCCAGCGTAAATGCTCCCTGGCCTATGCAAAACGATGACGCCTGTGCCTGCTAGTGTGGTCAGGTACCCTTGCAGGTTGTCTAGCACACAGACCACACTGATGTAAATGGTTTTGAATGGCCTGATGTGACACTTGGGTGCCTCTCACCTCCCTTAAATGTGCCTGGAGTTGAGTGGCATTCATCATCTGTTTCTGCAGGGCACTGTTGACAATGAAGCAGTCATCAGCATGGGATGTGGCCAAAGGACGTCCACTTCTATGCCTTTCTGTGACTCTTCCAGTCTCTGTGTATCTCTGTTGCAACCTGCCGATGACACTCTGTGACACTCTAAGCTCAGTGGCCACTTCCTTCTGAGAACATGCTGTTTGAAGCCTTGCAATGGCGAGGTACCGTTGATTAATTGTTAGGTGTTGTCTTAGTTTCATGTTGTCAGAATGTGAACAGCATGATGAAGAGGACTGTTTAAATGCCAATTCTAATTGAACCAGAAAATGTATTGGTTGATTCATGGATCAAACACCTGTTGTGAATTTTGCCGTTAAGCACCTTGTTAGAGAACAGCAAGTTATGCAAAAAATACTGAAACATTGAACAGTTGGACATGTACATTCAAAAGGTTAGACAAGGTCAAACTAGATTAACTTGTGAAGGTTATAGTGCATTTTAGGTTCATCCTGAAATTTCACCCAAAAGCCGAATATAACCTAACTTTTTGTGAGTAGCGTATATGTAAAACAGTTTTTCACTGCTATTTCAACCATCTAAAGCACCACTGGGCTTTTAACGCTTCGATTCTGTTTTATTCCCAACCTAATGATATCATCTATATCTGTCACATAAGCCTGCATATGCTTGAAGCAAATTTTGCAGATCATCAATTTGCACTTGCAGATATGCTGTGTTGATATATCTGAGTGTCCTTCACTTGGTGTATGGGTTCTTTTTTAAAATAGCCCACACATTGCTCCCCCTTCACCGATGAAATTTGCACATCACTCAAAACAGATGACCAGAGCTTCAAGGTCAGCTGCTCAGGGAGAGAGGAGTCCCTTAAAGAAGCTCTAGCCTCTGAACAATCTGTTTTTTTTTTTTTCCAAATGCTGTGAAGGGATGGAAAAAGCCAACAGCAGATGAGGTGGACCTAATGGAAAAAAAGGGATTAGTAATTACCAGTATTGTCTGCATTGGTTGTATTTTTTTTTTTTTGAGCACACTGGGGGAGTAATCTGGGGAATTAATTATTATATTGCGCACATGCCTGTCATATCATTCTACTCCCTCATACCCTGGCGATTTAGTTGTCTTGATATCCACTGTGTTTACCTGCTCAGGCACTGCAGATGAGCCAGCATATACTGTAGATAAATCTACATTGGAACACAGAAAACAAACGACAACAACAAAAAAAAAAATCCAAACACACTTACTCAATGATCTGTGAACTCCTTTGTAGTCAGACAAGATTCACAGACCACAGTCAGGACTCACAGTGTCCCGTGGACCAAATCAGATGAGACACTGGTGTGGGAGTGAAACAGTGAAGCCTCAGAGGACAGGAATGGAGAGAATGGCACTCATGCGCCCACTACTTCCTACTGCTCTGCTCCCTGTCTTGCACCCATTGACTTGTTTACTCACTCAGTGTGTCTGCAGCAGAGGAAGGACATTAAACACCAGGTTAGTTTTTTTTTTTCTCCAGTTTTGTCTTGATAGCTTTTTTTTTCCAAACATTTGCTCTGTGGTGGATGGGATCTGTACTGTTAGTGCATATCACTCATATTGACTCCGAGTGCAGCATTACTCTGGTTTCAATTTTGTGGAATTGGTTGTGATCCCTCATTTAATGGCTTATGTTTTTGTTTTTTTTTTATAAAGCATATATCAAATTATTTTAAATGATGACTTTTTCCGGATAAAAATGCACTAGATTTAAACTGTGTGAAACTGATTTCGACTTTGCCATGGAAAACATTATAGCATTATCTAATAATATCAAATATTAGAACATAACAGTCAAGCAATTACATTTATCTTTATAGTGTGTTTGGATAAGAGGGGTTTGCTGATATTTCTGTACTTTTAACTCAATACTGATTTTGAATGCAAATTTTTCATTTTATAACTAATTATTTGCTGTTTCTGATGCAAGTAATCTAAATGTATCTTCTATTTTTTTTTTTTAGATATTTAAAGGTCCCATACAGTGCAATATGGTGTTTTCATGGGTTTTAACCTTGTCAGATTTGGCTAAGCATCACATGCATCCCATTAAATTATCAAGAACGTCCACTTCATTAAGAAACACACTGTTTTAAATTTAGTTGTAATTTTATTTATTTAGTGGTTAGCATTGTTGCTTCACAACAAGAAGGTCCTGGGACCTTGGAGTTTGTATGTTCTCTCTGTGTCTGACTGGGTTTCTACCAGGTACCCTGGTTTTCTCTCACAGTTCAAGATATGGAAGTTAGGTTAATTGACATGAACAACTTCTTTCTTTCTTTCTTGCTGCACCCTTTAGGAGTCGCCACAATGAATCATCTGCCTCCATCTCACCCGATCCCTTGCATCTTCCTCTCTAACACCAACCCTCTCCATGTCCTCAATCACTACATCCATGAATCTTCTCTGTGGTCTTCCTCTTTTCCTCCTTCCTGGCAGCTCCATCTTCAACATCCTTTGTCCAAACCATCTCAGCCTTGCCTCTCTTACTTTGTGTCCAAACCGCTCAACCTGAGCTGTCCCTCTGATATGCACTTTTTTAATCCTGTCCCTCATAGTTACTCCCAATGAGAATCTTAGCATCTTCAGCTCTTCCACCTCTAGCTCCACCTTCCATCTTTTTGTCAGCACCACCATCTCCAAACCATACATCATAGCAGGTCTCACTACCGTCTTGTAAATCTTCCCTTTCCCTCTAGCTGCTATCCTTCTGTCACAGATCATCCCTGACACTCATCTCCACCCACTCCACCCTGCCTGCACTCCTCTTCTTCACTTCTCTTGTGCATTTTCCATTGCTTTGGATGGTTGACCCCAGGTATTTAAACTCATTTACTTTCATTATCTCTACTCCTTCCATCTTTACCATTGCACCTGCACCCCCCTCATTCACACTCATGCAGTCTGTTTTGCTTCTGCTGACTTTCGTTCCTCTTCTCTCCAGAGCATACCTCCACCTCTCCAGGTTCTCTTCCATCTGCTCCCTACTCTCACTACAGCTCACAATGTCATCTGCAAACATCATAGTCCAAGAGACTCCTGCCTGACCTCATCTGTCACCCTTTCTATCACCATGGCAAACAAGAAGGGGCTCAGAGCGGATTCCTTGAATCCATCTGTCACTCCTACAGCACACCTCATCTGGACCAGCAGCCTTTCCATTCTTCATCCTCTTTAAAGCTGCCCTCACTTCTGCCTTGCTAATCCTCTACTTCTTTGTTTACCATCTTTCTTTTATCCATTCTCCTCCCTGTCTCTCATTTTCATCATTCATCAGCTCCTCAAAGTACTCCTTTCACCTTCTCAACACACTCTTGTCACTTGTAAGTATATTAGTCCTCAATCAACTTAACCTGCTGCACATCTTTTCTCTCTGTCTAGCCAATCAATACAAGTCCTTTTCTCCTTCCTTAGTGTCCAGCTTCTCATACAACTCACTATATGCCTTTTCCTTTGCCTTTGCCACCTCTCTCTTTGCCATGTGCCTTGATTCCAAATACTCCTCCCTACTTTCTTCATCTCCCTGACTATCTCACTTTTTCTTTGACAACCTCTTCCTTTGAATACTTTACAGTTAATTTACATTAACTAGTGATTCCAAATTGTCAGTAGGTATGAATATGAGTGTGAATAATCTGTATCTCTGTGTTGGCCCTGTGATAGACTGGCCTCTCACCCAAAGAAGCAGGGATAGGCTCCTGCCAAAAATGATTAGGCAGTTAAGGGTCATTTCACGGTAACCTAGGCTGCTTGCGTCTCACGGGGTCAAAATTTCAAGTATACTTTATACCAAAGAACACTATATCAAAACTTTAGAACTTCTGTTTATTGAAAATTGAGAGCTAAAGGCTACAGATACGTAGTTGGAGGGTAACACAACTGAGTTAGGCCAGTGCAAAAAAATAGAAGAACCATTGTGATGGAGTGGACATGTTTGGGCAGAATGTTTCTGATGATTCACCTGGCTGAATGTACAACAATAGGGTTTCCCTGTGTAGGCCTTTATGATATCTTGGATATCAAAGGAAAACAATGTGGCTTGCACATTTCCTTGATGAAATATAGCCCAACGTGTTGTAAAATGTATAGCCGTGAAACTGATTAAAAAACCCCCAATGAACACACATTTAGTCAATTGTTCTTCGGCGGCAGCTGTGGCACAGGTGTGATGTGGCCGACTACTGATCGGAAGGTCAGGGGTTCGATTCCCACTCTGTCTGCAGTCTGAATGTTGAAGTGTCCTTGGGCAAGACACTGAACCCCCAGTTGCGCCTGGTGGGTAAGGCCAACGTCTGTGTATGGCAGCTCTGCCGCCATCAGTGTGTAAATGGGTGGATAGCAGGATCTGTAAAGTGCTTTGGTCATCTAGAGATGAGAAAAAGCACTATATAAGTGAATGCCATTTACCATTGCTAAAACTTTCTGTGACAAATTATGCAATTTATACAGGAGGACATAACTCTTGATTGCACATTACTGTAGTAATTCATGTGTCAGTTTAGAATGAGACACCAATTTCTGTCCAATATTTGCACACCTTAGATTGTAGTGACAAAAATTAATGGCAGAAGTCCCTGAAACTTTGCATGATGTTAATCCAGGGTGTGTTTTTCAAAATACAGATAAGAGCACTCAGCCATACACAGTGTAAAATAAGGGTAATGGCTAATATATAAGTTAAAACTGGTGGCCTAGATTACCGTGAAAAAGAATGAGTGAAGGAATAATAAAGAAAGGGACAAACTACAACCAGTCCCACCTTTATCAGAACAAACACACAATGACCTCCTCATACTTGTGATTGACCCACTCAAATAAACCTTTACCTAATCAGATTAATGTCTCTTTAATATTGAGTGGGTTGAAAAATTAATGTTTCAGACAGAACTTTTTTTTTAGCAATAAACAAGACTGAAATTGTTTTTAGTCTTTAAAACTACATATAGCTGTTCTTGAGATTGCCAAACAAGATGTATCCCAGGAAAATGCACAATATGGGACCTTCTGTGTGGAACTTATGTGAACCCAAGTTTAGTGACACCTTGTGGTCACTAAATGAACAGCAGCCCCACTCCCTCCATTTCAAACACAGACTGGGTTAGTTCCCAGGTTTACTGCAACCACAAGTCACACATCATGAAAACCAAGTTTCCAAAAGTTCTACACAGTACCTATAAATATATCATGAAAATGCATATAGAGAAACTTATTAGCATTCTTGTCAGACAATAAGAACATTTTATGGTCTTACTTTCATATTTAATTTGTTTCTCTTTTCATCTCAGACTTGTTCCCTTGTGTAAAACAACATGAGTGTCTTTGACCGTCTGATCCCACAAATATCTGCATCCTGCAGACAGACCAAAGAGCATCCAAAAATCTGTTCACCTCCTCCTCTTTCACTCTCTTCTCCTGTCATCAAAAAGAAAGTCATTCAAATTCCATCTTTTAATGAGAAGGGACTTATCCTTGAAAAGCACAACACAAAGCTGTCAACACCTGAGAGGTAAGCTAATTTGCTGGTTTTGTTTTTAGTTCTATGTATTTAACGATCTATTAATGAATGCATTTTGTAACTCATATTTTTTTTTTTTTTGTCTTCCAAGATCATTTGATTCATTTTGTTCCTCCAAGACATCCGACCAACCTTCGTGGCCTAAATCACATCAGCATCCACTGGGGAACCATGGAGAAAGAGCTTCAACTCTCCCAAGGGCCAAACCCAAAACACACAGCAGCTCTCAGCCTCTGTCTGCAAACCCCAGCATCTCTGTTTCACCTGCTCCAAAGCCAAATAGCTCTCCCACTCTCCTCACTCTCCAACCAAAGCCAAATGATTTTTTTCATCTGCCCACCTTGCAGCTGAGTGATCCCTCTCCAGTTCTGCACCAAACAACGCCTCAGCCAATAAGAGTATCTCCAACTCTGACAGTCCCCACACCGAGACTGAGCCCATCACCAACATCCATGTGCCAAGGGATGGGTTTGGACGAGCAGGCGCCAAAGCAACCTTCTCCTGTTGCTAAACAAAGACAGGCCAGATCAATTCCCATCTCTAATAGCAAAGTTCAGCTTTTAAATGAGACGAAGCATGACGTTCTTGATCAGAAAGCTTTACTAGACTTTACTCATCCTCAGTGGAGCAGAGTTCACCCAGTGATGAGCAAAGAGTTGAGACAGAATTCCCTTGAATTTCTCCAACACACAGCCACACCTCAGCACCACTGCACACTGCAAAATAAACCTGTAATGAGTAAAAAAGAAAATATTAAGAAAGATAGTACAGACATTTTTGCAACTGCCAATCCTAAATCGAATGTTAAGCAGCGACAGGAATATCAACCAATCCTACTGACAGGTAAACAAACCTCTGTTTCAGAGTTTGAAGGGATTAAGTCTTCTAACGCTGTTAGCAGAGAGCCTCGGTGTGCGTTTGATGGACCAGCTACTCAATCAAGCTTTCAAAGAAAATGTCCCAACTCCCCACAGAAGAGGATTTACTCTCAAACTTCAGACTTCGCCTCCTGTCACTCCTTATATGAGTGGAAATATTCTGAGGAAATGTCACGAGCTACTTTGAGTCAGTCAGTTGTTTCACCAAACACTGAGACAAGGAGAAGACTTTTTTCTTCGGGTTCTCATTCTGGAAAATCAAACAATGAACACAACATACAGAAAGTTATAGGAGACTCTGCTCAAATCTGTCACCAAATGACAGGATCTCAAAACATCAAGTCCCCTCACAAATATGGATTCCTCTCAAACAGCCAGTGTCAAACGGTGGGTGTGAGGAGTGTGGTGATTCAATCAGACTGTGTATCAAAGGATTACTGCAGCCAGTCAATAAGCACTGATGAGAAAACAGTAGCTGCCCCACATGCACACAGATTAAATCGACATAAGACATGTCTGGTGGCACCTCGGCCTGCCTCACACCATCTAACCATTTCAAAACTTGACCTTAGACCTGACAAACATGGCTCAGATCAGTTCCCTGCACACAAAGAGGTGACTGTCTGTAACACCAGCCAGAATCAAACAGATGTGTCAACACTACCTGACCACTGTGGGGGGCCAGCAAAGCTACTAGAACATCCCTCAGAGAAATGCACTGTGAGCTCTCCCCCATCGGTGGCACACTGCCCACTCAACACAGACAGATTTGACATTGGCTCAAAGAGGGTATTTGACCCGCAGCTGGAGGCACAACACAGAGTTCACCAGAAACCACAAGAGAGGACAACAGCAACTACAGCTTCAGCTAGACTAAACCTGCTGAATGAGTCTTTAAAGGGATTTATCAGTGAGGAATCAGAGGACCCCTACTATGTCACCATGTACTACCCTGGTTCAGTCTATGTGGGTGAGTACAAAAGCATGAACAAAGTCTTCATATCAATCAAATAATAGATCACAGGGACTGTTTCATCTTTATGCTTTAATTTAGGGTGAGACTGAAATAATTTTCGATCTATGGGGGGTGGGAACTCAGGGTGAGGGGGTGGTCAGAGAGGATAGCAGAGGGATTGAAGACTGCGCTCCTTATCAGCAGAGCAGCAGACGTGCTGAGGAGAGTCGTGACAGCATTGGTTAGCATGCTCTATCAAAGTGAATACTCTAGAAAGACACGCCAAAGCAGTTTCCCACAGAGGCACACAAATATGATGAAAACATGCTGCAGGGAGAGCAAAGGAGGGATGAAAGGAGAGCAGCTCTGAGTAACGTGTGAGTACTCTTCTTAAAAAAATCTTTTCCTGTGACACTTTACAGAATAATGCAGATACAACACCCCAACAACTTGTGTGTAGATATTGGTGGTTCAAGTTAGGTTGTATTAGTCATGTAGCAAATTCACACAGATGTTAAAACATGCTGAAGTGTCTTAAGAGTTGCATATTTACATATACATATACACCATGAGGTCACTGAGAAATCTGAATACTTTTTTAGTGTTTTACATTTTAAAGTAAAGCAGTATGTCTTTGCGCCTCCTTTTACAAGATCTACAGATGCATCTCAATAAATTAGAATATCACGGAAAAGTAAATTTTTTTCAGTAATTCAATTCAAAAAATGAAACTCATATAGATTCATTACACACAGAGTGATATATTTCAAGGGTATATTGAAAGGATTTCAAGGGATATTTATTTTAATTTTGATGATTATGGCTTAAGGCTAATGAAAACCCAAAATTCAGTTTCTGAAAAAAATTGAATATTGCACAAGATCAATTATTAAAAGCTGATTTTTAATAGAAATGTTGGCCTACTGAAAAAGTATATCCATGTACACACTCAATACTTAGTCAGGTCTCCTTTTGCATGAATTACTGCATTAATGTTTCATGGCATGGAGGCGATCAGCCTGTGGTACTGCTGAGGTGTCATGGAAGCCCAGGTTGCTTTGATAGTGGCCTTCAGCTCATCTGCATTGTTGGATTTGGTGTCTTTGATCTTCCTCTTGACAGTACTCCACAGATCCTCTATGAGGTTTAGGTCAGGAGAGTTTGCCAGCCAATCAAGCACAGTGATACCACGGTCATTAAACCAGGTATTTGTACTTTTGGCAGTGTGGGCAGGAGCCAAGTCCTACTGGAAAATGAAATCAGCATCTCCATAAAGCTTTTCAGCAGAGGGAAGCCAAGTCCTGTCATGTGGAAATCAAGGTCCCAGAGTCTGGAGGAAGAGTGGAGAGGCACAGAATTCAACTTGCTTGAGGTCCAATTTGAAATTTCCACAGTCAGCAATGATTTGGGGAGCCATGTCATCTGATGGTGTTGGTCCGCTGTGTTTTATCAAGTGCAAAGTCAGTACAGCCATCTCCCAGGAAATTTCACAGCACTTCGTGCTTCCCTCTTTCTGTGCTTTAATGGAGATGCTGATTTCATTTTACAGGACTTGGCACCTGCCCACATTGCCAAAAGTACCAATACCTGGTTTAATGACCGTGGTATCACTGTGCTTGATTGGCAGGCAAACTCTCCTGACCTGAACCCCATAGAGAATCTATGAAGTATTGTCAAGAGGAAGATCAAAGGCACCAGATCCAACAATGCAACCTGGGCTTCCATAACAACTCAGCAGTACCACAGGCTAACCACCTCCATGCCACACCTCACTGATGCAGTAATTCATGTAAATAAAAAGCCTCATCCACGTATTGAGTGTGTACTTGAATATACTTTTCAGTAGGCCAACATTTCTATTAAAAATCCACTTTTTTAAATTGCTCTTATGTAATATTCTATTTTTTGAGAAAGTGAATTTTGGGTTTTCATTAGCCTTAAGCCATAATCATCAAAATTAAAAGAAAAAAACACTTGAAATATATCACTCTGAATGTAATGAATCTATATACAATATATGAGTTTAACTTTTTGAATTGAACTACTAAAATAAATTAACTTTTCGGTGATATTCTAATTTATTAAGATGCACCTACAGTGGGGCAAAAAAATATTTAGTCAGCCACCAATTGTGCAAGTTCTCCCACTTAAAAGATGAGAGAGGTCTCCAATTTTCATCATAGGTATACCTCAACTATGAGAGACAAAATGAGAAAAAAAAAATCCAGAAAATCACATTGAAGGATTTTTAATGAATTAATTGGTAAATTCCTCGGTAAAATAAGTATTTGGTCAATAACAAAAGTTCATCTCAATACTTTGTTATATACCCTTTGTTGGCAATGACAGAGGTCAAACGTTTTCTGTAAGTCTTCACAAGGTTTTCACACACTGTTGCTAGTATTTTGGCCCATTCCTCCATGCACATCTCCTCTAGAGCAGTGATATTTTGGGGCTGTCGCTGGGCAACACAGACTTTCAACTCCCTCCAAAGATTTTCTATGGGGTTGAGATCTGGAGACTGGCTAGGCCTCTCCAGGACCTTGAAATGCTTCTTACGAAGCCACTCCTTCGTTGCCCGGGCGGTGTGTTTGGGATCATTGTCATGCTGAAAGACCCAGCCACATTTCATCTTCAATGCCCTTGCTGATGGAAGGAGGTTTTCACTCAAAATCTCATGATACATGGCCCCGTTCATTCTTTCCTTTACACGGATCAGTCGTCCTGGTCCCTTTGCAGAAAACAGCCCCAAAGCATGATGTTTCCACCCCCATGCTTCACAGTAGGTATGGTGTTCTTTCTCCTCCAAACACGACAAGTTGAGTTTTTACCAAAAAGTTCTATTTTGGTTTCATCTGACCATATGACATTCTCCCAATCCTCTTCTGGATCATCCAAATGCTCTCTAGCAAACTTCAGACGGGCCTGGACATGTACTGGCTTAAGCAGGGGGACACGTCTGGCACTGCAGGATTTGAGTCCCCGGCGACATAGTGTGTTACTGATGGTAGCCTTTGTTACTTTGGTCCCAGCTCTTTGCAGGTCATTCACTAGGTCCCCCCGTGTGGTTCTGGGATTTTTGCTCACTGTTCTCGTGATCATTTTGACCCCACAGGGTGAGATCTTGTGTGGAGCCCCAGATCGAGGGAGATTATCAGTGGTCTTGTATGTCTTCCATTTTCTAATAATTGCTCCCACAGTTGATTTCTTCACACCAAGCTGCTTACCTATTGCAGATTCAGTCTTCCCAGCCTGGTGCAGGTCTACAATTTTGTTTCTGGTGTCCTTTGACAGCTCTTTGGTCTTGGCCATAGTGGAGTTTGGAGTCTGACTGTTTGAGGTTGTGGACAGGTGTCTTTTATACTGATAACGAGTTCAAACAGGTGCCATTAATACAGGTAATGAGTGGAGGACAGAGGAGCCTCTTAAAGAAGAAGTTACATGTCTGAGAGAGCCAGAAATCTTGCTTGTTTGTAGGTGACCAAATACTTATTTTCCACCATAATTTGCAAATAAATTCTTTAAAAATCAGACAATGTGATTTTCTGGATTTTTTTTCTCATTTTGTCTGTCATAGTTGAGGTATACCTATGATGAAAATTGGAGACCTCTCTCATCTTTTAAGTGGGAGAACTTGCACAATTGGTGGCTAACTAAATACTTTTTTGCCCCACTGTATATGCATGTATTGTATGTTCATAGTTTGGTTTTAAACTGAAGCATTTTTTTCATGTCAGAAAAAACTGGTTCTAGTATAAGCTTTTTCTTTTTAAACTCACAATCTTGATCAGTGTAACTGTGAATCTGTAGTATTATCATGGTCCATGTGCTGACTCTGTCTGCACTCGGGTTGTGCGGTAGTTTCCCCTTCTCTCCTCCAGTGCACCTCTTGGCCTCCGGGCTTTTATTTTGACAGCGTCTCGGCGGTGTTTCCGGTTGTCAGAAGCCAAGCTCCGCGGGACGACTGGATCCCAATCCAATGACTCCATCAGCTGATCAATCTATCAAGCCCTATTTAAGGGACCAGCTCTGTTTGCTCGGGGTTGCAACCTCGTCAAACATTCCTTCTTCTGCCATCCGTTCCAGTAAGTGTATTTCCTGTGAAACCGTATTCCTGTATCTGAATCGTACCTTAGTTGTGTTTTTGCCCCCCGTAGCTCGTTATTTTGTCATTTGTCCTTTGTAATAAATTATGCAAACTCATCGGCTGGCATCCGGCGTCTCATTGATGGCTCATGAGGGCCATCGTTGACAGTAGGTCACAGCCAGAACGAGACGCCGGTCACCGTGAGTTTGCCGTGGGCTAGAGTTTTTTTCCCTTCGCTGGGGCTTGTGTGGTGTTAGTATGTCCGCTCTCGAGCATGGGTTTTGCCCTGAATGGTTGCAGGAGATAGATGGCTACCTGGCCAAGGCCTGTCTCCTCATGCCCACCCATGAGGCACATGACTACCTGTTTCTCGCCCAGAGGGCTTTATTAAAGTATCACCTCACCTCTTTTCCTGAAGGAAAGGAGAGGGTGACGTGGATTGTGACGCAACGAGAGTTGATCGAGAAGGTGGCCAAGGAACCTTCACCTTCTCCCCCGAGTACAGCGTCACCGACGAGGGTGGAGATCTGCGGACTGGAGGGTAACCCCGGCAGGAGGCCGACGGACAGGCATCCCCGCTCCTCGCCTTGGGATTCAGCTCCTGTCACCCGTCCAGCCCAGGTGCCATGTTTTCCTGATCCCATCAGCCAGTAAACGTCGTCGCCATGCTCCAAATAAGCCTCAGCGAGAATCCCGTCCTGCTCCAGTTCTGGGTCGTCGGAGGAACTCGGCCTCCCAGTCAGCTGCTTCTTCTGCGTCACATCAGGAGGGAATTCCAGCAGCCTCTCCCTCCGGGTCATCTGTCCCTGCTGTCCCGTCAGCTCCTCATGCTCGGATCGTATCGGCTGTCACCTCCTCCTCCTTGACGTCTTCCCCGGCTGCTGTGAGTGCCACGAGTCCTGCTTCGGCGAGGCCCGTCATCGATCCATCGTGAGCGGCTGCTCCTCGTCTTCCCGGGGGGCCTTCTGTCACCATCCGGAGGGGAAAGGGAAGAGCTCAGCCCGCTACAGCAGGCACCATCGGCCCTCCGGAGGAAAGGCAAGTGCAATTTCATTCTTCCCCTTGTTCTTGTGATTTGCCTTGTCTGAATCCTGGGGGTGGAGTTCGGGGTTCGCTGTCCCCTGAGCTTCCTCCACCTGCTGTAGCCTCTAACATTGAACCTGCTGCCTCTGTGTCTCCTTCCGTTGAGCGTTCCCCGGCGCCAGGCCTATGCCGCCGGACGGGGAGGAGGCCTGCGGTCCTGGAGAGCCTTGTTCCAGCCCCACAGCCACATCACGGGCAGAGGAGGAGAGCGGACTGCAGTTTGGAGCCTGCGCCAACGACGAAATGTCCCCAGGTCTCCATGAATGAGCGGTTCGATCCAGCAGGTCAAAGATCCCCTGCCACCACGCCATGCGGGTCGTCGGCATGGACGTTAGCGTTGGAGGATCCTCAGACTGTGGAGAGCATCATGCTGGCTGCGGAGCCCGCCGTAGCCGAGTGGGAGCCAGATGACATCCTTCTTCGTCCTGAGCCCAGATCGCCGAAGTCCTGGACGGGGACGGAGCTTGAGATCAGGCAAGTGCTCTTCTTTGTCTTCCTTCTTTCTTCTCTGGAGCATTTTTGCCTGTCTCTCAGGGAGACGAGCCGGGTGCAGCCGTCTGCTGCATCCGAACTTATCTTGCCGGGTTCTGTCGCTACCGGTGATCCTGATTCCGGTTCTGTTCCCTCTCCGAAGCCTTCTCCCAGGGTCGCCGGTGATGAGTCGGTCCTGGTCTCAGCTCTGAAGGTTCCGGGTTCTGGGTTGGAGGTCGTCCTCGGTGCTGTTCCGACCCAGTCGGGGTCCATCGTGGGTGCAGCCGTGGCCCAGTCGGGGTCCATCGTAGGTGCAGCTGCGATCCAATCGGGGTCCATCGTGGGTGCAGCGCAGACTCACCTGGGGTCCAACAGGAGGACAGCGCCTGTTCTGGTGAAGTTCGGAGGTGGAGCTGCAGATCCTCCGCTGAGCGACGCCGGACTGGTCCCGCATCCTTTCCCCATTCCCTCTTTCCCTCCATTGGGTGCTGCAGGGGGTTCCCGTAGTCGGCTCGGCTCTCCCTCGTCGTTCCTCGCCATTAGGAGGCCGTCTCCGAACTCTCCCCTGGGGTCCTGTTGGCCTGATGATGCGGGTCAGCCGCTTGGGAGACTTTTTTGCCGGTTTGGCGTTCTGGGTCGGCCACCCGACGTACTGAACTTTCTACTGGGCGACCTGGTTCGGCAGCCAGAGGTCCCATCTCTCTGGGCCTGGGACTGGGCTAGAGCGCCTGAAAGAATCCTGTTTCCCCTATTGACATTTTTTTCATCCATCCATCCATTTATCCATCTTCTACCGCTTTTCTGGAGGTCCGGGTCGCGGAGGCAGCAGTTCAAGCAGAGAAGCCCAGACTTCCTTCTCCCCAGCCACCTGCTCCAGCTCTTCAGAGAGGATACCAAGGCGTTCCAAGACCAGCTGGGAGACATAGTCTTTCCTCCGAGTCCTGGGTCTGCCCTGGGGTCTCCTCCCAGTGGGACGTGTCCGAAACACCTCAAGTGGGAGGCGTCCAGGAGGCATCCTAATCAGATGCCCATACCACCTCAACTGACTCCTTTCAATGTGGAGGAGCAGCGGTTCTACTCTGAGCCTCTCCTGGATGACTGAGCTCCTCACCCTATCTCTGAGGGTGAGTCCAGCAATCCTACGGAGAAAGCTCATTTCAGCAGCTTGTATCCGCGATCTTGTTCTTTCGGTCATTTTTTTCATGTCAGAAAAAATTGGTTCTTGTATAAGCTTTTTCTTTTTAAACTCACAATCTTGATCAGTGTAACTGTGAATCTGTAGTATTGTCATGGTCCGTGTGCTGACTCTGTCCGCACTCGGGTTGTGGGGTAGTTTTCCGTTCTCTCCTCTTGCGCACCTCTTGGCCTCCGGGCTTTTATTTTGACAGCGTCTTGGCGGTGTTTCCGGCTGTCAGAAGCCAAGCTCCGCAGGATGGCTGGATCCCAGTCAGCTGACTCCATCAGCTGATCAATCTATCAAACCCTATTTAAGGGAGCAGCTCTGTTTGCTCGGGGTTGCGACCTCGTCAAACATTCTTTCTTCTACCATCCGTTCCAGTAAGTGTATTTCCTGTGAAACTGTATTCCTGTATCTGAGTCGTACCTTAGTTGTGTTTTTGCCCCCCGTGGCTCGTTATTTTGTCATTTGTCCTTTGTAATAAATTATGCAAACTCATCGGCTGGCATCCGGCGTCTCATTGATGGCTCGTGAGGGCCACCGTTGACAAGTATTGCAAACCCAGTAACTGTTTTCCCCTTTCATTTTTTAAAATTCCTAATAAGGATGGAATGTTAAATGTTAAAGCTATAGTATGCATGATTTTTTTATACCTTAAAATAATAATCCCAAAATCATTTTGATGAAACATCAACCTTTGACCAGGTGAATGTCACTTCCGCCACAGCCTGAGGGGGCCTGCAACACCTCCATCAGCACTATGTAACCTTCTTGACAGTGATGAGAACACTGAAAGGACAACATGCACATTTTACAGCCTGAGTCACAGCCAATGACAGGGTCCGATTTTAGCCACCAAATATCAAAGCCGCATGTGATTGGTCAATGGGACTCTGCTATAAAACATAGCAGCTGTAGTCGTTTCATTGTTCCTACCACCAGCAACAGTGAAAAACTGATTCTCCACTGCACATGAACATACACTTTACTGCATATCCAATATGAAATAGTGTTTTCTTCACAGATGACATTTTTGATCCTATCTGATTAAAAGTATAGTTGTTAACATTAACATATTGGTTCTTTTTAAAGCTTTACATACAATAAGAAGCCCCCTTTATTTAAAATCAGAAGTATTAATGCATTTTTCTTCACCTTGGTCAGGGGTCTTCAAGTTGAGGCTGCAGAGCTATATGTGGCTCTTTGGCCAACAACCACTGTCTTTAAACAAAAAGGGAGGAAACATTAATTGAAAAAGAATGGTAAATGGCGCTCACTTATACTGTATAACACATTTTACTCATCTCTGGATGACCAATGCGCTTTACAGACCCTGCTATCCACCCATTCACGCACAATTCACACACTGATGGCGGTGGAGCAACCATACACAGGTGCTGGCCTGACCCACCAGGAGCAACTGGGGATTCAGTGTCTTGCTCAAGGACACTTCGACATGCAGACTGCAGACAGAGCGGGAATTGGACCCCTCACCCTCTGATCAGTAGTGGGCCACACTACAGCTGTGCCACAAAGGCGTGAATTTACTTGAGAAAAGGCAAATATTATGTGAAAAAGTCAGAAATTTAAGAGCAGAACCTCAAGAAATTACAAGATAAAGCTGCAAAATTATTTTGAAAAAAGGTAGTAATTTTCCATTTATTAAATTGCAAACTTCTGGAGAAATTGCAAATTTGTGAGAAAAATATTAGAGGTTATTTCATTTAATGTTTACTGCATTTTGTCAAAAAACAAATCTATATTTGAACTGTCACTGAACATTTTACGTTTGCTCAATGTTATTTATGTTTTTGGCCACTTTATATTTGAAAATATTTTTAAATATACTATATTTGATATAATATAATGAAGTGTGTTTCTGTAGGAAATAGAGGTAGGTTAAATTGAATTTAGTTCATGTACTCATGTAATTTTTTTCATGTAATTGTACTTTACAAGGTAGTCTTATTGTAGGCTATGCTTTATTCATTAATACCTTTATAAATCGAAAAGCTTACATTTGGTCATATTCTTTGACTTATTTTTCATTTCACTGATTTGAAAACTGATTAGAAATGTGTTTGGTTACACTATAATAACTTGATACTAACAAAAAGTCCTGCAGCTTTTGGTCATTTTCATGAATTTGTAATTATTTAACTGAAATCATTACGTTATATCTGGAAGCAAGGACCAGCGGATACGTTGTGGGTGTTGAAGGTTAGCTTTAATGAACCCAGGCTAGCAACACGTGGAACATGAATAGGCTAACAATACAGGGGTACAGGCTGTGTAGCAGGTTAGAGGTGGAGCACCAAAGCCAACGACTCCGCTGTTAGCCCCTTAATATACCCACGGTGCGGTGACGTCATTGCATGAATGCATCCCCACGTCTGTGGCACTTAAGGTGGTATTAGCGGTATGCCACACATTGTACATTTATTTATTTATTTTTACAAAATTTTTATTGTTTTTTTTCTTTTAAATCAAGTTAACATATTTTTTCACACTGACTTACACACAAAACATACTAACAAGAACACAATACAATGAACAAAGAACTCTACACCTTCTCAGACAATGCAGAATAGTAAATAAAAGAAAAAAAAAAGAATAATAATAGTACAGTTGTTAAACTTCACTTCCCATTCTTGGCAATACAGGCTCAGTCCATTAAAGTCCATTTTCAGTCATTCTCCTTCAACAGGTTTACTCCTCCTGCAAACAAGATAAATGACCCCCGAACCCTCTCAAATAAGTCTTGCTTCCCTTTCTGTATATATGAGATTTTTTCATATGGAAGTGTAACTAGCATTTGTCGTACCCAATATGCAACACTTGGCACGTTCATCTCTTTCCAGTATAAAGCAACAGACTTTTTAGCATGCAGTAGACACATGTCTATCAGTATTTGTTCACCCTTACTCCATCTAAGGCTTTTTGGACACAAACCAAAAGTGAACAATGAAGGAGTAATAACTACTTGCTTTAAAATAATTGTTTCCATAGCTTTTTTAACTCCCCCAAAAGCTTGAACTTCACGGCACTGCCATATTCAGTGAAATAGTGTCCCTTTCTCAGTCCTACACTTTGTACATGTGTCAGGAATGTTGCTATTAAACCTATTTAGTTTAACTGGTATGACATATGTCCTCATGAGCCATTTATACTGTAACAGCCTGAACCCACCCAACATTAATTGTTTGAGTGTGTGCTTTAGAACAAATCCTTTCCCAGTCTTCTAGAGATCTCTGACTCCCAGTCATCACTCCAGGCCTTTCCTTTAAACTCTGAGTTTTCTGTTGTATTTACCATTAATAAATTATAAAACTCTGATATAGCTCCTTTACTGAAGCGGTCTTTAGACACATATTCTTCTACAGTAGATTTGGCAGGTTTATTTGTAGAGTTATTCATATTTGTGCTAATGAAATTCCTGACCTGGAGATATTTAAAGAAATACTTATTATCTATGCTGAATTTATGTTTAATTTCCTCAAATGACATTATGTTATTTAAATTTGCCTTACATTGATCCTGAATGTCTTCCAACCCCCCTCTTTGTGCATGATTTAAATATTGGATCTTGTCTCCCTGGAGTGAAATGTTGGTTTCCCCAGATAGGACTGTACTGAGAGAATGTTCTAGATTCAATGATGTATCTCTTCACTTCAAACCATACTTTAATCATATTTTTAACAATCAAATTATTTGTTTTCTTAATTAGATTGTGTGATGTGTCCGAGTATAGATACTGAGGCAGAGGCAGGCTTAAGCCTTCAGAGTCCATTTCTTTCCATTGTGGAACCTCTTTTGTAGCAAAATAAAACTTCATAGACCTCAACTGTGCTGCACAGTAGTACCAGATCATATCTGGGGATTTTAGACCACCTTTATTATGAGATAAATATAACAGCGACAATTGGATTCTAGCCCGATTTTTTTTGCCGTAAAAATTCTGTAAATGACCTTCTAAGCTTTTTAAAGAAATCTTGAGGTGGGACAGAGGTACGGCATATTTTGAAATACATATAGTACTTTAGGGAGAATATTAATTTTTAGAATGTTTATCCTTCCTATCAAAGAAATTGGTAAGGACATCCACCCATTTATTGATTTTGTTACCTCTTCAATTAAAGTTGTGTAATTAATTTCAACTGTTGATCGAACTTTACGTCCAAATTATACTTCAAGATATGCAAGTTGATTCACCACCCTAAACTTTTCAGACTTCTGTAGGGATATTTTCTTTTCCATCTAACAGTAAAATCATAGATTTTGTATTATTAATTGTATAGCCTGAAATGCTGCCAAAGCTTTGAACTAATTTTAGTAGAGCAGAAATTGTTTTCTTGAGGTGTGACATAAATAATATGATGTCATCTGCATAAACCAACAGTTTATGTTCAGATGTCTCAATTGTTATTCCATGTCATGATCCTGGGCACGGTGGGTGCCGTGCCCAGTCTTCAGTTTGAGTTTAATCTTTTTCTGTTTGTTTATTTCTTTGTTTATTATTATCTGCTGTATTTTGCCTCTATTTGTTATGAGTTGTCTGTATTTTTAGTCTCATCCTTATTGTCTTGCCTAGTTATTGTGTGTCATTTTGTAGTTATGGTACTGTATATCTTTTGGGGTTGTGTTATTTTATTCTGTATTATTTAGTTCTGGTCTGTATTTTTATTTTGACAATGCCATGCAGCTTCCGGCTGTCAAACTGTTTCATGGGCTGCACACCTGTCACTTGTTGTTTTGATTACGTTTTCACTCATGTACCCACACCTGATTATCATCTGGGGCAGTGCTATTTAAACAGACCGGTGTAGTTGTTCCTTGCAGCAGTCTTGCATCTCCAGACATTGTTGTTACGTCCTTCTATTTTAAGACGCCGTTCACGTCTATGTCATTTTCCCCGGTATAACCTGTAAGTGTGCGTTTTTGTTTGTTGTGCTTTCTTACGTCCTTTCAGTTAATAACTGTGCAGAATCTCACTGCCTGCAATTGGCGTCCTCTGTTAGCCACAGTAAAGGCATTTCTTGACAGAAGACTGCTGCCCATGTGAGACACCAGCAACAGTGAGTTTTTCCGTTTTTTTCCTCTTCCCTCCTGGTTGTTTTGTTTAAGTCTATTTTTCCCGCAGTTATGGCCAACGCAGACTTTAGTTTACTCGGGCTGAATGAGGATGAGTGCAGGGCAATGCAGTTGATTCAAGTTTTCTTCTCCGACACCTCCATCTCCCATTCTCCCAAGGAGGTTCAGAGACGGCTAAGCTAAGTGGTGGAGATTATTGAGGCAACCCCCAGCCTATGGTGTTTCCCAGAGCTCACCAACTTACTCCTCTCCATCATCAGCCCACAGTCTGTGCTCCACGGGCAGGAAGAAACCTCCTCTGCACCCGTGCCGGTGGTAACGCAGAAACGGTCTTGGGCACGGAGGTCCCGAGCCTCTCGCCATTCTCCAACAGCTCCGACGCCGGATCGACCCGCAGTCTGCCGGTTTGGGCACGGCACCCTTGTGCCTCCCGATGGGCCAACTGCGGGGGAGCTGGAGAAACGTCGCTGCGCTCTTGGGGTAATTTTGGTCAGCCGGCCACTCCTGGGAAGGCTCACCACTGTTCCATGTTTTCGCCATTTGTGGGTAATGGCTGTCACTGTGGTTCACTGGAGTCCCAAAGCTTTAGAAACGGCTTTATATTCTTTTCAAGACTGATAGATCTCAATTACTTTGTTTCTCATTTGTTCCTGAATTTCATTGGATCACAGCATGATGTCTAGCTTTTGAGGATCTTTTGGTCTACTTCACTTTGTCAGGCAGGTCCTATTTAAGTGATTTCTTGATTGAGAACAGGTGTGGCAATAATCAGGTCTGGGTGTGGCTAAAGAAATTGAACTCAGCTTTCCAAAGATGTGATAAACCACAGTTAATGTATGTTTTAACAGTGGGGGGCAATCACTTTTTCACACAGGACCATGTAGGTTTGGATTTTTTTTTACCCTTAATGATAAACACATTCATTTAAAAACTGCATTTTGTGTTTACTTGTGTTATCTTTGTCTAATATTTAAATTTGTTTGATGATCTAAAACATTTAAGTGTGACAAACATACAAAAAAATGAGAAATTGGGAAGGGGCAAACACTTTTTCACATCATTGTATATGACCCCTTGTGTAAGCTTTTAAAGCATCCCATTTAATACCTGCCTTTGTTTGTGTTGTGTTAAAGCTAAAATAATTATCAATCTCCTTCCCAATATATTTAATACATTTTTCATCTTTTAATCAGTTCAAATTAAATCTCCATCTAGGTGGATCCCTAATACAGTCTTCATCTGCGTAAACCAGGCAACATAGCCCATGGTCAGTTATTAATATGCTGTCATAATAAAAGTCTTTTATTTTGGAAATAATTGTGTCCAAAACTAAGAAGTAAGCTATTCTTGAGTAGATTTGAAAGGCACTGGAGTAACAGGAGTAAGCTACATCATTAGGTTTTAAGTACCTCCAGATGTCCAACAGGTTCAGTTCCTTGATAAAGTTGTGAATAATTGTTCTACTTTTATGTGTGTGATCCACCCCTGTAGATCTATCCATAACTGGATCTAGAACGCAGTTCCAGTCTCCTGCAATGACATACTCTCCTGGAAGTGATACTAAAGTGAGAAAGATGTTTGTAAAAAAAATCAGGCTCATCTGTTTTGGGACCATATATGTTTACCAGGTTCAGGTTCACTGACAGTAATGATCCTTGTACTATAAGGTATCTACCAAATTTATCCTCTACTACTTTGGAGACCTGGAATGGTACTGAACTATGGATAAGAATCATAGAACCCCTTGATTGTGATGAAAAAGAAGTTGCAAAAATACTTCCCTGCCATCTTCTACCCACTCGTATATTATCCTCTTTCAAAATATGTGTTTCTTGTAAGAAAACAATTTTTGAATCTGTATCTTTGAGTTTGTTCAATACTTGCTTATTTTTTTTTTACTTTTTTGTAAACCTCTGCAATTCCATTCCCAGCCGCATTTTTTTTTGTTTTTTTTGTTACTTATTTGTACCCGTAGGTAGATTTGGTTTGCAGTCTGGTGACAAGCCACCGGCTGCCGGTCGCTGCGTGCGCGAGCGCCCTAAACCTACATGTTTTTGGTATGCGGGAGGAAACTGGAGAAATCCCGGAGTAAACCCACGCGACACGGGGAGAACATGCATACTCCACACAGCTCACTGTTGGTCGGGGGCTGGGATCGAACCCACGATCTCATGATCCCCGCGGTCCCCCGGCCGAGGGTAAACTGTGCTGCCACAGTGCTAAACCACTGTGCCACCGTGCAGCCCCATGTGCGGCTGGGAAAGACTGTCTCAGACTCTGCTAGCATCAGCACCGGATCACCCCAGGGCTGTGTACTTTCCCCCCTACTCTTCTCCCTTTATACCAACTCCTGCACCTCCAGCCACCAGTCTGTCAAGTTGATCAAGTTTGCGGACGACACCACCCTCATTGGGCTCATCTCCAACGGCGACGAGTCCGCCTACAGGAGAAAGGTGGCCCAGCTGGCGTCCTGGTGCAACAACAACAACCTGCAGCTGAACGCTCTGAAGACAGTGGAGATGATTGTGGACTTCAGGAAAGTCACAACCCCTCTGCCCCCCCTCACCCTCACAGGCTCTCCCATCACCACTGCTGATTCCTTCCGCTTCCTAGGCACCACCATCACCAGGGACCTCAAGTGGGAGCCGACCATCAGCTCCCTCATCAAAAAGGCCCAGCAGAGGATGTTCTTCCTGCGGCAGCTGAGGAAGCTCAAGCTACCCACCAAGATGTTAGTGCAGTTCTACACAGCCATCATCGAGTCCATCCTCACCACCTCCATAACCGTGTGGTACGCAGGAGCCACTACCAGGGACAGACTAAGGCTGCAGCGCGTCGTGCGCACTGCTGAGAAGGTGATCGGCTGCAAGCTCCCATCTCTCCAGGATCTGTACATCTCCAGGACCCGGAGGCGTGCTGGCCGGATCATAGCCGATCCCTCACACCCTGGTCACGTACTGTTTGCCCCTCTCCCCTCAGGTAGAAGACTTCGGTCCATCCAGACTAAAACCTCCCGTCACATGAACAGCTTCTTCCCCTCTGCCATCAGACTGCTGAACACTAAGTGACTTATTGACTCTCGTGCACTATGTACAGCAGCTCAACCAGACTCATGTCAATCATCACTGTTTTCTTCCTGCATTACCGACTGCACTATATGGTTCTCCACATTATCTGCTGCTCACTGACATAACGCACGGCTCAGGAGACGCACACACACAGGCTTAGAGTAGTTCAAAGAGTTTATTAACAACAGGAGTGAATGAGTGCGTGTCTGCGGGATGTAAATGTGTTGGTGATGGTGTCTGCTCCAGGCACAGAGGCAGGTGACCGTACAGCCGAGCAACCCTATGGAGAGAGCACAGGGAGAGGGTGACGGGCATACACCAACACAGGAGGAATTTATGGCGAGAGAAGGACTTACTTGGTGGGTCAGGACAGCTGGCACAACAAGGGGGTGAAGCCCGGAAGACAGCCACCTGGAGAGCTCCGTGCAGCAGCGAGGATTGGGCGATGGAGAGGAGATGTCCGCCGCTGGGAAATCCACCTGTGCACAGGGGAGAAGACTGAAGAGAAAAGGTAAGCGATCTTCTTACCAAAATGGTTACGCTGAAGGGAAGTATGCTCACAACGGTGAGGGACGAAGTCTGACGGCTTCAGGCCGAGCCTCCGGGCGAGACGGCCTTTATCCCTCGCCGCTGATGATTGGCAGGTGCGTGAGCAGGTGGCGCCGCTGATGAATGGCGCGGCGTGACAGTACTCCCCCCTCTAGCAGCGCCTCCTGGCGATGGCTTATCCGGGTGCGCTCGGTGGAAGTCCGCGATGAGCGATGGGTCCAACACAAACGACGGGGGCACCCATTGCCGATGCTCGGGCCCATAGCCCTCCCAGTCCACCAGGTATTGCAACCCACGGCCTCGGCGCCGGGAGTCCAGGATGGAGGAGACGGACCAGGCCGGATGGCCACCAACCATCCGGGGCGCGGGTTGCGCTGCAGGAGGAGGGCAAAGGGGGTCAGTGACTGCCAGTTTCACCCTCGACACATGGAAAGTGGGATGGATGCGGAGGGAGGGGGGGATAGCCACGCGCACAGCCACCGGGTTGATGATCCGGGTGACGGGAAAGGGACCCATGAATCGCTGTGCCAGCTTCCTCCTCTCGCCTTTTAATGTGACGTCCTGGGTAGACACATACACGAGTTGCCCAACTCTGTACGCCGGGGCAGGTCTTCTGTGCCGGTCCGCCACGGTCCTGTTGCGCTCCGCTGTGCGTAAAAGCGCATGACGCGCGGCAGCCCAGGTGGAGCGGAACTGCCTAAGGTGCGCCCTAACGGAGGGGACAGTCACCTCGTTCTCCTGCGCTGGAAACAGCGGGGGGTCGTAACCCAGGGACGCCTTGAAGGGGGACATCCCCGTTGCAGAAGAGCGGGCGGTGTTGTGGGCATACTCCACCCAGGCGAGATGGTTGCTCCAGGACGTCGGCTTGGATCTGGTAACACAGCGGAGCGCAGCCTCCAGCTCCTGATTGGTCCTCTCACACTGCCCGTTAGACTGGGGGTGATGGCCGGAGGAGAGGCTCACCTTGGCTCCGATGGCGTTACAGAAGGATCTCCAAACCTCGGACGAAAATTGGGGGCCCCGGTCCGAGACCACGTCCACCGGAATCCCGTGCAGCCTGACCACGTGTTGGACGAGGAGGCCCGCCGTCTCCAGGGCAGTAGGGAGACCCCGCAGGGGAATGAAGTGCGCCGCCTTGGAGAAACGGTCCACAATGGTCAGGACGGTGTCAAAGGAGTTGGAAACGGGGAGTCCGGTGACGAAGTCCAGTGCGATGTGCGACCAGGGCCTGCCGGGGACGGGCAGAGGCTGGAGCAGACCCGCTGGGGGGGCATTTCCCGACTTGCTGGTGGCACAGATTGGGCAAGCCCGGGCGTAGCGGGCTGCATCCCTCCGCAGGCCTGGCCACCAAAAGGACCGCTGGAGGAGGCTGATCATCCGAGAGGTGCCGGGATGACAGGTGAGCCGGGAGGTGTGGAGCCAGTGGATGACCTCTCCTCGGACCGCAGATGGGACGAACAGTCTTCCCTCCGGTCCGCCGCCAGGATCAGGTTCCACCTCCTGCGCCTTCCGGATCTTGTCTTCAATGTCCCAAGAGATGGCACCGAGGACGCACGACCTGGGCAGGATAGTGTGGGGCGTCTCCTCAGCCTCCACGGGGGTGAACTGCCTAGAGAGGGCGTCAGGCAGGCCGTTTTTGGAGCCCGGCCTGAAGGTGATCGAGAAGCGGAACCTGGCGAAGAACAAAGACCAGCGCGCCTGGCGGGCATTCAGGCGCTTGGCAGATCGTAAATACTCTAAGTTCTTGTGGTCCGTCAGGACCACAAACGGCAGGTCCGCCCCCTCTAGCCAGTGGCGCCACTCCTGTAAGGCGAGTTTAATGGCCAGGAGCTCTCTGTCCCCCACATCGTAGTTCCTCTCCGCCGGGGACAGGCGCCGGGAGAAGAAGGCGCACGGCCGCTTGGCGCCATCGTCAGGTGACCGCTGGGATAACACTGCTCCCACTCCCGTGTCCGATGCGTCCACCTCCACAATGCACTGCAGCGCGGGGTCGACCTGGCGAAGGACCCGGGAGGAGGAGAACTCCGCCTTCAGCGCCCTAAAGGCAGCAGCGACCTCTTCAGTCCACCGGAACGGGACCTTCGGGGACGTGAGGCGGGTCAGCGGTCCGACGATCGAGCTGAAATTTGGGACAAAGCGGCGGTAAAAATTGGCGAAGCCAACAAACTGTTGCACCTGCTTCCGGGATGCGGGAGTAGGCCACTCCACCACCGCCTTCACCTTCTCTGGGTCTGGGAGCACCTGATCTTGAGCGATGATGAATCCCAGGAAGGATGTGGTCCTAGCGTAGAATTCGCATTTCTCAGCCTTCACGTACAGACGATTCTCCAGCAGTCTTTGGAGGACCCGCCTCACATGGACCTGGTGCTCGTCCCTGGACCTGGAGAAGATAAGGATGTCATCCAGGTAGACGAACACAAAAAGGCCGATGAAATCCCGGAGGACGTCATTAATGAGGCGCTGAAAGACGGCAGGAGCGTTGGTCAGCCCGAACGGCATGACGAGATACTCAAAGTGGCCGTTCGGGGTACGGAAGGCTGTCTTCCATTCATCTCCCTCCCGGATCCGGACGAGGTGGTAAGCGCTGCGTAAATCCAGCTTGGTAAACCAGGTCGCCCCCTGGAGGGAGTGAAAGGCAGTGTCCATGAGGGGCAGGGTGTAACGGTCCCTCTCAGTGATGTCATTCAGCGCTCGGTAGTCTATGCAGGGGCGGAGGGATCCGTCCTTTTTCCCGACAAAGAAAAACCCTGCCCCCACGGGTGACGACGATGGGCGAATAATCCCAGCGCTCAGAGATTCCTTTAGGTATGTATTCATGGTCTCCTTCTCCGGCGCCGACAGGCTGTAGAGCCGACCAGATGGCAGGGGAGCCCCCTGGCGGAGGTTGATGGCACAGTCATATGGTCGATGCGGGGGAAGAGACATAGCTTTCGATTTGCTAAATACCATACCCAGGTCGTGAAATTCTGGAGGCACCAGTGACAGGTCCGGAGGTGCTGTATCCGCCACAGGGGGAGCCGCGGATGGGGAGCAGGCAGCGGACTGAAGGCAGGTGCCCATACAGAAGGTACTCCATGCCGATACCCCAGCGGACCTCCAGTCCAGGACAGGGTTGTGGAGGCGTAGCCAGGGATACCCCAGGATGACGGGCGACACAGAGTTGGGCAGGACGTAAAATACCATCTCCTCCCGGTGGTTCCCTGAGATGATGACTGGGACAGGCATGGTCTGGTGAGAAACTCTCCCAAGGGAGGCACGGGAGAGATGGACCAGGGAGATGGGGTGTTTTAATGCCTGACAGCGGATGCCCAATCGGGTTGCCAGGCCTTGTGAAATGAAGCTGCCCTCTGCGCCCGAATCCACCAGTGCGTGGGTGAGGTGCCCAGTGGGATTGTGGCAAAAGCGGATGGGCAGCTTTAATTGGGTGAGAGAGTCTAACCGGTTGGGATCCGCGAGGCTCCCTACAGCGATTCGCGGACCCCGCCGACTGGCTTTCCGCGGGCAACGCTCCACAGTGTGTTGGTCACCTCCGCAATACATGCAGAGGCCCAACTCACGGCGGCGTTGTTTCTCCGCAGGGGAAAGCTTGGTCCAGCCCGTCACCATCGGCTCCGACTCCTCGGGGCACAATGCTGGCGGCGCCGCCAGGGGGCGAGCTTGGAACAGGTGCGGCGAGACTCCACGAGGGCGAGAAGAAGAAGACTTCCGCCCCGAGGAGCGCTCGCGCAGCCTGTTATCCAAACTTATCGCTAAGGACGTCAGCTCCGCTAGCGTCCCAGGGATATCCCGTCCAGCCAGTTCATCCCTCAGATCACTATTGAGGCTGCGGAGGAACAGGCCACAGAGGGAGCGATCCTCCCAGCCCAATTCCTCCGCCGCTACCCGGAAGTCGACCGAGTAGTCCGCTGCCGACCGGCCTCCCTGCTGGAGAGCGAGGAGCCGATCGACCTGGACCGTCTCGGTTTGAGAATGGTCAAAGACCTCCAGGAAGCGCCTCACGAACTGGTCATAGGTGAGGGTGGCATAACTGGGCCTCGCCATTACGGCGTAGGTCCAAGTTAACGCACGCCCCTCCAGAAGATTCCCTATGTAACCAATCCGACTGTGATCCGAGGGAAAATCTCCGGGCACACGGTGGAACACGGACTCACACTGCATAATAAACCCCCGCGCTCCGCCGAGCTTACCGCTAAAGCGGGCGGGGGTCGGAATCGGTGTGAGCCGAACCGGTGCCACTGGAGCCGGCTGGACGGCCGCTGGAACAGCAGGAGCCGCGCCACCCTGGCGAGCCGGGGGGAACGGCTGTTGAGGATCCAAGCGGCCCAACCGGTTAGTTAAATTCAATAATTGATTAAAGATCACCTGTTGTTGATAAGCTATTTGATCCACTCTAGCCTCGAGAGTGGAAAACCGGTGTGCGAGCCCGCCGTCCGCCGAGCCGCTCTGCTGAAGCCGTACTGACATAACGCACGGCTCAGGAGACGCACACACACAGGCTTAGAGTAGTTCAAAGAGTTTATTAACAACAGGAGTGAATGAGTGCGTGTCTGCGGGATGTAAATGTGTTGGTGATGGTGTCTGCTCCAGGCACAGAGGCAGGTGACCGTACAGCCGAGCAACCCTATGGAGAGAGCACAGGGAGAGGGTGACGGGCATACACCAACACAGGAGGAATTTATGGCGAGAGAAGGACTTACTTGGTGGGTCAGGACAGCTGGCACAACAAGGGGGTGAAGCCCGGAAGACAGCCACCTGGAGAGCTCCGTGCAGCAGCGAGGATTGGGCGATGGAGAGGAGATGTCCGCCGCTGGGAAATCCACCTGTGCACAGGGGAGAAGACTGAAGAGAAAAGGTAAGCGATCTTCTTACCAAAATGGTTACGCTGAAGGGAAGTATGCTCACAACGGTGAGGGACGAAGTCTGACGGCTTCAGGCCGAGCCTCCGGGCGAGACGGCCTTTATCCCTCGCCGCTGATGATTGGCAGGTGCGTGAGCAGGTGGCGCCGCTGATGAATGGCGCGGCGTGACACTCGCTAATATATTTAAACTGCTGACTAGTATTACTCACTCTTATTCTACACTTTATTGCATGTATAGTTTATTTCTTTTATTTTATCATGTTTAATGTTGCAGCATTGCACCGAGACAAATTCCTAGTTTGTGTACTACATGAACAATGGCAATAAATCTGATTCTGATTCTGATTCTGATTCTGATTCTGATTCCAAGATGCAAACTTAAGCCCTACCTTTTGTACCATTTGGGAATATACAACAGTTTTTCTTAACAAAAATATGTATGAGAAGGTTAAACTTAAACACTGGAACACGAACTGAACAAACCACACAATAGAATAACCCCATTTTACCCACTAAGTGGGTACCCACCCCCTCTCTGTTGCTTCCAGCTACCCTTAGAAACCAATCAAAGATCAGTCCACTGAGCCTTTACAAGGCCAAAGGAACAAATGAAATAAATAGGAAAGGTCAGTCTTTCCCTCTCCATGCTACAAATTAAAAATACATACATTCAAAGCTATCAAAAATGATTAGGTGCTAGCTTGCTATGTCAAATTCAGAATTGACTTGGAAAGAAAAGTGGCTAAGAATATTGAGAAATTAAAGAAAAAACACCATTCTAAGCAAATTCTACAAAATAAAGAAAATATTTCTTGTTAGAATTATAGGGTTTATGCATCAAATTTCAAGCCTGCATCGTGTCCACTTTAAAGGCAAAGTTTAGAAGTGTCACGATCCTGGGCACGGCTGGGCACCATGCCCAGTCCTCAGTTAAGTTTAGTCTTTTTCTGTTTGTTTCTTTGTTTATCCTGTCCAGTTATTGTGTTATTTTGTATTTGTAGTAATGTGTACATTTTTGGGGTTGTGTTGTTGGTGTTTCATTATTGTTTCTGGTTTGTGTTTTATTTTGACAGCGCTGTGCAGCTTCCGGCTGTCAAACTGTTCGGAGCTGCACAGCTGTCATTCATTCTGTTATTTTCTCCACTCATGTATCCACACCTGTCACATATTTAGGAAGCGGTATATAAAGGCACGAGAATCTTTCCCCGTTTTCGTGTCCTTCCATACTGCTCCATCCTCAGATGCCCTGCTCAGCTCTGAGTGCATTTGTGCTGCTGTCGAGGAGAACGGGAGTGCTCCACCAGGTTAGTTGTCCCTTTTTATTTCCATCCGTGAGCCCCGCTGTCTCTAGGGTGTGCTCCGGCTGGTTCTGCCCCTTTGCCTGGCGTTCCCAGGCTTCCGTCCCCCTGTGCCATTGAGCCCCGCTCTCCTGCAATGCTTCTTAAGTTACATTGTTGTACGTTTAGTGTTCTTTGTATGGTTTGTCTTTATGTTAATAAATGTGCAGAATCCACAGTGAACGTTTGGTGTCCTTCAATAGCCCTTAAAAGGGCAATTCATGACAGAAGGACAGGACCAGGGTTTGGACACCAGTCGCTGTAGGTTTCTGCATTCTTTTTCTTTAATCACTTTTCCTCTTTTTCCCCCATCTGTTTCTGTGAGCATTCATTATGCCTTCAGCTTGCCGGGGCTCTGCCAATCGAGGAAGGTTGGTGGCCAGTGGCCCCACTGTGGATGAACTGTGGGTGGCGGACTTCGCTCAGGACTTTGTAGATGCAGTGCTTGTCTCCCGCTCATTCACGGAGGTTCACAGAAACGTGGAAGCAGCAACAACTATTGTGGAGGGGCATTCAGGGTTACAGAGCTACCCCAGGTATGCGGGCCTGCTGTACTCTGTCTCCATTCTTCAAATGGACCGTCGCAGCCTGGTAGGAGAACTTCCATCAGATGCGCCTAGGTCAGAGCGGACAAGGAAACGTCCCCAGACCCCGGCAGCTCGTCGGTCTCACCAGGAGCCCGTTTCTCCACCTCCTCATCCATCGTTCATTCCTGAGCCGATGGGAGAACATCCACGGGAACAGCCAGGCCCAGCCTCTCCACATTACCCAGCTGCGTCACGCCAGAGGGAGTTCCCCATCGCAGCTGGGAATTCCGTCGTCATGGTGCCTGCAGCGCCGTCTCCTCCTGCCTCTCCATTGGTGCCCCTGCCCACTGCAGCCATCAGGAGGGGGTTGGATGGGTCTCCTGCAGCAGCCACCACCGCACCATGGGAATTCAGGCAAGTGCATTCTCATTTTTTAACAGCTTGTGATGAAATGCCTTGGAGAGAGTCCCCTGGTTTCAGCAGCGTGGGAGCCAGCATCGTCAGTGAGGCAACCTCCAGCTTTAGTCATCACGCCCAGAGTTCCACCTGCATTGGTCGCCGCGCCTGGAGGTTTGCGGGCTGCATCCACCATCATGCCTGCTGCAGGGGTCATTGCAGCAGAGTTGTCGGAGTCCTGGATGGCAGTGGAACTCGAGCTCAGGCAAGTACTCAGTTCTGTTTTTACACCTACACATCTTGAGAATTCTTGTCTGGCTCAGGGTGAGGAGAATCAGTTGCAGATGTCCTTGGCTTCTGAGTTCTCCTCGCCAGGCTCCACTGCTGCTGGTGATTTTCCGCCAGTGTTTTTTCCCTCTCCTTTCCCTGAGGTGGCAGCGTCGGGTGTGGATGCCCAGATGGAGAGAACCGAGAATTCCCAGCCTGGATTGCTGGAGTCCTGGGTGGCGGTGGAGCTCGAGCTCAGGCAAGTTCTCTTTTTTGTGTTCATTTTTTCTGTCTTGGAGAAATCTTGCCTAGCTCTTGGTGGGGAGGACCAGGTGTAGTCATTTGCTGCACCTGAGCGCTTCTTGCTGGGCTCCACTGCTGCTGGGGACTCTGACCCGGTATCTGTGTCTTGTGTGCTTGAGCCTTCTCCCAAGGTCGTAGCAGGTCTTCCACCAGTGCCAGAGGTCCCCGTGAGTCCCCCTGCTCCATCTGAGGTCTCCGTGGGTGCCCCCATTCCGTCCTAGGTCTCTGTGGGTGCAATGCCTCCATCCAAGGCCACTGCGGGTGTGATGCCTCCATCTGAGGCCACCGCGGGTGCGACGCCCCAACTCAGGGCCCTCGGCTGGTGTTCCACTGATAGATCACCTCCTTGGCCTGGTTCTCTCACGGGTCAGTCTTCTCGCCGTGGGTGCTGGGGCCTTCTGTCTGGGGCCACCGTGGGTGCTGCAGCCCAGTCTGGGGCCCCCGTGGATGCAGCGCTTCTGCCCAAGGTCGCCATGGACCCCTCACTTTCGTTGGGGTTCTTTGGGGGTCATCGGGCGTCGCTGGAGGTCCCCACTGATCAGCCGCCCATCACAGGTGGATTCCGCCTTCTGGCTCCCGCGCTCTGTGGGGGGTGCTTAGCCTGGCTGCTGCCCCCAGGAGGCCGTGTTGTGTGCCACGGCTTGCTGGCTTAGGGATGCTGGGAGGCTGCCCGATGGGCTGCCCCTCCTACTTGGATGGCTCTGGAACACGGGGAAGCCACCTGATGTGTTCCAGCGCAGGCGCCAGTGGTCTTGGAACTCTGGAAGGCCACCCAAACTGTCCCTTCCACTGATCTGTCAGGCTTAGAATCCCATGCTGCCACCTGTTGTACAGTGTTGTGGGTCATGAGTGCTTTCTTTTGTTTTTTGTTTTTTTGTTTTGTCTCGACCCCTCCATGACTGGATCCCCCCCCCCCCCGGGTGGGTTGTTTTATGCAGGGCATATCAACCATATGCTGGATATATCAGAAAATTTTCAGCATTTTTTCAGCATGCTGAAAATTTTCAGAGGAGCTCAGCAAACTACACCATATACCAGTGTGCTTCAGGGTGCTTCAGCATTCTTTCGCATGCTCTTAACTTAGACAAAACTTAACCATAACTGATTCGATGTACACCAGCGTATTCTCCAAATTTTTCATATGTTTTGCAAACGCTGCCTAAATTGTCTAGGTGTGACAGGGCCTAAACGCAGAACACAAAAATGGCCAAATAACTAAATAAATCATTTTTAGTTAAATATTTACTGACAAATTGGCAACACTGATGCAACGGCTGCAGTCAAACAGGTCCTTCTGCTATGTATAATAATGTTGGGTATTTTGTAGTTAATTTGGTTGATTACAGTTTTAAAAAACCTTTTAATAACAAAATATTGCCAAAGTATAAAATGATGTACTACAATGGGCCTCAAATATTTGTAAACGTGTCCTGTTATAGTACTGCATGAGTTTATTGACGATACACAGAAGAAATTCAATATTACACTTGACTCCTTTACTGAACAGTGACAAACTAAAATAATTATTACGATGACTGAACAACTCCCATTCCCCAACGTGCAAGATACACTATTATCTTGAATATAAGTGATAAAAGATCACATAAATAAGTGATCTGACAAACAAATAAACAAGGGATCTAAAACAGTTGCTAATATTGGATGTCCCATTCACTTTCCATAATTAGGTATTCTGTAATTAATATTGACACAATCAAATAAATCTTAGTTCCATTTACTCCCTTTTATATTTGTCAGAGTCTAACGTGATTGCCTACATATAGGCTATACCTCTTTGTATTCCACTTTCAAACGCAACCTACATTTGGGCCTGTAAAGCCTAATTGGGTTACCTGTTTCAGACAGGAATACTTGTGTTCTACGGGCAATGCACTAGTAGTAATTACAAAAAAAAGCTTATTCATTTCAGTCACCATCACTTACTTATTCTTTGATATTATTAATAAAGTCCTGTACCTCTGTCACGTTGTTGTATATGCGTGTTTACTCTTTATAAGTTACCACCAGCTTCGCCGGAGGTATGATGCCGTGTCTGATACCCAGGCTCCGGAGCTGCTGATGGTAAATGGTAAATGGCATTCACTTATACAGCGCTTTTATTCTCATCTCTTGATGACCAAAGCGCTTTACAGATCCTGCTATCCATCCATTCACACACTGATGGCTGATGCACAAAATCATACTGCCTCCGTTGTTTGTGCACCTCTGTGGTGAGGTTGCTGTAAAACCGCACTCCCTGGTTCTTATAGAGGATGTCCTTCTTTCTTCTCACCGTCGTCATCACCTCTATTTTTTGCTTGTAGTTCAAAATCCTCTTTATCATGGTCCTCGGTGAGGTTTCGTTGTCCTTCTGTGGCCCAACCCGGTATGCTCTTTCCAGCATAATGGAGCTCCTCAGTGGAGCCAGCTCCAGCAGCTCTGGTAACCATCTTTCCAAGAAAGAGCAGGGGTCTGGTCCCTCGGCGCCCTCGGGTAGGTTTACCACTCTCAGGTTGTTAAGACGTGACCTCGTCTCCATGTTGACAACTTTTTCTTTCAGAAGCTTATTCCTTTGCTTTAGTATTTGAACTGTCATTTCAGTCTGTTCATCTTCTACTTTTGACAAACATGTCTCTGTTTGTGTTACTCTTTCACTGCAGTCAGACAGTTCTTTTCTCATTTCTTCAACAGCTGCCAGGATATTATCCAGTCTGTCTGAAAACTCAGACTTCAGGCTCCGGTATTTCATCTTTAGCTTCACTTAGCTCACTGGTACCTTGTCCGGGTGCCTCTAAGCTAGCGTTAGCTGTGCGCTCTGAAGTCAGTTAACTTGGCTTGTGTCGCTGTTTTCTTTTTGTCCTTAGTTGTCTTGACTGATTTAGACATCACCAGTCCAACACTGGCCGAGGCTTTGCACTATAGGCCAAATGCTTTTCTCAGGACTTTTATCAGGTAGTAGTGGAGTAGGGCAGAATGTGTCTCTCTAACTTGAGGCCATAACCGGAAGTCTTGTACATTTATTCTGGCACTGAAAATAACCTGTTTATTATTTACTGTCTACTCTTTTTTTTAAAAACAAAAAAAAACTTGATTTGAGTTGGATTACATGTGGATGTGGTATACAAAGAAACAGCTTTTCCATTATTAAAAAAAACAAACAAACAATGACACTCATTACTCAAGCAACTTTATAGTATTTTTCTTCATCTTAAGTATTTTTGAGGATTCTTATTGATTATTGAGTAGCACATGACATAAACTAACACCGTCTTTACTTGAGTACAACTTCTGGCTACACTACTCACCACTGGTAGGAAGTAAGAACTTGAAGGTTCTTCTAACAAGGTCATAGCCATAATAATCCAGTTATGTAACATACTGTACCCTATAACAATGACAGAGAATATACTTCCTCTTTAATCTGTGCCACTCTATTGCACGAATTAGGGATTGGGGGTTTACACTAAAATATTATTGTTCTTCATTCTTAAGTAAAATATCTGACCTTTTTCTCACAGCTAAAGGAACAGGTCTCCCTCTTCCGTGTGGCATCAAACTGGATTTATTATAATCTAATTACATTACAGTCCCAACTGTTCCCTATAAATAGTCAGCATCACTGTCAGTGGACACTGTACCAAAATGTCCCTGTGAGGCGCTCCTTCTGCGCATGTGCACTGCATCTCCCCACACCCTCTCCTCTTGTCGCCTTGGTAACGGGAAGGGGGGCGGGGGGCTCGCGGCTGGAGGGAAGCGGAGGTACCCAGGCTCTTCATGTGACCGCTCCTCTCACCGTTATCTCCGTGCTGGACTCTCCTTCATTTGTTCCCGGTCTCAGAACAGCGGTGCATCCGTCAGGAGAGCTTGTTTTCTTCTCTAACCCGTTATCTGCTCAGTCGAACGGGGATCGGTGAGTGTGACGCTGTGGCGCACCGACAGTTAGCGGCGCAGCTAGCAGCTAGCTTTACCTTTATTATCCAGCACGAGTGAAGGGACACAATGGACCGAGGAGGCTGTGATAGAGATTAGTGTTTAATGTGTAAAAATAAACGCAATGTGCGGATTTATTTGTTTTATGGACGTGTCATTGCTCTTAAATGTGCTTTTAAACGGACACAAAAGAAGACAGGCATGGCATCAGTTACTGCTGCCAGTCTCAGGGTGTGAATTTTACTACTTAAGCATTAAGCACTAATGGTGAGGAGGAGGGGTGTAATTAATCAAATTAAGCGAGCTATGAACGCATTGTGCTGTCTTCAATACTGTGCAAAAGTCTTGAGCCACCTCACATTTTTTAGATTTTGCTTCCAAGTGGCCAGATTTTCTGGTATTTTTTTTTTTTAAATGGTTTTGAGCAGTAGTTATCCAGGTTTTCTGGAGGTCTTTTTTTTTTTAAAAGTTTTTCCCTGTATATTGACTACTTTGTAGTCATTTTCAGTTCAGTCCTTTCACTGTACAACTGTCCAAGTAGCAGGCCTAGGTCATGTTTTTAAGCAATATCACAAACATCCAGCAAAGACCTGACACAGGACACAAGAGACGCAGCTGACACTTTAGTTGATTTATCTGCTGTTCATTAAAGCCTCAGAATGGCAACTCAATGGAAGGGTGGCTGAAGATGCTGCTCTTAATGAAGGAAAACGGAGAATAGGATGTGGTGTGCCAAATTACAAAGAGTTTGACTGAAAAATCTGTATCAAGAGGTCTCATGGAGTAAGGTATCCAAATCTGAAATGTAGGATCATCTCAACAGAAAACAGAATAGAATAGAATAGGCTTTATTGTCATTGTACAGTTGTACTGTACAACGAAATTGTGGGTGCTCCACCAGGCTACTGCACAATAAAGTAAGAGAGAAGGATTTGATAAAACACAGTTACAGAATACACGATTAAATGTGCGCCTGAAATGAGAATAAAAATAAAATGGAACAAAAAGCAGCCATCATCGAAAAAGAGCTTTGGAATGTTCTTCAAGAAGCCTGGAGTAATATTCCTGAAGACTACTTAAAGAAATTGCAAGGAAGCTTTGTTAAGAGAGTTCAGGCTGTGTTCATACCAAATATTGACTTTCAAGTGTGTTTCGATTTATATTTGCATACGTCTCAATAAGTTGTCTCCCAGCTGGTCTGGGAATGCCTTGGTATCCTCTCTGAAAAGCTGGAGCAGGTGGCTGGGGAGAGGGAAGTCTGGGCTTCTTTGCTTGAACTGCTGCCTCCGCGACCCGAGCCTCTGGAAAAGCGGTAGAAGATGGATGGATGGACGTTTCAATAAATCACTGCACTTATTTTCCATTTTCTTTGCAAAATACAAAGAAATAAGGGGTGGCTCAAGACTTTTGCACAGTACTGTTGTGTACATATGTGTGTGTAGGCAGTGAGGAGCAGGAGGGGGAGGCAGGGAGGAGACTAGTGAGTAAATCAAAGTGACAGCCACTGCCTCACTGACCTGTATGATCAGCCTCCACCACTGTGGCCGCTCTGACTTAAAGCGCGGCAGCAGGCTGCTCTGTGAGTACACAGCCTGCAGTGCAGAGCTTATCAACATCTTGGCTTAGCCTCATGCCTGTTACTCTCGCCATCTGCCCGTTTAGTTTGTTCCACTTAAAGGATCAGTTCACAAAACACCTTCTCTCGCTCAGTTCAAGTGATGCCACAGCCTTGCAGGTAGTTGTGGAATTTGGGCCCAGCTTTTAGATTTAATGTTCATGTCTGAGATTACAGCTGATACTGTAAATACAAAAGCAGAGGTGAGTAGCAAAGAATTGCATTTACTTGCAACTTCCTTGCAAAATTGTAACTTGAATAGTTTTAGTGTAGGATATTTTTACTTGCAGAGAAAGAAAAATGTAGTTTAAGTACATTTGGTCATACTGTTTGAGTTAGTTTTGATTTGACTGATTTGAAAGCTGGGTTGAAATTTCTTTGGTTATACTGTAACTTGTTCTTACAGAAATGACAGCATCTTTACTCATTTTAGTGGAATTCATACTTTCGTTTACTTAAAAAAATTGTTGAAGTCATTGTTCTTCTATCCTGGCTCAGAATGAGAAGCCAAGTTTATTTCTGCCTAATGATTTTTTTTTTTATATGATTTGGATTGTTTTAGAAGGTACCTGAAGATAGTATATATTTTAAATTTCTTCAAGCTAACACATTTAAGAGAAATAAAATTCCCAAACTAGTGACAGTAAAGTTAATACCTGCAAACTAGTCGCTTTTTGGTGAAAATCGCCAAAATGAATCCCAAATATGTCACTCATGTGAATGGTGTAGATCTGAAGAGGTTTTTTTTGGGGGGGGGGGCAGCTGCCGCCGGCAGTTTCCCTGAAAAGGAGCTTTCACAAACAATGGGGAACAGTCATCTTCACAATAAAATATCTTTGGAACGCATCACGTGTCGTTATTTGGCCAGTCACAATCAAGATTACTGCATTGTCTTCCGTCTTTTGCGCGGCCTGTCGTAACTTTGTTGGATGAATTATTGGCGGGAGTTTGGAAGTAAATGTCACTATCTGCCTGCCTATAATATAATATGCTGTGTGACTTAACGTTGATAAAGTGTGTCGTGATCCTTTTCTCGAACAGCACATCTTCCAGCATGTTTAATGGAAAGCTCATCTGCTTTTTAAGGGGTCAGTTAACATCCGTGAATTGTGTGTTAATGTTAGCCTAATATCGCTCAGTTCAAAGCGAATAACTTGGGGAAGGCTATTTCCACTGCATCCGTATTGTTATGTGATTCCAACCTGTTTGAGCTACCTGTTCCCCTGGGTAGAACAGGTAGTGCCGCAAAAAAAAGCATTAAACACTGCACTAATCATGTAAAATATTGTCATTACCTTTTTTAGGCGGAACTGAAAATAATAGTTTTTTGCCGTCTTCTAGTTGAGTTTTCTCTCTGAAACAGTACATTTGATAATGATTCTGCCACTTCTACATCAATCTCTTACCTTTCTTTTGAACCCAAATTTATTGAGAAAAAGTTTTTATTCATGAAATATAAGCTTGTAGGCTTAGCTGTTTAAATAGATGAGAAGAGTGAGACGCCATTAGGGTTAATTGTGGCCAGGTATGACTCTTGACACAAGTATTCAGATCCAGTAAGAGCAGTCTAATAACACCCAAAATATGACCCATTTTCCGCATTCAGAACTTGAGTTACATAATTATGTAAGTGTTTTCAATCAAATGACTTTAAGTATGAAATATTAAAAAAAAAGTTCATTCTTATATTAGGTTTAGCTCAAATGAACCAAGCCTTCAAACATGATGCAACAACTTGTTTCTTACACACAGAGGAAGTTGAGGCCACTGGCCCACTTTCTAGTATTTTTTTGTGCCAGTCTAATTTATTTTTATCCTTCCCTCTTTTCTATAGACATGTCAGACGTTGTTCCTCCAGAGGTCAGACCCAAACCAGCTGTCCCTGCAAAACCCCCAAATGTGGGGGCTCCTTCCCCCTCTAGCCCCTTCCCACCCCAGGCCCCAGGCATTGGTGGAGGTGGGATCTCTGGTCCCCCTCCCAGTGCCATTCCAGTCCCCATTGGAAGTCACGGCCCAAGCCACAGCAGCAGTCACGGTGTGGGCCATAGCGTAAGCCACAGCGTAAGCCACGGTGCAGCACACAGCACAGGTCACAGTCACGGTGGCTCCCACAGCTCCAGTGGGGGATCCACTCTCCTGGGGTACATTGGTATCGACACCATCATTGAGCAGATGAGGAAGAAGACCATGAAGACGGGTTTTGACTTCAATATCATGGTAGTAGGTAGGTCAAAGTGGACTTTGTTCTTCTCTTATACAACTCCAACTCCAAAAAGGTTGACCTTAAAATATAAATAAAAACAGAATGAAACTAGAAACGCACTCAGAGAGCACATACCTCCACCAAGGGTCCTTTCATACCTCATGGATCACCGCCAAAATGTATTGGGTTCATGTGTAGGCCACGAGCCAGTTCTGGTGAAAATTGCATCAAAGTCTATCCAATAGTTTTGGAGGATTCTTGCTAACGCACTGTGAGAAGATAAGAGCCTTGGTGGAGGTATGTGTTCTTGGATCATCACCAAAATGTAATGGGTTTGTCTCTAGGCCAAGGACCACCTCTGGTGAAAATTTCATCCAAATCCTTCCAGTAGTTTTTGTGTAATCCTGCTGCACAAATACAAACAAGGTCCTTGGTGGAGGTATGCACTCTTGGATCATCACCAAAATTTAATGGGTTCATCTTTGGTGCAAGGGCTACCTCTGGTGAAAATTTCATCACAATTTGTCCAGTAGTTTTTGCATATTCCTGCTAACTGACAGACAGACAAACCACCCCAATTACATTACCTCCTTGACGGAGATAATGATTTGCTAATCTGGTAAACCACTATTTTTACTTACAATAGAACACAGAAAACAGAGCAGATGTTGAAAGTGAGACATTTTACTACTTTATGAAAAATATTACATTTGATATGTTTTTATATGCTGTCGTGACTAAAATATTAATTTATGGGATGTGCAAATCATTGTATTCTCTTTTTATATAAATTTTACACAGTGGCCCAGCCTTTTCAGAAGTAAGGTTGTATGTGGACTCTTATTGTCTCTATTTTCCCCTCATTTTGTATTTATTCATCTGCCTTTTCTTCACCACATTCATCTCAGGGCACAGTGGTCTTGGAAAATCTACTCTGGTAAACACCCTATTCAAGTCCCAGGTGAGCAGGAAGAGTGCAGGATGGGCCCGTGATGAAAAGATCCCAAAAACTGTGGAGATCAAGTCAGTGTCTCACGGTGAGTATCAAGAGTGAGGTCCTCTTTTCTTTTAAGTCAGTCGTGTGGTACAACACATACAGTGGGTATAGAAAGGAATCACTGGTTCTGGTGACTGTTAGCACCATTTGAGTACACTGAATTCATTGCCATGTTCAAGAAAACCAGTTTGAGGTGATTTGAGCTTTGTCATCTGGCAGTTTCATCCTGCTGTAAGTAGCTGTCAGAAGATGGGTATACTGTGCTCATGAATTGATGGACATAGTCGGCAACAATGGCAACTGCAATGGCGTTTAAACAATGCTCAATTGGGGACCCAAACACAGTGTGTCGAGAAAATGTCCCTGACACCATGACACCACCTTTAGTAGCCTGAACCGTTGATACAAGACAGGATGGATTCATGCTTTCATGTTGTTTATGCCAAATTCTGACCCCACCACCCAAATGCCACAACAGAAGTCAAGACTCATTAGACCAGAAAACATTTCCAATCTTCTACTGTCAGTTTTTGATGAGCCCGTACAAATTGTAGAATCAGGTTCCTGTTCTTTGCTGACAGGACTTTTAGTGATGTGGTCTTCTGCTGCTGTAGCCCATCTGCTTCAGTGTTCAACGTATTGTGTGTCCACAGATGGTGTTCTGTATATCTTGGCTGTAAAGACTGGTTATTTGAGTTATTGTTGCCTTTCTATCATCTCAAACCAGTCTGGCCATTCCCCTCTGAGCTCTAGCATCATCAAGGCATTTTGTCCACATAACTGCTGCACACTGTATATTTTCTCTTTTTTAGACCATTCATTGATTAGATTATTTGTTTATTTGACAGGGACAGTGCAATAAACATAGACAATTAATCAAAAGACAATCAATCTGATGTGTTGCACAAAGAGTGTATAGCTATTAGCTAATTTGCAACTCTTGTCCCTGGATGGGCTTTAGAAAGGAGAAACAAGTAAAAAGAAAAAAGGATAAGGAAAAGAAAAAATGAAAACAGAATAAACAATAACCACATACATCAATGCAAAAAAGATTATAAATACATTATAAATACACAATTATAAATATTATAAAATATTATAAATACACAATATAACAACCTGACTCACATTTGCCTATTTCAGGCCTCCCTCCCTTTGTCACTCACTATAAACAAACACATTCATTCCTTCCCTTCATTCACTCTCACCCTGCAGACAATCGTTTCATACATGGGTACATTCTTGTTTATTTTTCAGCCAGTTTTTAACCTTTTTAGTGAATGTTTTAAAGTCCGTTATTATTTTAATTTCATTTGGCATTGTGTTCCGGATGTGACTGCCCTTTATAGAGAAAGCTGTTTGTCCAAATGTGGTTCTGCGGTGGAATATTTTACAGTTGTTGTTAACAGAACTCCTGGTGGCTCTGCTGCTGTCCTGTCTTTGGATGAAACCAGCAAGTGGCTCAGGCGCTGATTTATGGAAACATTTGAAAATTAATTTCAGAAAACAGAGGTCAATGAAACTCTCAAAACTCAATAGATTGTATTTTTTTTAAAATATAACAGTGATGCCACCTAATGGGCTTTTTGTCCAAGATTTTTAGAGTTTGATTATATAATGAACCTATATGTTTTATTGTTGAAGGGGCTCCTTGAGCCCAGACTGTCAAACAGTATGATATATGAGAAAAAACCATAGAATGCATATACAGTACAGCTGCTTCGTATGGTATGTAATATCTAATTAATTTAAAGCAGTTCAGATTTTTTTTTTACTGTTTTTGAAATTTTCTTTATATGAAGATTAAATTTGAATTGAGGATCTAGTACAATGCCAAGGTGTTTGAATTCTGTAACTAAACTGATGTCTTGATCATGTATATTAACTTTAAAACGTTGCAGGTTACATTTTTTGATTGAAAAGCACATTGAAACTGTTTTCTGAAGGTTCAGCAATAGATGGTTCTGTTAGAGCCACTCTTGGACATCAACCATACTTGTGGACAGTACATCTGCAGCCTGTGCTGGAGTCTTGGCAGCTGTGTAAATAACTGCATCATCTGCATAAAGTTGACATGTTGCAGCTGAGCAGTGTAGCGGCAAGTCATTAATAAAAATACTGAAAAGTAAAGGACCAAGAATGGACCCTTGTGGGATACCCATACGGTTGTTTAAAAATGAGGATTTATCCTGGTGAACTTTTACACACTGTTCTCTATTCTGGAGATAAGATGCAAACCATTCTAATGTATCTGGAGAGAAGTTAACCAGAGAGATGGTTGTGAGTGAAAATCCAAGTAGATCAGAATTTTTTGAAATACTCAGACCAGCCCATCTGGCACCAATAACTATACCACATTCAAAGTCACTTAAATCATCTTTCTTCTCTGTTCTAATGCTTGATTTGAACTTCAGCAGCTCATTTTGACCATGTGTACATGCTTAAATGCATTGAGTTGCTGCCATGTTATTGGCCAGTAAGTGTGTATGTCTGCTTTCCAGCTAATCCTTGGGTACAGGTTTCTCTTTATACAGTTGCAATCAAAATCACTCAGCCCCCACTGCAAATTAGGTTTATTGGTAAAATGTACATCCCTTAGTGGATCGCCACCTTATCGTGGTGGAGGGGTTTGAGTGCCTGAATGATCCCAGGAGCTATGTTGTCGGGGGCAACTTGCCCCTGTTAGGGTCTCCCAAGGCAAACTGACCCTGGGTAAAGGGCCAGACTAAGAGCGGTCCAGTGGATCTCCATGAAAAATGTTACATTAAGGACCCAGTGTACCCTTAGGAGGCACATGGGTCCAGCCTCTAGTGGGCTCACCACCTGCAGGAGGGATCATGGGGATCATGGTGCTGTGTGAACTGGGTGGAAGTCTGGGCTGCTCTGCCTGGACTGATTCCCAGATGGGTGGTAGAATATGGATGGATGGATGGATGGTAAAATTTACAAACTAGCAGCTGTTTGCAATAAACAGATCAAATGGGAACAATTCAAATAGATCAACATAACTAATATTAATTACAAGTGGTTTCTCCAAATTCATCACATAAATCTACTATTAGTGACTACTGCAGTCTCACAATTATTCAACTCCTTCATGACAAGCATCTTTAGTACTTAGTAGAGCACCCTTTTGAAGTTTCGATCTACTGCAAACATGATGCATAGCCAGACACCAGCTTCTGGCAGTGTTCCTGAGAAGTCTTAGCCCATTACTTTTGGGCAAAGGCCTCCAGTTCACTAATATTATTGGGTTTGTGTGCTGCAACTGTCTTTTTCAAATCCCACCAGAGATTTTCAGTAGCCATGGTTACATGGGTAAAATTTCTTCAGTCTAATTACAATTCAGATCAGAACTTCACTGTTTACATGGATCCTGAAAAAGCAGATCTGATTAGGACGTGCGTTTCCATGTGTCACACGTTTGAATGGAGTAAATCATTTTGACATGCACACGTTGACATTTCAACATTCCGAAAATAGTAGAAGAAGAAGCAACTTCTGGTGTTAGCAAGCCCCGCTTCATGTCTTTCTCTTTTTGAAATGGACCTGTATTGTGTTATTCAGACTGTACTTTTGCTTCTGTTGGTCTCCATAATGAAGCTACAAGCACATACTTATGCGTATGACGAACAGAGGGAGACAGCAGGATGATACAGAACAGTTTTGTTTTACTCCCGCTATGTCTTCCACTAGCTGCTGTAAAGGCGGAAATACGTCACGTCGACATGTGGCTGACATACAGACATGCACAGTAAACATATTTTTTGCCCATCCTTCGGAATAAGTGTTTTCATGTGCACCATTCAGATTAACAATCGGCATAACCCACCCGTCTCAATCGGAATAAAATTTTGATCCGAATGAGCGTGATTGGGTCAGAATATTCAGATTGGAGTGTTTGCATGAAGCATTTTTATTCCGATCAGGCTTTTAATCTGGTTACTTGTGTCCATGTAAACATGGTCAATGTGGTTCAAGTCAGGTCACTATGATGGGCACTCTAGTATCTTCCAGGACTTCTTCTGAAACCAAACCTTGGTGGACTTTGAAGGTCCAGTGATGCCCAAGCTTCAGCTTCCTCACAGAGAGCATGACATTTTCTCCCAGAATTTCCTGATACTTGATTGAGTCCATCTTGCCCTCAATATGATTCAGGTTTCCAGTGCCAGAGGAAGCAAAGCAGCCCCAGAGCATCACTGAGCCACCGCCATGCTTCATTGTGAGCAGGATGTTCTTTTCAGTGTATACTTAATTCTTCATACTCCAGACATACTGCTGATCCATAGGCCTGAACAGTTCAGTTTTGTTTCATCACTCCACAGAACAGAATCCCAAAACCTCTTTGGCTTATTTATATGGTTTTGAGCAAATTGGAGCTGACTTTTCTTGTGCTTTTGGGTCAGTAGTGGTGTACATCTCAGAGTTTCGGCATGGAGCCCTTCAGTGTTTAGTGTGCGCCTTACTGTGGAAACTGAACCTTGGTGCCAGCTGCCACCAAGTCTTGCTGCAGGTCTTTTGCAGTCAGTTGAGGGTTTTTGACCACCTGCCTCTTCAGGACCCTGGTCGTAGCCGTTGATAGGTAGTGTAGCTACTATTCCTTTAACTTTAAACTTGCAAACTGTGCTTCTAACTGTACATTCAGTGCCATTGCTATCTTTTTGTATCATTTTCCTTGTTTATGCAAAGCAATGATCTCTTCTCTGAACTTTTTGGACAATTCTCTCGACTTACCCACGTTTCTAACATGCAATCAAATGTCACCGTCGAGAGTCCAGGTATTTGAGGTGTTCTATCTCAAGCACACCTGATGCAACTAATGAAGCCCTTGATTGGTTGCATCAGGTGTGCTAGAGACCGCACATGATTTGCTAATGTGTGCTCTTATGAGGAATTTTCTGTTTTGTTATAACTGACATCAATGACTAATTTGCAAAAAACAGCATTTTGTCATCAGTCCATACAGATTATTCTTTGTATTTTGTGTACTTTATTAATCCACAGAGGGAAATTCAGGGCATCCACAGTATGGCAACAATCCCTTCACCATTCACACCTAGGGTCACTTTAGAGTCTCCAATTAACCTAACTTGCGTGTTTTTGGCCTGTGTGAGGGAACCGGAGTAAACCCACACAGACATGGGGAGAACATGCAAACTCCACACAAAAGGGTCACTGGTGGTCAGGGAGGGGGATCGAACCCACAATGGTCAGGAGTGGAATCAATCCTGTGATCTTCTTACTGTGCTGCCACAGTGCTAACCACTGCACCACCAAGCTGCCAACACATTCTCAGTGGTTTGTGGATGCTTTGCATTTGATGGGCATTGATCAGTTCTGGGTGGTACTACTGTGTCTGTGTATATTAAAGCACAGAGAGATAGATTGTTGTTTCTACACTGAAGGTGAATCATGAGCTTAACACACATCTCTACTATTTCACAAAGAGAGTTTTTCTTCTGTTTGGTTCATTCGATGTATAATAGTAAAGATGGCCTAATTTGATATCAAGAATGCTTGCTACTACAATGCCAGACAATCTCAGAGCTAAGAGTTGGGTAACAACAACTGATCTGGTCTGACATCTGACACAAAGATGTAAACATGGCTCCATTTGTGGTTTGTTAACAGTGCTATAGGATGGAGTCTGAAATCTTTTCTTGTAAGTTGTAAAAACATTTGCTGGGCTAACAGCAAAGCAACAATGATTGAAAAAGTGTTTTTTTTTTTTTTTTCCTGTAGTGCAGAGCAAATTAATCCTATTTCAAACCACTGTGTGATGCACTTGAAAATGCTTCACTTTGTCGCCCTTCCCCCAGTGGTAGAATAAAAATCTTCACTGTGGCTCTTCAGTATATCATGCAGCTCATTACAGTGGCTGGACTGTCATTCACACATTGTCCTTGATGACATCATTGCCAGCAGAAACTGTGGTGATAGGTCACACTATCGTGGTGGGTTATGTGTTTGGTTGCTATATTTAATATGATATTGTACACATTGCCTACAGTTGACAGTGACCTGACATCATTATACACTTGGCTGTCAAGAGATGCTGCCAGGAAACTCAGCCAAAGTGAAGGTTTGCATTCAGATGTTTTTTAAAAAAAAACTATGCTGACTGTTTGATGGCCATGTGAACTAAATTATTTCAAAAAATGGTAATCATGGACTTTTTAAACATATTTGAACAAACTGTCTTTAATACACATTCTTAATATGGCATTTTTATTATTGAACAGACAGAGATCTGGGTTCTTTTCCAGCTTGGAAGACTGAGAATGGTTACATGCTTTAAGGTGCTTTTTTAAGGTAATAGGATGATTCAGTATTTTCCAATTTCACCACACAACTAGAAGGTTAATGGTTTGAGCCTGGTGATTAATAGGAACCCTGATAGCAAAAAAATCATTTGGCCCAGATCCAACCCAGAACCTTCATAGATTCTGGGCTTGGTACAGGCTGGTGTCCTTTTGCACAACAACCCAATTCCAGACCAAATGAAGATTCCTTTGTGGTGATATAGCCTAGAACCATTTTTGTTGGATCTGATCCAAGATCTGATTGAGAACTTGTCCCTTCTGTCCAAGGGTGATGCTGAGCCAAGTCAAGACTGCAATAAAACGGATGTGACTGAAACACAGATCTGCCGGTTTAGAGCCTGCTCCTTTCCTGACTCAGTTGCTGTCAGGGAATTAATTTTACATGTTCTTCATATGTCAGTGTTGGTTTATTCCAGGTGCACCATATTTTTCCCACAGTACTTGAGATTTTAAAAATGCTGTAGGTGTAAATATGTGAAATCTGTCTAAGGTGGGCCCTGCCTTTTGCTCCATGGCAGCTGGAATAGTGACCCTGAACAGGATAAGCAGTCAAGAAAATGGATGGATTAAAGTACAGTAAAATATGCATACGATGGAGAAAAAATTTCAATAATTTATGCCCTGAAAACTCATTTTTCATTCTTTATTGTGAATTTCAGTTGTGTATAGATAAATATTTCCTTGTTAAATAAAGATAACAAAAAAAACATTCTTGTAGGTGTTTTCCACCATCAATAACATCAGCTTACTGAAATTTCTGATCACCAATCTCAGTAAGCCAGTGCATTCCTAGTGCCAGTCCTGAGCCCGAGTAAATGGAGAGGGCTGTGTCAGAAAGGGCATCCAGTGTAAAATCTCTTCCAAATCAAACATGCGGCTCATGATGAATGGACAAAGAGAGGCAAAGCTGAGATGGTTTGCACATATGCAGAGGAAGGATAGTGGATATATTGGACAAAGGATGTTAAAGATGGAGCCGCCAGGCAGGAGGAAAAGAGGAAGACCACAGACAAAATTCATGGGTGGAGTGAAGGAGGACATGGAGAAGGTTCTCGTCGGCCTCCGTCGGTCTATGATGACCATGAAAGAGAATCCTAAACGTCTACTCTGCTGGAACAGCACTGGCTGTGGCTGAACAGGCCGATGCGCACCGGTGTTCTACCTTCCAGCGTTGGGCGTTGGTAGGATTCAAGCCTGGGCAGGAAGATATGGAGGACAAGATGTTACCCATGCAGCATGTCCCCCCTCTCCATGTCACTGATGAATCCAAAGGAACAGCAGGGCTGCTATAGTTTGGCACCAGCGCCGTCGCAGGAGCTGCCAGAACGATGTTGAGCACAACAGAGAACTGCCTTAGGGGCTCCGACTCCAGATTTTTCCTCAGGGTTGACTCCCGCAGCCTTTCCCGTGACCGGGTGTGCCGCAAGGCAGCGGAGGTTTGGAATCAGGGTTTACCTTCCCCTAGATGGGCTACCTTCCCAGGTTGACGAGCCACCATCTACCCGAAACATCTGGTTTTAAGGCGCCAGAGATCCGATATGGAGAAGGTTGGTGTTACAGAAAAAGATGCAATGGATGAAAGGATAGGGTGAAGTGGAAGTAGATGATCCGCTATGGTGACCCCTAAAGGGACGAGCTAAAAGAAGAAGAAATTGTCAATGAGATTCCTCATAGTGTCTGTGGTATTTTTTTACATTAACATCAGCAGTATTTACAGTACTTTGAGATAATGTGATGAACTTTAATGGTTTTGAGGAGACTATTTTGCATCATTGAAACTGACAGTCCTGGAGAATTAAGAAATCATTCTGAAATGTGAATATTCATAGATAAGTTCTTACAGTGAAATTTTTAAAAACCTTTTGTCATAGGCCACCTAATCTGTACTCTTTGCGCATACAGGTACACATGTTTTTATGCCTACAGGCATTTTTGAAGTGATGATCCCCTCTATACTTTGACAAATCAATTATATGCACCTGTTTTTTTCTACCTAACTGTAACTAAAACACCAATCTGTTTGAAATTTATTCTTTGGAGGTTTTTAATGTCACCTTTTGATAACTAAGAGAGCTGCAGTCTCACTAACTTCACCTTTAAGCATGTTTGATTTGTGTGTAATTTCCATTAAATATGTTTTTTTTCACAGTGATTGAAGAGGGCGGTGTAAAGATGAAGTTGACTGTTGTTGACACACCAGGCTTTGGAGACCAAATTAATAATGACAACTGGTGGGTTTATTTAATAAATGTTGAGTTATTGCCTTATCATACTATAGGGTTGGTCAGTTTGACTTTAAATCAGCATCATGGTTAATTGAACCTTTCACATTGGTTTTGGATTTTTGTCTTTTTTCCCCTCCTTTCTTCTCCCTTATAGTTCACTGACAAGGCTCATAATTAAGCAGTATTACAGAAGCGTGTAATATCAATGATTATACAATCGTTAGTTCTGACTGAGCAATTTGACTGGACAATAGGGATTCCAGGAGTTACTATATTCCACGATAATTGCACTCCCAACGTTTCACAGAATATGTATCACTCTGCTTCAAAGGTGCTCATGTAACCGTTTAATTACTAACAGTAATTTACTATCAACTCTCAGTGAGAATTGCAAAACTGTGTTGCAGTCCCACCTTTTTTAAAAAAAAAAAAATTATTTAGTTTCAAAAGTCTGCCCTTGTATAAACATTGTTAAGCTATTTCACCTCTGTTTAAAGTGACACTCTGGCAAAAATCAAGTTTTTTCTGTTGTTAGCATGTCTGTAACATGTTTCTTGTGATAGAAGACATATCAAGAGCAAAATCATTCCAAACTCCCAAGTATGTTTTCCTGCTGTTAAGGTCTGCTTAAGCCCCCCCCCCCACACACACACACACACCACCACCACCACCACCACCACCAAAAAAAGGCAGATTTGGACAGAGTGTTTCTAGCTACGTCGGTATTCCTGCTTAGCCTGATTGGTTAAAATATTAACCAATCAAGCGGATACTCTTGGCTACCTTGTGGGAAGAGGGAAGAGCTTAGGAGCAACAGGATTGAGGCAGAGGGGGATGAAGGCATCCGTTTTGCACAGGAAAGCAGTGGAGGAGGAGCAGACCAATCACTTGGAGGGGTAGCAGCAGAGAGGGCCAGTGCGGGGGGGGGGGGTGGATTTGAATGTGGCTGTGCCAGACCACAGTCTCAGCGGACAGGCGCCGCACTGTGAGCTGAGAGCAGCCACATTCAAATCAGGTCCCCCTCCCTGCTCAGTCGCAGGTGGACGGGGGACTGGTTGTTGGTAAAAAGTAAATACATATTTGGCAACTACACATTTATCTCTCACCTTGACTGTTTTCAGAAAAATGTTTCACTTTTCACTTTTGAAGAGGCAAAACTTTAACGTCCGAAAGCATCTTGAACAGACTAGCAGCCCACCCACCAGGAGTCGTGGCGACCAATCATGTGCAAGCCCTGCAGGTCTGGAGCGTGGCGACCAATCACTTGCAAGCCTGCAGGTCGGGAGCGCTGCAACCAATCATGTGCAAGCCCTGCAGGCTGCTAATTAGAATATTCATAGATTCGTGCATTCTTACATAAGTAGGTGAAAGATTTAAAATCTCTTTCCAAGCAATTCTAAGGCAATGAAAGTTTTTTGTCGATAAAAATCCACAATATACTATTTTGGGCAATATATATTTGTTTTTGAGGTAGTTTTAGAACCGCCGGAGTGCACCTTTAAAAAAATAGGCAGTGCTAGAATTGGATTTATTGTCTTCATTACCAAACCACAATTCCTTTGTTGTGATGGACTCTTTGTTTCATCTGAAAATGTCAAGAAAAGTGAGCGAAGTATGCCAAAGCCAAAACGCTAGCATGCTAATTAGCCACTGGCATTGGCCATGTTTCGTTCTCGGCTCTTCTGTGGTACCGGACAAACAGGTGACCAGTATGTTTTATAAACACTTACTTTTGCACTTGACAATATTTAATTTGTTTACATGTGTGTGAAATGACAATAGACATCTTTATGCTGATGTTTAGCAACAGTTACTGGCTACATTTAGAAGGGATTTTTTTTTTCTCAGCTGCACAAAATAAGTGGTTAAACAAACAAATCATAATATTTTGTCTAGTATTCTTCTTCTTTCAGCTGCTCCCTTTAGGGGTGGCCATCTGCCTCCATCTCACCCTATCCCTTACATCTTCCTCTGTAACACCAACCCTCTCCATGTCCTTCACTACATCCAGGAATCTTCTCTGTGGTCTTTCTTTTTTCCTCCTGCCTGGCAGCTCCATCTTCAACATCCTTTGTCCAATATATCCACTATCCCTTCTCTGCACATGTCCAAACCATCTCAGCCTTGCCTCTCTTACTTTGTCTCTAAACCACTCAACCTGAGCTGTCCCTCTGATATGGACAGTCGTCAGTCAGTCGGCCTCCGTCGGTCTATGATGACCATGGAAGAGAATCCTAGATGTCTACTCTGCTGGAACAGCACCACCTGTGGCTGAACAGGCTGATGCGCGAATGGCAGTCCCTGTCACACAGGTCGCACTTGTGGATGGTCTCCGTGCTGCTGGGTCTGTGGCGGTTCTTCCTGCGGGTCCTTTTTTCATCTGCTGCAGCAGTCAGTTTCTCTTCACCCGCCTTGAGCTGTCTGGTCAGGGTGCCTCTCCATTTGGAGCGGTCCGTTGCGAGGTCCTCCCAGCACTCTGTGTTGATCTCCAGGGCCTTCATATCTCTCTTGCAGACGTCTCTGAAGCGCAGCTGTGGGCGGCCAGCGTCTCTCCTGCCAGTCGCCAGTTCTCCGTAGAGGACGTCTTTGGGGATTCTGCCATCCTCCATACGGTGAACATGGCCTAGCCAGCGGAACCTGCGCTGCCTGAGTAGAGTGAACATGGAGGGAAGGCCGGCGCGGGACAGGACTTCTGTGTTGGGCACTTTGTCCTGCCAGGATATGTCCAGGATGCGGCGAATGCAGCGCAAGGGGAAGGAATTCAGTCTCTTTTCCTGCTGGGCGTATGTTGTCCACGTCTCACTCCCATAGAGCAGTGTGCTGATGACGCAGGTGTTGTACACTGCCATCTTCGTCTTGACAGAGAGTTTGGGATTCTCCCACATTCGCGTGGTGAGGCGAGCGAGTGTGGAGGCTGATTTTCCAATCCTGTTGTCGATCTCTATATCAAGGGAGAGGTTGCTGCTGATCGTGGACCCCAGATACGTGAATTGATTCACGACCTCCAGCTCGTAGTCGTCGATGGTGATGGTTGGTGGTGCTTCCGTGCCTTGCGCCAAGACGTTAGTCTTCTTCAGGCTGATGGTAAGCCCAAAGTCCATGCATGCCTGGGAGAAGCGGTCCATCAGGGTCTGAAGCTCCTGCTGTGTGTGGGTCGTGACTGCAGCGTCATCTGCGAACAGCATATCTCTGATTAGAGCCTCACGTACTTTGGCTCTGGCTTTCAGGCGGGCGAGGTTGAAAAGCCTGCCGTCAGATCTTGTATGCAGGTAGATTCGCTCTGTTGCTGTGCTGAAGGCATGACGCAGGAGCATAGCAAAGAAAATCCCAAAGAGGATTGGCGCAAGTACACAGCCCTGTTTCACTCCGCTGTGTATATTGAATGGTTCTGAGACGTTGCCATTGTACTGCACCATCCCCTGCATGTTGGTGTGAAACGATTCGATGAGACTTTGCAACTTTGGTGGGCATCCTATCTTTGGCAGGATCTTGAAAAGGCCCTCTCTGCTGACCAGATCGAACACTTTGGTGAGGTCGATGAAGGCGACGTACAGGGGCATGTTCTGTTCTCTGCACTTCTCCTGGAGTTGGTGGATGGAGAATATCATGTCCACCGTCGATCGCCCAGCACGGAAGCTGCACTGAGACTCGGGGTAGACACGTTCGGCAAGCTTCTGTAGATGAACGAGGACAACTCGTGCGTAGACTTTGCCAACAATGCTGAGGAGGAAGATGCCCCTGTAGTTGTTGCAATTGCTTCTCTCCCCTTTATTTTTGTAGAGGGTGATGATCTTGGCGTCCCTCATGTCCTGTGGTACGGCACCTTCCTTCCAGCACTGGCAGAGGACGTCATGCAATGGCAGCAGTAGGGCGGTCTTGCAGTGCTTGATCAGGTCGGGGGGTATGCCGTCATTGCCAGGTGCCTTGCCAGCGGCCAAGCTATCAATGGCCTTGCTGAGTTTGTCGATTGTTGGCTCGGCGTCAAGTTCATCCATGGATGGCAGGCAATCGATGGCATCAAGGGCTGATGGTGTCACGGTGTTCTGTCTGGAGTAGAGGTCGGAGTAGTGCTCCACCCATCTCTCCATCTGCTTGTTTTTTTCTGTGATCATCTCCCCAGTGGAGGATTTGAGGGGGGCCGTCTTGCTCTGAGCCGGACCAAGTGCTTTCTTGATGCCGTCGTACATACCACGGATGTTCCCTGTTATGGCAGCAGTTTGAATGTCTTGGCTGAGCTGAGTCCAGTACTGGCCACTCCCTTTAGGGGTGGCCATCTGCCTCCATCTCACCCTATCCCTTACATCTTCCTCTGTAACACCAACCCTCTCCATGTCCTTCACTACATCCAGGAATCTTCTCTGTGGTCTTCCTTTTTTCCTCCTGCCTGGCAGCTCCATCTTCAACATCCTTTGTCCAATATATCCACTATCCCTTCTCTGCACATGTCCAAACCATCTCAGCCTTGCCTCTCTTACTTTGTCTCTAAACCACTCAACCTGAGCTGTCCCTCTGATATGGACAGTCGTCAGTCAGTTGGCCTCCGTCGGTCTATGATGACCATGGAAGAGAATCCTAGATGTCTACTCTGCTGGAACAGCACCACCTGTGGCTGAACAGGCCGATGCGCGAATGGCAGTCCCTGTCACACAGGTCGCACTTGTGGATGGTCTCCGTGCTGCTGGGTCTGTGGCGGTTCTTCCTGCGGGTCCTTTTTTCATCTGCTGCAGCAGTCAGTTTCTCTTCACCCGCCTTGAGCTGTCTGGTCAAGGTGCCTCTCCATTTGGAGCGGTCTGTTGCGAGGTCCTCCCAGCACTCTGTGTTGATCTCCAGGGCCTTCATATCTCTCTTGCAGACGTCTCTGAAGCGCAGCTGTGGGCGGCCAGCGTCTCTCCTGCCAGTCGCCAGTTCTCCGTAGAGGACGTCTTTGGGGATTCTGTCATCCTCCATACGGTGAACATGGCCTAGCCAGCGGAACCTGCACTGCCTGAGTAGAGTGAACATGGAGGGAAGGCCGGCGCGGGACAGGACTTCTGTGTTGGGCACTTTGTCCTGCCAGGATATGTCCAGGATGCGGCGAATGCAGCGCAAGGGGAAGGAATTCAGTCTCTTTTCCTGCCGGGCATATGTTGTCCACGTCTCACTCCCATAGAGCAGTGTGCTGATGACGCAGGTGTTGTACACTGCCATCTTCGTCTTGACAGAGAGTTTGGGATTCTCCCACATTCGCGTGGTGAGGCGAGCGAGTGTGGAGGCTGATTTTCCAATCCTGTTGTCGATCTCTATATCAAGGGAGAGGTTGCTGCTGATCGTGGACCCCAGATACGTGAACTGATTCACAACCTCCAGCTCGTAGTCGTCGATGGTGATGGTTGGTGGTGCTTCCGTGCCTTGCGCCAAGACGTTAGTCTTCTTCAGGCTGATGGTAAGCCCGAAGTCCATGCATGCCTGGGAGAAGCGGTCCATCAGGGTCTGAAGCTCCTGCTGTGTGTGGGTCGTGACTGCAGCGTCATCTGCGAACAGCATATCTCTCAATTGCTTCTCTCCCCTTTATTTTTGTAGAGGGTGATGATCTTGGCGTCCCTCATGTCCTGTGGTACGGCACCTTCCTTCCAGCACTGGCAGAGGACGTCATGCAATGGCAGCAGTAGGGCGGTCTTGCAGTGCTTGATCAGGTCGGGGGGTATGCCGTCATTGCCAGGTGCCTTGCTAGCGGCCAAGCTATCAATGGGCTTGCTGAGTTCGTCGATTGTTGGCTCGGCGTCAAGTTCATCCATGGATGGCAGGCAATCGATGGCATCAAGGGCTGATGGTGTCACGGTGTTCTGTCTGGAGTAGAGGTCGGAGTAGTGCTCCACCCATCTCTCCATCTGCTTGTTTTTTTCTGTGATCATCTCCCCAGTGGAGGATTTGAGGGGGGCCGTCTTGCTCTGAGCCGGACCAAGTGCTTTCTTGATGCCGTCGTACATACCATGGATGTTCCCTGTTATGGCAGCAGTTTGAATGTCTTGGCTGAGCTGAGTCCAGTACTCGTTTGTCTCTAAACCACTCAACCTGAGCTGTCTCTCTGATATACTCATTTCTAATCCTGTTCCCCCTAGTTACTCCCAATGAAAATCTTAGCATCTTCAACTCTGCCACCTCCAGCTTCATTTCCTGTCTTTTTGTTAGTGCCACCGTCTCCAAATCATACATCATAGCAGGCCTCACTACCATCTTGTAAATCTTCCCTTTCACTCTTGCTGCTACACTTCTGTCACAGATCACCTCTGACACTTGTCTCCACCCACTCCACCCTGCCTGCACTCTCTTCTTCACCTCTCTTGTACATTTTTCATTGCTTTGGATGGTTGACCCCAGGTATTTAAACTTATCTACTTTCACTACCTCTGCTCCTTCCATCTTCACCATTACACCAGCCTCCGTCTCATTCACTCTCATGTATTCTGTCTTGCTTCTACTGACTTTCATTTCTCTTCTCTCCAGAGCATACCTCCATCTCTCCAGGTTCTGTTCCACCTGCTTCCTACTCTCACTACAGATCTCAATATCATCTGCAAACATCATGATCCACGGAGACTCCTGCCTGACTTCATCTGTCAGCCTTTCCATCACCATGGCAAACAAGAAGGGGCTCAGAGCTGATCCCTGATGTAACACCATCCCCACCTTGAACCCATCTGTCACTCCTACAGCACACCTCACCTCACCACTGTCTCGCTGTCCTCACACATGTCCTGCACCACCCTCACATACTTCTCTACCACTCCTGACTTTCTCATACAGTACCACACTTCCTCTCTTGGCACCCCATCAGCTGCTTTCTCTAGATCCACAAAAACACAGTGCAACTCCTTCTGACCTTCTCTATACTTCTCTGTCAGCACTCTTAGAGCAAACATTGCATCTGTAGTAGTCTTTCTTGGCATGAAACTGTACTGCTGCTCACTGATTGTCACCGCTCCTCTTAACCTGGCTTCAACAACTCTTTCTCATACCTTTATAGTGTGGCTGATCAACTTTATGATTCTGTAGTTACTACAGCTCTGAGCATCACCTTTGTTCTTGAAAACTGGTACCAAAACATTTCTTCTCCACTCCGCAGGCATCCTCTCACTCTCCAAGATTGTGTTAAACAATCTGGTTAAAAAGTCCACTGCCATCTTTCCAAAAGCTCTCCATACCTCCACTGGTATGTCATCTACACCAACAGCCTTATCATTCTTCATCCTCTTCAAAGTTGCTCTCACTTCCACCTTGCTAATCCTCGGGACTTCCTTGATCACCATCTTTCCTTCATCCATTCTCCTCTCTCTCTCATTTTCTTTATTCATCAGCTCTTCAAAGTACTCCTTCCACCTTCTCAACACACTCTCGTCATTTGTTAGTACATAGTACCATTTCTGTCCTTAATCAGCCTAACCTGCTGCACATCCTTTCCAGCTTGATCTCTCTGTCTAGCCAATCGTTACAAGTCCTTTTCTCCTTCCTTAGTGTTTAGACTCTCATACAACTCAATACAATATATGCCTTTTCCTTTTCCTTTTCCACCCCTCTCTTTGCCATGTGCCTAGATTCCAAATACTCCTGTCTACTTTCTTCATCTCCCTGACTATCCCACATTTTCTTTGCTAACCTCTTCCTTTGAATACTTTCCTGTATCTCCTCATTCCACCACCAAGTCTCGTCTTCCTTCCTCTTTCCACTGGATACACCACATACAGTGGGGCAAAAAAGTATTTAGTCAGCCACCAATTGTGCAAGTTCTACCACTTAAAAGATGAGAGAGGTCTCCAATTTTCATCATAGGTATACCTCAACTATGAGAGACAAAATGAGGAAAAAAAAAATCCAGAAAATCACATTGTCTGATTTTTAAAGAATTTATTTGCAAATTATGGTGGAAAATAAGTATTTGGTCACCTACAAACAAGCAAGATTTCTGTCTCTCACAGACCTGTAACTTATTCTTTAAGAGGCTCCTCTGTCCTCCACTCGTTACCTGTATTAATGGCCCCTGTTTGAACTCGTTATCAGTATAAAAGACACCTGTCCACAACCTCAAACAGTCAGACTCCAAACTCCACTATGGCCAAGACCAAAGAGCTGTCAAAGGACACCAGAAACAAAATTGTAGACCTGCACCAGGCTGGGAAGACTGAATCTGCAATAGATAAGCAGCTTGGTGTGAAGAAATCAACTGTGGGAGCAATTATTAGAAAATGGAAGACATACAAGACCACTGATAATCTCCCTCGATCTGAGGCTCCATGCAAGATCTCACCCCGTGGGGTCAAAATGATCACGAGAACGGAGAGCAAAAATCCCAGAACCACACGGGGGGACCTAGTGAATGACCTGCAGAGAGCTGGGACCAAAGTAACAAAGGCTACCATCAGTAACACACTACGCCGCCAGGGACTCAAATCCTGCAGTGCCAGACGTGTCCCCCTGCTTAAGCCAGTACATGTCCAGGCCCGTCTGAAGTTTGCTAGAGAGCATTTGGATGATCCATAAGAGGACTGGGAGAATGTCATATTGTCAGATGAAACCAAAATAGAACTTTTTGGAAAAACTCAACTTGTCGTGTTTGGAGGAGAAAGAACACCATACCTACTGTGAAGCATGGGGGTGGAAACATCATACTTTGGGGCTGTTTTTCTGCAAAGGGACCAGGACGATTGATCCGTGTAAAGGAAAGAATGAATGGGGCCATGTATTGTGAGATTTTGAGTGAAAACCTCCTTCCATCATCAAGGGCATTGAAGATGAAACGTGGCTGGGTCTTTCAGCATGACAATGATCCCAAACACACCACCTGGGCAACGAAGGAGTGGCTTCGTAAGAAGCATTTCAAGGTCCTGGAGTGGCCTAGCCAGTCTCCAGATCTCAACCCCATAGAAAATCTTTGGAGGGAGTTAAAAGTCTGTGTTGCCCAGCGACAGCCCCAAAACATCACTGCTCTAGACGAGATCTGCATGGAGGAATGGGCCAAAATACCAGCAACAGTGTGTGAAAACCTTGTGAAGACTTACAGAAAACGTTTGACCTCTGTCATTGCCAACAAAGGGTATATAACAAAGTATTGAGATAAACTTTTGTTATTGACCAAATACTTATTTTCCACCATAACTTGCAAATAAATTCTTTAAAAATCAGACAATGTGATTTTCTGGATTTTTTTTTTTCCTCATTTTGTCTCTCATAGTTGAGGTATACCTATGATGAAAATTGGAGACCTCTCTCATCTTTTAAGTGGGAGAACTTGCACAATTGGTGGCTGACTAAATACTTTTTGCCCCACTGTATCTTTCTACCTGTTTCCAATACTTTTGCTGTATTTTTCCAGTCATCTGGTAATTCTTTACTACTACCCAGAGCCTCTATCAACTCCTTCCTGAACTCTGTGCGACCTTCTTCCTTCTGTTAACTCCCCCCACTTAATCTTTGGCTCTGCCTTCACGCTCTTCCTCTTCTTGCTTTCCAAAGTCATCCTACAAACTACCATCTGATGCTGTCTAGCTACAGTACATGCTCCCCTGTCACCACCTTGCAGTCTCTTATCTCTTTCAGATTTCTCCTTCTGCATAAGATGTAGTCCACCTGTGTGCACCTTCCTCCCCTCTTGTAAGTTACCCTATGTTCCTCTCTCTTCTTGAAGTATGTGTTCACCACAGCCATTTCCATCCTTTTAGCAAAATCCACAACCATCTGTCCTTCCATTTTTCTGTCCTTAAGACCTTACCTACCCAGAGCCTCCTCATCACCTCTGTTCCCTTCACCTACAGGCCTATTAAAATCCGCTCTAATCACCACTCTCTCCCCACTGGGAGCACTCTCTACCACTTCACGCAACTTACTCCAGAATTATTCTTCACCAGACTGCAAAACAAATCTACCTACGGGTACAAATAAAGTAACCTGAACCTGAACCTGATTCTTTGTCTTCTACCTGGCATCCAACTTGTGGGGCATATGCACTGACAACATTCAACATCTCACCTTTGACTTCTAGCTTAAAACTCATGATTCTGTCTGACTCCCTCTTTACCTCCTGAACACTCTTCACATACTCTTCCTTCAAGAGTAATCCCACTCTATTTGTCTTCCTATCTACACCATGGTAGAACAGTTTAAATCCCCCTCCAATGCTCATAGCCATGTTTCCCTTCCATCTGGTTTCTTGAACACAGTATATCTATCTTTCTTCTCTCCATCATATCAGCCAACTCTCTGCCTTTACCAGTCATAGTCCCTACTCCCTCCTTCACACTTCTACCTTTCCTTTTTGCTTCCTCCCTCCTAACACGCCTTCCTCCTCTCTCTTCAATCTTCAACCAACAGTAGCCCAATTTCCACAGGCACCCTGTCGGTTAACAGCACCGGTGGTGGTCATTGTTAACCTGGGCCTCGACCGATCCGGTATGAAAGACTCAGTCGTCATGATTTGCATGTCTGATTTGGCAAAGGTTTTATGTTGAATGGCCTTCCTGACACAACACTCCCCATTTACCCTGGCTTGGGACCGGCACTAGGAGTACACTAGCTTGTGCACCCCCTGTGGCTGGGTTTTATTTATTATTTATTTTATCTAGTACTGCTGTCATTTAATAAATTGTGCTTGCGGAACTGTTGTATAAAAGCAATATTACACTTGAAGTCGTATGGTATCAACGAATATAGTAACTACGGATGTGAAATGTCTAATGCGCTATGCGGAGGGCATTAGACTTATCACACCCACAGTTACTATATTCACTGATACCGTACTCCCTCTCGTGTAATATATATCACTGCAGTGATTCAGTAGTAAATGAGCATAATACAGTAATGTCACACACATGCAACCAAATGAAATATTGTCCAGTGCACAAGTCAGTGTTTTTATAATACATACCTCTTGAAGGTTTGTGGGTCATGTGACTCTCAGCAGCGACTAATTAGCCTGTTAGCTACATTGGGGCAGATGTTTACGCAGCCATGATTATGTTATTACCACACAGGGATTAACAGTCTCTGATCGGGTTCTTAGATCCAACTTCAGCTTGTCCATTTTGTCGTCCATTCCTGGTGTAAAACGATTCAGCTGACGCGGATAGCTGCTAACAGTGATGTAGCTTCAGGGCATTTGTGTGTCAGTTTAAGTGCACTTCACTCGCTTTTTCTTGGCATCTTCAGATTAAATAAAGAGTAAATCACCAGATACTATGTGAATGGATGCCGCATTTCTTTTTGATACAAGTGTTTTAATTTTTCCACTGTGTTCTGCTACTTCCAAATAGCGCTGACTGCACAGATTATGGAGTGTGAAGTCACAAGACCGCTCATGCAGGACACATTTCGAAAGGGCAGGGTGTAAAAGTTTTCATATACACATGAACATAACAGGGAGAGGAGAAAAATCAAAAGACTGACATGAGCACATTGTTGTGTATGTGAAACGGTGCGATGCACTACACTGCGGTAACACGCGCACATGTGTGACGTCATGACGCCGCAAGGTATATTAGATGGCTGCCCAGGGCCGGCCATCCTCTTTGGCACGCCGCCCTTCCATGCTCCATCTGCACTGAAGACTGTAATATTTGGATAACATTCAATAAAGCTAACCTCAACATGTGGACGTGTCCACCCTTATTTCCAGACACAACACTGACAACGAGGATAATGGAGGCTTTGCTGACATCACTACCACTGTTCCTCGCTCTGCCTGGTGAGCCACCTGTTCCTTGGTGCCATTGGTAGGAGTCGTTTGAAACGTTTGTGTCCACCATCGACTTAGCTAAAGCTAGCAAAGCTAGGGCACGAGCCATGCTAATTCATAGCATTGGCAGTGAGGGACAATGTGTTTTTTTGGACGCTTGGACCTGTGGACACCAACGATGAGTGTGTTGCTTTATTAGCTTGACATTTTGCCACCCCAGAGAGCGTTCTGGTCCAAAGAATCAAGTTTCGCTAGCGCCGACAATGTGCAGGTGAGTCAATCCAGCAATATGTCACCGACCTCTGCTGTTTGGCTAGTACGTGCAGGTTTGGACACATGGAAGATGAGATGGTATGAGACCAGTTAGCGGAGCATACCACCAATCCGACACTGTGGGAGAAGCTGCTAATGGTGCCAGATGACTTACCACTGGCCAGGCCAGTGGAAATGGCGTCCCAGCTAGAGGCAGCGACCCAGTTAGCAACACAGCAAGGAGCCTCCAGCCCATGCTCCCCACATCCAGCTTCACTAGCACAGGCCGTTACCCCGGCTGCTCAGCCGGCCGACCCCACGTCTTCTCACGAGGACCCCGAAGTGAACATCGCGGGATGACAAGGCACTACAGCATGCCGACCATGTGGTAACTGTGGCTCTCCCTCACACCGGACACGCGAGCCTGGCTGCCCAGCCACAGGACAGAAGTGCCAACGCTGCGGTAAGCTAAACCATTTTGCCAAAGTGTGCTGCTTGATTCCTGCAAGCTCACTGCCTAGGTCGCTCAATTGGCCCAGTTCGACTACTGTTCATTCTGTGGTTTCCAGTAACACGCCGTATAAGTGGTGCACAGTGGAATTGGATGGCATCAGTCCACCGCTGCTGCTGGATACTGCTGCCACGAGGTCGCTGATGGACAAGGCCACGGTTAGGAATTTTTTTTCCCTTGCAACCAATTAAGCCAGGTGCAGTGGAACTGTTCAGGTATGGACACACGAAGATCGGCAGTAGGAACCGTTACTTTGTCGGTTCACTACGGGTCAAGAATCCTCCCGGCATTCACATTCCAGGTGACGCACCATGGTGACAACATCCTGGGGTGTGACCTATTCCGTGAATTGGGCTTTTCCATCACAGACCACATGGGATTCTATTTGACCAATGACGGCCTGAGTCCACCCTGCATGGACGTGGATGCAGCCGCTCCCTGCTTCACACCGCACAACGAGCAATGCACTGGAGACTCGGAACTGATCCTCACACAGTGTGAGCCCCCTCAAGCCACCGCCTCGCTGCAGGAGTTCCAGTCTGTTCATACAGGACCCGGGAGAACATAGGGTCCACCTTGTCAGCGGCGAGACCAGCCCGCCTCTACGTCAGTTTCTGAACCACTCATGTCCTCTGATAGATGACACCCCAGCAATGGCGCCTTTCTCCAGCAGTGGGACGAAGGAGCAGCAGCACATCGTGAAGCGGAAGCAGCCCTCGTTCACGGTGCTTGACTGAGTCTGGATCCGGTGACCCAATCGCTCGCACGAGCTGCGGTTGTTCCGGTCAACGCATATGCAGCTCACCGCTCAGCTTGGACCAGCCACCTTTCAGCTGGCTGATGGATCACGATGGGATGCCAGCCATCTCAGAAAGGTAACACCACCTCCTGCTCCTGACCAAGAAACATCAATCGAGCTGACCCAGCCAGTGTGGGACTCAGACTGGAACTTTGCCAGTGAGCAGACCGCAACTCCAGCAAGGTGCCCTCCAGAGTTGCCAGAGCCGGTGCATCCAGGGCCATGCCCAGCACGGGCTCAACAGAAGCCCTGCTGAGTTCTGAGCTCTTACTGATTCTTAAGTTCATAAGTACATGTTTAGTCAGGGCATGGTGCATTCAAGTGGCAGAATAACCCACACAACCATGCGGGCACACCGGCAGTCTACCCGGTTGCCCGGTTAGAAAAGCTACGGTTGACATGTTTAAGAATGGTTCTTTATACTGGCCTGTTCGGCCCTGTTTGGCATATGCTCTGCGTTACATTAGCCGATACGCTAATATGTATGTTTTACTTGCCGGCCCTGTTAAAGCTAATTCGTATGGGTGTAATGTTTTTAGCTTCTCATGGGGAGTAAATGGGGTGTATGTGAAATGGTGTGACGCACTATGTTGCGGTAGCATGCACGCACGTGTGACATCATGACACCGCAGGGTATATTAGACGGCTGCTCAAGGCCACTCCGCCCATCCATGCTCTGTCTGCACTGAGTAATGTAATATTTGGCTAACGTTCAATAAAGCTAACCTCAACATGCGGACGTGTCCGCCCGTATTTCCAGACACAACACACATGAGCAAGATTATGTTGATTTTATGTCCTGAACATCGAATTTGGTTTTATTTCGGTTAATTGCCTAGCCTTATATCTTACTATAAACTCCCATTTCAAAATACAAAGCCTTAAAGTAGCAGTGAACATAGTTCCACAGAAGTATACGAAAAATGATCCTGCTTTTGTTGTGGTCATGCTCTAGTGATTATTCCTCCTAGCTTACCTGTTGGTTTTGTCCACAGCTGGGAGCCAATTTCCAAGTACATCAACGAGCAGTACGAGAAGTTCCTAAAGGAGGAAGTCAACATCACCAGAAAGAAACGCATCCCTGACACTAGAGTTCACTGCTGCATCTATTTTATCTCCCCGACTGGACACTCGTGAGTTAAGCTTTAATAAAAAACAAACAAAAAAAAACTAGACATCAGTGAAGGAATCTGAAAATATCTGGAAGTATCTCATTTTAAAAGAAGTTCATTCTTTTTTTTTGAGGGGGGGGGGTCTGATGGAAAATGCACTCATGGTGGAAGAACTGCATGCAAGCACACATAGCAAACTGTTTTCATGTCACTTTATCCAAAAAAACTTCCATTTGAGTTCACATTAATGAAGCTCTAAACTAAGTAAGTTATATTACAGGCAGCACGTTTCTCTCGCTCTCTCTCTCTCTCTCTCTCTCTCTCTCTCTCTCTCTCTCTCTCTCTCTCCTGTGAACACCTCACAATTAGCTTCAGCTGACAGCTGTGAAATTGCTCCTTAATGGATAAATGGATACAGTCTTTTGTGTATTACTGCCATTGTATCTCATCTTTCATAGCCAGGTAATTGAGACAGACAGGATGCTTTGTGTACTGGCAAACAAGAACTGGGACACAACCTTTGCACAGTGATAAGTCCACTTTTCAAGAACATTCACCAGATATATGTATAACGTAATTGCTGCACGACCAGGGGAATTTAACAAGATGTGAAATATGGCCAAAGAAAATCACTGTGTCTCCTTCCATAATTAATTGTCACAGTTTATTTTCTATTTACTGTTGCATAGGCACTTTCTGAAACACATCACCTACATCTGACCTTTATGACTCACTTTACTTCTCTGTACATGTGTTTCAGACTTCGACAGCTTGACATTGAGTTCATGAAGTGCTTGAGTCACTCGGTCAACATTATTCCAGTCATCGCCAAAGCTGACACGATGACCGCTGAGGAGAGACAGGAGTTCAAACAGCGGGTGAGTTTTAGCGATAATCCAAATTGACTTGATAAAAGTTTATGAGGTGCAATCAAAAACATTCCACGTTAAAATGGGATCTTGTCCTTGTGAGTACTTATTTTTAGAGCACTCCCAGGAAGTCTTGCTCTGACAACATACAGTTGTGATTGTCAACGTTCATGCACTGGATCTTCTCTATTGTGTTAAAACAGTATACCTACAGCTGGGTTTTAATTGTGAGGAAAAGGATGTACTAGGCTGAAGCAAAGATTCTGTATAAATCTAAATTCTGCCACCATGATGTAACGCTATGCACTGCTTTCTTCTGAATCTTCCGATGCCTGTGCTGACCATGGTTAATCAAGAAAATGGTGTGCTTAAATTGTGAAAACAAACTGCAGAGATAAGAATAAAGGTGGGTTCAGACCAAACACGAACATGCAGATTTTCCACGCACCGTGCATTGATTTTACAATTTTACTTGTAAAATCAGTGCAAAGATGCGAATAAATACAAATTCGCACCCAAGCAAGTTGCAGAGGGGCGAGGTTGCCTAGCTGCTTTCTACCTGTTGTGGAAATCCCCAAAACACTGTCATGCTTAGGTTTACAATGTTATCCAGCAGGGCACACAGCTGGGAAAATGTCACTGCCTCCTCCCGCACCTGGATGACGGTTGTTTATGTTGCTAGCCTGCTAGCCCTTGTTAGTACAGTGGTAGCAGGTGTACGTGGGTGGATAAACTACAGACAGGTGCAGAGCTCCGGTCCATCTGTAGGTGAGTGGCAGTCTCATTTTCAAATTCACTCTCCAGTGTTGATTCTTTTACTCAGGTGACAGCAGAAAGTCAAGAGTTTACATGTAATCATGTTGCACGAAAAATTTGCTTTGCGTTTGGTCTGAATGCACCTTAACTGTTAAAACAGTAACTTTCTTGTTCCGGGTAGGAACACTGAAAAGACTACAACTATGGTGACTATGAACTCAGGCCCAACAGCCAATCACAGGGTGCTTAGTTTTTGGTGGCTACAGTTGTTCCCTGTGATTGGCTGTTGTACTGAGGTCATAGTCTCCATAATTATAGTCTTTTCAGTGTTCTCACCAAGAACAGAACTGTTGTGTGGGCCCACTTAGGTTATGGTGGAAGTGACATTCACCTGGTCAAAAGTTGATGTACCCTCAAAATAATGTTGGAAACATTATTTTTAGATGAAACTCTTGCCTAGTGTTGCTTTAATCTGTGCTAACAGACGGTTAAACATCTAAAAAAAAAAAAGTTTTACCTACCAAAACTTGAGCACACACTTTTTTAAATTGATTTACATTAGCCACACAGCAGCCCTTATTATTTGTAAGAAAAAAAATGTTATGAAAGGTGTCAACACTACAAATGTAGTAAAAGGTTGAACTCAGTGACCCAGTGAAGACTAGCAGACAGACAGCTACTACAGCTCTTTGAGGGGTTTTTTATTTTCAAAATAAAAACAGGTCATTTAGGTCATTTTCACCTGATGTTCTTCTTCAGATGCTTCAGATATTACTGCAGAACATTGAATAAACAGTCATGGGACAAACTGTGCAATACCTTTTGTATTTTTTAAGTGTGTATGCTAGAGATTGCTGATTTACAGGTGGGCAACACACAGACCTTTCTGAAAATGATTAAGCGATACCAAAGGAGCTGAGCTTGAAGGAAGAAATAGCCAATTTAAACTGAAAATCTTCATTAATGTTTGTATTTAAACTTCACAATGGTATCTAATATTAATATTTCTATACAGCTGCTCTACTCAGTATTTTTCTGTTGATAATGGATCAAATCATATACAGTTGTGTGAAAAAGTGTTTGCCCCTTCCTGATTTGTGATGTTTTTGTATGTTTGTCACACTTAGACAATGATAATATTAGACAAAGATAACACAAGTAAACACAAAATACAGTTTTTAAATGAAGGTGTTTATTATTAAGGGTAAAAACAAATCCAAACCTACGTGGCCCTGTGTGAAAAAGTGATTCCTGCCCCCCCCCCCCCGGTTAAAACATAAATTAACTGTGGTTCATCAAATCTTTGGAAAGCTGAGTTCAATTTCTCTAGCCACACACAGGCCTGATTACTGCCACACGTGTTCTCAATCAAGAAATCACTTAAATAGGACCTGCCTGACAAAGTGAAGTAGACCAAAAGATCCTCAAAAGCTAGACCTCATACTGTGATCCAATGAAATTCAGGAACAAATGAGAAACAAAGTAATTGAGATCTATCAGTCTGGAAAAAGTTATAAAGCCATTTCTAAAGCTTTGGGACTCCAGCAAACCGCAGTGAGAGCCATTATCCACAAATGGTGAAAACATGGAACAGTGATGAACCTTCCCAGGAGTGGCCGGCCGACCAAAATTACCCCAAGAGTGCAGCAACGACTCATTCAAGAGGTCACAAAAGACCCCACAACAACATCCAAAGAACTGCAGGCCTCACTTGCCTCAGTTAAGGTCAGTGTTCATGACTCCACCATAAGAAAGAGACTGGGCTAAAATGGCCTGCATGGCAGAGTTCCAAGACGAAAACCACTGCTGAGCAAAAAGAACATAAAGGCTCATCTTAGTTTTGCCAGAAAACATCTTGATGATCCCCAAGACTTTTGGTAAAATACTCTGTGGACTGACGAGACAAAAGTTAAACTTTTTGGAAGGTGTGTGTCCCATTACATCCAGCGTAAAAGTAACACAGCATTTCAGAAAAGGAACATCATACCAACAGTAAAATATGGTGGTGGTAGTATGATGGTCTGGGGCTGTTTTGCTACTTCAGAACCTGGAAGACTTGCTGTGGTAAATGGAACCATGAATTCTGCTGTCTACCAAAAAATCCTGAAGGAGAATGTCCGGCCATCTGTTCGTAACCTCAAGCTGAAGTGCCCTTGGGTTCTGCAGCAGGACAATGATCCAAAACACACCAGCAAGTCCACCTCTGAATGGTTTAAGAAAGACAAAATGAAGACTTTGAAGTAGCCTAGTTAAAGTCCTGACCTGAATCCGATTGAGATGCTGTGGCATGACCTTAAAAAGGTGGCTGAATTACAACAATTCTGCAAAGATAAGTGGGTCAAAATTTCTCCACAGCACTGTAAAAGACTCACTGCCAGTTATTACAAATGCTTGATTGCAGTTGTTGCTGCTAAGGGTGGCCCAACCAGTTATTAGGTTTAGGGGGCAATCACTTTTTCACACAGGGCCATAAAAGTTTGGATTTTTTTTCCCCCTTAATAATAAACACCTTCATTTAAAAACTGCATTTTGAGTTTACTTCTGTTATCTTTGTCTAATATTTAAATTTGTTTGATGATCTGAAACATTTAACTGCAACAAACTTACAAAAAATGAGAAATCAGGAAGGGGGCAAACTTTTTCACACCACTGTATCTTAGGCCTTCTCCTTTTAGCCTAAACAATGGGATTCATATAAAATATATAGTCTTTATGTTATTTATCGGTAGATTTTAGGCCAATATACAGTGGATATAAAAAGTCTACACACCCATGTTCAAATGCCATGTAAAAAAAATGAGACCAAGATAAATAATTTCAAAACTTTTTCCACCATTAATGTGGCCTATAACCTGTACAACCCTATTGAAAAACAAACTGAAATCTTTTAAGGGAAAAATAAAAAATAAAAAACTTACAATAACCTGTTTGCATAAATATGCACACCCTGTTATAACTGGGGATGTGGCTGTGTTCAGAATTAACCAATCACATTCAAACTCATGTTAAATGGGAGTCAGCACACACCCGCCACTATTTAAGGTGCCTCTGATTAACTCCAAATAAAGTTCAGCTGTTCTAGTAGGCTTTTCCTGACATTTTTGTAGTCACATCTTACAGCACAAGCCATGGTCTGCAGAGAGCTTCCAAAGCATCAGAGGGATCTCATTGTTCAAAGGTATCAGTCAGGAGAAGGGTACAAAAGAATTTTCAAGGCATTAAATATACCATGGAACACAATGAAGACAGTCATCATCAAGTGGAGAAAATATGGCACAACAGTGACATTACCAAGAACTGGACGTTTCTCCATAACTGATTAAGAGATGAGAAGAAAACTGGTTAGAGAGGTTGCCAAGAGGCCGACATCAACATTGAAGGAGCTACAAGAATTTCTGCCAAGTACTGGCTGTGTAGTACATGTGACAACAATCTCCCGTCTTCTTCATATGTCTGGGCTATGCGGTCAGGTGGCAATATGTAAGTCTTATCTTACAAAGAAAAACATCCAAGCCCGGCTACGTTTTGCAAAAACACATTTGAAATCTCCCAAACACATGTAGAAAAATGTGTTATGGTCCGATGAAACCAAAGTTGAACTTTAAAGCACTTTGATAACTGTAAAGCACTTTGAGCTGCACTTTGTTGTATGAAAGGTGCTATATAAATAAATAAAGTTTAAAGTTTTAGAGTTTTTGGCCATAATTCCAAAAGGTATATTTGGCACAAACACAACACTGCTCATCACCAAAAGAACACCATACCTACAGTGAAACATGGTGGTGGCAGCATCATGCTTTGGGGCTGTTTTTCTTCAGCTGGAACTGGGGCCTTAGTCAACGTGGAGGGAATTATGAACAGTTCCAAATACCAGTCAGTGTTGGCACAAAACTTTCAGGCTTCTGCTAGAAAGCTGAAGAGGAACTTCATCTTTCAGCATGACAATGACCCAAAGCACACATCCAAATCAACAAAAGAATGGCTTCACCAGAAGAAGATTAAGGTTTTGGAATGGCCCAGCCAGAGTCTAGACCTGAAACCAATCAAACATCTGTGGGGTGATCTGAAGAGGTCTGTGCACAGGAGGTGCCCTCACAATCTGACAGATTTGGAGCGTTTTTGCCAAGAAGAGTGGGCAAATATTTCCACATCAAGATGTGCCACGCTGATAGACTCCTACCCAAAAAGACTGAGTGTTGTAATAAAAGCCAAAGGTGTTGCAGCAAAGTATTAGTTTAAAGGGCTGATGACACGATTTTGACATTTTTTAGCATGTTGTGTAAACCCAAAAGTCATTGTCTATGATTAATATAATATTTACAACAGCGCCTGCATAAACTAGTTACCATCAAAAAACCGCAGCCGCTGACTGGACTGTGGTGCCGCCCACCAAATTAAGGGCGGCACCCCCATGACGTAAGTGACAGAACGGATGCCGGTGTTTTTGACTGGAATGACAGCAGCTTTGTAGCTCACAGTTTCTCTGGTTTCTTGTTTTAATTTTACATCTATGCCTTCGTGTTGTGTCGCAGGCTTAGATAAACAGCAGACCGTGAAAGACCACATCACATGCTTCAGCTACAACTGTCATAAGCCTCCTTGTGCGCTCCTCGTGCGCTTTTATGCAGGAGGAGCGCACGAGAAGGGAAGGATTAATGGATTTACACGCAGCTTTGACCTACTTTCTCTGATCACGTGCTGACTCTCGCCGGTCCGGGCATGTCCCCTCTCTCATTATCACCAGCTGATTCAAACTCCCGCTGATCATGTTTCCCAGTCCTCGCCCAGGTGCTTTTCATCACACCATCACCAGCAGTGCATGTACTTTGCGGCCGTTTGCCAGTCACGCACTGCTGGTCCATAGTATTGTCATCTGTGCTGTTAGTCTGCCAGTATTTTCAGCACTCTCACGACGTTAGTCACTCCATGGCTCTCGTGCGTCCTTGAAGCGATGTCGGCTCTGGGGCGCTCCTGTGGCGAACATGTCTCCTCTCATTCGTTCACTGGGCGATGCCGGCCCCCGAACGCCATCAGTAAGTGTGTTTGTGTTTTTTGTGCGTCTTCATCTTTTTGGGAATTGTTTGTCTTTCTGTATTACATGTGCTGTGGTGAATCCTGCATGCCAATCCTCGTTATTTTATCCTCCCTCTCTGTGCCCTGCGTAAGAGCGCACGGAGGGTCATGATGAATGGATTTATGTGCAGAATTCACCACAGCACATGTATTGAATATAATGATGACAACAGTTCCCAAAAAGGTGAAGACTTACAAAAATAAACAGAAACACTTACAGTTGGCATTCGGGGCTGACATCGCCCAGCAAATATGGAGAAGAGACGTGTTAACCACGGTTGCACCCCAGGGCCGACATCGCTTCAAGGGGCGCAACAGAACCACGGCTTTGTGGAGTGGCTAACACGTTGTGATAGTGTTGGCAATATTGGCTGGCTGACAACACGGCAGATGATGCACACAAACCATGAACAGCTGACTGTCAAAGAGAGAGGGTTCGTGGTCGGACCGGCGAATCTTGGACAGTGCCCACCTGAAAGTGGGTCAAAACGCACATAAAACACATGTACAAAACAAAAACAACAAGAACTCAAAATATAATCCATAATAAACCCGATGCCTGAGCCACAGAGAATACACTGCTATGATTTTATTGAAAAATCGGGTTTAAATAAATTATATTTATGAACAAATAATTTGTTGCAATATCTGTAACAAAAGAATAACACTTGGTGTTCCCCTGCCGTGTGTTTGTCGCTGCTGCTGCTGCTGGCATGTGTGCCTCTCCACTGTCACTCTCTGAGTCTGACTCGCTAGGCACGATTCCTGCTTGGCACGGCTCAAACCTATACGGTCTGATGCCCCCAGATTCTTCATTGTCATCCCATTCTAAGGAACTATAATCGTCTGAAGATTGGACAACACAAACCAATTCCAGACTACATGTGCTGGAACCATTGTCGACGTTTTCTACCGCTTTCATCCTGTGTGTACAATGGGCAGCCAAGCGCTGTGTTCTGTCGATGACGTTACAACATGGCCGGGGGGGGTTCCAGCCACTGACGCAATTGGTGACGTGGCACTCATGAAAACATTGGATATCCGCGTGAAAAAAAAGCCTGTTTGACTTAGAACTGCACAGACCAACCTATTTCGTCATATTGTATTGTGTGTTGAAAAATTAGGTGAAGTCAAAAACGTGTCATCAGCCCTTTAAGGGTGTGCATATTGGTACGAACAGGTTATTGTAAGTTTTTTATTTTTTATTTAAAAGATTTCAGTTTGTTGTTCAATTGGGTTGTACAGGTTATAGGTCACATTAATGATGGAAAAAGTTTTTAAAAGATTTATCTTGGTCTCATTTTTTCACATCACAAAAACCTGGCATTTGAACAGGGATATGTAGACTTTTTATATCCACTGTAAATTAGTAATGACTTATCATTGAATTTACTCTTAACTCTTAAGTTTCAGTAATACTGGGCCCTATTATGGTAATCTAAAGTCAGCATTTGTGCTTTAATTCCTGGCTTAATACCAAGCAGCCATACTGATTATGTTCACACCTCTATGTTAAATTTGTAGACAAGCAGTCAGCAACCCCAGTGCAAAATCTATTTGTATTCACAAGTAAATGCTGTCAGAATAGCAGTCCTCTTTGATCATGTGCACCTGTGTTTTAAAGGTGATGAGAAGATCAGATTAGATTTAGGTGTGACATGCACTAAACCAAACACACCTCTGAATAATTAAGAGTTCGGACTAGTCCCTTTGCACTTTTCGCCAGCACAAAGACATCCATACATGAGCTTTGCGCCTTAGACAGTAGACTGCTGACTAAATTATTGTAATATGGCCCACTGTCTGCTTGGAAAAAGTTTAACCTGTACATTTGAACTGAACTGTTTAGTACACATGATACAAGAAAAAAGTTTTTTGTTTTCTTTGGTTTGGTGTTATAGGTGAGGAAGGAGCTGGAGATGAGTGGCATTGAATTTTACCCCCAGAAAGAGTTTGATGATGACATGGAGGACAAGAGTGACAATGACAAGATCAGAGTATGTGGTCCTGTTCTGCTCTGTTCTTCCCCACAACATTTATCCAATAATCTGATTCAGTCTCTTCCACACTGTTTCACCCCCTCCTCCAAGCAGAATGCCGGGGCACTGGGGCATGTTGTGTTTTTGTTTGATCAACTCAACCCCTTGCAGCTCTCTCTGTTCCACTGAATCATTTTGAAATGTCTGGTATCAGGAGGCGATGCCCTTTGCTGTGGTGGGGAGTGACAAAGAGTATCAAGTGAATGGCAAACGAGTTCTAGGGAGGAAGACAGCGTGGGGAATAGTAGAAGGTGAGGAAGAATTGTCTTTTTCAGTTAGCATATGAGCCTTTGCTACAGAAATGGTGATGACTATCCTTTAATTGTTTCTCTGTTTTTGCAGTTGAAAACCCAAACCATTGTGAGTTTGCTCAACTGAGAGATTTTCTGATCAGGTAAAAATAATTATTTTAAAATAGATTCTTTTGTTTAATCCTGTACACTGGACTCAAAGGCAACATAGATACCTTTTCTCACTCCAACGCCCCTACTCCATACTGCATTTCTGTTTTAGTCATTGCCTAGCAAAGCTCATAAACTCTGTATGTTCCTGTCTTAGGTGTTTTCACACTTGATGATTTTTTTTAAAACTTGAGTCGTTTCCCCTTTAGTTCAGTTTCCTTTCACACAGACAAAAGTCCAAGTGCACCACAACGCATCACTTCAAACTACACGAGAATGTTGTCGTCTTTTATTGGTCAGATGGCTGCCATGGAAACAACCAGAGTGGTGGCCTAGAGGAAGAGCATCTGCTCCACAGCCGGGAGGCCGGGGTTCAAGTCCCAGCCAGGTCATGCCAAAGACCATATAAAAATGGAACTTCTTGCTGTCCAGCTTGGTACTCAGCAAAAATGGAACGGAGGAGGGAAATGTTGGTTCCCCAGCCACAGGGGGTGCACAAGCCAGTGTACTCCCTGTTCAGTCCCAAGCCCTGATAAAAATGGGCAGGGTTGTGTCAGGAAGGGATGTCCGGCATAAAACTCAACTACAACCTATGGATATGGAAGCTATATCGATGTCTGCTGCAGCAACCCCACCAGAATGTGGTAATAAAGCTAGAAGAAGAAAAAAAAATGGCTGCCATGGCAATGAGAAATGTAAATACAGGAAGTAGATCCTGTGTTGGTGACAAGTTTCTATGATGCGGAGAGACATGAGTTTGTCATCACCCTGGTGATTGTTTATTATATTATTTGTATTTACCACTTAAGACAAAACCAGTTTGAAATAGAATCAAAGCAACATCTTCAAAACAACGCGATGATGCACTAAAGGTGCAGAAGGAGCATATTGAGACAACGCAGGAGGTGGCATGCATTGATCCTTCTGAACCATGACATGCTCATTAGCCAAAAATATTTCTGAAGATTCGTAAGTCATGTAATTCATAGCTTTTGGTCCCCTTTTAGTTTTGTATGCTTTCTCACCTGGAAGACTTCAACAGAATTTGCCAGATGGTCTCAGCCCAGTTTATTTGTTTTGCACCCGAATGCGATTACTTTGTTCTCAACGGACAAAACAAAGTGCACTAATAGAGAAAACAAACTTTACTTCTTAGTCTGTTCAAATTAGACTAAGGTCTGTAAGTGTGAAATGACCCTTAGATGGAGCCTGTAAGGAAGTTATTTAAACCTGCAATTCTGTTTGAACCCAGCAAGTGGCAGCACATGTAGGTGCAAATGGAATCCCACTGTATGAGTGACCATGTGACATATTTCAGCCATCATAACACTTCGCTTCTCGTGAGTTTACCATTTTGTAAAACAGCTTACTGAATTAAATATATCTTTTTTTAATGAGTCACAGTCCTTTAAGAACCATAAAGCAAGGTATTTCTGACTGGCTCCTACCTGTTGCTTGACAGTCAATAAGGCCATGCTTCCCTCATTTACTCTCCCCTGCTTGTTATGCATGGTTTAAAAACCTTCATGATGGCAACAGCAGAACTGCTCTGCTTCAAGCTCCATTACCAAAATCTCAATTAGTGACATCACAATTGCTACATCCATCTCTTATATCAGGGGTGTCCAATCATGTGCCATGGAGGGCCAAGACCCTGCAGGTTTTCTCTTCTACCCAGTTGCTTCAGCAGGTGTTTTCACTGATCAGCTATCAGTGGGAAGAAGTTCAGTGAAATCTGGTGCTGAACACACTGGTTGGAGGTAAAGCCTGCAGGGTCTTGGTCCTCCATGGCACATGATTGGACACCCCTGTCTTATATATAGTCTATGGCAGTGTTTTTCATCTAGGGTGCCTACAGAACCCATGCAGAACAACAGCAAATTATTTGCAATTTTTTCTGCGTGCATTGTCTCTTCAGTAGCCACATTTGTAGTGTTCCAGCGGAAATATGTTGCATATCCACAACATCAATATTAATGCAAAGACACTTTTTGCATCTGCCTTAATCAGTTTTGTGTTACGGTGTATCCAGAAAGTATTCACAGCGCTTCACTTTTTCTACATTTTGTTATGTTACCGCCTTATTCCAAAAGGGATTAAATTCATTTTTTCGCTCAAAATTCAACACACAACACCCCACAATGACAATGTGAAAAAATGTTTTCAAGATTTTTGCAAATTTATTAAAAATAAAAAAAACAAGAACTCACATGTACATAAGTATTCACAGCCTTTGCCATGAAGGTCAAAATTGAGCTCAGGTGCATCCTGCTTCCACTGATCATTCTTGAGATGTTTCTACAGCTTAATTGAAGTCCACCTGTGGTAAATTCAGTTGATTGGACATGATTTGGAAAGACACACACCTGTCTATATAAGGTCCCATTGTTGACGGTGCATGTCAGAGCACAAACCAAGCATGAAGTCAAAGGAATTGTCTGTAGACCTCCGAGACACAAATCTGGGGAAGGGTACAGAAAAATTTCTGTTGCTTTGAAGGTTCCAGTGAGCACAGTGGCCTCCATTATCCATAAATGGAAAAAGTTTGAAACCACCAGGACTCTTCCTAGAGCATGCCGGCTGTCTAAACTGAACGATCGGGGGAGAAGGGCCTTAGTCAGGGAGGTGACCAAGAACCTGATGGTCACTCTGTCAGAGCTCCAGTGTTTCTCTGTGGAGAGAGAACCTTCCAGAAAGACAACCATCCCTGCAGTATGGTGGAGTGGCCAGACGGAAGCCACTCCTTAGTAAAAGGCACATGGCAGCCCACCTGGAGTTTGCCAAAAGGCACCTGAAGGACTCTCAGACCATGAGAAACAAAATTCTCTGGTCTGATGAGACAAAGATTGAACTTTCTGGTGTGAATGCCAGGCGTCATGTTTGGAGGAAATCAGGCACCGTTCATAACCATTCCAATGGTTGTGGCAGCATCATGCTGTGGGGATGTTTTTCATCAGTAGAAACTGGGAGATTAGTCAGGATAGAGAGAAAGATGAATGCAGCAATGTACAGAGATATCCTGGATGAAAACCTGCTCCGGAGCGCTCTTGACCTCAGACTGGGGTGACGGTTCATCTTTCAGCAACACAACAACCCTAAGCACACAGCCAAGATATCAAAGGAGTGGCTTCAGGACAACTTTGTGAATGTCCTTGAGTGGCCCAGCCAGAGCCCAGACTTGAATCCAATTGAACATCTCTGGAGAGATTTGAAAATGGCTGTGCACCAACGCTTCCCTTCCAACCTGATGGAGCTTGAGAGGTGCTGCAAAGGGGAATGGGCCAAACTGCCCAAAGATAGGTGTGCCAAGCTTGTGGCATCATATTCAAAAAAACTTGAGGCTGTAATTGCTGCCAAAGGTGCATCAACAAAGTATTGAGCAAAGGCTGTGAATACTTATGTACATGTGAGTTCTTAGGTTTTTTTTGTTTGTTTTGTTTTTTTTTATTTAAGTTTTTGTAAAGGGTATACATGTTATTACAGCATTGCATTGTTTACATTTTCATCACATACACTACCGTTCAAAAGTTTGGGGTCACCCAGACAATTATTTTGTGTTTTCCATGAAAAGTCACACTTATTTACCACCATGAGTTGTAAAATGAATAGAAAATATAGTCAAGACATTGACAAGGTTAGAAATAATGATTTGTATTTGAAATAATAATTTTTTCCAGATACTCAACCTGCTCAAAGGAAGGTCAGTTTTATAGCTTCTCTAACCAGCTAAACTGTTTTCAGCTGTGCTAACATGATTGCACAAGGGTTTTTTAATCATCCGTTAGCGTTCTGACGCAATGAGCAAACACATTGTACCATTAGAACACTGGAGTGATAGTTGCTGGAAATGAGCCTCTATACACCTATGCAGATATTGCACCAAAAACCAGACATTTGCAGCTAGAATAGTCATTTACCACATTAGCAATGTATATTAGATATTAGAGTGTATTTCTGATTAGTGTAAAGTTATCTTCATTGAAAAAAACAGTGCTTTTCTTTCAAAAAAGAAAGAAAGTGACCCCAAACTTTTGAACGGTAGTGTATTCCCCCTTTTTTTTGTTTTTTGACAATATTGGAAAAAAATTATTACAACACCCTTTTTTAAGTGAAAGAAAAAGAGAAATAAAAAAAAGCAAAAAAGCAGAAAAATAAGAGCATCTGAGTAGCATTGGAACAAAGAGAAGTGCCATTATTGAAATGGTGTTTGTGCAAGGTTAGATCTGATGGAAGACACATATGCGTTCCAGGGTTGCCAAAAGTTCAAGAACCCATCCATGTCCTGTCTCAGTGCAAATGTCAACTTTTCCATCAAATAAATGTCCTGAATCATGTTTATCCAATCTTCAGCTGCAGGACAGTCCTTCAACATCCATTTTTTAGTTAGAGCTTTTTTACTTGCCAATATTAAAACAGTGAATAAGTATTTTTCTCCTCGTCTTTCCAGTGATTCCGGTAGTAAACCCAAATACAAAGTTACAAAAGAAAAGGGAACTGCTACTTTGAATATTTTCCCCAATATTGTCTGTACATTGGTCCAATATTGGTGGATAACTGGGCATGACCAAAACACATGAAAATGATTTGCAGTCTTTTCACCACAGAAGCGCCAACAATTCAACCCTTTACGAGTAAATTTGTTTTGTGCAGGTGTTCTGAAAAATCTTACCAAATTTTTCCATCCAAATTCTCTCCACAGCAGGGATGAAGTACTTTTCCATTATTGTCTATTTAGCTTTTCCCATATTTCCAGTTGTAAAGTGAAATTCCCCTCTTTTTCCCATCTCTCTTTTATATATGATGTGTTGTCTCCTTTTAAATCTTGAAGACCTTGGTATATTTTAGAAATGTATCTGATCCCTGGGATCCCTTTATATGCCATTAAGAAAACTTTCAGAACAACTGACTGGGCCCTTTCCAAATCCTCCTTTTTAAGTATTTTGTTTATGTGGTGTCTAAGCTGGAAGAACCTGTAAAGGTCTTGATTTACTAGACCTTGTTTTTTCAAATCTTCAAAACTTCTTAAAGTTTGCCCTTTAAAAAAATTGTAATATTTTATCAGTCCGTTCTCTTTCCACTTTTTAAATCTAGTGTCTGTTTTATTAGGCGTAAAGTCCTGATCATGGGAAATCCATTGCAATAATCGATAGGGTTCTTTAGTTTGATTCTCTCTGACTATCTTAAACCAAATTTTTAGCGGGGTCTCTATTCACGGGTTAGTGTTATTCAAAAGTTTAGTTAAGGCATTGTTCCCTATTATCGCCTGTAGGGGAATGTCACTTGTTATTTGGCATTCCATCTCCTTCCATTGTGCAGTGTAGACTGGGTTACATATCTCTACTAATGTTTTAATTTGCGCGGCTTTAAAATAGTCCCTGATATTTGGCAGCGTGAGCCCACCTTTGTCTTTGTTTAGCTGTAGGGTTCTATATCTGATTCTAGGTCTCTTGCCCTGCCATATGAATCTTGAGATCCTTCTGTCCAGTTCTTGCCATGTTTTTTTGGGAGGTTCTACCGGTATTGTTTGGAAAAGGTATAGAAGACGTGGAAGTATATTCATTTTGACTGCTTCAATTCTTTGTGCAGTACCCAAGAATGGTATCATATTTCATCTTGCTAGATCAGATTTTATTTTTGCCATCAGTGGATCATAGTTTAGTGTTATAATTTTGTTGAGTTGTTTCGGGATATTGACCTCCAGATATTTCATAGATTCCATCTCCCAGTTAGTTTTGAATTTGCTTAGTAAATATTGATTTGGGTCATAGTTGAATGTTAAAATTTGGGTTTTATGCATGTTTAATTCATACCCTAATAACTCTCCATACTCTGAAAAAACTGAGATTAGTTCTGGAACAGAGGTGTCCAGCTGCCCCAGGTATATTAAAATGTCATCTGCAAAGAGTGCTATTTTATGTTCCTTCTGACCAAGTGTAATACCTTGAATTTTTTGATTTTGTCTTATCCATTGGCTCAGAGGTTCTATGAAGATTGCAAAGAGCAGTGGAGACAAGGGGCAGCCCTGACGACATCCTCTTTCCAGTTCAAAAGATGATGATAATTTACCGTTAATCCTTATTTTAGCTGTTGTTTTTTTATATAATGTTATATATATGTTATATATAGTTCTAATGAAGTTGTTATGAAAATTGAAACTGGATAAGATTCTATATAGGAAAGACCAGTCAACCGAATCAAATGCTTTTTCAGCATCTAATCCCAATATGGCTGCATTTAAATTATATTTTTTTATATGATGAATTATGTGTAAAGTGCTTCTAATGTTATCTTGTGTCTGTCTTTGTCCTATAAAACCTGTTTGGTCTAAATGAATTAAGTCTGTCAGTATATTTTCTAACCTTTTGGCAAGGATAGCGGTAAAAAGTTTATAGTCCTGATTTAACACACTGATTGGTCTGCAGTTGGAGCAGTCTAGTTTATCCTTTTCAGGTTTAGGTATGATTGCAATGACCCCTTCTCTCCAGGAGGGGGGGATTTCCCCTGTGTGGAGGACATAGTTAAATGTTTTCAGGAGGAGAGGAGATACTGTAGTTGTTGTTTAAAGGTTTTGTACCACTCTGCTGTATAACCATCTGCTCCTGGAGATTTGTTAGCTTTAAGTTTCATAATTGCTTTTTCTATTTTTTAGGCTGTATTTCTGCCAGTAGTTTTTTATTTTGTGACTCAGTAAGTTGGGGAAGATTTAATGTATTTAGGAAGGCTTCGGATGCGTTTTTGTGTTTTTTGAGGGAGTACAAGTTCTTGAAGTAATTCTCGAAGCTTTTAAGAATTTCCTGAATTCTAAATTTTATTTCCTTTGATACTGGGTCTCTGATTTTGTAGACTGCTCTCTCCGTTTGTTGTTTCCTCAATTTATAGGGTAGTAATTTTGCCGATTTGCTGCCTGTTTCATAGTATTTTTGTTTCAGAAATGTAAGTTTCTTCTGGATTTCTGTTGTGTAGATCTCGTTATTTGTTTTTAAATTTCCTTAATTTTGAGCGAGTCATTAGAATGAGTGTTGTCTTTGTGCTGTTTTTCTAGTTTCTTAAGTTCTGACTCTAATGTGATTAGTTTTTCTTGTCTCAGTTTCTTTTGGAGTGCCAGTTTTGCAATAATCTTTCCCCTTATTACAGCTTTGCATGCGTCCCACAGTATTAAAGGGGATACTTCTTCATTATCATTTTCTTCCAAATATCTGAGAATATCTGATTCCAATTCATCTTTCATTGGTCCTTTCAGCACATTTAAATTTAACCTCCAAGAAAATGTATTATTTGTGTATTTTTGGATATTTAAGTCCATATAGATCGGGCTGTGGTCAGAGAGATCCATCAGTCCTATTTTACATGTTTTTACTCTTCCAATGTCTCTATTAAACATAAAAAAATAGTCAGTCCTTAAGTATGATGAATGTGGTGCTGAGTAAAATGTATAATCTTTTACACTGGGGTTGAATTCCCTCCACACGTCACAGATTCCCATTTCTTTTAGTAGCATCTGAGTTTTTCTACATTGAGTGTTATTTTGATGTGGAGAATTACCTGATGCATCCCAGTATGGATTCAGTCTTAGATTGAAGTCTCCACCACATATCACTAAACCTTGGGCTTTAGTTATCATTAGGTCAAATACATTTTTATAAAATTTCCAGTTAGCCCCTGGAGGTGCATATACATTCAGCAGGGTGATATCTTCTCCCTCTAGCCGACCAAATACCATGCTAAATCTCCCTTCTTTATCTTTGTGTTCTGAATTTTTTTTCAAATGTAATTTTGGTTGAGATCAATGTCGCTACCCCCCTCCTCCTCCCTGACTTATATGAAGATGAAGAGATCATTTTAAACCCTTGTCTATTGAGTTTAGTGTGCTCCGAGTCTGTTAGGTGGGTTTCCTGTGAAAATATTATTCCTGCTTTGTCTTTTTTCATTTTGCCTAGATTCTTGGATCTTTTAACTGGATTCAGGATCCCTTTTACATTATATGAGATTATTTTGGTTACACCCTGTTTCTCCATTGGATTGTCTTATTTAGTATAACAGTATAGTGGCCCTCTTTTATGCTACTCAAAAACTGAAAGAACATTAAGAACATAAAAAACATAAAGAACATAGTATATAAAACTTTAAAACAAAAAACTGTCAAAAGATCTTCCTGAACTGAGGTCTTTTTAGCGACCTTAGAAGAGCCTTGTGGTTGGTGTGTTGGCTCTGAGGGAAATTCCTCAAACTTTGTTACTTGTTGAGGGCCCTCTCTTACCCCTGTAAGTTGTCCCATGTTTTTAACGTGAATTTCAGATCCCAATCCGAACTTGTAATGATTTTTTTTTTTATGCCTATACCCTATGAAATTGTGCGCAACCTCCCACCACCATCACAGCAAACAATCACGTTAATACAGTATTTGTTAGTGTGGAGAGTTCATGTGGTTCATTGTCACATTTCTATTTTAACAAGTTTTTTTTTTTTTTTTTTTTAAAGACTTATTTGTTTCTAATGTTATGACTGTTCCATGAAATGTTTTAGCACTTCATATTTGCTGATTCTGCATCTCCTTTAATGTTTGTTACCTTGTAGGAGGAGGGTTGGATGCGCAGATTGACTAAAAATATCGTTATTCCCTCCTGAAAGCATCCAGTTTTTCGTTATAGCCCTGGCGCTGGGTTTCCCAGTGCTGGCCCGTGGATTTTGAGGGTCTCTGTGTGCACCATGTTTGAGCCTTAATTCTTTCGATCGGGTCTGCTGCGGGTTTATACACCGTTACCGGGAGCCCTCTTCTCGCCATATCCCTGGTTGCTTCTTCCGCCGAGTTGTAGAGACATGTCTCTTCCCCATAAAAAACCCTCAGCTTCGCCGGAAATGGAGTTTGAAAGCGCAGTTTCTTCTCTCTTAGTACCTTTTTAGCGTCATTGTATTCCGACGCTTTTTAAGGACCTCCGGGGCGTAGTCATGCTCCACAAAAATCTTTTCTTTCTTGGTGCATAAATCCTTTTTTCTGCCAAGCCAGTCTCAAAACCTCTTCTTTTGTTCTGAAGTTGGAAAACTTCACCACCGCCGATCGCGGGGGAGCTTCCGCCAGCGGCCTTGGGGCTAATGAACGGTGCGCCCTTTCTATTTTCAAATCGGTGGATTGGGGAATTTCCAACTTCTCTCTCAGTATGGTTTCCATGCATGCAGCCATTGTGGTGAAACCGTCCTCGACTCCTTCTTTCAGACCATGAATTCTTATGTTGTCCCTTCTTAGTCTTCCTTCCTGGTCAGTTAGCTTAGCCTCCAGTCTTGTCTGTCGTTTGAGTAATTCCAGCGTGGTTTCTTCCAGCCCTTTTATTCTTTCTTCTGCTTCCATGATTCAGGCCTCAGCCTGGTCCACTCTGTTGTTTGTCCTTTTTATTTCGTCTTTAATTTCACGAAATTCGGCCCAACACTCTCGGCGAAATTCTCTTAATCTTGAAGTATCATTTTTAAGCTAACCGTGTTGCTAGCCTCATACTGCTCCTCTATTTCTGAGTGGTTGTTGTCTTCCAGGTCAGATTCTCCCGCCGATGCGTGTCTTGGCCTGATAAATGTCGATCTCTTCTGTTTTCCTTTAGGCATAATGACTTTGTCTTTTGATTTTCACTCTTCCATAAATCCGTTAAATCTGATTTTCATGGTATTTTCACGGATGGGATCTGGGAGCTTCAGCGTTAAGCTGCTACCACCATGGTGTCCAGACCGGAAGTCCACTTAGTTTTTTATTTTTAATAAATCTGCAAAAATCTAAAAAAAAAAACCCTTTTTCACATCGTCATTATAGAATATTGTATGTAGAATTTTGAGAAAAAAAATTAATTTAATCCATTTTGGAATAAGGCTGTAACATAACAAAATGTGGAAAAAGTGAAGCGGAGTGAATACTTTCTGGATGCACTGTAAGCCAAACATTAGTTAATCCACCCCTGTCAGGTTCTTGTTTGTAATGCAAAATTTGAACTCAGGTTCAGGTTCAGGTTCCTTTATTTGTACCCGTAGGTAGATTTGTTTTGCAGGCTGGTGGCATCCATATTTACAAACCACAGTTACATTTAACATAAACACAAACACAGGCACACATGAAGCTGACTACAAACATGGTAAAAATACTCAAGGCTCCATCAATCAGGATATAAAGACAAATGTGATTATCATCTGTACATCCATTTCCCATATATTTAAAATCATAAATACAGTAGGATGCTTCTTAAACCATCTAATACCTTCTGTGCATTTTAGGTCTCATCTCCAGGATCTGAAGGAAGTTACTCATAACATCCACTATGAGACTTACCGTGCCAAGAGACTGAATGAGAACGGAGGTCTGCACCCCATATCATCCAGTGACACCCAGGAAAGCAACCTGTAGTCAACCAGTTGGAGTTCAGACACAGTGACATTGAAAACAGGGCAAAACAGCCGATGGATAAATTTACCAATATTATAAGCCCCTGTAGCCACAGCATTGTTGCATGTGTGGAATGACAATGTAAAAAATCTGTCATTTCATCTCCAAACAACCCCCATCTTTATCTTCACTCCATTCCTCACATCAAGCCTGTCAAACCCTCCACTTCCATTTCAAAGTTGTCCCTTTGGATATTTGAAGGCAAGAGCAGAGACGTAGTGCCATTATAAAATCGACTTTGTATCTACTGCCAATGCCTTGTGATTTCTCATCGTCCTGGTAGAACAAGCTCAAGAAGTGCCATGTTGATGTGCGTTGTTGTTGTGTAGCAATTATATCTGACTTAAGTCAAACAATGATTTGCTTTAAATACTGAAACCAGAATTTCTGTGTAACAGTGATGTATGAGACATCTTTGTAATTGACACAGTTGCAGTCACCGTTTTAAAATTCTCAGCAGTGACTGTTCATTTGAAGTGAGAATCCCTGTGGGGTTTACTGTCAGGAAGGCTTAGCAAACATTTTCTTCTTCATTAGCAAACCACAGGGAGGATTTTTTTCTGTTACTTTTTCAGGTTCCACTGAAGTTAAAATTTCCATTTTAAAATCAAGCACATATTTGCATGCAGCTGCAGCATCAGTCACAAGATGCAGTTCATGGGTGTGTGATTAAAGAGTCCATAGTGTGAGTGACTGCTGCAGATTCAGTAACAATCTCATGATTCACCACAATAATTCAAACACATAATGAACACAACAATGAAATGATACAACTTAGCATGCTTTGTTTAGCTTCCATTAGTATGCAGGAGTGTTTAACTGCGTTCATCTGGTTCTCACTTCCACTAGCTAATTGTGCTTTTATTTCAACTGGAATGTTTTATTTCTGGGTTCAGACTAACTGATTATTGTGACTTTCTGATTTGAATAGACTCGAGGCTTTAGGATTGCAGGATTAAATTTAACCAGTGTTACCCCTGATTGTGGTCCATTGTGGCTGCGATATGGTCTCAGCAGCAAATAGTTCCCATTCTAGTCAGTTTTCTACTCCTCAACTGGTATGGTGCTTTGCGGAACAGATCGGGATTGCCGTAACGGATCGCTAAAAATATGCATTAAGTTTATTTTTGACTGATGGTGCATCCAGCCCGCAAAGAAATGCAGCAGTATCTCTTTTTTATACAGTCTATGGGTATCAACTGTATTTAATAAGTTTGTTAAAAGAAAACAACTTTAAGGATCACCCGCCATTTTCTGAGATCTCCTCCTCCACCGCTGCATCAACTTTGATATAACATACAAGCAGTTCACAGAAGGCAACTTGCACATTATTAGAGCACACACTAGTCCAGATGGAGAGCTGGCACATCTTGCTTCCTTGTTGATCACCATCACTCCTCTTGCGGTATGGGTCAGTCTCTCTTGAGCTCTTGCATTGTTTTATAAAATTCTTCCAGGATCTTGTCATGAGAACCTTGTTCTGATCTGTATCACTTCAAAACACAAATGTAGACGGTGGGGACTGCCACAAGGCTTGGACCAGATTGCGTCCGCAATGGACTGCAACCATCGTCAGTTGAAATTAGGGGTTATCATTTCATTGGAAATATTCCTCACTTGGAATGATTCATATCTGGTACAAAGCTATGAGGACAATCATCTGCACTGAGATGTATGTTTCTTGTTTTTGATATTTTTAAAACCTCTTCCACTCTGTTCAATTTCCCTAAAAATGCCTAAAAATAACATACCCAAAGTAAATCAAAAGCTGTTCTTCAACTCTTTGCATCATCTTCATGGGGTTGGTCTCATTTAAAAGAAAACACTCTAAATTTTTTGGCAAAACAGTCATAATCTCTCTAAGTGCTCCTGCCACTGAGTAACAATCATCTAAACATACTGAATTTGAAGAAAATAAAGTTCGCCTGGGTTTTTTTTTTTAGATACAAATGCTTGCAAATAACATACAGCTGTGTGAAACTTGCTGGAAAACACAACAGAAATGTAGAACCAAGTGTTTTCAAGCTCAGGTCAAAATTTTGTAACAATACCACAAAAAATGAATATATTACACAACTTTTTTCTCAGGTTGTAACAAGGTGTTCTTGAACTGTGCCAAACTGTGCCAAATGGCACAGTTTGGAAAACTGTGTTCCAGAGTTCACTATTTCAGCAGTTTGCACAGTAAAACCAAGGGGTAATATCCCAGACATACACAGCACAGTTCCTGTTTTGTTTTTTTTTACAGGCGAAAATAGTCTACAGTGTAAGAAAAATTATGCTAAAAATTAATACATTTCACTAAAGTATACACAAAAACAACCCTCGGCCCTCCAATTTTTCCAGAGTTCACTATCTCACCAGTTTACACAGATACAGGTCAACTGGACCCCTGACCAAGTGCGCACCCAAAGTGGACCACGGAATCCAATCTGTACATGTACAGGTGCATTCTCCATCCAGTGATTTATAAATGTTGCCCCAGATGAAAACCAGTCTGTGGGACTATAATGTTCTGAATGAGGCTTTAGAAAATTATGAATCACTTTGTAAATCATTGGATTGAAAATGTACTTGTACGGATTGAATACCAGGGTCCACCTGGGGTGCTCACATTTAGTGCTCTCACTTGGTCAGGGGTCCATTTCACCAGATCCCGTTTACACAGTAAAACAAAGGCATAATAACCCAGACATACACAGCAAAGTTCCTTTTTTTACAGGAAAAAATAGCCTACAGTGAAATAAAAATTACACTAAAAAATTATTACATTTTTCTGCAATATACACAGTAACAAATACCCCCCCCCCCCCCGCAACAGAAGAACACAGCGCACACAAAAACTTGTGGCCATGTGGGACCCTTGTAATTACCGATTGGTCAAAAGTTATTTTTATTACTATTTTTATCGATAAAGAATAATTTAGATTATAAGACTTACTGTCCACAACTGCACTGTCACTGGCGAATATCTGTGCTCAAGGTTCTTTATTGTCAGACAAGCTAGTATTCCGTTGTTGCAACCTCCAGTTGTTCTTTTACTGATTTGTCGTCCCGGTCACCCGACCCGGTCAAGCCATCTATGCTTTCATGCATGCGCTTTCGGTTTAATTTGTGAACCATTTTTCAAAACAAGTAAAATAATGGCTAATGTTACCCTTACCCTTCCGCACAGCGTCACATAGGACTGCGCGTCACACAGCGGCTCAGTCAAAAGAGATTTTACGCACGGGAACGCATGGCATTTTACCGGAAATATAAACACGGAACAAGCGCATGTAGGGTATCATTGAATTCAGAAATTGATTGGCTAAACGACACGTCCATCGTCAGATTACTCAGCTTCAACTGGCTCATTGTATTTGCGGTTGTTGATGGGCAGGTCCTTCTTGCTAGGTTTTCAGTCATTGGTTATTCAAAGTTTAAAAACCCAAATCAAGACTCTTATTGGTCGAATGAGATGTCAATCTCATTCTAAACCAATCAAACACTCCTTTGGCTTTCTGTTTATGGCTGTGTCTGTACCGGAAGACCAGAAATACAGCTTTTTTTCATTGCGCACTGAGATGGCCCACCCGCGGGCCCACCCGCGGAGTCGCAAAGTGGAAGAGGTTTTAATTAACCAATTAGAGTACTTGATCATTCAAAATAATTTTTTGACCGCAAATTAAACATCACCAGATTAATCATGACATTTTCTCCACCACATGCACCATATCAAATACTTTTTAACTTGAGTTTGTACCATCTAAAGTAAATGCCAACTCAACAGAACTAAAATATTTTGCAATTTTAAAATAAATTTTCACTATTTGCCACTAGATGGAATTGCTTTACCATGTTAAAGCACTAACTAGACTGAACTAGAAGCAGGCACCCAAGCTCACCTGAGAACTAGTGGCAACTGGTACTTTATTGAAATTATTTTTTAACTTAACATATCAAATTCAGACTGATTTTTTTTTTCCATTGAAGTTTACGGAGTCTGAATCCTCTGCTGTCAGGGGTAACTCAACATATCTATCTAGTCAACTATCTACCTCCTGAGCCACTCAGGAGGTAGAGCAGGTCATCCAATAACCGGATGGTTGGCGGTTCGAATCCCGCTCTCCCCAGATATCCTGCCATTGTGTCCCTAGGCAAGACACTTTACCCTCAATTGCTCCTGGTGGGTCTGGACAGCGCCATGTTGGGCAGCTATGCCGCCATCAGTGTGTGAATGTGTGTGTGAATGGGTGGATAGCAGGATCTGTAAAGCGCTTTGGTCATCAAGAGATGAGAATAAAAGCGTTATATAAGTGAATGCCTTTTAGACAAGGTTTACAAGGAAAGATACAAACTCACTTGTTGATCTATAATTACTTGTTTACCAATTGTTATTTTTTGTTAAAGTAATATTTATATTTTCCTCCCATCTGCGGTAGGACTTGAAAATGCCAAAACTACAAAATTCTCAACATCTATAATCTTTTCATTATTTCAGCTTCATTCCTTATTCAGTTGTAGATATCTGTATGATTTTGAACTGAAGTGTGATGTCTTCAACAAAATGAAGGTTGTGTAATTTTAGTGCAGTCGAAGGACTCTAAGCAGAAACTTGAAGCAGTGTTACAAAACATTCAGATGCTACTGTGTTTATGTGTGCATGCTAGTGTACATATTTGTTTGATTCCTGCTAATCAGTTCACTCTTCACTGAAACTTTGCACCCTCTTGCAACTCTCTCTGAGTGTATGATGTATGCATTAAATTAATATACCTTAAGGTGAAACACGGTTGTCTTAACTTTTCAAACTAAACTCACAGCCACTAGCCACATACTCAGTGTTTTTTCATTTGATGACCACTTTTGCAAAGTTGCTGTGCGGTTCTATTTCTAGTGTTACATGGGTATTTTTGCGTTATACATGTCATTAATGTAGTTTATTATTATTTAATAAAAACACTTGTTCATGTTTTTTAGAAACATTTTTCGTGATTCCATTACTTATATCCTCACTTTTCATGTCATCCATATTTTTAAACAGATTGACAGCTTTTAGAGAATAAATTCAAACATGGAAGAATATTGTTAACAACAGAAGTAACTTTTAGGTCAAACACCTCTGTATTGGTTTCAGAGCTTGAGCCCATGTGATGTCATGGAAATGTGTAATAACAGCACACGATGATTTTCTATGTCATGTGCATGCATTCCAGGGAATTTCACATGAAAGCAACCCTTTTTTTACATGGCAACATATGGCGACATCACTGCGCTTCACCACTTTAAACTATTCACAACCTTGAAAGGAGATAGGATGGGGAAGTAGGGTAGTGTGAGGTGGATGGAAGCAACAAAAATCATGCTGTCACACAGGAGATGGGAGCTAGATTCCACTTGGTGCCTTTTTGTCCATAACTGGTCTAGTTCTTTCATTTTGCATTTCACTTCTGGGCACACATTAAACTTATTTTGTGCAATTAACACACATTTTTGGGTGGTTTAGCGGAAAGATTGGGTTTAGGATTTATCTATAGGGAGCCTCTACATTGCACAGTACACACTGTGGCCAAATCCATATGCCAACTCACTTCATGTACGAGGGCAGATCACTAAAGATTTTCCCGTCCCCCTTCCAGTTATTATAGAAGGCTAAAATTCCACATATATAAGAATACATATCTCTATAGGTGGAAATTTGCAGCTCTGAACTCTTAAGAGTTTCACTTTTACAGGTGCTAAGGTGGAGTAAGGTGTGATAATGGAGCCAGTTGAATGCAGAGTGTTCCTCAGGTTCCTGAACTTGGAGGCCACACATCACAGGAGACATTAAATGAGATGAAAGAGACTTATGGGGAGGATATATGATGTACAGTCATGTGAAAAAATTTGGATACCCCTTTAAATATTCAGTTCATTTTTAAGAAATGTTCACATATCTATGTCTAACCTTGTTTTTGTTTTTATTTGCATTTTTTAAAATTTATTTTAGCCACTGTAAGTGGGAAAGAATATGGGGGTATCTGAAAAAAGATGGGGTGTCCTAATTTATTCCTCTCTATTTGCTTAAAATTACATTTTACAGAAAATTTGAAAAAAGTCTTTTTGAATGAATGAATGAATGAATGAATCTTTATTTTGGATAAATTAAAAGTGAGGATTAAAAGAAAAGAACACAATAATATAACAAAGGGGAAAAATCTAACAAGGTCAAATTAAACAATAACTCCTCTGATTATACAGTTCAACATAAATTATCCGAAATGGGTGATGGCTGAAGCCGCAGCTTATATTGCCCACCCATATTCCATCCAAGAATTCAAAAGAAAAATGAAACAGGAGCGATTACAATTCAGAACAAAGCTAAGACAAAATGTGACCAAAAAAAAAAAAAAACCAGAAAAAAAAACAACTAAGCAACAGCACAACACAGACTGAATATGATAATTCTTATGTGATTTTACATGTCATCTTGTATATATGTTTGGAGTATTTCTTCCTTTAGTTTTTGTTTAAATTGTCCAAGCGTTGTACATGATTTTAATTCAGGTCCAAAATCGTTCCACAATCTGACTCCTTGCACTGAGACACAGTGTTGCTTGGTGGTAGTTCTCACTGAAGGTTTTTGAAATATACATGTTCCTCTGAAATGATATTGTTTCTCCCTTATTTGGAACAACTTTTGGATATTTGCGGGCAGTGATAGATTCTTCGCTTTAAACATTATTACTGCAGTTTTAAAGTCAACCAGATCTTTCAACTTGAGGCTTTTAATTTAAAAAAAGTGGGTTTGTTGGTTCCCTGTAAGCGGCTTTGTTTATTATTCTAATAGCTCTCTTCTGAAGTATAAAGACTGGATATATGTTTGTTCTATATGTATTTCCCCATACTTCAGTACAATATGTCATGTATGGGAGTATTAATGAATGATACAAAGTATATAGTGTGGGTTGATTCAGCAAATATTTCACTCTGTGTAGTATTGTGATTGATTTGGATATTTTACCTTTAATGTAATTAATATAAAGTCTTTAATTCATTTTTAATTATTTAGTTGTATTAAGTGAATCTCTCAGTATTTTCAACATTGATACTAAATATCCATATGTCCAAATATGTAAAAACAAAAACACACACACACATACCTGCCAACTACTCCGGTTTTGCCGTAATGGTTCCGGTTTTTAAGACCCCGTTCCGGGTTCCGGTTTTATTATTCAAAATTACGGTTTTTCACTAAAAAATTCAGTCAAAATTTTTAATGTAATTAATATAAAGTCTTTAATTCATTTTTAATTATTTAGTTGTATTAAGTGAATCTCTCAGTATTTTTAACATTGATACTAAATATCCATATGTCCAAATATGTAAAAACAAAAACACACACACACATACCTGCCAACTACTCCGGTTTTGCCGTAATGGTTCCGGTTTTTAAGACCCCGTTCCGGGTTCCGGTTTTATTATTCAAAATTACGGTTTTTCACTAAAAAATTCAGTCAAAATTTTTAAATCGTAAAAAAAACACGGAAAACACGAAAGCAATTCCAAACACGCTGTCGCTCGGAATCGTATCTAAATTTAGAACAAAGGCAATCGGCACTGCTTCGTGTAGGTGTATTGCGCATGTGCGAGAGGTCTGAGCCAATTTTCCATGTGCAATCGCGAGGCAATCAGGTAAGAATTATACGTTTTCATCATGGAGTCTGCCAGAGAAAAATCACTAACGAGTGTGAAACACAAACGAAAATTACAGTCTTTTCGTGAGAAATACAGAAAAGCATTTCCGGGAGTTATTATTCGCTCAAGAAGGGGTGAAAATTACGCAAATTGCACTTTGTGTAGACAAGACTTTTTGATTGGACATGGCGGAATCAGCGATGTGAAAGACCACGTAAGAACGAAAAAACACAAGGCCAGTGACGCTAGCGGCAAACTTGAAGAACATGTGCTGTGTAATTGCAAGCCTTGTCATGCTTGGTGTATCATGTAAACACATAAAATATCAGAGCGATTTTGCCGTCATTTACGCACGTGTGTTAAACAGTGCTAGTATACCCTGCTGATATTTCTAGTCTTCTAGTTACCTCCACCAAGGAGGTTATGTGATCATCAGCGTTGGTTTGTCTGTTTGTCTGTTTCTTTGTTAGCAAGATAACTCAAAAAGTTATGGACGGATTTTCATGAAGTTTTCACAGATTGTCAGAAATGGGGTATCCTACAGATTATTAGATTTTGGTGGTGATCCGGATCACCGTCTGGATCCAGGAATTTTTTAAAGGATTTTTTTTTTTTTTTTAATTTAACATTGCGAGACAGGGCCATTTTCAATATTTTATTTATGATGTTAAACACTGTATGGGGGGAACTGTGGCGCTTGGCGGAGGTCTGCGCTCTCCGAGTGCTTTTCTAGTATTCATACTACATCACATCTGGCCTATTCGAAGTTCTATGCAGTGTTAAGATAGTCTTTTGAATGCAAATTTAATGAATGAATGAATCTTTATTTCGGATAGATTAAAAGTAAAGATTAAAAAGAAACAGAATAATATAACAAAGGCGAAAAAATCCAACAAGGTCAAATTAAACAAGAACAACTCTGATTATACAGTTCAACATAAGTTATCTGAAATGGGTGATGGCTGAAGCTGCAGCTTATATTGCCCACCCATATTCCATCCAAGAATTCAAAAGAAAAACAAAACAAGAGCGATTACAATTCAGAACAAAGCTAAGACAAAACGTGACAAAAAAAAAAACTAAGTAACAACACAACACAGACTGGATATGACAACCAGACAACCAAGTCAACCAGATCTTTCAACTTGAGAGCTTTTAATTTAAGAAAAAGTGGGTTTGTTGGTTCCCTGTAAGCAGTGTTGTTTATTATTCTAATAGCTCTCTTCTGAAGCATAAAGACTGGATATATGTTTGTTTTATATGTATTTCCCCATACTTCAGTACAATATGTCATGTATGGGAGTATTAATGAATGATACAAAGTATATAATGTGGGTTGATACAGCAAATATTTCGCTCTGTGTAGTATTGCAATTGATTTAGATATTTTACCTTTAATATAATTAATATGTGACTTCTATGTCAAATGCTAATATTTGTTTGACACTGCGGCCCCTGGACCCCGGCTAGCTACTAGGCTTTTCAGGCTTGAAAGTTGAAGAAATGAGGTTGTTAGCTACATTCTAACTTGATTTAATGCTAATAATTGTTTGGCGTCGGGGGGCTTCGCCCCCCTGAACCCCCCGCCGGGACTTTGTCCTGGACCTACCGGGGCCTGCAGCCCCTGGACCCCGGCTAGCTACTAGGCTTTTCAGGTTTGAAAGTTGAAGAAATATGAGGTTGTTAGCTACATTTAACTAGATTTAATGCTAATATTTGTATGGCAAATATTAGCATTATTATTATTAGCATTAGCATTATTAGCATTAGCATCGGCCCCTGGACCCCGGCTAGCTACTAGGCTTTTCAGGTTTGAAAAGTTGGCAGGTATGCACACAGGCTTTTATAGGGTGTCCTAATTTTTTGACATGACTGTGGTTGAGCACTGGCATTGACAGGTCAAGTGTGGTCGGACAAAGGTGGAAATGGCACCCATTCCTGTGTAACAGGACACAGTGTACCCCCAGTCCAGACTATACCCGGGGTTCAAGCGGCCTAGGCTAGATTATATCACGGGTATATTATGGCCAAAGCAGTGGAAAATGCACGAGAGAGGTGAAGAAGAGAGTGCAGGCAGGGTGGAGTGGGTGGAGACGAGTGTCAGGGGTGATTTGTGACAGAAGGGTAGCAGCAAGAATGAAAGGGAAGATTTAGTGTCATGATTTGCCCCTCGGGGCAGGAATGAAGACCCAAGCGCTGGACTGCTAGTTGTGAGATTTATTAAGGAAAACACAAGTCCAAACAGTGCACAAAAATAAGCTTACAACAGAGGAGAACGGTGAGATGAAAAAACACAAAGGCACATGTTGGAACAGGGATGGGGTCTCGACGGAGATTAGTAGAATCAAAGACGGTCTGACAAGGAGAGGCTAACAAAGCCCATCTTAAATAGGGCAGGAAATTACTCGTAACAAGTGCCATCAGGTGTGAATTTCATGAACGGGCAGGTGACCTAATTACTGAGTAGGAGCAGCTGAGCAACACACAAAATGAAAAGGTAGGAGTGTCTGGAAGCAGAGGTGGAGGGCTTATATCACAAAGAAAAAAAATATAAACACTCAGAACTAAATGCCAGGATAATAACAATAATAATAATAATAATAATAATAATAATGAGGACATGAATGCACAACAGAACAACTGACAACTCAGAACACCTCCTAAATCACGCACATAAAGATACACACATAACACTGGAAAAAATACGGAAAATACTCAGGAATAAATAAAAAGCCTGAGCACAGTGACACAGCACGTTCAGCCTCGCGACAGAGCCCCCCCCCCCCAAGGGGTGGATTCCAGGCACCCCAATGTCACATCAAAGAAAAAGGAACCCCCCCCCCCCCAACAGGAGAAACACAAAGAACCGACCCGGGAGGGCGGTGGGGAACCAGGCTAGGAGGGACTGGAAAAACAAAACCCCGCTCAGGACCCACACTCAAGCAGAACCAGGCATCTAGGCCCCCTTGACCAAAGAGCTAGACAGTTCAGATGGCTGGCCAAAGTCCCAGGCCTGGCAGACGGCGAGGTGGTAAGAGTCGGGTGGCCTGCCGGAGAATATGAGCCACCCAACCCAACGGCGCAGTCTGTCAGGCGGTTGGCCAGGGTTCTTCAGTCACCTAAACGGAAGGGGTGGCCCAGGAGGTGGCTGCCCCACAGAGAAGCCCAATGAAGGAGGGGACAGAGGAGTTGGAGGAACCACAACGATGTCAGGTGGAGGAGAGTGAACCACAACGGCGTCTGGTAGAGGACAGGGAACCACAACGGCATCTGGCAGAGGAGAGGGAACCACGACGGAGTCAGGCAGAGGAGGGGGAACCATGATGCCCTCGGACTGGCCTGTAGCACCCTCGGTGGCCCCAGACTGGAGCGAGGTTGCACCCACGGTAGATCCGGACTGGGTCAGCGCTGCACCCTCAGTGGACCCGGACTGGGCCAGAGCTGCACCCATGCTGGTCCCCAAACTGGGGCGTAGCACCCACGGAGACCCGGACTGAGGAGGAGCTGCACCCACAGAGGTCCCGGGCTGGGTTGGAGCACCCGTGAAGATCATCCGGAGGGGGAGCAGCACCTACATAGATCCTGGGCTGAGACAGAGCACCCGCAATGACCTCAGCTGATGGGGGAGCAGCATCCTTGGAGGTCCTGGGCTGGGACAGAGCACCCGCAACGACCTCAGCTGATGGGGGAGCAGCATCCTTGGAGGTCCTGGGCTGGGACAGAGCACCCGCGATGACCTCGGCAGGGGGAGCTGGACCCATGGAGATCTCAGGTGGCGAGGCCAGACCCATGGAGACCTCTGGCGCAGTTGGACAATTCTCAGTGAGCCTGGGGATAGGCTCAATCAAATGGAACAGAGACACAGGGTCAGGGTCACCGGTGGCAGTGGAGCCCGACGAGGTGAGTTCAGGTGCAGCTGACAACTGCACTTGGCTCTCCCCACCAAGAGCCAGACAAGATCTCTCCAACATAGAAACAACAAAAACAAAGGAGAGCACTTGCCTGAGCTCAAGCTCCACTGCCATCCAGGACTCTGTCGATCCAGGTGATGATGTCTTGGGCCCGGCCCTCTGGAGGTCCAGCTCACACTCTGCTGTAGTGGCCCTAGCAGTAGGCATGGTGGTTGATGCAGTCCCAGGACCCCCCAGCAAAGTGACCCATGCAGGTGGCTCGCACGGCATGGCGACAGGAGGTCAGCTCCCTGCTGGCACTGGATCCTGCTCAGCTGAAGCCCGGGGACGCTCCTTCATTGACGCAGGTGTCAGCTCAGTCTCAGCGCTCTCCCTCTATCCAGACTGTGGCTATGGGGCTGGAACCAGGTCCTCCAGGGCTGCAGGCTCCTCCAACATCCGGTGGCTCAATCCCGGGGCTGGTGGACACTCGGGGCAAATGAGGAGACACGGAGAGGGCAGGTGAAAAATTAATGGCTGCAGCAGGCGGTGAGGACTCAGTGGACTGCAAAGGCTGAGCCTCGCCATCGGGAATCAGGCAAGGTAGTTCATATGCTGGAGATAGAGAACGAAAAACCACTTGCCTGTGTTCCTGGGACACGATATTTCCTGCTGCAGCTGGTCTAGAGTTACCCCTCTCTGTGGCTACGGTAATCGTGGGCCCCTCAGTGGATCGTGGAGGAGCCGCCCCTGCAGGCACGGAGATGAGCGGAGCTGGGAAGGAGGTGACCGATCCTTCAGCAGCTGAAGAAATCGTCGAGGAGAAGGGGGGAGCAGCAGCAATGGAGGAGGAGGCTGATGTGACAGCCAGAGAAGAGAAACAAGATGAGGGGACTGCTGCGGGAGTCTTTGGCCTCTGTGAAGGAAGGGCTGCTGATAAAGAGGTGGAGGCATTCCTCTGGCGGTCCGGTGCAGGGTGGTGGTGTCCTGGAGTCAGCGGAGCAGGAGCAGGAACAGGCAAGCTGAAGGTGGAGCAGGACGTCTGCTGCGGAGCGCGCTTCTGCGTCGGCTTCGGGCCCGGTGGAAGTGGGCCCATCGTCAGCCCAGGAAACAGCTGCTGAAGCGAGGAGACCATGGACAACAGTTCTGCAAACTGGGGATACCTCCTCATGCTGGGATGTGCCTTCACTATCTCCACCGCTCCATTTACGCTCGCCCAGGTCTTCTTAGGTCCACAGGAGGTGAGAGCTTCATCCACAAAGCTCTGGATGAACTCGGCGGCTCATTCCTCCTCCAGGCTTGGGGACCCAGCTGCCAATCTTCCTTTATTTGCTGAAGGCCGACGTGCTGGGGACATGATAATGGCTCCGAAACCACAGATGAGTGAACACAAAAAGCACAAAACTAGCAGCAGCTGGGTCTTAACTGGTCAGACCATACTGTCATGATTTGCCCCTCGGGGCAGGAATGAAGACCCAAGGGCTGGACTGCTAGTTGTGAGATTTATTAAGGAAAACACAAGTCCAAACAGTGCACAAAAATAAACTTACAACAGAGGAGAATGGCGAGATGAAAAAAACACAAAGGCACACATCGGAACAGGGATGAGGTCCCGACGGAAATTAGTAGAACCAAAGTTGCTCTGACAAGGAAAGGCTAACAAAGCCCGTCTTAAATAGGGCAGGAAATTAATCATAACAAGTGCCATCAGGTGTGGATCTCATGAGCAGGCAGGTGACCTAATTACTGAGCAGAAGCAGCTAAGCAGCACTCAAGATGAGAAGGTATGAGTGTCTGGAAGCAGAGGTGGAGGGCTTATGTCACAAAGAAATAAAATATAAACACTCAGAACTAAATGCCAGGATAGTAATAATAATAATAATAATAATAATAATAATAATAATGAGGACATGAATGCACAACAGAACAACTGACAACTCAGAACACCTCCTCCTAAATCACGCACATAAAGATACACACATAACACTGGAAAAAATACGGAAAATACTCAGGAATAAACAAAAAGCCTGAGCACGGTGACACACTGCGCACAGCCTCACGACATTTACAAGATAGTAGTGAGACCAGCTATGATGTATGGTTTGGAGACAGTGGCGCTGACAAAAAGGCACTAGGTGGAGCTGGAGGTGGCAGAGTTGAAGATGCTAAGATTTTCATTGGGAGTGACTAGGAGGGACAGGATTAGGAGTGAGTATATCTGAGGGACAGCTCACGTTGAGCAGTTTGGAGACAAAGTAAAAGAGGCAAGGCTGAGATGGTTTGGACATGTGCAGAAGAGGGATAGTGGATATATTGGACAAAGGATGTTAAAAATGGAGCTGCCAGGCAGGAGGAAAAGAGGAAGACCACAGAGAAGATTCATGGATGTAGTGAAGGAGGACATGGAGAGGGTTGGTGTTACAGAGGAAGATGCAAGGGATAGAGTAAGACGGAGACAGATGATCCGCTGTGGCGACCCCTAAAGGGAGCAGCCGAAACAAGAAGAAGGGATATTATTGTCATGAACTACCCAGGTGGGGCAGGAATGGAGACCCAAATGCTAACTGTGAGTTTGAAAATGTTAAATAAAACACAAAATCCAAACAGTGCAAGAACAAAAACTTACAAGGCTTGAGACAGGCAGGTTGAACGCCGGATGTAATGAGACACACATCTTCCAAAATTTCAACTTTTGTTGAAATTTTTGAAAATAAACACTTTCATTTAAAACTGCATTTTGTGTTTACTTGTGTTATCTTTGTTTAACATTTAAATTTGTTTGATGATGTGAAACATTTAAGTTTGATAAACATACAATAAAATGAGAAACCATGAAGGGGGCAAACACTTTTTCACACCACTGTAGATAAACAAGACTAAACTCAAATAACACAATACAACCGACACCATAACCGGATACAATATTTACACCGAAGTGGAGAAGGAGCAGAAAATGATCAGAAATAACTGAAGCATGGTTCTCCAACCGTCCTCAGCATCATGACATTTATGGCCTAGGCCAGGGGTGTCAAACTCAAATTCACAGTGGGCCAAAATTAAGCAGTGAAGTAAAGTCACGGGCCAAACTCAATATTTATTGAAAAATTAACTGCAACTGATATGTAATGTTTAACCTTTTCATATGGAAACAAACTTTAGTTTTGCTTAAACACAGAATCTGGAACAACCAAAGCTTGATATTACAAACACATGAGAAATTAAATTTGAAATAAAAGACACATCAGTGGTATTCATTTCTTATTTAAATAAATAAATAAAGTACGTCTCTCCCCGTATCCTTTCAAGTTCCTTTTTAAAGTAAATCTTTTTCAAAGCCAACAACAAAAGAACCAAAAATAATAATGTCATTCAATAAAAATCCAACATTTCAACTATTAACAGACCATGCCTTGCAGTAGAAAAAGTGCATAAATAACAGATATATTCAAGCTCAGTTTGCTACACTCTGATTTACTCTGCACATTGGTCTAAGCCAGATACCTGGCATCTTTTCTTAGATGCAAGTTCATCAATGTCTGGGGTCAGGCTCTGAGCTGAGGAAAACCTCAGGACGGAGTGAAGGTGTTCATCAGTGAGTCGACTTCTGTGAGGTGTTTTGTTCACCTTCATCATAGAGAACAGTTGTTTACATAGATATGTGCTGCCGAACATTGAGAGCATCTGAGCAGCTTGGGTGCGTAATTGAGGCATTGTGTCGGGGAGGAAACATGGAAACCGCGCAGCACCAACAGAGTCATATTTTGATTTGAGCATGTCATTACATTGGAGTTCAATTAGCTCCATTTGGAGGCTGGTTGGTGCGCTTTCCACGTCGATCGCAAACGGGTTACTGAGCAGTTCAAATCTCCCTTTCTGAGCCTCAAAGTCGGCAAATCGCCGGGAAAACTCGGCGCTGAGCGCGTTGATTTTTTCAGCAAACTGTGCGCTAGGCAGCACGGCAGGAGAAATTTGCTCTACCATGGTTTGGCAGCACGGAAAATGACCCAAGTTTCCTTGCAGCATCTGAGTCTTCCACAGACACAACTTAGTTTTAAAGGCCCTCACTGCTGCGTACATGTCTGTGATGATGTGGCCCCGTCCCTGAAGCTGCAGGTTAAGCACATCGAGATGGCTCACAATGTCAGACAGAAATGCAAGCTCACACAGAAACTTTTTATCTCTCAGCTCTGTTGTGTCCTTCCCTTTGTTTTCCATAAACTGACAGATTTCCTCACGTAGCTCAAAACATCTGTTCAGTACTTTTCCTCTGCTTAGCCATCTCACCTCTGTGTGATAGGGCACATCTCTGTATTCCAAATCCAACTCCTCCAGAAAAGACTTGAACTGCCGGTGATTCAAACCTTTGGCTCTTATGAAGTTGACTACTCGTTTTATAGAGCTCATAACATGTTCCATTTGCAGAGCTTTGCCACAGAGCGCTTCCTGATGTATGATACAGTGATAAACTGTAAGTTCACCTGCATCTTCCTCCTGCATCTTCTCCTGAATCCTGCCGACCAATCCACTCTTTTGACCGCCCATCGCGGGCGCACCATCTGTCGTCAGTCCCACAAGTTTATCCCAAGGCAGGCTCATTTCAGTTATACTTTTGGATACCTCTTCAAAGATATCTTTTCCTGTGGTGGTGCCATGTATTGATTTTAATCCTAAAAGTTCCTCTGTGATGTACAGGCTCGAGTCTACTCCATGGATGAAGATTGACAGCTGGGCAGTATCAGACGTGTCGCTGCTCTCATCCACAGCAAGGGAGTATGCAATAAAATCTTTTCCCTTTTTTATTAGTTGTTCATGTAGATTAGTGGAAAGCTCACACATGCGCTCAGCCACGGTGTTTCTGCTCAGGCTCACATTTAAAAATTCTTGCTTTTTATCTGGGCACACGATGTCGCAAACTTTGACCATGCACTTTTTGACAAACTCTCCCTCATTAAAGGGCCGGGCTGATTTTGCTATCTCTGCTGCCACAATAAAGCTGGCCTTTACAGCAGCTTCACTTTTTGATTTTGCTTTCATGAACATAGTCTGCCGGCAAACCAGACTTCTTTTCATCTCCTCCACCTTCTGCAGCTTCTGCTTTACGTCCAGGTCCTTGTACTTTTCATAATATTTTGTTTCATAGTGTCTTCTTATATTCTATTCTTTCCTTACAGCCACGTTAGCTCTGCACACAAGACAAACAGGTCTGTCCTTTATATTCATGAACAGATAATCTGCCTCCCACCTGTCTTGAAAGCTCCTGTTGTCCATCTTTCGTTTGGCCATTTTTGTGGAGGGTGAAATTAATTTGTCCGATGTGACTGGAGCATGGTTGTCAATGACTGTCAACAGAAAAAAGGAGCGCTTGCCGGTTTCGACTGCACACCAACATACTAGCAAAGCATTGTGGGATTTGTAGTATTAGCGGTACAGTATATATTGCGGGCCAGCTCTAATGCACATTTGATATGATCTCGCGGGCCAAATATAATTACACTGCGGGCCAAATTTGGCCCGCGGGCCTGAGTTTGACACATGTGGCCTAGGCCAATTCATACCCCCACCATGATATCAGCAGTGTTCAATTCAACTTTATTTATATAGCACCATTTCACAACAGTCATCTCATAGCACTTTCAACTGTAGGGGAAACCCCCACAATTGCAGAAAGACCCCAGCAATCAGGCGATCCCCAGTGAGCAAGCACTTTGTGATGGAGGAGAGGAAAAACTCCCTTTTAGCAGGAAGAAACTTCCAGCAGATCCAGGCTCAGGGAGGGGCAGTTATCTGCTGTGACTGGCTGGGGGGTGAGGGGATAGAGAAGAAGAAGAAAAGAACAGACATGTAGAGAGCAAACAGCACGACGGGGACTCAGTCTATGGGAGAGAACAAACAGATGTTAACGACCAGCAAAAATATTTCATTGAGAGTTAAGAAAGGGTGCTGGCAATGGAGTAGGTGCGTGCGTTGCTGGCTCCTGCTATATTTTTTTTCCTTACTTTTTAAACCCTATTTTGCTGTAAGCTGTTAATGTTTTGGACATTTAATACGCGTAGAATTTGTTTTGAGTTGTGAAATATGTCCAAAACAAGAAAGCAGACTGAAAAGGAGGCAGCAGGGAACAATACTAACACCAGCTTAGCTGAGGATGCTAGTATCAGCCTTAACCCTGCACTTGTTGCCTTGCTTGAGCAACACAGAATGTCCATAGCTGCTGACTTCAAAGCTTCATTTGAACTTATTAATGGTAAGCTGGACAAAATTCAAGCAGATGTGGCGAACCAGGAGCAACGCATTGGCGACCTTGAAAACAACGCGGAGGACGTCAGCCAGCGCCTAGCGGCGCTTGAAGCTACGTGTGAGTCAATGCAGGAGGAGAATAAACTTTTGAAAAACAAACTTTCTGACCTGGAGGGAAGAAGCAGGAGGCTGAATATTCGTCTGGTGGGTCTGCCGGAGTCCTTTGATGTGGGTCCACGGCCATCTGAATTTTTTTCTCGGCTGTTGGTGGACGTCTTTGGCACACAAACTTTGCCATCTCCCCCAGAGCTGGATAGAGCCCACCGCAGCCTCATGTCCAAGCCGGGTCCGAATGGGAAGCCGCGCGCTGTCATTATTTGTTTCCACCGGTTTTGGACCAAAGACTTGGTGATGAGAGAAGCGCGGAGACGCCGTGGGACTTTGGAATATCGTGGACATAAACTTCAGTTCTACGAGGATTATAACGCCGACGTTCAGAAGCAATGAGCCGAATATAAGGAGGTTATGTCCGAGTTGTACAAGAGAGGTTTTCGTCCTTCTCTTCTTTTCCCCGCCAGGCTCCGGATAACTCTTCCAGACGGCAAAAACCAGTGGCTGGCGTCCGTCTCAGAGGCTACCCGCTTCATGCAAACCATGGAGAGAAACCAGTAATTTTCGCCTTGAACTGGACATTTCTGGGTTGACCAGCTGCCGCGCTGGACTGCTTGTTACTTCATTGAAGCTGCACTGACTGGACATTGATGCATTTTTAGATGTTCAAAAACAAGGTAAAATTGGCTCCCTATACGTTGTTGTTTACTTAATTCTTTTTTAATTTTATTTAATTTTATTTATTTTTTTTTAGGGTAAAACGTTCATATTATGCAGGATTGAAGCCAGTTGTATGGGAGCATTCTGTTAGGATGAAAATAGAGCAGGAGATGGAGCGGTTGCTGTTTTTTTGCAACCGGCTGGAGTGTTGTTATAGGTTTGGTTGTTGGGTTTTTTTATTTTTTTTTTATTTTTTTTTTGTTTCGTTTTTTTGTTATGGATTTATTTACACCCCCCTTACCCCTTTTTTTTTTTTTTTTTTTTTTTTTTACCCGTACCTCACTTTATTCTTCTTTGGGCTATACAACATAATATATAAATTTTACTCTTTGAATGAATAGTAATCTTACTTTGGTAAGCTGGAATGTGAAGGGGTTGAACCATCCAATTAAACGAAAGAGAGTCATGTCACGTCTAAAGCAGTTTAAGCCTGGGGTACTGTTTTTGCAGGAAACCCATTTGCAGGATTCCGACCACTTGCGTTTGTCAAAATGTTGGTCAGGACAATTTTTTCATTCAAATTTTAAAGCTAAGGCCAGGGGCACTGCTATTCTTATTGATCGAAATATCCCATTTATTCCCTCTAATGTTGTATTAGATAAAAATGGACGATTTGTAATAGTATCAGGTAAACTTGGCAATAAACATGTCACCTTGGCTGATCTGTATGCACCGAATTTTGATGATGTGCACTTTTTTCGCAACCTTTTTTCGCAGCTTCTAGATTTAAATACTCATTCTCTAATTCTTGGGGGTGACTTTAATTTGTATATGGATCCGATCTTAGATCGCTCATCCTCAAAACCTGCTAGTCTTAATAAATCTGCAACTTATGTTAAGTCTTTTCTTGAGGAATATAGCCTTACAGATCCTTGGCGTTTTTTACATCCTAACGGCAGGGACTATTCTTTTTTCTCTCACGTACACCATACTTATACCAGAATAGATTATTTTTTTGTTGACAATTTATTAATTAATAATGTTTGCTCTTGCAGTTATGATAGCATCTCGGTTTCTGATCATGCCCCTCTTGTACTTAAAATGATCCTCCATGGATGTGACTCCATGAGAAAGCATTGGAGATTGGATCCATTATTACTTACAGATGAAAAATTGGTTGCGAATATTTCTTCTAAAATTAATTTTTTTTTGAAAGAAAATAAAACTCCTGGTATGCCAAATAAAACGATATGGGAGGCCATGAAGGCATTTCTTAGGGGGGAATTTATTTCATTGGCAGCATTTAAAAGACGATCCTTAATACAGGAACAGAAGGCTATTTTAGATCAAATCCTGGACATTGACAGACAATATGCTCAATCTCCATCACCCGCTCTGTACAAGGAACGTATGACATTACAAACTAAATTTAATTTACTTTCTACTCGACAAATTGAAGGTTGTTTAATAAGGAACAAGAGTGAATTTTATGAACATGGCGAAAAAAACAGTAAACTTCTAGCTAATCAACTGCGTGGTATTAGAGCTAAGCAAATTATTACTGGAGTTAGGACAGATAAAGGAGAGGTGACATCTGACCAACAAGTGATTAATGATATTTTCAGGTCATTTTATTCCAAATTATATACCTCAGAATATACAACAAACTTAAAGGATTTGGAAAATTTTTTTGATTCTATTGATATTCCTTCGATTTCTTCAGAATCTCGGCAAATTTTAGAAGCTCCCATCACAAAAGAAGAAATTCAGCTGGCAATATCATCCATGCAATCAGGAAAATCTCCAGGACCTGATGGGTTTTCCGCAGATTTTTTCAAAAAATTCTCTGACGACCTCGCCCCTTTCCTTTGTCAAGTTTTTACAGAGTCGCTTGACTCCGGTACACTTCCTCCTTCATGCTATCAGGCCTGTATCACTGTGTTGCTTAAAAAAGATAAGGATCCTGTTGATTGTGCTTCTTACAGGCCTATTTCCTTGTTAAATACCGATGTTAAAATTTTGTCAAAGTTGTTAGCTTCAAGGTTGGAAAAGATTCTTCCTTTTATAATTTCACAGGACCAAACCGGTTTCATTAAAAATCGCCATTCTTTTTTTAACTTGCGGCGGTTGTTTAATATTATTTATACTCCTCACCACAACATACCTGAATGTCTTATTAGTTTGGACGCTGAAAAGGCATTCGATAGGGTTGAGTGGGAGTATTTGTTTTTTACTTTGGAGAGGTTCGGTTTTGGTCCTTCCTTCTGTTCCTGGATTAAACTTCTCTATGCTAGTCCTTTAGCTTCAGTGTTAACTAATTGTCGCTATTCTGACTATTTTAGACTTTACCGTGGTACGAGGCAAGGCTGTCCTTTGAGCCCGTTGCTCTTTGCCTTGGCAGTTGAGCCGTTAGCTATTGCAATCCGCGGGAGCCGGGACTTTCTAGGCATTCGTAGGGGTGGCATTGAGCATAGGGTTTCACTCTATGCTGACGATCTTTTACTATTTCTCTCCAACCCACTTACTTCATTACCTGCTATACTCAACATTTTGGATAGTTTTAGTAGGTTTTCTGGTTATAAAATTAATCTTAATAAGAGTGAACTGTTTCTGATTAATGAAAAGATTCAAGTTCAGGATTTTGAAAATTTTCCCTTCAAGGTTGTTATTGATCATTTTAATTATCTTGGGATATGTGTCACTAAACAATTTAATTACTTGTTCAAAAATAATTTTCTCCCCTTACTTGACCAGTGCAAGCTAATACTTTCCAAATGGTCCCCATTATCCTTGTCTTTAATTGGCAGAATCAATTCTGTAAAAATGATGTTACTTCCAAAGTTTTTATATTTGTTTCAATGTCTCCCCATTTTTATTCCTAAATCCTTTTTTAAGTCTTTGGACTCTCTGATTACCTCATTTATTTGGAATGGTAAACATCCGAGATTGAGGAAAGTTTTTCTTCAAAGACCTAAATCAGTGGGTGGCATGGCTCTGCCTAACTTTCAATATTATTACTGGGCAGCAAATATCAGGTGCATGTTATATTGGAAACATTTTTATCTGGAACCCAAATCACCCATTTGGATCCTTATGGAGTCACATGTGGACAATCAAACCTCCCTACCGGCAATTTTAGGTTCACCACTTCCCCTTGCTTTGTCTACACTGGGTAATAATAAAGTAGTTCGTCAGTCTCTTAGAATTTGGTCTCAATTCAGGAAAAACTTCGGTCTTCAGTTTTTCTCCATTAGAAGTCCAATTGCCGCAAATCATTTATTTACCCCATCAACTATTGATAGCGCATTTCATATATGGCACAGAAAAGGTTTAAAATCTTTTGCGGATTTATATTTTGATGGTCAGTTTGCAAGTTTTTCTCAACTTTCCACTAAATTCGACATCACTTCTACACATTTTTTCCGCTTCCTCCAGGTCAGACATTATGTGCAAACCATGACAAAACAATTCCCTCAAAAACCTTCTGATAATCCTCTAGATGATTTTTTATTAGTTAAACCAACTTCTAAGGGGGTAATGTCAGTTTTATATAATTTAATTTCAAATTTACAATCTTCTTCTCTGGCCGCTATCAAATTGAATTGGGAACAAGATCTTAATTTTACTTTTACTGATGAACTGTGGGACTCTATTCTTGGCCAGGTTCACACTGTATCAATGTGTGCTCGTCACGCTCTTATTCAATTTAAGATTGTACACCGGATGCACCTGTCCAAGGTTAAGTTAGCACGTATTTACTCGGATATAGACCCAACTTGTGAAAAGTGTGGTAGCGCTCCTGGCACTTTGCTTCACATGTATTGGTCCTGCCCTGCATTGATGAATTTTTGGCATTCTGTTTTTATCACTATGTCTGAAGTCCTGCAATATCAAATTAAACCTGATCCATTATGTGCCATTTTTGGTGTGGCTCCAGAACTTGTCTTGCCAAATTCCAAATTAAAAAGTATTCAAATTTTCATTATTATTGGCCAGACGTGCTGTATTACTGAAGTGGAAAGACTCTTCGCCCCCTTCACATTTACAGTGGATAAAAGATATAATGTCCTGTTTGGATTTAGAAAAAATCAGATATACAGTCTGTGGCTCTGAAAACAAATTCTATAAGTTATGGCGCCCATTTCTTGATTTCTTTGAAAGACCCACGATTATAGTTTCTGAGTAGCTCATATCCCCTTTACCCCACCCCCACTTCACACACACAATTTTTCTTTGTATTTTTTTTTAATTATTGTTTATTTAAAGGTTTTTGTGCTTTGAAGCATTTACATTTGTTAGCTTTAAGTTCTAGTTTTTCACTGTTTGGTTAAAACAAAAATGAAAATTTCTAATACTTTGTATTGTATTGATACTTCAATTAATAATAATAAAAAGACATTTGAAAGAAAGAGAGTTAAGAAAGGAGTGAAGCCCAGTGTTGAATGATATACATAAGAATTACTTAATTTTTTTTTATCCCCTGCCAGCCCCAAAAGGGTCGAAGAGTCTTTTGGGTGAAGACTGAAGGGGGATTATTTTATGGGTACATCTATCCGTCTGTCTGTCCATCTCACTTTTGTGAAATCAACTTCCCCTACAGTTTTGTTCTGATTGTTTTGAAACTTGGACCAGGGTTTGATACACTCTGATGATACGCATTGGATGACCTTGAGGTCAAAGGTCAGAGGTCAGAATTTCCCTAAATCTTCTAAACACAATAACTACTGAGAGAAATGATGTAGGCTTTTCAAATTGATACAGTAGTTGTATCTAATATGAATCTTGGATGACTTACACCCTCACCTGACTATGGGTTTGGGGACCAAAGGTCAAGGTTAACATTCCATTTGCAGTATAGTAAATTTAATATCTAGCTTTAAAAAGCACATAAAACGGATGAGCTGCACTCTGAAATATAATCTTGCAAACTTTCGATGCATCAGAAACTCACTTACTCTAAAAGGATCAAAATCCTTTCTGAATGCCATGATTTTGACACATTTCTCCGATTGGATCTCATGCTGGTCACAAGCCAATAGTACAGCTCTGAAACCTTTGGAATCCCTGTATAAACAATCCATCAAAATTCTGGCTAATAAGACACAACAGTATCACCATTGTGATATACTTGCCAAACACAAGATAATAAGCTTTGAAAATATGATCATGTATGCAAATATATGGTTGGTTTTTAAAATTATCCATGGTTTTGCACCCCCACTTCTTAAGACTTTTGTGTACTTCTGAACAAAATACCAGACTAACAAGGACTTAATCAAATCAAAGATGGCATTGTTGCATCCTCCTACATACAGTGCATCCAGAAAGTACTCACAGCACTTCACTTTTTCCATATTTTGTTATGTTACAGGGTTAGGCCCTAAACTGCAGCAAGCAGAGATTAAAAGGAAGATAACAGAATAAACATAGGCTCAACTTTAAGCACAGGAAACGGGGGGGGGGGTGTAAACATTTCACGTCTGAACTCTGTATGTTCCTTTGCTAAGTGAAGAACTTAGCAAATGAACTTTCAAAATAAGAGCTCCTACCTGGTCTTGCAACCCTCGTTTCTTCATCTTGAGCAAGAATACGAAGACAGCTTGATCTGCCAACTCTGCTCGCGGCAACGTAAAATTGGCCATGGCAAAAGAAATCTGTTGTGCAGAAAACACCAACGTGCTGTAAAGACTGGCCCTATTACTGGAAACTGTTTACGTCGCAAGGTGAATGGAAACATGTTGTTAGATGGTGTGAGTGTGATTCTTGGAATCAGGAGAGTGCGTCCAGCATTGACACCAATCACAGATGTTGCAACCAACAGGTGAGGCTGTATTTGTTCATCGAGTACATACCCATGCAAACCTGTCCATGCCCGTAGAAACCAAGTATAAGCAAGTATTTCTGCATGCCCGTTGCTGAAAGGTCTCCTCCTGTCTGAGATGGCTGTGTTGTTCAGTCATGCCTGCGGCATACTGCTCGAGCCTGAGGTGTTTCATCTTCACGGCATCTTTGCTGACGTGCAGCAGTTCTCCTCACTGTATTGCTCTCCATCTGGTGGGTCTTCTTGTTCTTCTTCTTCGTTCAGACCACTGGTTGAGGGATAGGTGCATTGTAATTCCAGTTCATGGACAGGATCATGAAAATAGATCGAAACCTAGAAACCAGTGATGAGTATCTCTTCTTTGGTGAGTGATGGTCTATATGACATCATAAAGAAATCAAGGCAGGCTTCGTGAGTGATGGTCTATATGACATCATAAATACATCAAGACAGGCATCACAGGACATCATGCCTACATCATAGGTTGCCAGTCCTATTGTCTGTATGAGATTTTCCAACGAGGTTGGTCTTGACGACAACTGCTGCAGAGTAGGACACTGCACCTGATTTTCTTCACATGCAAGACGACCGGGAGGACTGGAAGGCGTCAAAGAGAAGAAGAAGAAGATTGGGACAGCATTTATGTCTGTGTTTGGCTGGCGGTAGGATTGATTTGTTTGTGGCGGATAGCAAAAACTGTACGCTGTCTGTAATATTATGGCATCTAGCTCTGATGGGTACGATAAAGATGAGGTGGGCTGGACACTATCCAGGCCTGGGGGCCGGAAAAGAGCAGCTAGGGGGGGCACCAAGACTTAGAAGCGGGTCAGATGAGAGTGATGTGGGAGGAAGTAGCAATGTGAAGAAAACATGAACTGGCCAAAATGGATGGCACTTTGAGGATGTAGGGAATGACTGCAAGGTTGTCATTGAGTTCATTCAGGATGGGGGGCACTATCACCCGGTTAAGCTAACAGAAGCAACTGAGAAAGAAATCAGGAGAGTTAAGTTTGCAAAGTTCTTGAAGAATAACTGGCTGTTAATTCATGCCACAAGTAAACAACAGCAGCAGAAAATACTGACAATGACATGTCTAAACGGAGAACAAATGAAGGTGCATGTTCCTGGCCCGACAGCTACCTTGAGGGGAGTTATATCAGGTGTCCCTTTGTGCATGTCTATGGAAGAAGTGAAAAACGAGATCCAAGGAGGAAAGGGGAAAGATGTGAAAAGGCTACAGAAAAAAAAAAAGGTTTGCTGAAGGACACACAGTCTGTCATGATTCAGTTTGAGGAAACACTCCCTAAATCAGTCCTAATAGGATACATGTATTTCAGTGTCAGAGAATATGTCCCAAAGCCACTAAGGTGCTACAAATGCCAAAGGATGGGTCACACTGCTCAGCAATGTAGGGGAAAGCTAAGATGTGCTAGATGTGGAGGGGAGCATGAATATGGTAAATGTGACAAGGACGCCAAAGTAAAGTGTTGCAACTGCGGAGGTGAGCACAGTGCTGCATATGGAGGATGTGTTGTGCAGAGGGAAGCTAGACAAGTCCAGGAAATCAGAATAACTAAGAAAATCTTGTATGCTGAAGCTCTAAAGACAGTTAGAGAGGCAGGAATAGTCAGAAACACAGCAGGCCTTCCTCAAAGAAGTTCAGTTCAAATGGAAGCCCAGTAATCAATGGGTCCCACGCAAGCACAGGATCGTGCAGCTGCAAGGATTGTTTGTGTTCACAAATGCAAAATGGATGATGACACATTGATAGTTAAGAGGACGAACTTTATAGCTTTTATCTGCCACACCATGAATGTTGCTGCACAGCTACAGAAGAAAAGTGACAGAATCAAAACCATTGTGGAAGCAGCAGAAAGCTTCCTAGATGTGAAAGATATCACAACTGACCAGAGTCATGCTTTATTGAAAGCTGAAACTGGGAAGACTGCACATGCTGAAGCAAGACCTTAATTATGGTACTACACATACTACAGTGGAATGCGAGGAGTCTTATAGCAAATGGACAAGAACTCAAGAAGTATCTTTATGAACTAGAAGTTGTTCCACAGGTAGTGTGTGTGCAGGAGACATAACTTCAACCTCATTTAGATTTTGTTATTCCAGGATACAGTTCAATCAGACAGGATATAATTAACACTGTAAATGGAGGAGGATGTGCCTCTTTTATTAAAGATGGCCTGGCGTATAGGGTGATTCCCTCCCCTGAGGATATAGAGTGTAATATTATTGAAATATGTAGGCCAAATGGACAAGGAAATAGAAGTTAACAGCAGATATTTTCAGTGTTATAGGAGGAGAAGGGCATATAAAAGAGGTATGGTGTGGAGACTTTAATGCCCACAATAGCTTGTGGGGAAGCACACATACAGATAACAATGGAAATATTGTGGAAGAGATGTTAGATGAAAGATCGTTAATTTATCTAAACAGTGGTGAAGGTACCAGGGTGGATGTGCATAGGGGCACATTATCATGTATTGACCTGACTCTGGTATCTGATTTTTTAGTGAGCACTTGTGAATGGACGGTTATGAACAGGACAACTCTGGGAAGTGATCACTTCCCAATACTCACAGTCATTAAAACTTTTTTTTTTTAAACTGAAGTACGTATACAAGAGGGAAAATGTTTTACAAGATGGTGTTTTGACAAGGCAGATTGGGGAAAATTTAGACAATACTGTGTTCAATCATGTCATTTGGTAACATTAGAAGGTGGCATAGAAGAGTGTTCAAGTCAGGTAACCAATCATATTCTGAATCCTGCAATTGTCATGGTCTGAGCGCCATGGTCTGAGCGCATCTCCGAGCTCTTCCCTTCGGTCCTGGTGGCCTTTTGACTCGGATCGGCCGCCTGGGAGACTCCTTCGCTGGTTCGGCGTTCTGGGTCGGCCACCCGACAAACTGGACTTTCTGTTCGGCGACCTGGTCCGGCCACCAGAGGTTCTGTTTCTCCAGGCCTGGGATTGGGGTAGACCACCCGAACTCTTTCTTTTTCCCCTGCCAGCGATCTGGACGCTGGACACAGGTAGACCTCCTGAACTATTTGTTTTTTGTTATTGTGCTCTGCCTGCCTGCATTCCTGTAATGATTTTTTTTTCTCTCCTTTTGATTGTCCCCTCCGTAGTCTGAGAGATGTTCTTTTGTTGCCTTTGGCCGTTTATTTGAACTGATTTAAACTGTTTGTATTTCGCCGCTCTTTAGCGTGTGTTTTTTTTCCTTTCTCCCCCTGTGTAGTCTGAAATATGTGCTTTTGTTGCCTCTGCCAATTTATTTGTACTGATTGGAACTGTATGTATTTTGCCGCTGTTTTAGCGTGATTTTGTGTTTTCCCTTTCTCTGGTTGAGAGACGCCTGCGTATTATGGTTGTTAAACCGTGTATCTGTTATTTGCATTTTTTTTTTGTTCTGTCTTCTACCTGTGCATTATGGAGTATATGTGTGGGTTTTGTTTCCTTGCTCTGTTGTGCACCATACTCATATTTGTTCTGTATTGGCCCTGGTCATTGTTTTTTTTTTTTTTTCTCCAGTTCCTTTCCTTGATTTTGATTATCATTATTGCCCTCTTTTGGATTTTGGTTTTCCCTCTTTGTTACGGTGTTTTCTGGTTCTAGCCCTCCTGGCCTTTCCCCCCCCCCTCCTCCCGCCCTGGGTGGGTCCACTTGCCTTTTTGGGGGGGGGGGGGGCTTGGATGTTACGTTTACGCCCGGAGTGCGTCCTTCAGGGGGGAGTACTGTCATGGTCTGAGCGCCGATCTCGTCCACACTCGGGTCATGCAGTATTTTCTTCCCATTCTTTAGTAATTCCTTGTGGGCTCTGTGAGCTCTTATTTTGACAGCGTCTCTGCGGGGCTTCCGGCTGTCAGAGCCGAGCTCAGCAGTGACAGTTGGCCTTGATTTGATTCAGCTGTTGACGCCTCATCAGCTGATTAATTATTTTGCCCTATTTAAGGGAGCAGCTTCTGTCACTCGGGGCTGTGACCTCGCATTATCCAGACTGGTTTCCCGACGTCCGAAGCCAGTTCCTTTCAGCGTCCTATTCGCATGTAAGTGTTGTATTCTTGTCTCCCGTCAGTCTCCCTAGTTCTCAGTATATCATAGTGTGTCTTAGTCCTAGTCCTTATTTGTGTTTTGCTCCATGAGGCTCATGATTTTGTATTGTATTGTGGCGTAACATTATGTAGCTCACATATTCCTTGGCAGAGACCCAGACATGAGGGAACTTGGAGCTCGCAGTGTGTATTGACATCACGCCTCAAACGGACATTGAGTCTGGACCCCCTGCGGACTGGAGAAGAAGTGAGAAGATCTGAGAGTGGACCTGAAGAGACTGTCTGACTCCTGGGGTCAGACAGAGAAGCCGAGAGGACAATGGGGGGATTAGATGTGAATGGAATTCTGTGTTTGATGTGAATGTGATTTGTGTCTGATGTAACAGTATAAAGGTATGTGGTTTACCACAGTTTGATCTCTTCATTCCCTGACTGAGAGAGGAGCTGTAGGACTTGAGATGGAATAAACCAATACTGAAAATCATTCAGTTTCTTCATTTCGAGTTTCCTACATTGGTGACCCACACGTGAGAAATATGGAAAGGCTTGGAGGTCGTCTCTCCGACTCCGAGCCCGATTCACCGGAGACCGCCCGCACCGGCGTAAACTCCATTAGACTCCCCGAGTTCTGGCAAGAGGACCCGCACTCATGGTTCCAACACGTGGAATCACGGTTCGTGCTTAACGGGGTATCAGAGGATGACATTAAAGCCTGTTTTCCACTAGCCCAGCACACCTCGGTACGGCTCGATTCACTTCAGTACAGCTCGGAACGCTTCTGTCTCCATTAGCACAGTGTTGCGGGGCAGCAGCAGATTCTCAGCGAGGCGGGGCCACACTCCCCTGATGTTATGCACCGGACTGAGTCCTTATTTACACCAGACAAAAAATGGAGGATCCAAGGATTATTGCCTTGCTCGCTCTGTGGTTTTATCTCACAATTAATTTTATCTCATAATTAAGCTGCAACAACACAAGTCACTTTTGTTTTGAATTAACTGCCAAATGACCTAGAAATAATGAGCTGAAACTTGTTTTTATTCGTATTAAATAATGAGACGGTGGCACACTGGACTACACCACATCCTAGGGCATTTTGGATGTACTGAATTAAAAAAATTCATGTTTTTCACCTTCAGGTCAACGTTTGGAACAACAGTATTATTATTTTCCGTTTAGATGATGCTACACTCCTTCTAAAGTATTGTAAATCTCTGAATTTGGAATGCCGATAGAACATTCAATTTACATATACTTGTACCTTTGACTTGGAGCTAATTTTTTATGATATTTCAATAAAAAGAACAGAAAGCGTACAAAAAGATTTCTTTTTTGGTCTAGTTAAAAATTACATTACCTTTACAATGGTTGACCCTCAGTATCATTTTGATCAGACTAGGCAATGGAATTTCTATGTAATTATACTGTTTTATAATTCAGTGTTATAACAGACAAACCACACTTTCCAAAACAATTCCATTTTATTATATACAAAATATTAAAATAAAAAAAAAACTTTGCAACACAACATGAAGGTTAATCAACATTTTATACACGCCGACCACTGAGTGCTGAGGCTCGCTAGAATTAATCCGTCTCTGCCAGCTGTGGGTCAGGAAGGCTCGGTTGAATAATCCGGACGGGCTGTCGCGGCGGACGCGTGGGATGATTCTACAAGGAAAATGCACACAATAAAATACAGCACGAAATATATACAGAAAAGACAATAGTTTTTAACAAGAATACATAAGCTTATTTCAGCGTATTGTTCACATGAATAATTACAATAAAAGCTTTAGTCCGCATTGTGCTGCAATAAAGCAGCGATCATCATCCACAAATGAACAGCTTTTTTATTGCATAAATAAACTGAGCGTCTTACCGAATATATTTGCGAAAAAACGCACAATAAAAAAAAATTAAAACTCACCGTTAAAGGACTCCGATGTCGAGACCTCCCGGTATATTTTTTCATTCCGGGCGGCTCCGTCTAACTCGCGCTGAATACGTTCGTCTGACAATGCAGTGAGCAGACACTGCAGCTCCTTACTGCTCCATGGAACACCCTTATTACGCGAAGCCATTTTTGATAGAGAATAAATGAAAAATAGCACAGCAATACACTGAAAAGGAACCGCCAACAGTGGTTGCGTGCTGAGTAGGTCGTGAAGATTCTTTTTTTTTTTTTTTTTTCAAAAACTTTATTGAGAAGGTCGTGAAGATTTGGTAGAAGAGGAGGAGGAGAGGGGCGGTTACAACCTGACCAATCAGCGCCGGTTACGACCTGACCAATCAGCGGCGACCAGTCTGTTAACATCACAACACGGCACAGCTCAGCACTGCTGTACCCTGCCCTTCAGCGGGGCTGAGAATCACGGCTGTTAAACCGTGTTGGGGCTTGTGGAAAAGCGTACAAAGCGTGCTGAGCCGTCCCGTGTCGCGCTAAAGCGTGCTAGTGGAAAAGGCCCTTAAGTTCCACAATGTCATCGCAAGACTCGACAGCCGCATAGCCCGGTGTGTGCGGAGCCTGGTGCAGCAGCCGCCCGCTGCTGGCAAATACGACGCCCTGAAAGCCGCCCTCATTCGGAGCTTTGTGCCATCAGCCGAGGTGAGGGCCAGAACACTCCTGGACCTGCGCGACAGAGGAGGACGCAGGCCGACCGTCCTCATGGAGGACATGCTGCGGATGATCGGGGCAGACAACGATGCGTTTTTATTTAAACACATCTTCTTGAGGACCCTTCCAGCGCACATGAGAGGCTCCCTGTCCAGCATGAGGTGTGTGGACCAGCAGGACTTCCGCGCGCTGGCTTTGGAAGCGCAGCGGCTCCTGGACGCATGTGGCGAGCAGGAGACGGCAGCGGCAGCAGCAGACCTCGGCGCGGCAGCCCAGGGCGACGGAGAACCGGTGGCAGCAGAGCCGACCCCAGCGACAACAGCAGCAGCGTGGTCCCGGAGCAGAGGAGAGGACGAGATGTGCTTCTACCATCGACGTTTCACGCGCAAGGCTCACAGATGCGTCCCGCCATGCAACTTCAGGAAGCAGGGAAACACAAAGAGCCGGAGGTCGTTAGCAGCTTAGACCCTCAGCGAACGGAACAAGCTGCTCTACCTGACAGACGCGAGCTCCGGACGGCAATTTCTCGTTGACACCAGAGCACAGAGGAGTTTCATCACCGCAACCTATGCGGACCGGGCGGCCGGTCCCCGCAGAGATGGAGCAACAGCCGCAAACGGCTCGTCGATCAAGACTTTTGGCGAAAGAACTCTGCGCCTGTCCTTGCACGGCCGCATCTATGAATGGACCTTCATAGTAGCGGCGGTGAGTTTCAACATGTTGGGCGCCGACTTTTTGTGCTCACATGGCTTGTTGGTAGATCTGGCTAATAGACGCTTGGTTAATGCACTCTCTTTTTGTTCTATTCCCTGTGCAGCGCGAGTGTCCCCGCCGTCAGTACAGGCCAACGCCGCCGCAGCAGGAGGTAAGTTCCACACTCTCCTAAACCAGTTCCCAGCACTCACAGTTCCCACGTTTTCAGCTAAGGTGGCGAAGCACGGGGTGGAGCACTTTATAACCACAAGTGGCCCACCGGTTTTTGCGAAGGCTCGGCGCTTGGATGCAGCTAAGCTCTCTATTGCGCATGAGGAGTTCACCAACCTGGAAAGGTTAGGCATAATTCGCCGCTTGAAGTCCGCTTGGGCTTCCCCCCTCCACATGGTCCCTAAGGCGGACGGCTCGTGGAGACCGTGTGGCGATTATCGCAGGTTAAACAATGCCACAGCGCAGGACCGCTACCCAATTCCGCATATCCAAGATTTTTCGGTGCATTTGGCCAAGGCGCGAATTTTTTCTAAAATAGACCTGGTCCGCGGTTATCATCAGGTTCCGGTCCGACCGGAGGACATTCCCAAGGCAGCGGTAATAACCCCTTTCGGGCTTTTTGAATTTTTACGCATGCCTTTTGGCCTTAAAGGCGCTGCGCAAACCTTCCAACGCATGATGGATGCCGTTTTGCGCGACCTCTCTTTTGTTTTTGTCTACTTAGATGATATTTTAGTCGCCAGCGCCTCTGAGGAGGAACACGAAAGTCACCTCAGAACTGTTTTTCAGAGGTTGGGAGCACACGGGTTGATAATCAACCCAGCCAAGTGCCATTTCGGCGCAGCACAGATCGATTTTTTAGGGCACCGCGTCTCCCCAGAGGGTGCAGTTCCGCTGCCCTCCAAAGTACGTGCAGTGGCTGAGTTTCCTCAGCCACAAACGGTAAAAGCGTTGCAAGAATTTTTAGGTATGGTAAATTTTTACAACCATTTCATACCTCACGCGGCGCAGCTCATGCAACCGTTGTATGTCGCGCTAAAAAAACAGAAGCCCTCCAATGCGATTGAGTGGTCCCCGGAGCGGAAGCGCGCATTCACTGAGGTTAAGAAAGCACTAGCGAACGCAGCACTGCTGGCTCACCCAGACCCGGCAGCCCGAATAGCGCTAACCACAGACGCGTCAGATGTGGCCATAGGAGCCGTGGTAGAACAGCAAGTCGCCGGGGCTTGGCAGCCACTCGCTTTTTTTTAGCAGATCCCTACGCGATGCTGAGCGAAAATATAGCGCGTTTGACAGGGAACTGCTAGCGCTCCACCTGGCCATTCGCCATTTCCAGTTCTGGTTGGAAGGGCGGCGTTTCACCGCGTTTGTCGACCACAAACCGTTAACCTTTGCAATGTCCAAAGTCTCTGAACCATGGTCAGGCCGACAGCAGAGGCAGCTGGCCGCAATTTCAGAATTCACCACCGATATACAGCACGTAGCCGGTAAATTTAATGTGGTGGCGGACTGCCTCTCGCGAGCGGTAACAGCGCCTGTCCGCGCGGATGGGGGCTGTAGTGCTGCAGACGCGGAGCGCGGTAACAGCGCGGACGCGCACGTGGCTCCGGTGCACGTAGGGATAGATTACGCGGCCATGGCAGCAGAGCAGGGCGAAGACACAGACGTGCGCGCGGTCCTGTCTGGACCAACAGGGTTAAGGCTGGAGAATGTAAGTTTACAAACCGGTTCACCCCCGCTTATTTGCGATGTATCCACCGGGCGACCTCGCCCAGTGGTACCGGCCACGTGGCGCCGTCGTGTTTTTGACGCGGTGCACTCCCTAGCACACCCGGGAGTACGCGCTTCGGTGAAAATGGTAGCAGAGAAGTTTGTTTGGCCGAGCCTGCGCAAGCACGTGAAGGAGTGGGCGAGAGCCTGCATGTCCTGCCAGCGGGCCAAAGTTCACAGACACACAAAAGCCCCTTTAGAACCTTTCCACATCCCGGCTAAGAGGTTTGATCATGTGCACGTAGATCTAGTGGGACCCCTGCCGCCCTCGCAGGGGTTCACACATCTCCTGACAATGGTGGACCGGACCACGCGTTGGCCAGAAGTGGTCCCATTGCAGTCTACCACAGCAGCAGAGGTAACTCGCGTTTTTTTTAACAGCCTGGGTAGCGCGGTTCGGAGTCCCGTCGGACATTATGTCCGATAGGGGTCCGCAGTTCGTTTCAGAGCTATGGTCAGCCATGGCCAGCGGCTTAGGGGCAACAGCCCATCGCACCACCGCTTATCACCCACAGGCCAACGGTTTATGCGAGCGTTTTCACAGGTCGTTGAAGGCATCCCTCAGAGCGTTGCTCACGGATACAAATTGGGTAAACAAACTACCATGGGTTTTATTGGGGTTGCGTTCGGCACCCAAGGAGGATTTAGATGCCTCACCTGCTGAATTAGTTTTTACTCAACCTCTCAGGCTGCCAGGAGAATTCCTGCCAGCCCATGCAGCACCCGAGCGCCCCCCGGTGCGGGGACCTCTACGTGACACGGGGGCAGAAATGCTCCCGGGCCCCGCTCATCACACTTTTCCGCGGGTTTTTGTTCCCAAGGCTTTGCAAAACGCAGAGTTTGTTTTTGTCAGGCACAACGCCCAGCGTCACAGCCTCTGCCCACCTTACGATGGTCCGTTCCGAGTGCTGGAAACCGGGGAGAAATATTTTGTACTGGACTTGGGGGGCAGGAAAGAGACAATCAGTGTTGACAGATTAAAGCCTGCTTTTGTGTTACGTGACGAACCTGTACGGCCGGCGGGGGCGCCTCGACGCGACAGGCCTCCCAAGGGACAGCCCCTAGTTCCCCAGTAAATAACCCTTCTCCCCCTCATTCCACAGGCGCACCGCAGGACGGCACAACACAGGCTGCGAAGCCTGCGTTCAGCAGATTCGGGAGGAGATTGAAGCCTAAGCAATGGGCAGAGTGATGTGTATTTTGATCAACCCGTGTAAATTGTGCTGTAGATCCTGCAAAGGGGGGGTGATGTAAGGGTGTAATGTGTATGACTGCCCATTATGGACATGAAGTTGGTGTGTGTGTCCATTCTTGACATAGTGTGTATGACTGTCCATTATTGACTTAAGGTGTATAGCGGGTAGAGTAATGTTGGTGTATGTCCGTTCTTGGGCGTTTCGGGGGGAGTGATGTGGCGTAACATTATGTAGCTCACATATTCCTTGGCAGAGACCCAGACATGAGGGAACTTGGAGCTCGCAGTGTGTATTGACATCACGCCTCAAACGGACATTGAGTCTGGACCCCCTGCGGACTGGAGAAGAAGTGAGAAGATCTGAGAGTGGACCTGAAGAGACTGTCTGACTCCTGGGGTCAGACAGAGAAGCCGAGAGGACAATGGGGGGATTAGATGTGAATGGAATTCTGTGTTTGATGTGAATGTGATTTGTGTCTGTTGTAACAGTATAAAGGTATGTGGTTTACCGCAGTTCGATCTCTTCATTCCCTGACTGAGAGAGGAGCTGTAGGACTTGAGATGGAATAAACCAATACTGAAAATCATTCAGTCTCTTCATTTCGAGTTTCCTACAGTATGTCCTTATTTAATAAATGTGCAAACTCTACGGCTGCCTATAGTGTCTTATTAGCGGCCCGCGAGGACCACTCCATGACAGTAATAGCAAGTATACCTAAGAAAACAGCACAGGGTAGGAAGAAGGTTGTACCCTGGTGGAATGACGAATGTAGTATTGCAATAAAAGAGCAAAACAAGGCATTCAGAGAGCTGAGGAAGAAAATGACCAATGAAAACTTTATAATAGAGTATAAAAAGAAAAGGGCAGTAGTTCGGAGGATTATTAAAAACAGGAAAAGGTCAACATGGAGAGAATTTTGTTCCACCCTTGGTAGGAAAACAGAACTAGGTGATGTCTGGGGTATGTTTAAAAAAATGAGTGGGAAAAGGGTATCAGTTAAAATTCCAGCTTTAGTGGATGGGGACAAGATGGCTGTATCAGACAAAGAAAAGGCAGAAGTCCTAGGTAGAGCATTTGCAGCAGTGCATAGAGGAGACCATCTTGGTGAGAGTCATAGACAGCAAAGGCAGCATAAACTCAGAGAAAATGCTAATTTAAAAAATGAAGTGAAAGAGGACATGACTGTGTTAGACCTCGAGCTCACAATGTCAGAGCTTAAGAGAGCTTTGCAAGATAGTGGATACACAGCTCCAGGATATGATCAGTTAAGCTATGCTATGTTCCGGCAGTTGCCTATGCAATCAATGTAACTGGTGCTGAAATTGTTTAACAGGATATGGAAGGAGGGGGTTATCCCAAGTGGGTGGAAAAAGGCTGTAATTTTACCATTTAATAAGCCAGGGAAAGATCCAGCTCATCCAGGCAACTACAGGCCAATAGCATTAATATCACATTTAGGGAAATGGATGGAGAAGGTGTTAGTTTACAGACTCTCATATGTATTAGAGCAAAAAGAATTAATAAACGACTATCAGAATGGTTTTAGAAGAGGAAGATCCACAGTGGATGCTCTAGTTAGGGTAATGATATTGAAAAGACTCTCAAAATGAAAGAAGTAATGGTTATAATTTATCTGGATATTGAACTTATGACTCACTGTGGAGGGATGGTCTTCTTTTGAAATTGATTAAAATGAACAATGGTGGTAGGATGTATAATTGGATAACGGATTTTTTTTTTAACACACAGGACAATTAGGGTTAAAGTAGGATCAGAAGTTTCTAATGACTTTGAAATTACTAACTAACCTACACTTATATAGCGCTTTTCTAGTCACAAAGACCACTCAAAGTGCTTTCACTAGTACTAACCCTCTATTCAGGGCCTATAGGAAACAGATATCTAGGGACAATTTAGAACAGCCAATTAACCTAACATACATGTCTTTGGATTGTGGGAGGAAACCGGAGCCCCTGGAGTAAACCCATGCAGCACAGGGAGAACATGCAAACTCCACACAGAAAGGTTCCAACCCCTGCCAGCCTGGGGATTCTAACCAGGAACCTTCTAGCTGTAAGGCAACAGTGCTAACCACTGCACCACCGTGCTGAAATAGAAAATGGTGTTCCTCAGGGGAGTGTGATAAGCCCTGTTTTATTCAATATAATGATTAATGACATGTTTGAGGATCAAGAGGGATCCATCAAAACAGTACTATATGCAGATGATGGAGCCATATGGATGAGGGGAGGAAATGAGAAATCGGTGTTCAAAAACATTAGGAAAGCAATGGAGAAAGTGGAAAAGTGGTCATATGACTGGGGATTTAAATTTTCAAACAGTAAAACCTGCTATATGACTTTCACAAAAAATGCAGAACTGGTACAGAACCATTGAGACTGGGAGGTCTTCAAAATAGCAGCCTCCCAGGAAGACAAGACAGATGTGGAGGAGTATGCTGAAATGGTCACCAGCTACATCGTGAAGTGCACAGAGGATGTCACTACAGTGAAGACCATCACTATGCGGGGAAACCACAAGCCCTGGATGACCGCAGAGGTGCGCTCGCTGCTTACAGCCAGAGATGCAGCCTTCAGAGTGAAGGACAGGATCGCCCTCCGCTCAGCCAGGTCTGCGCTGTCAAAGGGAATTAAGGCGGCGAAGCGCGCTTATGCGGAGAAAATCCAGGGACACCTCTGTGACACTAGGAACACCAAGCAGATGTGGCAGGGAGTTCGGACACTGACAGGTTATAAGTCTAGGCAGGGGGTCGATGATGACGACGCTTCGCTTCCAGACAGGCTCAACAACTTCTTTGCACATTTTGAAGCCTCAAACCCGACAATCAGAGGGAGGGCTGGCCCACCCCCACCATCAGTCAGACCAGCTTTTACCATCAACACAGCGGACACACGGAGGACCAGAGTCAACCCACGTAAAGCTGCAGGTCCGGACAACATCCCAGGACGTGTGCTCCAAGACTGCGCAAGCGAGTTGGTGGATGTCCTGACTGATATTTATAACATCTCCCTGAGTCAGGCCATCGTTTCCAGATGCTTCAAGACCTCTATCATTGTACCGGTGGCAAAAAAACCAGTTGTGTCCTGTTTGAATGACTATCGTCCTGTTGCACTGACACCAATTGTGATGAAGTGTTTTGAACGGCTTGTCAAACCACACATTACAGCCTGCCTCCCTGCATCACATGACCTGCTCCAGTTTGCATATCGTTCAAACCGCTCCACGGAGGATGCTATAGTCACCACCCTGCACTCTGTCATCACCCACCTGGACCAGAAAGACACCTACGCCAGACTCCTGTACATTGATTTCAGTTCAGCATTCAACACCATTATTCCCCAGAGACTGATGGAGAAATTACTCCTTCTTGGTCTGAACACCGCCACATGTCTCTGGATCCTGGATTTCCTGACTGAGAGACCCCAGTCTGTCCGGGTTGGAAACAACATCTCCAACTCTGTCATGCTGAGCACCAGATCCCCTCAAGGCTGTGTACTCAGTCCACTGTTGTTTACACTTCTAACACATGACTGTGTATCCAGACACGAGGGGAACCAGATTATTAAGTTTGCATACGACACCACGGTGGTGGGACTTATTCAGAGGGATGAGGAATCAATGTACAGGGAAGAAGTGAGAGTCCTGGAGGGCTGGTGCAGGGAGAACAATCTGGTGCTCAACGTGGACAAAACGAAGGAGATGATTATCGACTTCTGGCGGTCACAGCCTGAACACGTCCCCCTCAGCATCGGTGGCCGTTTAGTGGAGAGAGTGGAGAACATCAAGTTCCTCGGAGTGCAGATCTCGCAGGACCTGACCTGGAGCAAGAATTCCTTGGGGATCAGGAAGCGGGCTCAGCAGAGACTGCACTTCTTGAGGAAACTCAAACAGGCCTCTCTCCCCATCTGCATCCTCAGGACCTTCTACAGAGGTGTGGTGGAGAGTGTTCTGACGTACTGCATTGCTACATGGTACTCCAGCTGCAGTATGTCAGACAAAAAAGCCCTGCAGAGGATAGTCAAGGGAGCTGAGAGGGTAATTGGAGTCTCCCTCCCCTCTGTCCAAGAACTTTTTCAAAACCGTTGTAGGAGCAGGGCACTGAACATTGTCAAGGACCGTTCTCACCCTCTGCATAAGCACTTTGAACTTCTGCCATCTGGCAAACGATTCCGGAGCATCAGAGGCAGAACCACCAAACTGATCAACAGCTTCCTTCCACAAGCTGTTAGGATGCTGAACAGTTGACCCGGAATTTCTCATATTCACTACTGCACCTACGGACATTATATGCATTATTTGTATATTATAGTTAGTTATTTTTTTTTCAATTATGTCTCAGGGATGTGTGAACGGATGGGGGAGGTGGGGTGGGGGGGTGAAGATATGTGTGAGTGTGTCTTAAATCATGTTCTTCTACTTATATGGATGCCGAGAGAAACGCAATTTCATCTTGCCTGCACTACAGTTGTATGTACAGCAATATGACAATAAAGGTTGATTTGATTTGATTAACATTATATAATCAACCAATAGAGAAAGTCAGTGAGTTCAAATGTCTAGGACTGTGGTTTGATAGTGCATGCACATGAAGAGTTCATGCTGAAAATCTGGAGACAAAATGCAAAAAAGTCATTAATCTCATAAAAGCTGTAGCTAGACACAAATGGGGTGCAGATGAACAGGCATTTATTGACATTTACAGAGCACTAATGCGATCGACAATAGACTATGGATGCATGATTTATGGAGCAGCGGCAAAGACGACTCAGGAAAAAATAGACAGAATGCAGCATAGAGCACTTTGCCTGTGCATTGGAGCTGTCAAAACAACACCAAACAATGCAGTTTTAATAGAAGCAGGAGAAATGCCAATGGATTTGAGAAGAGATAAACTCGCATTATCATACTGGGTCAAGCTGAAAGGAAGAAATGCCAGGAGAAATGCCAATGGATTTGAGAAGAGATAAATTCGCATTATCATACTGGGTCAAGCTGAAAGGAAGTGACAAAGCAAATATTTCAAAAACAACACTACAAGACTGCTGGGAATACTCTAATTTTCAGGGACATGGGTTTGGGTGGACAATTGAAAGAAGGACCAGAATGTATGGGCTGCACACTATTGATATAGCTAACACCAGTCCAGTGAGTAATGTTCCCTCTTGGCTGTTTCTGGGAATAGAAGTAGACGCTAGTCTGCTCATGAGGAAAAAGGATTTTTATATGAGTGAAGTTGGTGTTAAAACAAGCATTTACCTCAGGAACAATTACTATAACTTCTTACAGCTCTATACTGACGGTTCAAAGAATAAAGAGGGCTCTGTTGGAGTTGGAGTATACATCCCAGAATTTAAAGTGACCATTGCAAAAAGACTCTCCAACAATACATCTGTGTTTACAGCAGAGATGGTGGCAAAAATTATTGCTTTGCAGTGGGTGGAGGAGGTCAGACCGGACCGGGTGGTGGTGTGCATGGACTCACTTGCAGCGCTAAAAACGATACAGACACTAAAATCTACAAGGGAAGACTTGGTGATTGAGCTATATTACAGTTTATTTAGGGTACACAGGGGTGGTGGAGAAGCTCAGTTTTGTTGGGTTCCTGCACATGAAGGGTTGAAAGGGAATGACTGTGCAGACAAATCAGCAAAAAGCGCTCTATACCATCGTCTCTTGGAAAAGGTGAAGGGAAAGCAGTAATCAAGAAAAAAGGAACTGAACTATGGCAAAAAAGATGGGATGAAGATCATAAAGGTAGATCATATTGCAAAATACAAAAATCTATTGCAATAAAGAATTTCATAACAACCAAAAGGAGGGAAGACATCATTATGGCAAGACTCAGACTGGATCACACAGGTTTAAACGGCACTTTATTCACCCTGGGGAAAAGCGAAAGTGACAAATGTAGAGAATGTGGAGTAAAAGAAAATGTCAAGCACATCTTATTACACTGTCATAAATATGGAAATGAAAGACAGATAATGGAAAATGAAGTTCGAGAGGCCGGTTGAGAATGGGATTTAACTGGGATTCTGGGAACAGATGGAGAGGCAATAAGAATCATGAGAAAGGCTCTTTTCTCTTTTTTAAATAACACAGGATTAAGTTATAGAATTTAGGGGTCGGGCTCAGGTGACATAATGTTACACACTCTTGTACAGTAGGTGGCGGTATACACCTTTCAGTTGTTTGTTATCCACCAGTAACCGAGAGAAGAAGAAGAAGAAGAAGAAGAGGGAGGTGTGGTTAAGATGTAAACTGGTTGGCTGGCTGGCTGGCACAGCTATTGATGCCACCGAGGACACAGTCCAAGGACGGATAATTTTTTCACACATAAGGAGTTGTTCAGAACTCCTTATAAGAACTCCTTATACAAAGATATAGAGTGATGACAATAGGACTACAGCTCCTGACCAGATAGAGTGATGATATAGAGTGAAGTACGTGGCGGTAATGCACCTGTAAGCTGGTTGCCAACTGCCAAATCTAAAAGAAGAAGAAGAAGAAGAAGATACAGAGCAATGATAATCAAGTCAGTGGCGGTAATGCACCTGTAAGCTGGTTGCCAACCGCCAATCAAATCTAAAAGAAGAAGAGGAAGAAGAAGATTGTCTGTATGACATCATAGGTAGCCAGTCCTATTGTCTATATGACGGCATCGCAAGTCCTATGTTGCCTGATATCATAGGATCATCATAGGACATCATGCAGACATCATAGGCCATCCTATGATGTCCTTCGATCATGACACACAGACACACAAACTGACAGCGATTTCTTGAATTTATAGTGATGATGATGAAGCATGCCACTGATATGTACAGTATATCTTTGCTCTAAAGGAAATAGTGGCAGAGTATAGAAGCCTCAATTCCTGTCTTCTTGAGTTTTATCGATGCATTTGATAGAAGTAATCATGAAAAACTATGAAATTATTTCTTAGAGGTGTCCCTAAGTATTTAATTCGAATCTTAGTTTTCCGGTATGCCAATCAGACTGTGTGTAAAATGGGGGGACATTCTATCAACTCCCTCTCATGTGAATAATGGTGTATGCCAAGGTGGAATCTTGTCCCCTATTCTGTTTAATGTATATATGGATGATCTGTGAAGACAATTGAATGAATGTAATACAGGCTGTGTTGTGGGTGGCTTTGTCATCAATTATCTCATGTATGCAAGTGACCTCCTAATAATGAGTCCTTATAGTGCTGGGCTGCAACAACTATCAATAGTGTGTTCATAATATGGCAGTAATCACATCAAATTTAATGCCAAAAAGAGTAATGTCATGATTGTGAGATGCAGACAGGACAGGGAACTCGGTTTTCCTACCTTTAATTTGTGTGACACTCCTCTTGCGATATGCAAGGAAATAAAATATCTGGGCCACATTATCACAGATAATTTGAGATGGCAGAGCTGTCTACAGGCAGTGCCATAAGCTGTATACCCAAGCCAGCATGTTGTTGAGTAAGTTTAGTATGTGCTCTGTAGAATGTGGTGATGAGATTTTACTGTGAAGTGCAGTGTGATGACGCCGCCTTCCGGTTGCATCATCACACCGCTATATAATAGAAAGTGTCCGCCATTAAGGGCTCTCTTGCCCGGATGATTCCACAGACAGCTGTATACTGTGTGTTGCAACCAGTTCCTAATTAAAGTTCAGTTCCAGTGCAACCTCCTCGTCCGTCTCATTCAATGCCAGGTTTGTGGACATAACATTTGGCAACTGAGGATTAACTCATGGAGGCATGCGTAACACCACTGCAGCCTTTCCTGGAGCTCCCCGGTGAACCGCCAGTTCCATGGCCTCGCTGGCTAGAGGCTTTTGAAACCTACATTACAGTGTTGGACCTGGGGAAGCTGAATAAGGTGGGGACACGAGCACTACTTGTCCACAACTTGGGCATTGAGGGTCAAAGAATTCTCCGGACGCTCGGCGAGACGAACTCATACGAGGACATTGTGGAGCTGCTAGCTAACCATTTCACCACACAAGACAGCATGACGGTATGACGGATTCGCTTTCACCAGAGACACCAAAGAGTCGGTGAGCCAATTCAACAGTTTGTCGCTGACCTAAGACATTTAGCTAGTGTGTGCCATTTTGGGCAATTGGAGGACGAGATGGTGCGGGACCAATTGGCCGAACACACGTGTAGTGCTGGGCTATGAGCTAGGTTGCTAACAGCGCCTAATGACTTAAAGTTAGCTAGAGCAGTGGAGCAAGCTCTTCAGTTGGAGGCCACAGATAAGCTAGCCTCGGAGCTAAATTGGCACCAGTCGCAGAAGATGCCGGAACTGACGATGTCAGTGAATGCAGTGGACTCAGAGGACGAAGGCAGCATGGCAGAAGACTACGAGGCTAATGCGGTGAGCTGTAGGTCTGCTCTGAGAGGCCCCATCTGTGGGGGTTGTGGGTCCTCGACGCACCAGATTAAAGCGCGAGTGGCCCGGCAAGAGGGAAGCAGTGCAGCAAGTGTGGGCGCATGAACCATTTCGCTAGGGTATGCTGGTCTTCAGTGCCGTGAAGCCCGCCAAGTAAGCCAGCCCACCTGCCTACAACGACCATCCACTCGGTGAGGCCCAACACCAATGGGTATTTCTACTGCACGGTGGAATTGGACGGTGTTGCTTTGCCACTACTACTCAACACAGCAACGGTGTGGTCAATGCTGAATCGGGCTACAGTGAAAAAGTTTTTCCCACATCACAGAATCAGGAGTAACCTAGTACCGCTGTACAGATATGGTGGTAACAGACTGTGCAATGTCAGAACTGTACAGTTGACTGTTCGCTATAAAACCAAAGCTGTGCATGACTTCATGTTCCAGGTGGCAGCAGATGGTGATAACATCATAGAATGTGACCTGTTCTACAGACTGAACTGGTCTGACTGGTCTGAGTGTGGATGTTGGAGCTCACCAACCCCGGTGGACGGCATCGTGGTGTGGGATGATAGACAGTACCGACACCAAAGCACACACTTCAAGCTCAGTGGAGGAACCGGACGGCTTCAGTACCCGCCCTCAGCCGGCTGTAGTGGGTGCAACCAAGTTAGCGGGTGGAGGGTCCGTTCTGACGAGCAACACCAGGGTAGCACCAGACACCTTCAGTGCTCAAGTTTAGTTTTGTCCGACAACGGGTGAGGGGTCCACTGCGACAATGGTGACTGCTGTGCCCCCGCAATGTTATGATGGCACCAGATGGAAGGAGGATGCAGCGCTGCCGAGAGTACAGCAGCACATCAAGCCAAGCAAGGTACCACTCTAGGTCATGGACTGGGTTTGGGTTTGTGCCGATGAAAGACCAGGGCGACCGGTTTACAGCCGGCGAAATATCAGGCGCCCCTGAGGATTGTGGCAAAGTTGGGAGCGGCATGTTTCTGGCTGACAGATGGCTCGGTTCGGCATGTGAACCAGCTGCCGCTTATTGTTTCCCTGATGCCCCTACCCCTTCTTATTTTATATGGACCCATTTGTGTGTCTGAAATAAAGATTTGTATTTGTAAGGTTTGTATTTTGTTAATTTCTTGATTGTCCACGGCTGTTTGTCTTTAGTGTAATCAATCCTGCTCTTTTCAAGGATCGCCATCCCTTACCTGGCTGCAGCGTCCTTGCACGTTGTCGGTGTTTTACACATGCTTCTGTTTAATCTTGCCAAAGTTCTGCTATCTTACCTGTGGTTTTTCCTGCCCAGCATTGTTTTTATTTTTCAGCCCACAAGCTGAGGATTATTTTGTGCTCCTTTAATAAATCTTTCCAAACCTTTAGTCTTACGTTTGGGTCTTATATTCGATGGTCCAGAGGAGCACCCTTTGTGACAGAAGGGTGCTGCCAGTAAGGACCCAGTGGACTCTAGTCAAGCTCCTCTCCTATGGAACCAGCTGTCAATCTGGATTTGGGAATCAGACTCGAACTCTGTTTTTAAGAATAGGGTTAAAACCTTCCGTTTTGATATAGCCTATAATTAGGGAGGGATCATGTGCCCCTGAACCCTCCCTTAGTTATGCTGCTAATAGGTTTAGACAGCCGGGGGACCTCAAACAATGCACTAGGCTTCACTCCTTTCTTTACTGTCAATGAAATATTTTTGCTGGTCATTAACATCTGTTTGTTTCCCCCATAGATTGAGTCCCCGTCATGCTGTTTGCTCTCTACATGTCTATTCTTTTCTTCTTCTTCTCTATCCCCTCACCCCCCAGCCAGTCACAGCAGATGACTGCCCCTCCCTGAGCCTGGTTCTGCTGAAGGATTCTTCCTGCTAAAAGGGAGTTTTTCCTCTCCACCATCACCAAATGCTTGCTCACTGGGGATCGCCTGATTGCTGGGGTCTTTCTGCAATTGTGGACATTTCCCCCACAGTTGAAAGTGCTATGAGATGACTGTTGTTGTGAAATGGCGCTATATAAATAAAGTTGAATTGAATTGAATTGAATAGTTTGTACAGCTATGGCCAGGTGTGTTTTGCTGACTGAAGGGGAGTTCAAGGCCATGACCCAACTACAGGAGCTGGTCACCAGAGCCTGCAGCTCCACTGACCCAGAGGAGGAGGGCTGGGTTTGGACAGAAGCAGCCCAGAAGCTGGAGCTCACCCCGCATCTGGGGGTGTTTCCCTGGGTGCAGGAGCTGAACATCTATGCCACTCCGCCATCCGTCTCTCCGCATGGGACCAGTGAGGATCGGCGGAGAAAGTGTTGGCATCGCTTCTCCCAGCAATCCATCTCAGCTCCAGCTCCAACCCCCATAGCTCTCCACCGGACAATCTCCACAGCCAACCAGAGGGAGTCATCTGGCATTTCAGTGGCGGCAAAGCAGGAGACAAGGCAAGTACCGTTTTCTCGTTTTTTAACACCAATTAATCAGAGCTCTTGCCTTGTTCCCTGTGGGAGTGCTCAGCAGCACCTTGCGGCCCATCGCGAGGAGCTGCGGGGCTTAATCCAGATGCTGGGGGAGTACTATAAGACCTGCCTGCAGAGGGACGAATGGCAGGACGATGCATGGAGGATGGCTCATCAGTTGGTTGTATCGAAGCCATATCTGAGGGAGGATATTCCTGCCTTTCTCAACGGTTTCCTGCTATCAAATGAGTTCTCTTCCACGCCAGAGGTGGACGAGCCATTTGCTTCCAGCTTGCCTGAAACAGGGGTCTCCCCTTCGGCCAGAGCTCTCCACCTCTCCTTCATGCCATCAGCACCAACTCCACCAGCCGCCACACCTGTAGCTTTGCCAGACCCCGCTGCTGTGGCCCGGCTTATGGTTCCTCCTCCTCTTCAAAGGTGGTTGTGTTGGGGTGGGATTCCCTAGTGGCTGGGCTCGAGGGTCTCCAGCCTGAGTCGCTGGGGTTCACCGCTGATCGGCCTGCATAATTTGGGTTCGCTGCTGACCAGCCAGCTTCTTTGGGGTTCACCGCTAATCAGCCTGCATCGGTTGTTCCAGAGGCCAGTACGCTCCAACAATCAGCTCCGGAGGCCGGCACACCTCAGTCATCTATTCCGGAGGTTGGTGCGCCTCCGCTGGGTGTTCCGGAGGGCGGTGTGCCTCCTCCATCTGTTCCTGAGGCCAGTGAGCCTCCAGTGTTTGTCCCTGAGGCCATTGTGCCTCCACCATCAGTGCCTGGGGCTGGTGCACCTTCGTCGTCTGCTCCTGAGGCCAGTGCACCTTTGCTGTCTGTTCCTGTGGCCGGTGCACCTTTGCCACTAGTTCCTGTGGCCAGTGCACATCCATTTTCTGTTCCTGAGGCCGTTGTGCCTCAGTCATTGGATCCAGAGGCCGGTGCACCTCCACCATCTGTTCGTGAGACCAGTGTGTCTCCACCATCTATTCCTGAAGCCAGGGCGCCTCAGTTATCAGACCCAGAGACTGGCATTCCCCCGCCGCCTGCTACTAAGGTCGGTGCACCTCCATCATCTCTTGCTGAGGTCGGTGTGCCTCCGCCATCAGTTTCTGAGGTCAGTGCACTGCAGTTACCGGTTGCAGAGCATAAAGCTCTCTTATTTGTGTTTAGCAAGCTCTATGCTCCTGTGCCCGTTGTCCCACCTTGCTTTGTGATCCGGTGGCCTAAGAACAGTGGCAGGCTGCCTGATTCACCCTGCATTCAGGTCTGGGGACTCATGGACTTGGGTAGGCCCCCCGACCCACCTTGTTCTCTGATCCGGTGGTCCAAGGATTTGGACAGACCTCCCGACCCACCTTGGTTTATTTTTGGGGGTCATGGACTTCATTTGGCCCCACAACTGTGTTTTGTTTTGGACTCTGTGGGGGAATAAAAGTGTGTTTCGGCTTGCCTGGCCTGGGACCCCAACCACCCAGCCTGGGTCATTTTTTGTTGTCATTGGATCATCTGGTTTCCGACCCCTAGGAGGGGGTACTGTCAGGGCGTGAGCTGGGCCCATGTCCTCATCTTAAGTTTACTTACTTTACTTAAGTTTACTTACTTTCTTCTGTGTTTTTGCTTGTTATTATTATTATCTCAGTTCTGTTTTCCCTGCCTCAGCTTTACTTTGGCCATTTTATCATGTCCCTATTTATTTTCTGTAGAATTTGCCATGTATTTCTCTGTTATGATTATCTTCTTAGTCCTGTTTATTAGTATTATTATTATCATAGTCATGTTTATATTCTAGTATCCTTAGCTTAGTTCTCCTTATCCCGATTATCATTATCTTAGTCATGTTTATATTCTTTTTCTGGTCTGGTTTGTGTCTTGTTAATTTCTTGATTGTCCATGGCTGTTTGTCTTTAGTGTAATCAGTCCTGCTCTATTTAAGGAATGCCGCCCCTTACCTGAGTGCAGCGTCCTTGCTACTTGTTGATGTTTTACACACACTTCTGTTTAGTCTTGCCGAAGTTTGGTTACCTTGCCTGTGGTTTTTCCTGCCCAGCATTGTTTTCATTTTTCAGCCCACGAGCTGAGGATTATTTTGTGTTCCTTTAATAAATCTTCGCAAACCGTTAGTCTTGCGTTTGGGTCCTATAGTCTGAGCGCCCTTTGTGACAAAAGATGGCAATTATGACGATCAATACTGTCAGGATAGAGATTATTCGAGACTTCCTTGAACATATCTTGCAGAGGAACACAGACATCAATATCAGTGTCATCTTTGTGTGCAGCCAGCATAATTACACTTTGTCCTACAGTCTGCTCTATAATTTTGTGTAGTAGGGCTTTGACTTGACTTTAAGCTCACTGTGGAGTAGACATGTGTTACAGAAGGCTAGGGCTATCATTAGTCAGTCTGACCATGTTTTAAACAGTGAATTTGTTTAAATGCCCTCAGGCCGACGCTACCTTGCACCTCGAAGGAGGTCCGGCCATTACTCCAACTCTTTTATTCCTTCAGCTATTAAGCTGTTGAATGCCCAACATTAAAGGAGGTTTTGTGTTTCCCCACCTTTTGACTTGTTTGGGACCCTACACTGAGCTGTTTTCACTGAATACTGAATGTTGGGTATGGGTATGAATGCACATGTTATTGTTATTGTTTGTGTCCTTATGGCTGGGACTGTAAACGGAATTGCCATCAAGGGACAAATAAAGTTATCTGAATCTCAGTCTGACATATGGTATACAGCAGCATATTATGATAAAGAACCCAGTTATCACAGGAAAAAAGGAAAATGCCAATTTCAACAAAATAGTGTACCAAGATCCAATGGTGAACCATGAGTTTGCATTCAAAAAATCTTTTTCTGTGACATCACATAAGTTGGTGAAATTTGCGAGGGCCTGTGCGATGGCTCCCCCATCTGCATCATTCTCTGGTATGAAAGTACAGCAAGACGTGCCTATAATTGCACACACACCACCACTAGCAGCTGCTAATTGATCTAAACCAATCTGTTTTGAAGAGTAACTAGACCTAAGTTACAAAGTTTACCCTGTATTCCTGAGAAGCCAGAGATGGCATACTCCATAAATGCAGTAAAACAATATAATTAATGGTCTCCACACAAAGCATCACCTTACCCAATCTAACTGTGGAAAAATTACATTACTTCCCCAGATTGCGTTGTGTGGGTCTTAGAGATCTCTCCTGTGCTTCCGCTTAGGAAATGCAGTCACAACAAAAGAGTGATCTGGTGGAATTATGGGTGCACACTGGTCTGCCCAATTTATAGGCAAGGCTGAGTATACACAATAGCCACAAAGCCACATTATGTCAGCCTGGGGTGATGTACTAAGAAAATCCGATGCTTTGAAGTAGGCAGTGCACTTGCTTCCCTCCACTGCTTGGGTATTATTATCGGTAATTGGTGCAAGGTGTGGTCCATGTTTGACAGTAAATAAGAGGTATTTCTCCTAATTCTACCTTTCTGTTTGTACCTAGAAAAATAGAATTAGCATAACAATCATACTGTGCCTTGGCAGGAATATGAACAGGTCCACACACCGGAACTTCATGGGAGGCTGGTATTAATTTTGACCTTCGAAATCCTCTGCCTTTGGGTGAGGGTACTGCAGGTGGGTACTGCCATGGCAAACACAATGTTACTCAATACGTGGTCAGTATAAGATGATAAAAGTATGTCTGAAACCAATGCAGAGACACTGTGAATAGCTTGTGGCAATATGTGGGGTGTAGTTGCAGCTACAGGCATTCATGTACAGACATAGCAGTTTCTTTGATTTCCAGCAACAAATTTAGCATACATATTGTTGTGTGTGTATGTGTGGGTATGAGAGGCAGTGCCAGCCCCCTAGGATGGCATGAGGTTGGCACGATCCTCTTGTATATAAACCCCAGTTATATTAACAAAGTTGAGACCTGTTCGATGCATGAAGGCTCGCCTCCGACTCCCTCATTTCAAGACATAACATTTGGCGACGAGGTAAATTGGAGATTTTTAAAGTATGGAAGTGTGCTGGATGCCTCCACCTCTGATGTCATGCTTGGAGACCGCGGGAGAGCCGTTAGTTGTGTGGCCAGACTGGAGGGCTGAATTTGAAAACTACATTGCAGCGCTGGGCCTCCACGGACTCGATGGGAGATGGCAGTGGAAACTCCTGGTCCATAACCTCAGCACGGAGGGCCGGAGGATCCTCGACTCGCTGGGCATGGAGGAGTGCTACGAGGATGCCATGGTGTGAATGGGTATGCACTTCGCCGAACAGACCAGGGCCAGGAGGCTGCGGGCGTTGGAGCTGTGGGCACCAGAATTGGAGGGGCTAGTTAGCTTCCATGGGCTAACAGCCCATTCTTCGTCTACAGACTGGCTAGCTGTTGAGCTAACTATGCGCCAAAAGTGGGCTGCGGGCGCCAAGCTGGACGTCGTGGTAGAAACGGGACCACAGGTGGAAGAGTCCCCGGTCACCGAAGATAGCGAGCCAGCCATGGTGCGCAGCATGGTGCAGGACCATTGCGCTGATGAGGCAGATGGCGCAGTGCGCGAAGACGATGGAGAGAAGGTGCAGTAGGAGTCAGCCCCACTACTGGAAGCTACACAGCGGGTGAGCGAGACCATGCCCTGGGGAAGAGCAGTAGCTGCAGGACGCAGAGACGGTGCAGCGAGACACCTGGAGCAAGAGTACCAGGAGCAGCGACGAGGCGTCCGGGTCGGCGGATATGGCCGACGAGAACAGTGCTGAGAGCCCAGAGGGAGAGCAGCTGCAAACGGACAGCGAGTAGACGCAGCGGGGCACTTGGGACGAGGGTGCCGAGAATGGTGACGAGGTGCCCGGGTCTGACAGTGGGGCCGAAGGGGGTAATGCTGAGGGCCCAGAGGGCTGGAGGTGGTGACAGCACAGTGGTGCACCGGGACCGAGAGTGCTGGATGCACCAGTGAGGTGTCTGGGCCAGAGAACGAGACTGACGGGGGTAACGTCATGAGCCCTGGAGGTGAGCAGCCGTGTGCCATGGAGGTCGTGAACAGTTCGGCGGGTGCAAAGAGATGGCGCACCGGAGAGCGGCACGGCGAGCCGAGAGGTAAGAGGCTCCTTATGGCTGGAGAAGACAGTTTTGCCAGAATCAGAATCAGAATCAGAATCAGAATCAGGTTTATTGCCATTGTTCATGTAGTACA